>OY728137.1:1660340256-1660965256 GCA_963277665.1 Viscum album
TATGTGTGCCACATGGATCATACATGATGGAATAAATCATCATCATTTATTAAATGATAAAGGGATGTGGAATACATACATGAATCTTTATAATCAATAAGTAAATGTTCATAAAGCTAAATACCCTTGATAGAGAAATGTGCATGGTATTCACTAAACAATGACACTGGCATGGAAAATCATAGTGTAATTTTGGAAGCGTAACAGTGTAAAATAATAACTCATAAAAAATGGATTATGGGAGTGAAAGGGGTGTCTAATCATATTTACAAGAAATGGATAGTAAGTGGGTGTCATATAGATACATGTCCCAACAAAAGTAGTTGAATTTAGATGCATAATACAAAAAATTACATGGATGTAAATGAGGAGAGAAAAATACCCTACAGAATATTTGAATGGTAACGAGTGTACATGGGAGGCATTAATGAGAGATAAATGGATCTCCCAACTTCCAAAAATAAATAGGGTAGTATGGGGATTGTTATAAATCCTACCCCAAAATTTTTAATTGAAAAAAAGGGCATAACAACTTAATGAAAATTGGACAAAAATGATTTAATGAAAAAATCCCTTACCTAGAAGTCTGATGCCAAAGGCTTGGGAGAAGCTTGAGAGGGGCTTAATAGAAGAATGGGGAACCTTGGGAGGATTATAGATAGTGGAGGGAAGGGGTTGGTTGAACTCCAAAAGACTTTGATTGAACTGAATGTGGGATTTTGGGTGGGTTTAAATAGGTAAGGGGAGGGAATCCTTTATTATTTTGGATTGGGACACATGGCATTAATCTAATCAATACCATATACCAGAACATGGTTTTTGCCTAAGGTTTTTTCCAAATGGGAGTGTAAAAAGTTATTTTATAATTCCAACAGCCTAACTTCTTAAAATAATAGGGTTTCTTATGTGGAGGTGAGTCACACTCTTAAGGAAAAACATTTAAAAAGATAAAATGTTTTCTTTGTCTTAGAGGGTCCACTAAATCATTCATAATTAAACAAAAAAACCCAAAATCACATTATTTTAATGTTAAAACATATATTGGCCGAACATTTTTTTTTATTTTTTTATTACATCACTATTGGGTCATTATTATGTCATAAAACACATTATATATTTAAACCGTATTTAATTTTTACCAAAAAATTCAGCTATCTCAGAAAATTATGAAAAAGTCACTGTAGGATTATTACTATGTACTGATTCCAAAAATAATATTAATTTTATCTAAATAATTTTATAAATAAGTGAATTTTTTCTTTTTAAAAAAACTGACATTTATCGAAAATTCATGGGTTTTGACAAAAATAGATTTCAAACCATAATAAAAACTACAATTGCATTCATAAAATTATTTAATAATTCATATTTAATAAAAATGAATTTTATAATAATAAAAATATTATTTAATTAAAATTTAATTTAATTTAAAAATCCATTAATTCATCAAAATATATTTCGTAGATATATATTAACTAAAAATACTTTTTGAGATTTAAAAAATATTTACAAAGTAACAATAATAAAATGAATGCAAATTCATTATACAAAAATAATGTACATAGTCATAGTGCTAGGGTCTTGTTTTGTAATCCCTTATAACACTCGCATAAGATAGAATGGTAAGGTCTGTGATGGTGATAAACTCTTTGGGTGGATTGGGAAACATCACACGGGTGGTAATCTCTATTAACACACACTTCTCTCGTAGTGGGATTCCGCTCAAGCTTAACATGTTAATGATCAGAATGGGCTTGGTCAAGAGAGAAGCCCAATGATGTAACCTCCATTCCGATCTTCTAAAAATGGGCTTCGTATGAGGAAAATCTATTGGATGAGGCCATCGATTCCTTTTTATGAGTAAATTGGATTTTTTAAAGCCCTATATTTATAATAATCATGTGATCACTGTTCAACAGCTATATTAGAAACGGTCCAAATTCTTATTAGAATTTTAAAATCTAAAAACATTAAACTATTTATTTTCAGGGTTTATATAACCATAATAATAAATTTAGATAGATCGAGAGTAATTTCCATTAATGAATGTTTGGGTCATTACAATCATCACCCCTTAAGAAATTTTTCCCTCAAAATTTATTTTTCCCACACTAATACAGATGCGAGTAACTCTACTCCCTCACTTCCTCTAATTCCAATGTCACATCATCAAACATGTGGTTTCACCAAAATCTATTGACGAGGGGCATGGTTTTATTTCGTAGAAATTTTTCTCTATGATCTATGAACTTTACTGGATACTCCGCATAAAAAAGATCATCCTCTAACTACACTACCTCTAAAGAGAGTATATGTGAAGGGTTTGGTATATAATTATTTAATAGGAATAAAAGAAATACATCATTTAATTTGGCCATGGTAGGTGGAAGTTCTTGTTGATAGGCCACAACCGCAACATGATCATGAATCTCAAAGGAGCCGATGTACTTTGGACTTTACTTACCTTTCTTTACAATATTCATGACCTTCATCCATGGAGATGTGAGTAGAAATAACATGTCTCCAACATTAATCTCAAGGTCTCGTTAACGGTTATCTGCATAACTCTTCTGCTGACTCTGGGCTTCCTTGATATAATATTGAATGGTTTTCACCTTCTCTACCGTTTCATTGACCATTTCTGGTCCTAACAGCTTACGTTCACCGAATTCATCCCAACATGTTTTTGTTCTGCTCCTCTTCCCATACAGGGCTTCATAAGGTTCCATTCAGATGATCGTGTGGAAACTGTTATTGTAGGAGAATTCAACCAGTGGAAGTTGTGTATCCCATCCTCCATTGAAGTCCATTGAGAACGCTCTCAAAATGTCCTAAAGTGTTTATATTGTTGAATCAGAATTAGCATCAGTTTGAGGATGATAAGCCTTACTGAAGTTCTCCTCAGTATCCAGAGCATGTTTAGGACCCTTCCAAAACATAGATGTGAATCTTTGATCTCAATCGAATACAATAGATAGTGGTACCCCATGCACCCTTTCCACATATTTGATATATATTTGTGCTAGTTGATCTAATGAAAAATACTATCTAATAGCAATAAAGTGTGAAGAAATTGTAATAAGATCCAAAACAACCCAAGTTGCATTATTGCCTTTGGATGTCTTTGGATGTCTGATGACAAATTCCATGGTTATGTTCTCCCATTTCCATGATGGTATTGGAAATGGTTGCATCATCCCCTTAAACTTATACCTCTCTGCCTTCGCTTGCTGACACACCAAGCACTTTGATGTATACTTTACGATATCCTTCTTCATATAATCTCTCCAATAATGCCCCCAGGGATCTCAATACATCTTTGTGTTTCTTGGGATAATAGAGAAATTTTAACTATGTGCATCATCCTAAAGTTCCTTCTTCACCTATGGACTTGAAGGAACACATAGTCTTTTCCAAATATAACAATTCTTTCTTCATGAAAATTTATCTATGAGGATTTCCCTTTTCTGATAGCTTCTAATTTCCTTGGAAATCCCACATCATCCTGTCTATTAGCCTTTAACCTTTCAAAAAGATATGGTTGATAAATCATTTGTGAAAGGATTGATGATGTTACCTTCTTTATGATTTCCATGTACATTTTCATCAAATATAATAAGATTGGATCTTCTCAATTCTTATCAATGATAGAATCACTGGGTCCTTTCTAATTAGATCTTCTTCCACCTTGTTCTATTTCCTAAGATGGTAATGGATTGAGCAGTCATAGTCTATGATCAGATCTAACCGTCTTTGTAGGCACATGTTTAACTCTTCCTATGTGAATATATACTTGAGGCTGTTGTGGTCTGTATTTATTTTACAATTCTCCCCCAAGAGATAATTCCACAAATTTCTAAATCAAAGATCATCGAATCCAACTCCAGATCATGTGTTGGATAATAATTCACATGAGTATTCAATTTCCATGAAGCATAGAAAATGAATTTGTCATTTTTCATCAACACAAATCCCATTCCCTTCTTCTAAGAATCACAGAATACCAAAAAAAAGTTCTCCACTTGTGGGTAAATTGAAAATGGGTGTAGTGATAAGCCTCTTTTTTAAATCATTGAAGATCTCTTCACATTCATCACTACAATTAGACATTACTCCATTCTGAATTAGTTTGGTAAGAGGGTTGGACAATCGTGAGAAATTTCTCACAAATCGTCGATAATATCAAGCTGACCCCCAGAAGCTACGAATATCCATTACTGATGTTGGCCTCATCCATCCCTCAATTGCATATATTTTGGAGCGATCCACAGATATCCCATTGGTAGTGATGATGTGGCCCATGAATGAGACTTCATTCAACCAGAAATCACACTTTTTGTATTTTTCATAGAGCTTCTCCTTCCGCATGTTCTTTAGTAAATTTATTATATGCTCTCATGATCCTCCATGGTTTTGGAGTATATTACAATATCATCTGTAAATACTACCAAAAATTTCTTGTGGTAATCCAAAAATACTATATTCATCATGTCCATGATGATTGATCCAGTATTAGTTAGTCTAAAAGGAAGTACAATAAATTCATACTGCCCCTATCATGTATGAAAAGATGTCTTGGGGATATCTTCAATCTTCAACATTACTTAATAATATACTGACCACAAATTGACCTTGGAGAAGTATTGTGCCCCACGCTTCTAATCGAACAATTCATCGATTCATGAGAGAGGATACTTGTTCTTTATCGTGAATTTTTTAAGCTCATGATAATCAATGAAAAGGCGCATTGATACATCTTTCTTCTTGATGAAGAGGAATTGTGAACCCCATGGTGAAGCACATGGGCGTATAAACCCTATATCCAAATTCTTTTGTAGTTGTTTCTTTAGCTCCTCAAGTTCCTCAATTACCATTATATATGGAGTCCTGGATATTGGAAATCTCCCAGGTATAGGATCAAATGAGAATTTAACATCTCTTCTTGGAGGAAGACTAGACAATACCTTGGGAAACACTTCAGTGAATTCCCTCACAATTGGCATGTATTAAAGGATAGAATCCTCCTTAGACTAAATCATCTGATCCAGATATGCATGCTTATTGGGCTGTGATATCCACTCTTGAGATGATGTATCTAAAGAAGATTCATCTTCCTCATTGCACTTGTATATAATCAGGGGTCAATTCACCACATGGAGATTAATTTCCCTCTCATGATAGTTTATGTTGGCTCTATATAAGGAAATCCCATACATGACATAAATGGCGACAAATTACACCAGAGGGAGTATGATGAGGTTTGATGGGAAATTCAATCCACATATTATGAGAGGGGGGAGTTATATTCATGGGATGCAATGATTGCCCCATTTTCCTTACTCACCGACATCATTATATCCTTGATTTGTGGTGGTGCTTGGATTGTTCAACTAATCTTTTTGGATATAGAAGAATGTGTAGAACCTGAATCAAAAATTACATTCTCTATTATTTAATTAATAACTAGCATAACTATCACCACTTCTTTGTTGGGGGATCACTTCGGTAGTAGTGATGGAAAAATCTCTCCCTTGCTGCCTTGGAGGGTGTTGGTTGCCTCCGAAAACCCTTGGCATTGGGCACTGATTTTCAAGAAGCCCCGATTATTTGTAGTTGTACAAATGAACAACGTTTTGAGGTTTTAATTGATAATTCCTCTCCTCTGTTGTAGCCGCGGGTTTTTCTTGTTGGCAGTTAATTGGTTGGTGCCCATCTCTACCACACCTAAAGCATTTTCTCGTCCACTTCAGGCAATTTCCGGGGTGCTTCATTCTACACCTTTGGCAAGTGGGTTTCTGGATATTGTTATCATCGTTACATTTATCCATAAGACCATTGAAATTAAAGTCTAATTTACACTTCGTATCACCATGATACCCCTGAGATTCTCCGATCTCCATTTTGACCTTGAGGGAACATCATACAATTTACCCATAGCTGTTGATGCCATGGATCACCAGCACTTCTTGTAGGATAGGTTTCATCCCACCAAGGAACTGTTCAACCATGCATTCAGGGGTAACAACATAGATGGATGTGTATCGTGCCAGCTTTGTAAAGTTTTCCTCGTACGCTCCGATAGATTTATCATCTTTTTTCTTGATGGAAAGGAAGTCCCTTTCTATCTTAAGTCGTTGGGTGAGAGGAAAATATTTATAAAAAAAATCTTTCGAAAATCCTCCAAATACATTTCCTTGATCTTCTCCTCGGGTTTCGTATTTTTAATCAAAATCCACCATTGATCAGCTTAAAACTCCATATGATACCCATCTAGGATAACCTTTTCTTGTTAAATACATTGAAGGATGGATATGATCTATTCATTGGAGTTGATCCACTATTTAGAGATTGAGGGATCTAGTGATCCATTAAAAGTAGGAGGCATTTGTCTCATGAAGCTCTCGATAGTGACTTGTTCTTTCTTAGGGGGGTTCAACGTTCCTCTTGACCCATGTTTCTGTTGAAATCTTGAGTTAACTGAGAGAGAAGCGTGACAATGTTCGCAATTCCTGCTCCAATCGGATTGGGCATCTCATTAGTCCAGCCATCACATTGATATTCACAGCAGTTGGGGTAAAACTTCCATTGTATATAATATCATCATAGGGACTTCATGACTACTTCCCTGAGAATGAGCGTCAGAAGCGAAGTTGGCCTCTCTAGGGATATGTCGAAAAGAAAAATCATTAGAATACTCTACTCCACATGCACAAAAAAGGTATGTTAAACACCAAGGGACATCACCATTCCCTTGAAGGGCCTGAATTAGCACTGCAGAGTCTGATTCCACTTCTATGATCACCAAAACAACCTTTTTTAGAGCATAACACCTATGTGTAACTCCCGTACCTCCGCCCCCAGAGAATTCCCCAGACCATGAATGATACTAAAGGCCATTAGAACTTATCCACTGTTGTCATGAGCAAGACCTCCCCCATTCATCATCCCATTTATGAATGACCGATCCACATTATGTTTAAGGACATTAGTTGGTGGATTCCATCTTATCCAACCTCCATGAATCTTTGGTCGAACCACCTAACCATACAAAAAAATGGAAACCAAAGAATAATTAGTCCCCCCTTTAGAAAATATACAAACTCAAATAGTAGCCACTTCATTCTCATTAGCAGAAGATAATCTGAAGGCCTAACCTCCCATCTTGCTTTATTCCACACCTGTCGTAATGTCCAGAAAATTCAGATTAAAATGGAGCTGTGGATCTTGGAATTCATTCCATTCTCCTCTGCTCCCAAGAACCACCCTTTGGAGAAAATATTTCATAGAATTTCAGGAATCCCTAAAGTTAACAATTATATCGAAGATGGTCTAGAGAAAACATTCCCATTGAATTCTAAAAAATATGTGGATAACCAATTCCACATGAGGACTACTGCAACATAAACACCTGGACACCAAAGATATACCTTTTTTCTGGATGTTATCCTCCGTGGGCATGGCCTGATTTCTAGCTCACCAAACCAGAAAATTCATCTATAACAGGGGATCTTTACACCATAGCCACTCACCCCATTCATCATGGGTTCCCTGCTATCGAATCAGGTCCATAAAATCATAACTGTTAAAAAACACAAAGATCGCCTCGGTAAATCATAATTGGTCCTCTTCGAAAAAACAATATCTTTATGTAGCTCCTTTTGATCTAGGCTGGTAATGGCCTCCAGTAACCTAGGATGCTATCAAGCCTCTCTCATAGACAAATCTAGACTAGAGAATCCCAGGAAAAACAGTTTCTCTCCAATATGGTTATCCATCAAATGGTTCACCTCTCCACAACCAATCACCCAACGAGACGAGTCCTCTAAGATATCGAAATGGAACACCACTATTTTCCCCAACCTGGATAATTTTCCTCTACTCCAATCCTCCCAATGATTTCCAAATTTAATTCTCAGGGTTTTGGCCCACAATGACTTTCCCACTAGAAAATCCCAAGCTAAACGGGCCTGCATAGACTGCATGGAAATATTTAACTCTCTCAGCCCTATACCTCTTCCTCAACTGGCTTCTCCAACTGAGACCATAAGGCCCAATGAGCCTTACCAGAGTCATTGTAATCCCACATAAATCTATTCATAATCTTTTCCATGGTAGAAATGATCCCCTTAGGAGGGTAATGATAGATAACACATGCATCCAGATCGAAGAGGAAACATTATTTAACAATTCCACCCATCCCCCAATAGAGAGAAACCTGTTTTTCCAGTTTAAAATCCTTCCAACCATCCTATTGATCATATCATCAAAAAAATTCCTTTTTCACTCCTCTAGTAGATATATGATCCCCTAGGTACATTATTGGTAGTTGTTTCTATTTCACTCCCAGAATTTCTTGTATACACTAAGCCCTACTCCTTGAGAATTTATTAGAAACAAAAACGTTTCTTTGCCTGCCATTAATCTATTGGCCACTCAGACTACTGTTGGCCCCCAAGATCTGAATGAGATTACTCAAAGACGATCTACTTCCATTAAAAATAATAAGAATATAATCAGACAACATATGGTGGGAATGAGATCCATCTGATGCATGTGAGATACAAGGAAGGATCATCTGTTCCAGTAGCCCTCTTTGGAGGGTTTGGGATAGAGCTTCCTGGGCAATGAGGAACATGGGGGGGGGGGGGAGAGGTGGTCCCCTTTCCTCACACCTATCAAATTCTTCAAAAATCCAAACCCCTTCCCTAGAAGCGAAATATAAATTCATTCAGAGGAAAATAAACAAAAACATAAGTCTGAGACCCGTTCATAGAACCCGTGCTCCCTCATGACATGAATTATAAAACTGCATTCAAGTTTTTCACTTGCCTTCTCCATGTCGACCTAAAAATTAACATTGGACCCCACCACAATATTATTCACATCCTCCAACAACTCTTGATCCACACCCACCACTCCCTAGATACCTCTACTTTGAAAAACCCCACGTTGTTCAGGGAAAATAATATTGGGAATTATCTTATTAAGTATCCTCACTAGTAGACTAGCTATAATCTTGTATGGGACATTGCATAAACAAATTGTTCTATACTAGGAAATAGAATAAGGGTCTTTCAATTTATGAACTAGCCCCATTCTGGATGTGGAAGTATCCCTGTTGAGGGAACCCCCCCCTAAATAAATCCAGAAATGCCTCAGAAACATCCTTCCCCACAAAGCCCCAAGCAGCCACATAGAAGGACCCATGGAACCCATCTGGCCCGGGAGCACTCTCTAGATACAATATTCGAACCACCACCCACACCTCTTACCTATATGGGACAGACATCACCAACTCATTATTCTCACTAAGAAGCTTCCTAGTAATATTTCAGAAGAACTACTCCTGTTCATCATTCGAACCCCCTCACCAAAAATCACTTTGTGACCACCTTATAAACGTAAATTAAAGTTCTCCAGCGCAATCCTCCATGAAACATAAAAATCAGAGGATAAATATCCATCCTCCAATATTATATTAACCTTAGAGTTAAGTCGTTCTTTCAAACAAGCATAGAAGAAGCAGTTTTTTCTACCACCTTCCTTGATCCACCTTACCCTGCCCCTCTATCTATGTCTACTCTCCACATCAATGAGTCTTTGAACCAAAAAGTATCTCTTGTCACAAAGATTAAGTACGATGGAATCATCTTAGTTTTGTACCAGAAACCCTTCCAAACCGTCAACCTCCTCCTGCATAGCCTCTACATAACTATCTGTAGAAGGATCATATTTGGACCATTCAATAATATGAGTTTTAATCCTCTTCAAACATCTTGACAGGCCCAACAACTCTCTACCCTCAACATCCAGCATCCAGGAATCTTCTAACATTTTCAAGAACCCCTCCTTAGTATGCAAATTCATAGAATAAAAAATCCTTACAATCACCACTCCCAGCCTTCAGTTTCATGAGAAAATGTGAGTGGTCCGATATTCCCCATGATAGATTTGAGACAGTGGTTCTTTAGAAAGACTCTAGGCCATGATTTTTATTAATAAACCTATCCAATATACACCATATCCGACTATCACCTCAGTGGTTATTACACCAAATAAATTTTCTCCCCTGAAAGCCCAAATCATGAATCCCCTTACTGAAAATGATGTTGCTGTAATCCAACATACCATGGATATAGGCCGTTGTTCCTACCTTATTTTTGGAGATGACCACAAGAGAATTGAAGTCTATTGGGACCAATTTTGATGGAGATGGTAGTTTAAAGAGTTATCCATTACAGAGTGTTGTATTTTGTTGTCAAAAAAGATAAATCAATTCACTTTTGTAAAAAGATGATAAACCAGACGATGCATTACTAATTCTTATTTCAAAAATATAAAATGTTTGGAGAACTTGTGATGCAAGACTTATTAATAGTAGAGAGAGTAAAGAAGTTTCTTTGGAAAAGGAATGAAAGTGGAATGCAAGTCAAAAGTGGCGCGCATGTCAAGAGTGGTTCACAAGTATTGGTGCACAAGTATTGGCGTGCAAGTGGAAGTGGCGTGAAAGTAATATTTCGAGATCATCACATAAAAATTTGACAAAGGAAATAACATGGTGCTCATGTTAAATATTTGAGTGCATGTCAAAAAGTGGTGTGAAAGTATAAGGGGTGTGCAAGTATAAGTGTCATGTAAGTGCAACACCCAAGTATAAATGGAGTGCAAGTGTGGCGCGCAATTATAAGTGGTGTGCAAGTGTATGTTTCACGCAAGTCATATTCCAACATCATCATATCAAAATATGACAAAGGAAAGAAAGTGTCACGATAGTGATGGAATGGTGGGCATGTGTTGGAGCGGCATGCAAGTATTGGTGTGCAAGTGTATGTGGCGTGCATGTCACCAAATTTCTTATAAATAGACAACTTTCCTGTTAATTTTTTATGAGTTCAAAATTTAAGAGAAAATTCAAGCTATGACCGCGCAGGTAGTAGAGGGTGATCTCACCACATATGTAGAAGACGATGATGCACAAGCTGAAGCACCGCGCAAGATGAGGGATATTTATAAGATGCGCAGGTTTTGTTGCGCAAGTTTTTCCGTGCATGTTTTGGCGGACAAGTCTTGGCACGCAAGTTCTAGAGGCACGCAAACTGGGAGGTTCTTTCAAGAAGTTTCTTGTGTATAAGACAATGGTGGAGCGAAATTTGGGAGTTTTTCTCAAAGGTGGTGTGCATGTATTTAGTAGGTGAACATGTAGGTGGTGCGCAAGCAGTGAGGCGTGCAGGCAGGTGGTACGCAAGCAGGAAGGCGTGCAAGCAGGAAGTGGCGTGTAAGTTTTTTGCACCATGAGGTTACTACCAGCTTCCGGATAGAAATGTGAAGACTATTTTTGAATGAATATATTAGTGAAAGGTTATTAAGAAGCAAAAAATCATTAAATTACCCTATTTGTTCTATTAGGGAGCACATTCACTATTGAATTGTCTTCAAAGTGCTACACGTGTGTAATGGTATATCCTACTCATTGTATTCCACATCAAAGGATTTATTTCTTGTGGATTGTGTGGTATTGGATTGTTTATGTACCATACCAAGGACGTAGATATTCTTGTTTAGTAGTAAAACATGTAAATAAAGTGTTCCTGTGGTTTTGTGTGTTTATCAGGGAAGAAAATCTTTAACAGGAGGTGAAGGTTGTTCCAAAAACAGAAAACATAAAAAGAAAAAGATTTCACTGATTCACCCCCTCCCCCTCAAAGTGATACTTGGATCCAAAATGGGAACATAAATTGGTATCAAATATAGGTTCTCTTTTTCTATTCCTGGCAGAAGTGGTTGAAGAGAAGTTGTGGTGGAGAATCTAAATTGTGTGAATAGTAAGAGGATTCCAATTTTAAAAGGAAAGAACTATCACATATGGAAGGAACAGATGATGCCTTATCTTATGTCTCTTGGATATGAAGTTCTTGAAACTACAATGGATGGACTTACTGCTATTGATGACAAGGTCCCTCTTACACTTGTCGATAAGAAGAACCTTAAGAATGATGGAAGAGCTAAAAATGTGTTACTATTATATCTTTCTGAGAGTTAATTTTTAAGAGTTAAAGGTGTTTCTATAGGCAAAGGAATCTGGGACAAACTAAAGAAAATCTAAGAAGGAAATACAAAAGTGAATAATGCTAAACTAAAAATCTAGTGACTAATGTATGATGATTTGAAAATGAGAGAATCTGAATCTGTTGGGGATTTTTTTACCTGGATAAATGGTATTGTCAGTACAATCAGATGTTTTAGTGAAACAATGGAGGATTCTATAGTTGTCAAAAAGATCTTGAGAATTCTTCCTGACAAGTTTGATGCTAAAGTGTATTCATTAGAAGATAGAGACCCTAAAACATGATCATAGGATGATTTGAATAGCAATCTCATTACTTATGAGATGAGAAGACAGAAGACTATGAAGGGAAAAACAAAATCTGATAGAGAAATTTCATTCAAGGATACAAAGAGAGAGAAGTCAAAAAAGACTCTTATTGAACATGATGCTGGTGAATCTGATTATGAAGATGAGGTACGTAAAAATTTTGATGAAATTTTATCATTGTTTTCTAAGAATGTGAAAAGAGGTACATGTAAATACAAGGGTAAACTTCCCTTGAATTGTTTTGAGTGTGGAGTCGTTGGCCACTTTTTGTCTAACAGTCATAAAATGAATATAGAAGAAGACAGTGATGATGATAGCAGGAGGCCGAGAATGTTGTAGAAGAACAAGTTGAAAAAGATAAATATTTGTCAAAGGGGAAGGATAAAAAGTTCTACAAATCAAAAAGAACAGGCTTTTTATCTAAAGATGAAGATGAATAAGTAATCGAAGATTAATCCGAGAAATTATTTGCTGACAAATATAGAGAGAATACCTTTATTGATACAATAAATAATGAAGTGTATGAGAGAAATAGTTCAAAAGAAGAAGAAACTCAACTTGAATATCATCTAAAAGAAGAGTTGAAACAATTATTGAGGAGGATCAGAGGGCTTGATAAGGAAAAAAACAAGCTGATAAATTAAAATTCCATATTAAACAATAAATAAGGTTTTCTTGATGAGAAAAAAAAGATGGATAAAGAGATTAATTATCTGAAAAGTTCTCTTGAATATACAATGAATTGTAATGATCATCTTGAAGTAAAGTTGAAGGAAAAAGAAGAAGAGTTGGAACATGTCCAACAAGAAAATTTATAATGCTACAGAAATGAATATCAATTTCAAAAATTATATCTCATAAGTTGGTGAATTTTCCAGTAAGAATGACCCAAACAAGGATCCACAAAAGTTACCTTCAAAGGTAGAAATGAAAGACAGAAATGGTTCTGATAAGAACAAGGCTAGTAAGATCATGTATGTGGTCAATGTCAGCAATGATGAAAAATCAAATGTGCATGAAAATCACAAGTCAAGAAAGAATTCTAATACTTATGGTGCTGGTGAATGTGAAATGTGAAAGGGAGTTATGAATGAAAACATGATGGTTTATGGTCAACATAGTTCTATTAATAAGGTTGTTGAGAAACATGTTCACAAATCTGGTCAGTATTGATGTTTCAGAGGAAAATATTCCTTCTATTGTTATTGCTGGTATTGTCGTGTATTCAGACACAAGGAAAATATGTGTTGGTTAAACCAACAACAGTACAGCTATTACACAAGTTTTTAATGACAAGGATTGAGGGGGAGTCAATCCTTTCAAAATAGAAAGTCTCCAAATAAATTTCAGAATATATCTGAGAAGACTGATGTGAAAGTTGAGGATAGGTTCCAACCACTGGAAACTATTTATGAAAGATGTCATCGACCTGGAAATCTTTCCAAGGTCTATCTTAGTGTGTTACCAGAGCAACAAAATATTCTTAATAATTCTCAAATTCCATAGTTTTCAAAAGCTAAAAGGGACATGTCTGATAGGTCCGAAAAGAACATTTGTACGGTTGTTTGGCCAGAAAACATTGACCTGGCTAGGAAATTGGAGGAAGCACAACAGAATGTGAAGGAAAAGGAAGAAAAAAAGCTCTTGTTGTCGAAACTGATTTGAAAGAAAAAAAGGAGACCGTCCTTGGATTCTTGATTGTGGTTGTTCTTCTCATATGATAGGATACATAATGTTGCTGAAGAATGTGAAAGACTTTAATGAAGGAACTTTTACATTTGGAAATAATGAGCCTCTGAGGATCAAAGGAGTTGGATCAACCATCATCGGAAAAGAAAAAAATGAAATCTAAGAAAACATGATATGTTGATGGGTTAAAACATAATCTTATAATTTTTTCATAACTCTATGATGAGGGAAACAAATTTATATTCAAAAATGATGGATTCGTTGTGAAATGTGAAAATTATGGAAATATAGTTACAAGAGGCCAAATAACAAAAGAAAACTTGTTCCAAGTTGGTAAAGTAAAAAATTCTTGTTACATGGTCATGGTCGATGAAAATCAGTTATGGAATAAAAGGCTGGGACATATGTCTAAGAGAAACATGTGTAAGTTATCAATGCGAGACAGTGTCCGAGATTTGCCTGATTTATCGAGAAGAAGAGATTGGTGTTGCACTATCTGTGAAAAATGGAATATAACAATCTATTTTCATAAGAGAGTTGAAATTCATTCAATACAACCCTTGGAATTTATACATTCTGATATATTTTGACCAATGAGAAGGAAAGCAGAAAATAGAGATAATTACTTCATTACTTTCATTGATGACTTTAATCGCATTACTTGTGTTATGTACATGAGACATAAGTCAAAAGCTCTAAAAATGTTTATGATTTTCCAGAGGAAAACTAAAAATGAATGTGAGTATTCAGTGAAGAAGTTGAGAACATATAATGGTGGTGAGTATAAGAATGAAGAGTTTGAAAGTTACCTTGAGAAACATGGAATTCAGCATGAGTTTAGTTCACAATACAGGCCTCAACAAAATGGGGTTGCTGAAAGGAAGAATTGTTGTCTCGTGGAAATGGGGAGAACTATGTTACGTGAACATAGTCTTTCTCATTATAATTAGAGGCAAGAAATGAGCACTACTATTTATATTCATAACTGATGATTCTATAGGACAAAAATAGATATGACTCCAAATGAAATATTCTATGGAAAAACTCCTTGTCTGAAACATTTAAGGGTATTTGGGAGTCCATGCATTATAAAGAAGAATGGTGGAAACCTTGGATGGTTTGAGCAAAGAGGAGATGAGGGATTTTTTTTGGCTATGCCTTAGAAGGAAGATGATATAGATGAATCAATAATGAAATATGAAGAATTATTGATTCTTAAGATGTATAAGTTGTTGAAAATGTTGAGAAAGAAAAGAAGTCATATGTTGATGTGGAAAATGAGCAGGATAGAAAAGCTTTTGTTAATGATTCTGATAATTCTACAGACTGTGTTAATCTTACCAGTGAAGAGGAATTCGAATCATAATTCTTGAGTGATGAGGATGATGTTCGAACAACCCATCCTTGGTCGAGGAAATAAGTGGAGGCTCAGAATATTATTGGAGATAAACATGAGATGGTTAAAACAAGAAGAATAATGAATGCTATATCACATTCTTCAATTTATTCTAAAGATGAACCGAATTATATAAATGAAACATTTGAGCTTATAGAGTGGGTTTATGTAATGAGTGAAGAGCTTGATTAGATAGAGAATAATGATACCTAGCAACTTTTACCCAAGTCGGACAAAGTGGGTTTCCGGAACAAGATGAATGCAGATGGTAAAGTAATAAGAAACAAAGTTAGATTGGTTTGGAAAGGGTATCCAAAAATTTAAGCCATTGATTTTGATGAAACCTTTTCTCTAGTGGAAAGATAAGAAACAATCATAATCGTTCTTGATATTGCTTCAAAATGAGGTTACAAAATCATTCAAATGGATGTAAAATCTTAATTCTTGAATGGTGACCTTGATGAGGAAGTTTACATTGATCAACCTTGTGGATTTGTTTTTGTAAAGGATGAAAGTTATGTGTGCAGATTGAAGAAGGATTTGTATGGGATAAAACATGATCTGAGAGCATGGTATTCTAAATTAGATACTTACATAAAGAAGATGAAATTTAAGAAAGGGAGGGTTGACATCAATCTTTACATCAAGGAATGTCAAGAGTTTTCACTGATCGTTATTGTTTATGTTGATGATATTATATTCGCTGGAAACCCTGAATGATCATGTGAAAAAATTTATGAGGTGATGACGAAGTTATTTGTGATGTTCATGCTTGGAGAAATGAAGTACTTTCTTGGGCTAAAAATTTCACAAAAGAAGAATCATGTTTTTTTGTCTCAAGAAATGTATGCTAGGGAACATTTAAAGAAGTTTGTCATGGAAAATTCAAAACCAGTTTCCACACCAACTTTAGTGGGAAACAGGTCTTATAATGATTGAGAAGGCAAGGAAGTTGACCAGAAAGAGTTTCAAAAGCTGATTGGATGTCACTTGTATTTGACTACCTCAAGACCGGACATCATCTATATTGTCACTTTATGTGAAAGATTTCAGAGTGCTTCTAAAGAATCACATCTGATTGCTGAAAAAATAATTCTCAGATATATCAAAGGCACAACAAATTTTGGAATCAGGTATGATGGCTTAGAATATATTGATCTATTAGGGTATTATGATGCTAATTGGGCAGGACATGTTGATGATCGATGATCGACATTTGGTGGAGTTTTCTTTCTGGGGAAAAGTAGTGTTAGTTGGCATACCAAGAAATAGAATTATGTAACACTTAGCACAGCTGAAGCCGAGTATGTTGATGCTACTCAAGATGCAACTCATCTAATGTGGATGAAGACTCAGTTAGAAGATCAACTTGTTGAAGTAAAGCTACCATTTCTCTTGGATTGTGATAATCAGAGTGCAATCAATCTTACATGAAATATGGTACAACATTCTCATACAAAACACATTGATATAAAGCACCACTACATCAAAGAGAAAGTGGTGAATAATGGATTAAGGCTAGAGTATGTTCCGACATCTGACCAAGTTGCTAATATATTCACCAAACCATTACCGAAAGAACCATTTTCAAAAATGAGGATGAACATGGGTGTCCAACTGCATTCTCATCAAGGTTAAGGTACGTTTTTCTATCCCCACTCTCATCTTGCCTTTGGATAGTATTTTCAAGGGGGATAATTTTTTCATTAATCTATCTTTATAGATACATGCATAAAGGGGGAGTTGTGGGAATGCTGTGAATCCAACATGTATGTGTGTGAACTATTCTAACTATTTGTTGGACTGGTTGTAGGAATCAATTTTTTTGTATTCCAGGAATGTTGAATAAGTGATGAATGATAAAGTAGAATCTTGAAAGTTGTTTTGATGAAGGCTAGAAGATATGATCATGTGATTTCATAGTCACTGCCTTTGGACAAAACGGTTTTGGATGTCAATAATTCTTGTTTCCAACAATGAGTTAGCTCACATAGACATAGAATTGTTGATAAGTAATCCATTGAACATGGTTAAAATGTTCAGTGATTTATGAAGCCTGTTTGACCAAAAAATCAAAGGTGGAAATTTTTGGGGCCATGTTGGATGTAGAAGGAAGCTTGAAGAGTTAGCCTTTGCAGAGTGCTGTATTATGTTTTCAAAGAAGATAAATCAATTTAATTTGTAAAAGGACCCTAAACCAGATGATGATTTGATGATATTTATTTTAAAAATATCATAAGTTTGCCGAACTTGTGATGAAATCTTTATGAATATAAGAGAGATTAAAGAAGTGTTTTTGGGAAAGGAAATAAAGTGGAACACAAGTCAAAAGTGGTACGCAAGTCAAGAGTGACACGTAAGTATTGGCGCCCATGTATTCTCACACAACTGGAAGTGGCACACACGTAATATTTCAAGATCATCACATCAAAATTTGACAATGAAAATAACATTGAGTGCATGTCCAATATTGGCGCACAAGTCAAAAAGTGGCATGAAACTATAAGGGCCACAGAAGTATAAGTGGTGCGCAAGTGCAACGCCCAACTATAAGTGGTCCGTAAGTGTGGCGTGCAAGTATAACTGATGCGCAAGTGTATGTTTTGCGCAAGTCTTATTCCAACATCATCATATCAAAATATGAAAATTTAATGAAGGTTCCATGCTAGTGATGGAAGGGCATGCAAGTGATGGAGTAGCGCACATGTATTGGCGCGCAAGTGTATGTAGCGCACAAGTCACCAAAATGCCTATAAATAGACGACTTGCCTCCTCATTTTTTATGACTTAAACACTTCAGTGAAAATTCAAGCTCTAACCGCACAAGTAGTAGAGGGTGATCTGATCGTGCAAGTATCAGATGATGACATGCAAGATGAAGTGATGTGCAAGCTGAGGGATATTTATAAGACACGCAGGTTTTGCCATGCAAGTTTTACTGCGCAAGTTTTAGCGTGCAAGTTTCCAGAGGCATGAAAGCTGAGAGGTTCTTTCAAGAACAGTCATGTGTATAATCTAATGGTGGCGCGAAAGTTGTGAGTTATGCTCAAAGGTGGCGCACATGTTTTGAGTAGGCGCGCTAGTAGGTGACACACAAGTAGTGAGGCGCACAAGCAGGTGGCACGCAAGCAGGAAGGCGGGCAAGCAGGAAGTGGAGCACAAGTTGTTTTCACCAAGAGGTCCCTACCGGCTTTTGGGTAAGAAAGTGAAGACTTGTTCAGAAAGAAATTATTTGTGAAAGCTCATTAAGAAGAACAAAATCATTACATAACCCTATTTTTGCAAAGAGGGAGCACAGACACTATTGGATTGTTTTAAAAGTGCTATATGAATGTAAGGGAATATCCTACTCATTGTATTCCACATAAAATGATTTATTTCTACTGGATTGTGTGGTACTGGATTGTTTCTGTACCATACCAAGGACGTAGCTACTCATTTTGAGTAGTTCACCTTGTAAATCTTGTGTTCCTATGGTTGTTTGTGTTCATCGGGGAAGAAAATATTTAACAGGAGGCGAAGGTTGTTTAAAAACCTGGAAACTTAAAATGAAAAAGATATCACTGATTCCCCCATACGCCTCTCAGTGATACTTGGATAAGTACTGGGAACATAGAAGTCACCACCTATAATCCACAGCAAACCATCCATATCCAAGGAACCCAAAGAACCCCATTGGCTACGTCTTTCCAAAAAATCAGAACTAGCGTATACAAAGGAAAACAAGATTTCCAGGCCTCTGGACCTAATTTTGACTTAGATATATTAAACCTCCACCTTCACTGGGTCTACTTGGAGAAATAACTTCCAAAAAATCCAAATGTGATTATTAACCAATTGTCTATTAAAGAAACACCCAAACCCTGATCTCTTAGAAAACAAATTGATCTTGTTTGAGTCTGGTTTTGGTTCTAGGACCACCCCCATAGATGCATTTCATTTTCTTGATTTAGACACAAAAAATACGCATTTCACTCGGTCCCCCGGACCCCGAGCATTCCAAATTATCACCGAAGACATTAATGGAGAAAACTGCCAAAACGAGGGATATTAACCCTTGATATCGGAACAATGAATTCACTGCTACAACCCTCCTTAGATATCGACCATGTCACCAGAAGATAAGGACCTGCAGAGGAGTAGCCCCTCTTTGGCATTATGACCTTCTTCTTCATCGGGATTTATTCTTCCTTCAATAGCAAAATTCAGTTCTCCAACATCACTGGGTGCGATAGGGGAGGTTTATTTTCCTGAGCCAAAGAGACCAGGAAAAATCTCAGAGGATACTTGCGGGACTCCACAATTTCACTCTCAATCCCATTTATAAGGAACATAAATGAAGGAAATTTTTGATAGCTATTTACACAACCAATAGATTTCAACAGAGTTAACTTCATCGAACTTGGATACAACACCAATGAAATATGAAAATCTTGTCGGGGAGGGGATAACCTGAGGACATGCATACGAAATGGGTGAGCTATAAAGTATAGTAAGGGAATAAACAGGGAATGAGATTAGGAATATAATAAATATTAGAGAATAGGAATATCAGTGGACCACAAGAGAAACATGGACATAAGAGCATGATAAATCATGATAATCATAACATGGAAATGTGACAACAACACTGAACATGGAATTAGCTTGATCCAATGCTCATTACATATGGATAATTAGTAAACCCTCATTGCACACGAAGCACGAGTAAAACATTGTTACACATGAATTATCATGAGTCAACACCTGTTGCACATGAATTATCATGATATTGTACTTTACCCAACAAAATGGAGCACTATTAGGGAACACCCTTCTTAAACATTTCATTTCATGCATAAGTGTGCAACATGGATCATACAACATGGAATCAATCATAATCATTTATTCCACGATAAAAGAATGTGGAAAAAATACATGAAGCTTTATAATCAAAAATTAAATCTTCATAAAGGTGAATACTTTTGTTATAGAAATGGGCATGGTATTCACTACACAGTGGGATTTTCTTGGAAAACCGTATTTTAATTTCAGTAGCATACCAGCGTGAAATAAGAGCTCATAAAAAATGGTTTATGAGAAAGGGGAGTCTCATCATATTTACTTTAAATTGAAAGTATGTAGGTTCATATAGATAAATGTTCCAAAAACATAATGGAATTTTAATGCATAATACCAAGAATCACATGGATGTAAATGAGGAGAGAGAAATCCCTCGTGGAATTTCCGCATGTTAATAGGTGTACATTGGAGGAATTGATGAGAGGGAAAGGGGTCTACAAACATACAAACATAAAGAGAGAAGTATGGGGAAGGTTATAAATCATACACCAACATTTTTAATTGAAAATAAAAGGGCATAACAACTTAAAGAAAATTGGAAATAAATGGGAAAAATAAGAAATCCCTTACATGGATGTGTGATCCCAAAGGCTTGGAAGAGGCTTGAGAGATGCTTATTGAGAGCTTAGGGAACCATGGAAGGATTATAGAGAGAGGAGGGAAGGCGTTGGTCGAACTCCAAAGGCTTTGAGTGAAGAGGAAGTGGGATATTGTGTTTGTTTAAATTGGAAAGGAGAGGGAATTCTTTATTATTTAGGTTTGGGACACCTCACATTAATCTAATCAAAACAAAAAACAATCCCCTGGTTTTGGCCCTTGTTTTCTTCCAAAAGGGAGTGGAAAATAATATTTTATATTTCCACTGGCCTAAATTCTTAAAATAATAGGGTTTCTTATGTGGTGTTGAGTCACACTCTTATAAAAAACAATTTAAAAAGTCAAAATGTTTTATATGTCATGGAGGGTCAACTAAATCTTTGTAAAATAAATCAAAAAAAACCCAAAAATCACATTATTTTAATGGTAAATCATATATTGTCAGAACATAATGTTTATATTTTTTTATAACTTAACTATAAGAACATTATGAGGTCATAAATCACAGTATATATTTAAATGGTATTTAATTTTTTCACAAAAATTTGACTGTCTCAGAAAATTATAAAAAAATTCACCGTTGGGTAATTTTGATATCATGATTTGAAAAAAAATATTCACTTTATCTAAATAAATATCTAAATATTGGAATTTTGTCTTTTAAAATAATAACCAACATTTATAAAAACATTCATGGGATTTGACCAAAAGAGCTTTCAAACCATAATAAAATTTACAATTGCATTCATAAAATTATATGATAATGTATATTTAATAAAAAGTTATTTTATATTAATAATAATAAAATTTTATTACAAAATTATTTAATTTAAAATTTTAGTAATTCATAAAAATAGATTTTATAGTTGAATATTTACTAAAAATACAATTTTTTCTTTAAAAACTACATAGAAAGTAACAATAATAAAATGAATTCCCATACTTTATACAAAAATAATGTTCATAGAAATAGTGATAGGGTCTTATTACATAACCCCTCATAACACCCATATAGTACTGAAGGGTAAGGTGTGAACTGGTGAAAAATTGTTGGGGTGTCTCGGATAACATCGCTTTGGTGGTAATATCTATTAACTTCCACTTCTCCCATAGTCGGTTTCGCTCAATCATAACGTGTTGAAGATCGGCTTGGGATTGGTCGAGAACGAAGCCCATTGACACCGCATCATTTCCGAGCCCCAACATATCGGCTTTGTATGGGGTTAGTCTACTGGATGAGGCCATTACTTCCTTTTTCTGAGTAAATATTATTTGTAAAAGACCTATATTTATACTAATCATGTGACCACTGTTCAACAACTATATTAGAAATGGTCACAATTCTCAATGGTATTTAAAAATCCAGAAATAGAAAACCAATGAAGTTCACATTTTATATAACCATAATTATAAATTTAATTAGATAGAGTGCAATTTCCATTAATGAAATTTTGGGTTGTTACACAATGAGCATGGGATCATGCTAATATCATGTTAAATGTTGATGCCACATTTTCATGTTATGAAAATCATGCTATATCATGCCTTTATGTTTATGTTTCACTTATTCTCCATTTATATTATTATTTACTAACTTGTATCTTATTATTCGTGTTATGCCATTTTTACTCCCTTAATGGGATTTATAGCTCACCATTTTATTATGCAAGTCCTCAGGTTATCTCATGCAATGCTAAGTACAATGGATTGTTGTGGTCTTGAAAAAAAAGATTCCAAATAATGTTGAAATTTAGGTTTTAAATTTTTATGTATTATTACTAAACATAAAAGACACTATACCTATCAATATTCTATGTTGTATCAAATTAAGGATTTATGTAACAAATTATTTTTCTGTGTAAAATAAAGGGAATGGCTGTTACAGTTGGTATCAAATAATTGGAATTGTTATTTTTGGGATTAGGATTAGAAAAACCTAGGGAAATCCATAGGGATAAGACTATGAATAACAAAAACATCGATATTTTTTGAGTATTGAGTATGTGTTTTATCAAGAAAATACTTCCCTATATAGATACAATTAGGCAGTGGTGGCTCTCGTGCAGTTGTATCTTTGGGTAAAACCCGAAAACACTACTTTGAGCTAGACTCGAATGGGAAGTGGTGCACAACAAGAAACCTTGATTCACTACGGGTTAAAAAACTCCCATGAGATATGCTTTGGTAATCTCATATGATTATTACAAACAATTATTGAGGGAAAAAAGCCCGTAGGAATATAATATGGGATGTAGATCATGGATAACATAGATTAAAGCCCATAAATTCATAAGTAAAGAAATTAATAGTAATTTATAAGTCATTTATTTTTTTCATTGGATTACCCTTTATGTGTTACCCCTATATTTCCTTTTATTCCAGCCAATGGATGGTAATATAAAGAATATGGATAACAACTGATGTGAAGGGAAATGTGATGAATGTCTTGGTGAGACTCCCAATCAAATGGGAGCTCATGTCGGACATATCATGATAATGAATAACCAGCTATCAAAATTCATTATTAACAATTGGTACCTTTTGAATGCCCAAGGACATCAAGGAATATAAATATGACATCTCATGAATGTCCATATGATAAAGGTGATAAGGTAAAGAAGACCCAATTTCCTTCATGCAAAAAATGTGAAAGATGCACCAAGGGACATGTCACGAAGGGACTAGGAGATTATTTATGTTTAGAATGGAAGGGAAAGAAGTATAAAATTTCCATGAAATAATGGATAATGAAATGTTTGGAAACAAATCTCCATATAAGGAATCTTACATGGTTATATTTCATAAATGTAGAGAAGTCAAGAATTATCCAAGAAGATGCTCTATTGTAATTTTTGAGCAGCATGATGAGAATCAACAATCTCCTTGATCAAGGGAGCACGAGAATCCCTATGTTAACATGGATAATGATGAATTAATTACTTGCAACCACTAATTTAAATTATTATATGACATTATGTATTTCAATTCAAATCCTATTAGTATATATTTTATTTTTTCTTTAGAAAGACTCTAGGCCATGATTTTTATTAAGAAACCTATCCAATATACACCATATCCGACTATCACCTCAGTGGTTATTACACCAAATAAATTTTCTCCCCTGAAAGCCCAAATCATGAATCCCCTTACTGAAAATGATGTTGCTGTAATCCAGCATACCATGGATATAGGCCGTTGTTCCTCCCTTATTTTTGGAGATGACCACAAGAGAATTGAAGTCTATTGGGACCAATTTTGATGGAGATGGTAGTTTAAAGAGTTATCCATTACAGAGTGTTGTATTTTTTTGTCAAAGAAGATAAATCAATTCACTTTGTAAAAAGACGATAAACCAGACGATGCATTACTAATTCTTATGTCAAAAATATCAAATGTTTGGAGAACTTGTGATGCAAGCCTTATTAATAGTAGAGAGAGTAAAGAAGTTTCTTTAGAAAAGGAAAGAATGTGGAATGCAAGTCAAAAGTGGAGCGCATGTCAAGAGTGGTTCACAAGTATTGGTGCACAAGTATTGGCGTGCAAGTGGAAGTGGCGTGAAAGTAATATTTCGAGATCATCACATAAAAATTTGACAAAGGATATAACATGGTGCTCATGTTAAATATTTGAGTGCATGTCAAAAAGTGGTGTGAAAGTATAAGGGGTGTGCAAGTATAAGTGTCATGTAAGTGCAACACCCAAGTATAAATGGAGTGCAAGTGTGGCGCGCAAGTATAAGTGGTGTGAAAGTGTATGTTTCACGCAAGTCATATTCCAACATCATCATATCAAAATATGACAAAGGAAAGAAAGTGTCACGATAGTGAAGGAAGGGTGGGCATGTGTTGGAGCGGCGTGCAAGTATTGGTGTGCAAGTGTATGTGGCATGCATGTCACCAAATTTCCTATAAATAGACAACTTTCCTGTTCATTTTTTATGAGTTCAAAATTTAAGAGAAAATTCGAGCTATGACCGCGCAGGTAGTAGAGGGTGATCTGACCACGTATGTAGAAGACGATGATGCACAAGCTGAATCACCGCACAAGATGAGGGATATTTATAAGATGCACAGATTTTGTTGCGCAAGTTTTTCCGTGCACGTTTTGGCGGACAAGTCTTGGCACGCAAGTTCTAGAGGCACGCAAACTGGGAGGTTCTTTCAAGAAGTTTCTTGTGTATAAGACAATGGTGGAGCGAATGTTGGGCGTTTTTCTCAAAGGTGGTGTGCATGTATTTAGTAGGCGAACATGTAGGTGGTGCGCCAGCAGTGAGGCGTGCAGGCAGGTGGTACGCAAGCAGGAAGGCGTGCAAGCAGGAAGTGGCGTGTAAGTTTTTTGCACCATGAGGTTACTACCAGCTTCCGGATAGGAATGTGAAGACTATTTTTGAATGAATATATTAGTGAAAGGTAATTACGAAGCAAAAAATCATTAAATTACCCTATTTGTGCTATTAGGGAGCACATTCACTATTGAATTGTCTTCAAAGTGCTACACGTGTGTAATGGTATATCCTACTTATTGTATTCCACATCAAAGGATTTATTTCTTGTGGAATGTGTGGTAATGGATTGTTTATGTACCATACCAAGGACGTAGCTATTCTTGTTTAGTAGTAAAACATGTAAATAAAGTGTTCCTGTGGTTGTGTGTGTTTATCAGGGAAGAAAATCTTTAACAGGAGGTGAAGGTTGTTCCAAAAACAGAAAACATAAAAAGAAAAAGATATCACTGATTCACCCCCTCCCCCTCAATGTGATACTTGGATCCAAAATGGGAACATAAATTGGTATCAAATATAGGTTCTCTTTGTCTATTCCTGGAAGAAGTGGTTGAAGAGAAGTTGTGGTGGAGAATCTAAATTGTGTGAATAGTAAGAGGATTCCAATTTTGAAAGGAAAGAACTATCACATATGGAAGGACCAGATGATGCCTTATCTTATGTCTCTTGGATATGATGTTCTTGAAACTACAACGGATGGATTTACTGCTATTGATGACAAGGTCCCTCTTACACTTGTCGATAAGAAGAACCTTAAGAATGATGGAAGAGCTAAAAATGTGTTACTATTATATCTTTCTGAGAGTGAATTTTTAAGAGTGAAAGGTGTTTCTATAGGCAAAGGAATCTGGGACAAACTAAAGAAAATCTAAGAAGGAAATAAAAAAGTGAATAATGCTAAACTACAAATCTAGTGACTAATGTATGATGATTTGAAAATGGGAGAATCTGAATCTGTTGGGGATTTTTTTACCTGGATAAATGGTATTGTCAGTACAATCAGATGTTTTAGTGAAACAATGGAGGATTCTATAGTTGTCAAAAATATCTTGAGAATTCTTCCTGACAAGTTTGATGATAAATTGTATTCATTAGAAGATAGAGACCCTAAAACATGATCATTGGATGATCTGAATAGCACTCTCATTACTTATGAGATGAGAAGACAGAAGACTATGAAGGGAAAAACAAAATCTGATAGAGAAATTTCATTCAAGGATACAAAGAGAGAGAAGTAAAAAAAGTCTCTTATTGAACATGATGCTGGTGAATCTGATTATGAAGAGGAGGTACGTAAAAATTTTGATGAAATTTTATCATTGTTTTCTAAGAATGTGAAAATAGGTACATGTAAATACAAGGGTAAACTTCCCTTGAATTGTTTTGAGTGTGGAGTCGTTGGTCACTTTTTGGATAACATTCATAAAATGAATATAGAAGAAGACAGTGATGATGATAGCAGAAGGCCGAGAATGTTGTAGAAGAACAAGTTGAAAAAGATAAATATTTGTCAAAGGGGAAGGATAAAATGTTCTACAAATCAAAAAGAACATGCTTTTTATATAAAGATGAAGATGAATAAGTAATCGAAGATTAATCCGAGCAATTATTTGCTGACAAATAGAGAGAGAATACCTTTATTGATACAATAAATAATGAAGTGTATGATAGAAATAGTTCAAATGAAGAAGAAACTCAACTTGAATATCATCTAAAAGGAGAGTTGAAACAATTATTGAGGAGGATCAGAGGGCTTGATAAGGATAAAAACAAGCTGATAAATTAAAATTCCATATTAAACAATAAATAAGGTTTTATTGATGAGAAAAAAAAGATGGATAAAGAGATTAATGATCTGAAAAATTCTCTTGAATATACAAAGAATTGTAATGATCATCTTGAAGTAAAGTTGAAGGAAAAATAAGAAGAGTTGGAACATGTCCAACAAGAAAATTTATAATGCTACAGAAATGAATATCAATTTCAAAAATTATATATCATAAGTTGGTGAATTTTCCAGTAAGAATGACCCAAACAAGGTTCCACAAAAGTTACCTTCAAAGCTAGAAATGAAAGACAGAAATGGTTCTGATAAGAACAAGGCTAGAAAGATCATGTATGTGGTCAATGTCAGCAATGATGAAAAATCAAATGTGCATGAAAATCACAAGTCAAGAAAGAATTCTAATACTTCTGGTGCTGGTGAATGTGAAATGAGAAAGGGAGTTATGAATGAAAACATGATGGTTTATGGTCAACATAGTTCTATTAATAAGGTTGTTGAGAAACATGTTCACAAATCTGGTCAGTATTGTTGTTTCAGAGTAAAATATTCTTTCTATTGTTATTGCTGGTATTGTGGTGTATCCGGACACAAGGAAAATATGTGTTGGTTAAACCAACAACATTACAGCTATTACATAAGTTTTGAAAGACAAGGATTGAGGGGGAGTCAATCCTTTCAAAATAAAAAGTCTCTAAATAAATTTCAGAATATATCTGAGAAGACTGGTGTGAAAGTTGAGGATAGGTTCCAACCACTGGAAACTATTTGCGAAAGATGTCATCGACCTGGAAATCTTGCCAAGGTCTATCTTAGTGTGTTACCAGAGCAAAAAAATATTCTTAATAATTCTCAAATTCCATAGTTTTTAAAAGATAAAAGGTACATGTATGAAAGGTCCGAAAAGAACGTTTGTACGGTTGTTTGGCCAGAACACATTGACCTGGCTAGGAAATTGGAGGAAGCACAACATAATGTGAAGGAAAAGGAAGAAAAAAAGCTCTTGTTGTCAAAACTGATTTGAAAGAAAAAAAAGGAGAATGTCCTTGGATTCTGGATTGTGGGTGTTCTTCTCATATGATAGGAGACATAATGTTGCTGAAGAATGTGAAAGACTTTAATGAAGGAACTTTTACATTTGGAAATAAAGAGCCTCTGAGGATCAAAGGAGTTGGATCAACCATCATCGGAAAAGAAAAAGATGAAATCTAATAAAACATGATATGTTGATGGGTTAAAACATAATATTCTAATTTTTTCATAACTATATTATGAGGGAAACAAAGTAATATTAAAAAATTATGGATTCGTTGTGAAATGTGAAAATTATGGAAATATAGTTACAAGAGGCCAAATAACAAAAGAAAACTTGTTCCAAGTTGGTAAAGTAAAAAATTCTTGTTACATGGGCATGGTCGATGAAAATCAGTTATGGAATAAAAGGCTGGGACATATGTCTAAGAGAAACATGTGTAAGTTATCAATGCGAGACAGAGTCCGAGATATGCCTGATTTATCGAGAAGAAGAGATTAGTGTTGCACTATCTGTGAAAAATGGAATATAACAATTTATTTTCATAAGAGAGTTGAAATTCATTCAACACAACCCTTGGAATTTATACATTCTGATATATTTTGACCAATGAAGAGAAAATCAGCAAATAGAGATAATTACTTCATTACTTTCATTGATGACTTTAATCGCATTACTTGTGTTATGTACATGAGAGATAAGTCAAATACTCTAAAAATATTTATGATTTTCCAGAGGAAAACTGAAAATGAATGTGAGTATTCAGTGAAGAAGTTGAGAACATATAATGGTGGTGAGTATAAGAATGAAGAGTTTGAAAGTTACCTTGAGAAACATGGAATTCAGCATGAGTTATGTTCACAATACAAGCCTCAACAAAATGGGGTTGCTGAAAGGAAGAATTGTTGTCTCGTGGAAATGGGGAGAACTATGTTACTTGAACATAGTCTTTCTCATTATAATTAGAGGCAAGAAATGAGCACTACTATTTATATTCATAACTGATGATTCTATAGGACAAACATTGATATGAATCCAAATGAAATATTCTATGGAAAAACTCCTTGTCTGAAACATTTAAGGGTATTTGGGAGTCCATGCATTATAAATAAGAATGGTGGAAACCTTGGATGGTTTGAGCAAAGAGGAGATGAGGGAATTTTTTTGGCTATGCCTTAGAAGGAAGAGGATATAGATGAATCAATAATGAAATATGAAGAATTATTGATTCTTAAGATGTATAAGTTGTTGAAAATGTTGAGAAAGAAAATAAGTCATATGTTGATGTGGAAGATGAGCAGGATAGAAAAGCTTTTGTTAATGATTTTGATAATTCTACAGACTGTGTTAATCTTACCAGTGAAGAGGAATTCGAATCAGAATTCTTGAGTGATGAGGATGATGTTCGAACAACCCATCCTTGGTCGAGGAAACAAGTGGAGGCTCAGAATATTATTGGAGATAAACATGAGATGGTTCAAACAAGAAGAATAATGAATGCTATATCACATTCTTCAATTTATTCCAAAGTTGAACCGAATTATATAAATGAAACATTTGAGCTTATAGAGTGGGTTTATGTAATGATTGAAGAGCTTGATTAGATAGAGAATAATGATACCTAGCAACTTTTACCCAAGTCGGACAAAGTGGGTTTCCGGAACAAGATGAATGAAGATGGTAAAGTAATAAGAAACAAAGTAAGATTGGTTTGGAAAGGGTATCCAAAAATTTAAGCCAATGATTTTGATGAAACCTTTTCTCTAGTGGAAAGATAAGAAACAATCATAATCATTCTTGATATTGCTTCAAAATGAGGTTACAAAATCATTCAAATGGATGTAAAATATGAATTCTTGAATGGTGACCTTGACGAGGAAGTTTACATTGATCAACCTTGTGGATTTGTTATTGTAAAGGATGAAAGTTATGTGTGCAGATTGAAGAAGGATTTGTATGGGCTAAAACATGATCTAAGAGCATGGTATTCTAAATTAGATACTTACATAAAGAAGATGAAATTTAAGAAAGGGAGGGTTGACATTAATCTTTACATCAAGGAATGTCAAGAGTTTTCACTGATCGTTATTGTTTATGTTGATGATATTATATTCGCTGGAAACCCTGAATGATCATGTGAATAAATTTATGAGGTGATGACGAAGTTATTTGAGATGTTCATTCTTGGAGAAATGAAGTTATTTCTTGGGATAAAAATTTCACAAAAGAAGAATCGTGTTTTTTTGTCTCAAGAATGTATGCTAGGGAATATTTAAAGAAGTTTGGCATGGAAAATTCAAAACAAGTTTCCACACCAACTTTAGTGGGAAACAGGTTGTCTAAAGATTTTGAAGGCAAGGAAGTTGACCAGAAAGTGTTTCAAAAGCTGATTGGATGTCAGTTGTATTTGACTACCTCAAGACCGGACATCATCTATGTTGTCACATTATGTGAAAGATTTTAGAGTGCTTCTAAAGAATCACATCTGATTGCTGGAAAAATAATTCTCAGATATATCAAAGGCACAACAAATTTTGGAATCAGGTATGATGGCTCAGAATATATTGATCTATTAGGGTATTATGATGCTAATTGGGCAGGACATGTTGATGATTGATGATCGACATTTGGTGGAGTTTTCTTTCTGGGGAAAAGTAGTGTTAGTTGGCATACCAAGAAATAGAATTAAGTAACACTTAGCACAGCTGAAGCCGAGTATGTTGATGCTACTCAAGATGCAACTCATCTAATGTGGATGAAGACTCAGTTAGAAGATCTACTTGTTGAAGTAAAGCTACCATTTCTCTTGGATTGTGATAATCAGAGTGCAATCAATCTTACAAGAAATCTGGTACAACATTCTCATACAAAACACATTGATATAAAGCACCACTACATCAAAGAGAAAGTGGTGAAGAATGGATTTAGGATAGAGTATGTTCCGACATCTGACCAAGTTGCTAATATATTCACTAAACCATTACCGAAAGAACCTTTTTCAAAACTGAGGTTGAACATGGGTGTCCAACTGCCTTCTCATCAAGGTTAAGGTATGTTTTTCTATCCCCACTCTCATATTTCCTTTGCATAGTGTTTTCAAGGGGGATAATTGTTTCATTAATCTATCTTTATAGATACATGCCTAAAGGGGGAGTTGTGGGAAAGCTGTGAATCCAACATGTATGTGTGTGAACTATTCTAACTATTTGTTGGACTGGTTGTAGGAATCAATTTTTTTTGTATTCCAGGAACGTTGAATAAGTGATGAATGCTAAAGTAGAATCTTGAAAGTTGTTTTGAAGAAGTCTAGAAGATATGATCATGTGATTTCATAGTCACTGCCTTTGGACAAAACGGTTTTGGCTGTCAATAATTCTTGTTTCCAACAATGAGTTAGCTCACATAGACATAGAATTGTTGATAAGTAATCCATTGAACATGGTTAAAATGTTCAGTGATTTATGAATCCTTTTTGACCAAAAAATCAAAGGTGGATATTTTTGGGGCCATGTTGGATGTAGAAGGAAGCTTGAAGAGTTAGCCTTTGCAGAGTGCTGTATTTTGTTTTCAAAGAAGATAAATCAATTTAATTTGTAAAAGGACCCTAAACCAGATGATGATTTGATGATATGTATTTTAAAAATATCATAAGTTTGGAGAACTTGTTATGAAATATTTATGAATATAAGAGAGATTAAATAAGTGTTTTTGGAAAATGAAATAAAGTGGAACGCAAGTCAAAAGTGGTACGCAAGTCAAGAGTGACACGTAAGTATTGGCGCCCATGTATTCTCACACAACTGGAAGTGGCACGCAAGTCATATTTCAAGATCATCACATCAAAATTTGACAATGAAAATAACATTGAGTGCATGTCAAATATTGGCTCACAAGTCAAAAAGTGGCATGCAAGTATAAGGGCCACAGAAGTATAAGTGGTGCGCAAGTGCACCGCGCAACTATAAGTGGCGCGTAAGTGTGGCGTGTAAGTATAACTGGTGCGCAAGTGTATGTTGTTGCGAAGTCTTATTCCAACATCATCATATCAAAATATGAAAATTTAATGAAGGTTCCATGCCAGTTATGGAAGGGCATGAAAGTGATGGAGTAGAGCACATGTATTGGCGCGCAAGTGTATGTAGCGCACAAGTCACCAAAATGCCTATAAATAGATGACTTGCCTCCTCATTTTTTATGAGTTCAACACTTCAGTGAAAATTCAAGCTCCAACCGCACAAGTAGTAGAGGGTGATCTGATCGTGCAAGTATCAGATGATGACATGAAAGATGAAGTGATGTGCAAGCTGAGGGATATTTATAAGACACGCAGGTTTTGCCATGCAAGTTTTACTGCGCAAGTTTTGGCGCGCAAGTTTCCAGAGGCATGAAAGCTGGGAGGTTTTTTCAAGAACAGTCATGTGTATAATCTAATGGTGGCGCGCAAGTTGTGAGTTATGCTCAAAGGTGGCGCACATGTTTTGAGTAGGCGCGCTAGTAGGTGGCACACAAGTAGTGAGGTGCACAAGCAGGTGGCACGCAAGCAGGAAGGCGAGCAAGCAGGAAGTGGAGCACAAGTTGTTTTCACCAAGAGGTCCCTATCGGCTTTTGGGTAAGAAAGTGAAGACTTGTTCAGAAATAAATTATTTGTGAAAGCTCATTATGAAGAACAAAATCATTACATAACCCTATTTTTGCAATGAGGGAGCACATACACTATTGGATTGTTTTAAAAGTTCTATATGAATGTAAGGATATATCCTACTCATTGTATTCCACATAAAATGATTTATTTCTACTGGATTGTGTGGTACTGGATTGTTTCCGTACCATACCAAGGACGTAGCTACTCATTTTGAGTAGTTCACCTTGTAAATCTTGTGTTCCTATGGTTGTTTGTGTTCATCGGGGAAGAAAATATTTAACAGGAGGCGAAGGTTGTTTAAAAACCTGGAAACTTAAAATGAAAAAGATATCACTGATTCCCCCATCCGCCTCTCAGTGATACTTGGATAAGTACTGGGAACATAGAAGTCACCGCCTATAATCCACAGCAAACCATCCATATCCAAGGAACCCAAAGAACCCCATTGGCTACGTCTTTCCAAAAAATCAGAACTAGCGTATACAAAGGAAAACAAGATTTCCAGGCCTCTGGACCTAATTTTGAATGAGATATATTAAACCTCCACCTTCACTAGGTCTACTTGGAGAAATCACTTCCAAAAAATCCAAATGTGATTATTAACCAGTTGTTTATTAAAGAAACACCCAAACCCTGATCTCTTAGAAAACAAATTGATCTTGTTTGAGTCTGGTTTTGGTTCTAGGACCACCCCCATAGATGCATTTCATTTTCTTGATTCAGACACAAAAAATACTCATTTCACTCGGTCCCCCGGACCCTGAGCATTCCAAATTATCACCGAAGACATTAATGGAGAAAACTGCCAAAACGAGGGGTATTAACCATTGATATCGGAACAATGAATTCACTGCTACAACCCTCCTTAGATATCGACCATGTCACCAGACGATAAGGACCTGCAGAGGAGTAGCCCCTCTTTGGCATTATGACCTTCTTCTTCATTGGGATTTATTCTTCCTTCAATAGCAAAATTCAGTTCTCCGACATCACTGGGTGCGATAGGGGAGGTTTATTTTCCTGAGCCAAAGAGACCAGGAAAAATCTCAGAGGATACTTGCATGACTCCACAATTTCACTCTCGATCCCATTTATAAGGAACATAAATGAAGGAAATTTTTGATAGCTATTTACACAACCAATAGATTCCAACAGAGTTAACTTCATCGAACTTGGATACAACACCAATGAAATACCAAAATCTTGTCGGGGAGGGGATAACCTGAGGACATGCATAAGAAATGGGTGAGCTATAAAGTATAGTAAGGGAATAAACAGGGAATGAGATTAGGAATATAATAAATATTAGGGAATAGGAATATCAGTGGACCACAAGAGAAACATGAACATAACAGCATGATAAATCATGATAATCATAACATGGAAATGTGACAACAACACTGAACATGGAATTAGCTTGATCCAATGCTCATTAAATATGGATAATTAGTAAACCCTCATTGCACACGAAGCACGAGTAAAACATTTTTACACATGAATTATCATGAGTCAACACCTGTTGCACATGAATTATCATGATATTGTACTTTACCCAACAAAATGGAGCACTATTAGGGAACACCCTTCTTAAACATTTCATTTCATGCATAAGTGTGCAACATGGATCATACAACATGGAATCAATCATAATCATTTATTCCACGATAAAATAATGTTGAAAAAATACATGAAGCTTTATAATCAAAAATTAAATCTTCATAATGGTGAATACATTTGATATAGAAATGGGCATGGTATTCACTACACAGTGGGATTTGCTTGGAAAACCGTATATTAATTTCAGTAGCATACCAGCGTGAAATAAGAGCTCATAAAAAATGGTTTATGAGAAAGGGGAGTCTCATCATATTTACTTGAAATTGAAAGTATGTAGGGTCATATAGATAAATGTTCCAAAAACATAATGGAATTTAAATGCATAATACCAAGAATCACATGGATGTAAATGAGGAGAGAGAAATCCCTCGTGGAATTTCCGCATGTTAATAGGTGTACATTGGAGGAATTGATGCGAGGGAAAGGGGTCTACAAACATACAAACATAAAGAGAGAAGTATGGGGAAGGTTAAAAATCATACACCAACATTTGTAATTGAAAATAAAAGGGCATAACAACTTAAAGAAAATTGGAAATAAATGGGAAAAGAAGAAATCCCTTACATGGATGTGTGATCCCAAAGGCTTGGAAGAGGCTTGAGAGATGCTTATTGAGAGCTTGGGGCACCATGGAAGCATTATAGAGAGAGGAGGGAAGGCGTTGGTCGAACTCCAAAGTCTTTGAGTGAAGAGGAAGTAGGATATTGTGTTTGTTTAAATAGGAAAGGAGAGGGAATTCTTTATTATTTAGGTTTGGGACACCTCACATTAAACTAATCAAAACAAAAAACAATCCCCTGGTTTTGGCCCTTGTTTTTTTTCCAAAAGGGAGTGGAAAATAATATTTTATATTTCCACTGGCCTAAATTCATAAAATAATAGGGTTTATTATGTGGTGTTGAGTCACACTCTTATAAAAAACAATTTAAAAAGTCAAAAAATTTTATATGTCATAGAGGGTCAACTAAGGCTTTGTAAAATAAATCAAAAAAAAAAACCAAAAATCACATTATTTTAATGGTAAATCATATATTGTCAGAACATAATGTTTATATTTTTTTATAACATAACTATAGGAACATTATGAGGTCATAAATCACAGTATATATTTAAATGGTATTTAATTTTTTCACAAAAATTTGACTGTCTCAGAAAATTATAAAAAAATTCACTGTTGGGTAATTTTGATATCATGATTTGAAAATAAAAATTCAGTTTATCTAAATAAATATCTAAATATTGGAATTTTGTCTTTTAAAATAATAACCAACATTTATAAAAACATTCATGGGATTTGACCAAAAGAGCTTTCAAACCATAATAAAATTTACAATTGCATTCATAAAATTATATGATAATGTATATTTAATAAAAAGTAATTTTATATTAATAATAATAATATTTTATTAAAAATTATTTAATTTAAAATTTTAGTAATTCATAAAAATAGATTTTATAGTTGAATATTTACAAAAAATACAATTTTTTCTTTAAAAACTACATAGAAAGTAACAATAATAAAATGAATTCCCATACTTTATACAAAAATAATTTTCATAGAAATAGTGCTAGGGTATTATTACATAACCCCTCATAATACCCATATAGTACTGAAGGGTAAGGTGTGAACTGGTGAAAAATTGTTGGGGTGTCTCAGATAACATCGCTTTGGTGGTAATATCTATTAACTTCCACTTCTCCCATAGTCTGTTTCGCTCAATCATAACGTGTTGAAGATCGGCTTGGGATTGGTCGAGAACGAAGCCCATTGACACCACATCATTTCCGATCCCCAACATATTGGCTTTGTATGGGGTTAGTCTACTGGATGAGGCCATTACTTCCTTTTTCTGAGTAAATATTATTTGTAAAAGACCTATATTTATACTAATCATGTGACCACTGTTCAACAACTATATTAGAAATGGTCACAATTTTAAATGGTATTTAAAAATCCAGAAATAGAAATCCAATGAAGTTCACATTTTATATAACCATAATTATAAATTTAATTATATAGAGTGCAATTTCCATTAATGAATTTTTGGGATGTTACACAATGAGCATGGGATCATGCTAATATCATGTTAAATGTTGATGCCACATTTTCATGTTATGAAAATCATGCTATATCATGCCTTTATGTTTATGTTTCACTTATTCTCCATTTATATTATTATTTACTAACATGTATCTTATTATTCATGTTATGCCATTTTTACTCCCTTAATGGGATTTATAGCTCACCATTTTATTATGCATATCCTCAGGTTATCTCATGCATTTCTAAGTACAATGGATTGTTGTGGTCTTGAAAAAAAAGATTCCAAATAATGTTGAAATTTAGGTTTTAAATTTTTATGTATTATTACTAAACATAAAAGACACTATACCTATCAATATTCTATGTTTTATAAAATTAAGGTTTTATGTAACAAATTATTTTTCTGTGTAAAATAAAGGGAAGGGCTGTTACAGTTGGTATCAAATGATTGGAATTGTTATTTTTGGGATTAGGATTAGAAAAACCTAGGGAAATCCATAGGGATAAGACTATGAATAACACAAACATCGATATTTTTGAGTATTGAGTAAGTGTTTTATCAAGAAAATACTTCCCTATATAGATACAATTAGGCAGTGGTGGCTCTCGTGCAGTTGTATCTTTGGGTAAAACCCGAAAACACTACTTTGAGCTAGACTCGAATGGGAACTGGTGCACAACAACAAACCTTGATTCACTATGGGTTAAAAAACTCCCATGAGATATGCTTTGGTAATCTCATATGATTATTACAAACAATTATTGAGGGAAAAAATCCCGTAGGAATATAATATGGGATGTAGATCGTGGATAACATAGATTAAAGCCCATAAATTCATAAGTAAAGAAATTAATAGTAATTTATAAGTCATTTATTTTTTTCATTGGATTACCCTTTATGTGTTACCCCTATATTTCCTTTTATTCCAGCCAATGGATGGTAATATAAAGAATATGGATAACAACTGATGTGAAGGGAAATGTGATGAATGTCTTGGTGAGACTCCCAATCAAATGGGAGCTCATGTCGGACATATCATGATAATGAATAACTAGCTATCAAAATTCATTATTAACAATTGGTACCTTTTGAATTCCCAAGGACATCAAGGAATATAAAGATGACATCTCATGAATGTCCATATGATAAAGGTGATAAGGTAAAGAAGACCCAATTTCCTTCATGCAAAAAATGTGAAAGATGCAACAAGGGACATGTCACGAAGGGACAAGGAGATTATTTATGTTTAGAATGGAAGGGAAAGAAGTATCAAATTGCCATGAAATAATGGATAATGAAATGGTTGGAAACAAATCTCCATATAAGGAATCTTACATGGTTATATTTCATAAATGTGGAGAAGTCAAGAATTATCCAAGAAGATGCTCTATTGTAATTTTTGAGCAGCATGATGAGCATCAACAATCTCCTTGATCAAGGGAGCACGAGAAGTCCTATGTTAACATGGATAATGATGAATTAATTACTTTCAACCACTAATTTAAATTAGTATATGACATTATGTATTTCAATTCAAATCCTATTAGTATATATTTTATGTTTTCTTAAAATATTGAGTTTCAAACAGAAATGATATTAAATCATTAATGAAAAAACATCAATAAGTATTGCATCACAAAATGATGTTTCTAGAAATGGACTTCTTGAATATTTTATAAGGCTCTCTTTGATGGAATTTGAAGCAAAAAAGAAAAAGTCATTGCCTATGCCTCAAGGCAGTCACACGCATGATCTAGAGTTGGGAAAAGTGATCTTCACATTAAATATTTGGTGACATTACCTCTTTGTGGAGAAGTGGGAAATATGTAAGGATCACAAAATCATCATGTATATATTCACATAGAATGTGTTGAACACTTTCCAATGAAGATGGTTAGATATGATCAATGAATATGACTACCCAATCCATTACCACCCTAGGAAGCCGAACAAGGTCACTAATGCTCTATGTATAAAGGACCCATAAATTATATCAATGATGAGAATTGAAAAGGATCCAATCTTCTTAGATTTGATGATGATAGACAAGGGAATAATAATTAAGGTAAAATTATCAATACTTTCACAAATGATTACTCATCCATCTCTTTTAGAAAGGTTAAAGGATGTTCAAAAGGATAGTGTGGGAATTCAGAAGAAAGTGGAAACTATTAGAAAAGGGAAATCCTCAGAGATCAATGTTAATAAAGAAGGAATTATGAGATTTGGTTCAAGAAAATGTGTTACATAAAATCCAATGTTATTGAAAGAAATTTTGGTTGATTCACATAGTTAAAATTTCTCCATTCACCCAGGAAACAAAAAGATGTATCGAGATCACCGAGAGAATTATTTATGGGATAACATGAAGAAGGAGATTGATGAGTATACATCAAAGTGCCTGGTATGTTACCAAGTGAAGGCAGTGATGAACAATTATAAGGGGATGATGAAACCATTACCCATACCTTCATGGAAAAGAGAGAACATCACCATGCACATTGTCACATTACATTCGAAGACATCCAAAGGAAACAATTTTATCTAGGATGTTGTGAATCATCCTAGAAAGACTACACATATCATTGAAATTCAAAAGGGTTTATCATTGGATCAGCTAGCACAGATTTACACCAGAGATGTGGTAAGGCTTCGTAGAGTACCACTATTGATTATATCTGATCGAGATCAAAAATTCACCTCTATGTTCTAGAAAAATCTTCAAAATTCTCTAAATACTAAGATGAACATAATTATGAATTATCATCCTCAAACTGATGTCCAATATGAGTAGAATATACATATACATGAGTACATGTCCAGAGAATTCTCAATGTACATCAACAGAGGATAGAATCATCATCTTCCTTTAGTTGAGATTTATTTCAATAACAGTTTCCACTAAAGAACCCAAATGGGTCCTTATAAAGCCTTTTGTGGGAAGAGGTGCAGAACACTGGCATGATGGGATGATGTTGGGGAGAAAAAAACTCCTAGTTTCATAAAATGTTATCGAAATGGTGGAGAAGGTTAAGACCATCTAGAAGAACATTAAAGACCCTCAGAGTTGATAAAAGTTCTATGCTGATAACCATCGATAAGAACTATAGTTTGATGTTGGGGACATGTAATTCATATAAATATCATCATGGAAGAGAGTTATGAGGCTTGGTTATAAGGGAAACCTTATTCCAAGGTACATAGTCCCTTTTGATATCCTTGATCATATTGGAGTAGTGGCCAATCGACTTGCAGTCCCACTGAACCTATCTTGAGTACATGATGTATTCCATGTATCACTTTTGAGGAAGTACATACCTGACCCATAGCATGTCCCGAATACATAGTTGGTACCATTGGAGAACGAATACTCTTATGAAGAGAATCCATTGAAAATCATATAACATAGGGAAAAATTCTCCCAAATAAAATAATGTCTCTTGTCAAGGTGTTGTGGAAAAACCACAAGTTTGAAGAGGATAAGTGGTAATCGGAGGAAGTGATGAATCATAGTTCCCCGCATCTGTTTTTTTGTAAAAACAGATATTTTGATGGTGAAATTTCTTATGGGGAAAAGTTTGTGACAACCTAAACATTTATTAATAAAAATTTCTATTGATATAAATAAACACATTTTTATGTAAAATGGTTATATAAAATATGAACTTCATTGGTTTTATGTTTTTCGATTTCAAAATACCATTAAGAACTGTTACCATTGCTAACATATTTGTTTAATAGTGATCACGTGATTAGTATAAATATACGACTCTAAAAAATCGAATTTTCCTAGAGAAAGGAAGTGATGGCCTCATCCAGTAGAATTGATCTATACGAAGCCCATTTGCCAGATCTCCTAAAATAGGAGGAATCATTGGGCTTCAATTTTGACCAAGATCAAGCTGAGCTTCAACGTATTAAGATTGAATGGAACCGCCTGCAGGAGAAGTTGATGATGATAGAGATTACCACCTGAGTGATGTCATCCAGCCACCCCAAGAGTCTGTCACCATTGCACACCTTACCCTTTTATCTTATAAAAGGTTAATAAGGGGTTATGTAACAAGACCTTACCACTCTGATTTTGTGTATTATTTTTTTATATAATAAATAATACACATTCTTTTTTTGTTACTTTGTAAATAGTTTTTATTGAATTTTTTTAGTTAATATCCAATTAAGAAATCTATTTTGATGAATTAATGGATTGTTGAATTAAATAATTTTTTAAATAAGTAATATTACTAAATAAATTTTTATTAAATATAAATCATCGTATACTTTTTATGAATACAGTTGTGATTTTCATTAAGGTTTGAAATCTGTTTTTATCAAAACCCATGAATTTTCGATAAATGTCAATTTTTATTTTAAAAGTAAAAAATCCCATATTTATAAAATTATTTAGATTAAGTGAATATTATTTTTTGAAACGGGATGTAGATATTATCTAATTGTGAATTTTTCACAATTTTCTGAATCATTGGAATTTTTGGGTAAAAATTAAATATCATTTAAATATGTAATGTGTTTGATGACATTATAATGAAGACATAGTGATGTAATAAAATACTATAATGGGTTTTTTCCAATATGTGTTTTACCATTAAAATATTTTGATTTTAGATATGTTTAATTTATTTTATACAGCTTTAGTGGACCCTCAAAGACTTATAAGAAATTTTAGCTTTAAAATTTGATTTCCTTAAGAATGTGACACTCCCCACATAATCAAGCCTTACATTTCTGGAAGTTCTGAAATTGGAATTACAAAATAATGTTTTCCACTCCACTTTTTAAAAACCATGGGAAAAAACAATGGGTTGGACTGGCTTTCGATTTATTTAATGTGTGGTGTCCAAAAGCTAAATAATATTGAATTCCCTAACTTTTCTTATATAAACCCACCCAAGATCCCACTTCCTCTTCACTCAAATCCTTTGGATCATCAAAAAACCCTGAAATTATCTCTCGATAATCCTCTCAAGGCTCCCCATTCTCCAAATAATCCTATCTCAATCCTCTTATAATGCTTTAGGATCAAACATCCATGTAATGGATTTCTTCATTTCTCATTTTTTTCCAACATTCATTGTATTGTTATGTCCTTTTAATATAAATTAAAAATGTTAGGGTATGATTTTAAACCTCCCCTATACATCCCTCCTTATGTTTTAATGAATAGATACCTCTTAAAATCTAATTATTTGTTCCCTTGTACACTGGTTACCATGTTGAGATTCTATAAGTAATTTCTCTCTTCTCATTTACATTCAAGCAATTTATTTGTATTATGAATATAAATTCAATTACATATGATTGAAAATGTTTATATATGACCCATTACTTTACATTTAATTTAAATATAATGATACACCCCATTATCTATCATCAAACAATTTTTATGAATCATTATGTCATATCGTTATGATGTCGAAATTACATCATGATTTTCCAAGCCATAGTTTTTGTATAGTGAATACCATGCCCATTTCTCTATCATGGGAGTTCAATTATAGGAACATTTACATATTTCTTTTAGATTATCTTTTATTAATTCCACACTACGTTATCATGTAATAAATGATTATTTTTAATGAATTCATGTTATATGATCCATGTGGAACACTTGTGAATGAAATGAAATGATTAAGAAGGGTGTTCCCTAATAGCACTCCAATGCATTGGGTAATGATTAGAATGATGATACATCAAGTGGAATGAGGGTTTACTCATGATAATCCAAGTGTAATGAGGGTTTACCTATTATACATGTGCAATGATCCTTGGATCATGGTAATATCATGTTAAATGTCGATTCCGCATTTCCATGTTATGATAATCAAGCTATATCATTCCTTTATATTCATGGTTCTCTTAGAATACATTGATATTTTTATTGCCTAACATGTATCGTATTCCTCATTTTATTCCTGGTTTACTCAATTACTGGGCTTTATAGCTCACCCAATTATTATGAATGTCCTTAGGTTCTCCCATGCAATGTTATGTATGAAGGAATGATGTGGTCATGTAAAAGGTGTTTTAGATTAGATGTTTTATTTTATGTTTTAAGTTTTTATTTAATGTTTGTAAGCCGCAATGGCACTGGATCTCTCAATCTTATATGTTGTATAATGTGAATTTTTTATGTAATAAATTATGTTTAACTGTGAAATTAAGAGTAGGGTTGTTATATAACTCATGCAAATTTTTTCATAAATAATTTAATATCTCATAATATGAACCTAGAATAAGAAATATAAGGGAACTATTGTGTCAAAAAGTGGTGTTTATGCTAGGTGAAACATAACTTTTTTCGTGAGTGTAATCTATAGAAAAAGACCCTAAGGACATAACCATAAATGAAATAATTATATAAAATTAATTTATTTTTAACAATTATCCAAATCAATCATGAATAAAGATTTAGACTGAAAATAATATTGTACCTTTTAGTTCATAATGTTTTTTTACCTAGGAAAGAATGAAATTATGTCAATGTAGGATGTTCAGATGAAGCAGTTATTGGCTGGCGTGTTTAGTTAAAATAAATAACTTATTTATTAATTCTAAATTAAATGACCTAAACCAATTTCTTATAATAATATGCTTCTATGAAATATCATCAAGGATAGCTTCATAACCCTATGGTCATTGAAAGGATATTTCCCCCAATATCCATTGGAAGATTGAGATTGGTTGATGATCAGTGATCCTATCAAGGTGAATCGATATGTAGAGGATACAAAAGGTCATCTTCATCGCTACCAGATGCATTCATCACCAACGATCGAGCCATAATTGAGGTGGGAATTGTTATATGTGGGTTTTCATCCTTTGAATTAAATTATTTACAATGATCTATTCCATATATTTGATCTATGTTAATTATAACACCATTTTCATGTGATCATGATTGTTTTTATTATATATTTATTTTTTCATCAATACTTCGATCCCTGTTATTGATTATATGCCAAGAACTCTTGTCCAGTGAAGTTTAATACTTTTTTTATTGGTGCTTTTACCACACATTTCGTTGATTTTATCATCGTTAGACCTTGGGATCGCGATTTGAATTTTCCGAGACAGGTTCATGTGAGATCAAACCCCCTGATTTGTTTTTGTGGCATGAAAAATACATGAAGTAATAATTTTGTTATGAATTGTTAAACGAGTGGTATGGTGTTTTGTGAATGGATCAGAATTTCACTACAGTGCGTGTTTGAGATTGTTGTTGGTTTGGGATCGATTCGATGACCCCTGTTTTCCAAATAGGGGCATGACGATGATTTTTTTTTGTGATGGGGTCCACTTAGAGTGAATTCCATGCACAATGTCTCATGGTAGAGGATGATTGGCATGTATATGTCGATTTTTGGAATTAGATTCCCAATGAGGTGATTAGACATGATAAATGTAGTGAATGATAAATATTATTATTTTCAGAATAATAATGATGTCTTATTATTATTATTATTTTTAATAAATATAATAATATTATTGCTATTATTTGTAATAATAATAATTAATTTTCATATAAAAATGGTTAAAACCATTTAAATGATATTAAATTATGGGGTGTAATATAATTATATATGGGAAATGTTTTGTGTAGAGTTAAAAAACATTAAATTAGTTTTAATTAATTAAAAAAGGGTAATCTTAAGGGGTTGTATGTACTGGGTGTGAGGTGGAAATTTGGGGATTATTTAATTTATCCTCCCATGGTTTTGGTTAATAAAAAATGTATAATAATAATAATATTATAGTTTTGGTCTTAAAAACACAATTAGGCTATAATCCTCCATACAACGTCTGATTTAATATCCATTAGTGACAGTGTGCCCCTAAAATCTAGATTGTCATTTTAATATGCTCAATACCCTTTTCGAACCTGTTACTCAGGTCAACAAAACTCACAATAATAATAATAATAATATATCGCTCTTATGGTGTCAAAATTATGAACCGTTTGTGAAACTGTGATCCTAAAATTATGGCAGGCAATTAAATACTAATTTGGGGTATTTAATTTGCACTCATGGACCAGGAACATGAAGCACTTTTCAATAATAATGTTGTGAAATATAACGTTTTAATTGGGAGTCCAATTATTATGACCCATTCTTAACATACATTGATATTACATCATTTTAGATGAATATTTAGTACATTAAAAAAAATATACTAGAGGAAAATAATAGTTTATTATCTTTGGAAATTTATAAACAACATCATCATTCATAGTGAAAGATCTTCAACATATCCAAAAAAGATTTCCACTTTTAGTACTTCTACCTTAAACCATTCTTCATAACATGGAGGAAGGAAACATGAAAAGGGGTGAGCCCAAATGATCATTATAGGTAAACAAGGGAAACATGTTAGTATAAACATGAGTAAAATGGTATTAGAATGTGATCATATAACTAAATGATCTTACGCTTCATGTCGAAGATCATAACATAGATCATTGAAAAATGATTATTAGATCATAAGACATGAATCATATGAAATAAAGGGAAGAACCCATGAAAGCCTAAGATAGTAATAAGGAATGGAATTTTAGCAACACATAATCATATAAATAATTTATAGTATCCAATGAATAAATTCCGAGAACAAATTTGTGGAAAAAGTACTTTATGATAATATATATCCCTAATTCGTTCCATATATTACTTAACAAAGTGACCCTTGTTCCATCCCTATCTTACTGAACTATGTTTCCCTCATTCTAGCTCTATATAACTTAATCGATTAACCCTTGTTGTAGCCCTATATTACTAAAATGAGTAACCCTCATTCTAGAAAAATATTAGTTAATGGAGTAACCCTCTTTAGATCACTGTATTAACGAACTGAGTAACCCTCATTCTAGACATGTATTACAAAACAGAGTAATCCCCCATTCTATCCCTTTTTGTCTCATGATATATAAATATTTACCCAATGCATTGGAGGGAGATATAGGTCCCATAATTCACCTAATGAAATCATAAATACATGTTCCTCATAATCATAAATAATCATATCATTGACCATGAAATGAAATGGATATCATAAACATGTAAACATATCATAACTTGTAGAAAAAATTATTGTTTTCATAATAATTTCATAAAAATAATAACATTTGAAAGAAGTGGGTTTCAAAAGAATATAACCTATGAATGAAAAATGTGATTTATAAAGACCATGACATTAATAATGACTCATTCATTGAAAGTATGTGAATCAAACCTTATGATCAGATCATAAAAAGGAATGAGTAAAATCAATTGATGTTATCTAATATGGAAAATAATTTTGAAGTAACCTTTAAAACGTTTCATGAAGAAAATTTCCTTTCTTGTTTGAGAATGGATTTTTAAAACATAAAATGATTGGAAAATTATTTTTTTATAAATTTCCTTGAAAAAATATTAAATAATTTTAATTACCCTTTCCCATGAAAACATATAATATAATCTCCAAAACATTTGGAAGAAAAAATTTCCTTCAATAACACTTTGAAAAAATATATAGAAAGATTTAAAATGTTTTAAAAACAATTTTTTTGAAAACATTTGTAAATGTTATAAATAATGTTTGAAAACGTTTTGAAAACCATTTCATTGAAAACACAATGAAAACTTTTAATGAAGCATCAAATTTTTTTGAAGACCATTTATTTGATAACACTTTGAAAACATGTAAAGAAATCATGAAAACATTTTGAAAACCATTTCACTGAAAACACAATGAATCCATGTAAATAAGACTTAAATAAATTTTGAAAACCATTTTCATGGAAATTAAATGTTAATTTTTTTTCATAATTATTAGTATTTTAAAATTTCAAATGTTTCATTGATGAAATCATGTCAGGTAAATTTGTAAATGTTATATAAGGTTAAAAGAGAATTTATGTTTCATGATAAAACGAATAGAAAAGTTCCTTTTTCAGAATGTGATAATAATATTTACATAATTATATTTGTAAAAGGAAAAAATGTTTTAAATTTATTTTATATATTATAGGGGAATTGTATAAAATTATTGGAAACTCTTTTTATAAAACATTGATTTCCAACCGAAGAGAGGGTAAAGTCAGGTTTTCCTAGAACACATTGCCAAATAAGATATGTACCAACGAGTAGTAAATGGTACCAATAATTGAGTATATCATGAAATAATATATGTGAAGTAAACTCATTAATATTATCAAGATATGGATCATATTATTTCACCAAAGGAAGTATAAACATAAACAATCTCAAAATTCAATGAGATTGTCTCAAAAAACACTTTTTAATTGTATCTCAAGATCAGCATCCCCATGCTAGGAGGGGAAAATAAATTAGTCTCAAAATATAATAAAAAAATTTATATTCTTGATAAGTAATGTAATATGGAATTATAATAACATCCAAAAAGATTTTAGGTGCCTAAAATAATAGATGCCTCAATGAATTAAAAATGAGAAAAAAAATTATTCTGATATGTTATGTTAAAAAAATAAAAACCATAAAAAAGTTCATAGAATTGATATGTGAATACCTATGAATTTAATTACTAGATATATAGATTAAAATTATGGTCATTTCAAACACCACAGAAAAGAAAATAGTGGCGAACATTGCTTGTATCTCCCAGAAATTAATACTGATCTGAAAATACCCTTACCTTTTGTCTTAACTCTCTTTATACTCTTACAAGATTCATGTATTATAAATATAATATTATTATATGTATTTTAAATAAAGATATAATTACATGTAATCCAATATACGGTTTTATTATAACCTTATATTACCCTCTTTTTAACGATCTTATATTAATGTTTCATTTCAGGTAATCATTGGCTTTGTTCTTGGCATCTATATTAATTTGTTATAGCATTAGTAATTATATTTATATAATGATTAAAAAATGTAGAACATGACATAAATATCAGATATATCCAGTATATTCATATTATAATAATTAATATTATATTTAATTATGAAATGGAATAAACTATTAATAGAGACGGTAAGAAGTACTTATGAATGAATGTTATTTATGTTTTTTATTGACCTATCGAATGAAATTATGTAAATAATATATATATGAATATATATATATATATAAATTTAGTAGAACTAATAAATCATATATATGATATATATTCATTAAACCAATATTTAATACATTACTTGCAGTGTGTGAATGAATCAAAAAACATTGAAGGGGAAGTAGACCCCACTTCCTCAAACAAGATTATCGTATTAAAAACAAAATGAAAGTAATGAGATTTGTGATGAAAAAGAAATAAAGAAAAAAAAAATTAAATATAATATAGGAAAAATATAAACATATTTTCTGTCATAATTCCATACATGACTGGTGGTAAAGAAGAAATGAACAATCATCATTTAGTGTGACAGTGGTTCGTTATAAACAAAAATAATATGTTCAACATCCATTAGTTGGGTGTGTGTTTAAGTGTAGGTCATAACCATTTCATAAAAAATTAATATCATATGGAGATATTTTTTCACACAATAAGGCAAAAAGAGTGGTGGGTTGGATAAGGAAAATAAAGGGATGAAGTTTGAGAGCAATGTTACCTCTTAATTGGTTAACTCCTTTTTGTTTGTGCCAAAAGGAATCATTGAGATGGTTTTTTCCAAAAAGGATGATTCAAGGACTAAAGGAGAATTTTTGGAAGGATACATTGAAAGATATTGGATGAATGTAAATGTCTTCAGAGGTGTGTGTAATGGTTATAGGTGGTATCCTTTTATAGGGAAGGAAAATGATTGACACAATATTTTTAGAAATAAATTAGGTTTACACATGTTTTTAAGTAAAAAATGAATTAAAAAACCAACCAATCTCATAAATGGAATGTGGGTAGAATAACTATGGTCAACCAATTGGTGTTAGATAAGTGTAGTTAATTTTTCCATTAATTTTATTGTATAATCTCTAATTAAACATAATTTGGTTTTAACCACAATGATTAATTTTATTCACATATACTAATAATTTTGGACAAAAATTAACATGGTCTTACTGGACTCTAAACATTAGACTCAATACGATGTTGTATGTCAGATTTTTAAAATTCAAATAACAGAATAGGAACACTTAATATTAGTTCAAATCTTTCAAATGGGAAGAAACAACGAGGTTTTAACATAGGGAAAAGTTACAATGTTTTTTTAGATTTCATACTAAGTTTTGATGAAAAATTTATTGTAATGAATTAAATAGAATTAATATATGTAATAATAATATTATATAACCATTAAAAATATTTATATTATCATTTTAAATTAATAATTAATTAGACAAAAATGATTTTTTAACTATAAAACAACATGTTTCACCATTCATAAAAAATTGACATTTTTATGAAAATTTCAAATATTTCACACTTCAATAATTTCAATTATATGAATTCAAAAATAATTTTTATTTTATAAAATTAAATTAATTAATGTGTCTAAAATTACATTTATTATTAAATTTAATTCATTCAATAAATCAATATTTTTAAGATAAAAAACATTACCAAAAATATTATCATTCTTTATCAATATGTTTTATTTTAAAAAACAAAAACATTTGTAGATTAGTTAACACAATGTTTATATTATAGGTTATAAATATCTTTCTTAAATAATTAAAATAATTAAAAGTGAGGTTTTGTAGAAACTCTGTCTTTTGTGCATCATATCCCAAGTCGGTGCTGTTTGTAGTGCAATCCATGTGGATATTGCATATACTGCAATTCCCATTGGTATTGCCTGTAGCGCAAGACAAGTTGGTATTACATGTGAAAAAAATATTTAAATTAGTGTTTTAAGATATATATATATATATATTTATATATAACTACTTCTAGTGTCATGTTAAATGGGAAATATTGAGATGTTAAATTAATTCGAAAAAATAATCCTCAAAATCTCAAGGCATTACATTCTACACCCATTAACAAAAATTCACCCTCAAAATTAGTCTTGGTTATAAAGAGTTTAATACTAGAATATTTCATTCATAGATACCCACATTGTAAATGTGGATACTAAAAAATCGTTTAATAATATATAATTGGGTTTCCACATAGTAGAACAGAGGTTGGGATTTTTGATTGGACATGGCGGAAAAGTGAAAATATTTATATGGAGTGATTGATATCTTATTTCCAAACAAGTGAATTATCAATGTAATGTTATGTGCCTCAGAGTCATAAATCTTTTATGATTCCAGAAGCCACTTGTTCAACATAATTTAAGGTATTAAGACAACATTATTTTTTGTATCACATTTAGAACGTTGAGTAATTATTGATAATTAATATAATAAAAATTTCATTCATGGGTTCTAAAATGAACAATATATATTACATCCCCTACCTCATGGAATAAATTTATAGAAATTAACTTTTATGCATAATGTACTAAAATATCCTTTTAATGGATATTAAAGACCAAAAAAGAATAAAAAGTCTCACTATTTATCTATAAAAAAATATTCATTAAAATATAAAAAGTAAAACTAATAGTCCATCATAAATATATATTCAATAAAAATGAATACATATTAACCAGGACATCTAGTTGGCTAGTGGTAGGCATGAAACTCTTATCGTCCTTCGGTCATGGGTTCTAGACCCACAACCATTCTGGACATGATTAGTTGTCACCCAACATACATGATGTCCTTTTTCTTAAACTGCACTAATATAATATATATGTTGGACATCATTGAAATCAGTTTAAAAATTTATTATCCTTTTAACAAAGGTGTTTGACACACACTCAGTGCATAAATACTTCATCTAATGTTTATTGTGAATTTTTCTTAAATAGATAACCTTATAACCATTTAGAAAGATGAAAATAAAAAAACCTTGAAAAAGAATCACGAAATCAGATTATCTTTGATTCCCCTATATAACAGAAACTTTTTATTTGGTGTCACATTCAATGTATGTGAATAACCTCTTTATATATTATCTTGAAACCTAGTGTCAACTTTAATTGCCATAAATCCTTTTGGAAAACACGAATTATTCCTCATTGCAAAGTATATTGAAATTACTCCTTAGATTATTAAATGTTGTAAACTTTATTAGTAGAAGCATAAACAACATATAAACATGTCCTTACTTAGTTCCAAGGTAATCAGTACTGTCAGATTTACTTATTAATATCCCACATATCTTTATCCATACCACATTGTCTCAACATAATGTACATGTTAAGGGTTACCTTCCCTTACTCAAAATGTTAACATTTATGAGTTAACCTTTTTAGTTTATTTTGATCATTAAAAATATTCTTGTAAATATTTTGAAAAACATAAAACGAGATATCAATACAAAATTAACCATTAAAAATTATGGAATCCAAATACAAAATTACTTCTATCTATCAAAAATAATGTTTTGAAGGGAAGAGGTCCTGACATTTTTTATAAGTAAATCCTTAGCTCGAGGCGTTATGTTGTGTAATGGATATATTCTCTATAGGTAAGACATTTAACTCTGTGACAAATTTTAATTCTAAAATCCTTTAACCTTTAAAAATAACATATTCCCCACCATTTTTTAATTGTAATGGTTCTTCATCCCTTATTCGTCACATACATAAAACTGAATCTTTTTTCATCTATGTTGTTTTCCAAGAAAGTACATCTTTCCCTTATTCTACCTGTTATAAATATTTCCAAAGATATCATTTTTAATCATATAACACGAAAGATGATTTTGAATTATAGCATCATATTTTTCTCCACTACTCATCCCAATTGAATGATCATAAGAAAATTCTCTATCACTTTCAAAATTTATCCAGTTCCGTCTAGTTCTTTCCATTTACTAAAACAATATGAATAGTGTGAGAAATACATATCATTTTTGAAAACCACATAGTCAAGAAAATAATTACTTAAAAGATGTCTAAATCATGACAACTTCCATAATATATTACACTATATGATTATCCATGTTTATTAATACATAACTTATATGTAAATTTTTATGATGGTTCATGAAGAGTATGTGAATTAAAAAAACATATCCTATGGGAGTGTCAAACCACGTGTGCCGCAAGGCCCATTATCGTGTAAAGAATTATCCCATGTCAATCTCGAAACATTTTGTTGGAGTTGTTACCCCTGGGTAAATTTATGATAGAGCCACATCCAGTTATAGTATGTAGGTACAAGTTTATTTCTAGGACACCACTCTCTCTATCCTTTAACAAAATGTCTAGACATCTTCCATAATGTTAACTCATCCTTATATCTATCCTTTGAGAAACCCCTAGACATATCCTTAGAAATGTACATTGGCATCTCACTAATGTTTTCTCAACACTGTTTCCCAAAGGTTACTAAACATTTACATTCATACAATCTATAAAAACCCTAACATAAAATTCAGGAATATTGCATCATTTTAGATGAATATTTAGTAAATTAAAAAAATACATGCTAGTGTAGAATAATAGTTTGGTGTCTTCCAAAAAATGGAAACAAAATCTTCTATCAATTTGAATGATCTTGAAAAATCTCCATAAAGATCTCTACCATTATTAAGTCTACCTAAAACCTTTCTTTATAAACTGGATAAATGAGACCTGAAAAGGGTTGAGCTCGAAGACCATATTAGTGGAAAAAGTCATTTAATGAACTGGGTATCCCATGTTCCAGCCTTGTGTTACCAAACTGAGTGACCCTCGTTCCAGCCGTATATTATTAAACTAGGTAACCCTCCTTTCATCCCTGTATTACTAAATTGTGTAACTCCCATTCCAGCTTGGTATTACTAAAGTGAGTAACCCTCCTTCTAGCCATGTAGTAATAAACTGAGTAACCCTTGTTAAAGCTTTGTTTTACTGAACTATGTAACCCTTATTCCTACCTTATATTACAAAACCTAGTTAACCATTGTTCCAACCTAGTTTAACTCATGATATATAAAACTTTACCCAATTCATTGGAGGCATATATAGGTCCCACCCATCACATAATTAATTCATACAAACATGTGACACAAGATCATAAATAATCATATCATTACCCATGAAATTAAATGTGTATCAGAAACATATAAACATTTCATAACCTATGGAAAATGATACAGGTTTCAGAACCAGTTTATCAAAATCATAACCGAAAAAAGCGTATGTCAAAATCATTTATCCTGTAAAATAGAAATCTTATTCACAAAGACCATGAAATTAATCTGAATTCATTCATCCAAAATATTTGAATAGAACCATATGATCATTTCCTATAAAGTCATGAGTGAAATCGATTGATGTCATCTTAGATGGAAAATATTTTTGATGTATCATTTAAAACTGTTTATTTAGAAAAATATCATTTTTAGTTTAAAAAAGGATACTTTTTTACTTAAAACTATTTGAAAATAATTTTCATACAAATTAAATTGAAAACATATGAAATTATTTTGATAAACCTTTTGATTGAAAAATTATAAAATAAGTTTGAAAAAATTTAAAAAATCATTTTCCTTTAAAAATACATTGAAAACATATATTTAATGATTTAAAATATTTGAAATAGATTTCTTTGAAAAAAATTGAAAACATATAAATATGTATTTAAAAAGTTTTGAAAACTATTTAGTTGAAAACACACTGAAAACTTTTAATGATGTTTGAAAACATTTATAAAACCATTAGATTGAAAACACTTTGAAAACTTATAAAGAATTATTGAAAACAATTTGAAAATAATTTTTTTGAAAACAATTTAATGACATGTAAATAATACATGAAAACATTTTGAAAACCATTAACCGTGAAAATATTTTTTAAAAATATATTCTTAATTATTAAACTTTTAAAAATTCCAAGGGAACTTCGATGAAATGGTAGCGGGTATATCTTTCCATGTCGTACGAGGTTAAAAGATCATTAAATTTTAATGGTAATAATGATAGAAAAGTGGATTGTTTGGAAATAGATAAAAATATTCCTTTGAGGATATTATTAAATTAAAAAATCATAAAAATTTATTTATATATTATATGTAAATGGTTTAATATTATTGGAAACACTTTTTAGAAAAGAAATATTTCTGACCAATGTGAGGGTAAAGTCGAGCATTCTTAAATACACATTCTTAACAAATATTTGTACCAAAGTGTTGAAAATGACACCAATACATGATTATATCATGAAATAATAGATTATAATGAAAGTAATTAATATTATTAATAGATGGATCATAATATTTATTCAATGAAATCCTAAACATAAATAATCTCAAAAAGCAATGAGATTTTCTCAGTAAACTCTTATTACTTGGTATCATGTGATCATGTTTTCCACGAAAGCAGAGTAATTTACATGAATAATATAATCTAATGAATATATATATTCATGAGATAGCATGTAAAATGGAATTTTATTCATCTCAAAAAAAGTGTATAGGTAAAAAAACATAAGTTTCAAAGAATGAAAATTTAGACAAAACGTTTTTTTTCAGGTTTGGTAACATTTCTTAATTAAACCCCATAAAAGAAGGTTCACATAATGTATATTTTAATTCCCATAAATTTAATTCCTTGATTCATAGATTACAATCATGGTTATTACATGCACCACCAAAAAGGAAAAAGTGGCAAACAAATATTATATGTCACATAAATTAATAGTGAGATGAAAATCCCCTAACCTTGTGTCTTGACTCTCCCTGTACTCATAAAAGATTATTTTATAATAAATATAAGTTTATAATAAATCATTTATAATTCATATAACTATACATAATACCATATGTTATTTTTTTATAACATAATATTACCCTATTTTTAATTATCATATATTAATGTTTCAGTTGGGGTAACCATTTGCTTCATAATCTGAATGTGTCTTAATTTGTTATAGTGTTTGTCATTATACTTGTATCGTGATTCCAGAATTTATTACATGATATAAATATTAGAAATATCTATTATATTCATATTATAATAATTTAGATCATATAGATGTATTAAAAAGAATACACTGTTCATGGAGACGGTAAATCATATATACGCATTAACACAGTTTCTGTTTTGATTAACTTATTAAAAGAATGTATGTAAATTAAATAAGTATATATAAGAATATATATATATATATATATATATATATAATTATTATAGTGAAATTAATATTTCATATATATAATATAAGTTCATTTAACTTATCCTTAATCAATTCCATGTGGTGTGTGAATGAATCATATCACTTTGAGGGGGAGGTAGCACACATTTCCTCAAACGAGACTATCGTATTAACCCAAATTATAAATTAAAGAGATGAGTGTTTTAAAAGAAATAAATAAGCCTAAATTAATATTAAATATAGTATATTATATACCTAAATAGATTTTCCATCATAATTTCCACCATGATTGGTGGTAATGGAGAAATAAACAATCATCATTTTGTGAGGCAGTACTTCATCACACATTGAAATAATATGTTCAACATCCATTCGATGGAGGTGTGTCTAAGTGTAGGTAATAATAATTTCATAAATAAATCATAGTATATTGATGATTCTTGATTTTATAAATGATAATTGAATAAATATAGTGTAGGGGTGTATAAAATAAATAAAAAAGGAGCTTGAAAGAAGATGTTACCAATTAATTTAGTGACTCATTAGGGTTTGTCCAAAAAAGGCTTCCTTGATAGGGTTTACACCCAATGAGATACTACATGGTCAAATCAATTATTTTTGGTAAGATACATGGTTAATGATTTAATGATGTTAAATGGTTTTAGATGTTTGAGTAATGGGTAGAGATTGAGTCCTTTTATAGGGATGGAAAATGACTCACATGGAATTTTTATAAACAAATTATGTGTAAACATGTTATTACCTAACAAATTTCTCAAAAATCTAACCAAAATTAATAATATAATTTTATGGTTGAAACATATATATAAAATGGGTGTATTACAAGTGTAAAGGTAATTTTGGCACTTAATTGTAATGTTTAGTCCCTAATTAAGATTAATTTGGCATTAACCACTATGATTAATTTTAATCAATTTTAGTAATCGTTTTGGTCAAAAATTAAAAGGGTATTATTAGAATGTAAAATTTTGACTGAATATAATGAATTATTCTTTTGGTTTTAATTTACAATAAAAGAAGTGATAAATTTAATATTAGTGATATTCCCACAGATATGACAAAATAACAAGGTTTTAAAGCTGAAAAAGATCAAAATTTTGTTGTGATTTTAACCTCAGTTTCATTGTTAAATTTATTATTATTAATTTAATTTTATTAATATAGTTAATATTCATAAAATTTTACATTACCTTTTTTTATAATATCATTTATCTTTAATAATTATTTAAACCAAAAGGCAGCTTTTAACTAAAGAGCATTATTTTTCAAAATTCATAAAAAAATGAGGATTCTTAGAAATATCCAATAAATTTACCCTAGGGTAATTTCGACATTCTGGATTCCAAAATGATTTTTATTTTATCCAATTATATTATTAAATGTTTCTAAAATTACTTTAATTATTATAAGTGATACATTTAAGAAAAAAATATTTTTAACAAATAAGTACATTAGAAAAAATACTATATTTCATTATTAATAGGATTCATTTATATAAAAATATATTAAATTTTTTTTCATTTAAATCATTAATGTATGTGTTATAATTATATCATTAAAATATTAAAACAGTAAAGGATTTGTTTCGAATAAATGAAGTGATTGGTGCATCATAAGCCAAGTCAGTTTTTCTTGTAGCGAAATCCAAGTTGGTAATGTGGGTAGTGTAAGACATGTTGGTATTTCATGTAGTGCAATCCAAGTTAGAATTTCATGTAAAAATAATATTTGATTATGTGTTTTAGTATATATATATATATATATATTAATGAACTAGTTTTAATTCCAGGTAAAATGAAAAACATTTAAAAGATAAATTAATTCCAAATAATAATCCTCAAAATCTCAGGGTGTTACACCTATTGATTCATGTGAATAGTCAATGTCAAAAAATTTTATTGATGATCTAAATGGAATTATCCATTTTTCCATACATGTTAAATTTTAGAGGAATATTAGTGTAATTATATTTCTCCCGTGGACCCATGATAATCCTCTTTCATTCGTCAGGATTTTTGCATAGACACCTCAGGTAATACCATTATAATCTATGTAGTTCTAAAACACTATAAGGCCATGTTCTATAAGGGAGATGACAAGGATGAATAGTGATACCACTTGACCTATGGGTCCCTAACATTCCATGTTCCTCATTTTGAGTAACCCTGAAAGTTCAATAAGTCTATTTGAACAACATATTTTTTCTTGCAAGTAGCCCTTCCTATGTGTTCTTTCATATAGAACGTGATGATTCCCTTGGAAGTGTTATATTATAAATGGAGATAAATTATTGGGGTTTGTAGTGAATTTAGATAACAGTAATAATAAAAAATTTCCTAATCATTTTGGGCATAATCATCCAACAAGGATGGGAAAAATTGGTCTGTGATCTTAGTAATGAGCTTACCCTCTAGCGGGGATAAGAAGTGACATTCCCTATTGATCATTTTAAATTACCCACCAACTAGTCTAGGAATTTGAGTTCCCTAATGATTTTTCCAGGATAACAATCCAATAGGTACATGGAGTAGAATTTCCTAATGATCTCTCTGAGTTAACCTCTAGTAGGACTGGGAAGTGGAGTTCCTTAACGTTCTAGGCATACCCTACATCTAGGTTTGGAAATGGAATTTCCAGATTTTATCTTCTAGGCATAATGCTCTAGCGGGGATGGGTAGGGTTATTTCCCTTAAAACTCACCAGGTATACACTATAGTTGGACTAGGTAGTGGAAATATCTAGTGACCTTATCAAGCAGTACCATCTAGTATGACTGGGTAAGGGTATTCTTTGGTGAATACTAGAGTTGGACCGTCCTTCTATACCATGGTAGGATATCCTTTACAAAAATAGGTGACTCCACTAAAGTGAGTCATAGGGATGAGGTGTGGTTTGATGAACTATTGAAATCATGAGAAAGGGAAACATTTTCCCAATTGAGACACATCCTTGTGATGTTACATAAAACCTTGTTGGTGAGTAAGTGCTTTCCAAAGTGGATCGTATTAATGCGTGGTGATTGAGTCCCTTTGAAATATGTGCCCTGGGAAAACACATGAGGTGTTGGGAAATTCATATGGACTTTAACTTTAGATATTGGATACTCATCTTCTTTGGATGAACTGTGAGATGAAGATCCTCTTACCAGCTTGTTTGGGTTTCTTTGACTATGTATATATATATATATATATCCAAATACATATCCACTCTATGGTTATATTTACTCTCCATTGAAGAGTGGTGATGAAGCATGGTGTATTCCAAGAGGTTTCTATGATCATATTACCATGGTTGGATGAGTCTACTCTACTACTATAGGGTTAGAGACTCGATGAGAAGTTAATCCTCGCACTCTATCCAGCTCCTTGGGTTTGGATGATTTCACCTTCACTCTCATATTGGGTTAAGTTTTACTCTCTTAATGTACATTCATATATCTTTTTTTCATCTTTAGTTGTATCTATTACATCTCCCCTTCACACTTTTCAAAGAATTGTACTGGGTTTAAATATACTCACCTTTAAATGGGTTTCACTCAATTTATGTCGTGTGTTTTGCAGACAACATGAAGGTGTATCTTGACTTCATAGGATCATAGGTATAGGAAGTTATTGGAACACCTATAGTGGTCCTCACTTGGGATACAAGATCTTGGATATCTAATAATTTTAATAATTTTATGTTTTATATGTTTGAACTTATTTCTAGGTTGGGAATGTATTGATTCATTTAATATTATTATTATACACTGCCATACATTGTTCAATTTAGCGGTCCATGTATATTTGGTATTTTAATAATATTGTTGCATATTTCAATTTTTCCCACTGCAATTTTTCATTGAGATTGATGTGTTCCTGTGTACATGTATTTTAGATATGGACTTCTTGAATTTAGAATACCATCAACAATTTTCACCACCCCGTGCCATATAGAAGTGGGTTTGGGGTAGCTACTAATCGAGCTCTAGATTGGGTTGGTTTATGACATATTTTGATCAAAGGCAGTTCGAACCTTGAGACATTCTTCAGACATTTCCATAAAACCATTGGTGGGGATTAGGTAAACTGTGTCAAAGTTTCTTTAGTACAGCTCTGTGTACAGGGAGTCCAATGATGGTGTGGTGGCCAACGTTTCCATTCACCTGGACCTTGAAATCCTTCTTGTCGAATCAACATGATGATACATTTGTTATAGAGATCAATTGTAAATTCATCATATAGGATTGAGTTTTTGATTTTATTGCTTGAGTCATATCCCCAATGTTTTTTATGTATATATATATATTGTAATCATACCATGGTACTCACTGATATATTTCAATATGCCCCCATGATGACAACCATCAATAATAATAACTATAGTTCATGCCAAAAACCTTAAGAGGGACGAGGAATCATTTCATGGTCTATATCATGATCCCCTTCCTCTAGGTTGATAGTTACCCGCACCCACACCTATTGAGAATCACATTGTCATGGAAGAGTAGGATGGGGAATTATGTTGGCTGATCACACTATGTGTGTTCTAACATCAGAGACCATAGTGGTTCTGCATTGGGCCAAATCCTTAGGTAGAAGAGGATTTGATGGATTCGGTGGTCTGTATCATCTAGATTATCCAAACACGAATGGATCAGATGGTGTCTTTGGTATCCAGACTTTTTTACAAAGTATATGGGAATTTTTAGAGCCTATTTACCTAGATGGATGATGATTCAACACTCTTATGGGATGACATTAAGAAGATTATTTTTGAGGAGTATTACACCTCCTCATTACACTCCATTAGGATCCAAGAGCTTATGGGGATTCATTAGGAATATATGATAGTGTATGAGTATACAACTAGTTTTTAAGACCTTACAAACTACTCCCTCAATAAGAATTGGTATGTATTCTTCTGAGCACATAAGATTGTGTTTGGACTCTATAGAGAGATATGATCTAGCATAGTGCCTTGTACAGAACAAAAAATTTCGGGGTGTTGGAGAAGACACTTTTGATTGAGAGATATTTGTTAGAGGGATACCAGTTATCTAGAGTTGGTAGTTGGAATGACAGAGCTGGGTTATTTACCAAAGATGGCATGCACCATAGATCATGGAACATGAGACCCTTCTTCATGCAGACTCAGGGACATGGTTTTATAGTACATAGTCAGTTCAATGAAATAGATAATCCTAGGAAGGCAAACTTATATTCTTATGTAGGTCGAGGTCACATGGAATATGACTACCCAACTAGATGGGTTGAGCATCCTATGAAGATAGAAAATGGAGCTCCATGGAAGAAAACCCATCATAACCATGGATCTCCCAAGAGAGGATAGAATGGTCACCATGGATTGGATATATAAGATCAGTATAAGGATCTATGGGTACTGTAAGTCACTATGATATCCTTCAACCAAAATAACAAATCCCATGTCATGCTCATGGAGCTGGCGGTCAAATCCATGGATAGATGTAGGTTTTGGATGTCTATGATCCCACATGACATGAGATGATAATAGGTAAACTTTGTATCTCCTCTAATTTCTGGCGTCTTAATTATTACACACCTCTTTAGGTATTATCTTCTACTTTATTCATTCCCATGGTTTAACCCGGGGTGACATGAGGTATTAGTGTAACCCTCTATCGATGTTGTTCAACATAGATTCGAATGCATGAAGAAGAAGGTTTATTCAACCAATGCGATATGTTTTTTGGATTCAAGAAAAGCAACAAGGGAGGTTTGGATACACCCAAAGAAATTGATATTGAGTTGTAGTGTGTATGTCCCTCCAACATGTGTGTTCAGTGTGATGTTATGTGATGGAGTGTAAGAGCAGGTCCTGGAATTGTTGGTGGAGTTTTATGCTAGAAACATTTTTCTTCGAATTTAAATAGTGTGTGTGGAAGAGTTTCTCTATTGGGGGTACTCTCCTTCCGATATAGGATAATATACAATGGGTATGGACCATTCATTCAGTGACTAGCATCTCATGCATTGATGGGTTTACTCACGTTTTTTATTCACTGAAACACTTGCATGCACGTCGTCTACCTTGATACAGTAACAAACAATTATCAATTACATGTCATGGAATTTTATACATCATGAAAAAAACTATGCAACTGCCAACAATGAAATGGTAGTTTTAGACTTCTACATGAGGATGTGGAGGGACTATTTACTAGGAGAGTATATTGTGGTGTATTCAGACCACAAGAGTCTCATGTATGTCTTTAATAAGAGAGATCTGAACCTGAGAAAGTAGTGCCGGTAAGAATCTCTACAGGACTATGAATTCATGATAAATTATATACCAAGTAATGTCCATGTTTTTATATATTCCATTAGAAATATTTTTAATGGTCTCTTAGTGTATGAATTTTCGATGTAGTTATCTTCCCTATAAGTGACCCTGGTGGTGCAGGAGTGTACTGTGTATTTTATTTAGTCGATGGTGTTAAATACTTTTTCTCTCAAGATTGTGAGAGTGTAACAGATAAGTGACATATACTATGAGATATTTCATGACAAATATCAATAACAGTTTCACCTAATGTATTTTATATAGAATGGAATCATGTCATCTATTTTCATGGATGCACAATGAGTCCAGTAATGATGTGAGAGACTGTAGTTTCCACAAATAGTTATTCTAGTCCCAACATTTCCACCTATTTTCATTGATTGTGATTTTAGAGGGATTAATTTAATTTAAAAGTTAAATAACTTAGATTCCATTTGTTTTCTGTACAAGACTTTGTAATGTTTCTAGGAATATTTTCAAACACATGTGCTGAGACGGTGCATTATTTTGAGTCTCGGTGTGCCTAAAATTAATTTTATAGATATATTAAATATATTGTTATTTTGGGCACACAAGTTTTAACAAAATATTGAATATATTATAAAATGAAGCTCATATAATAAATCTAATATCATAGTTGATTATCAAAGGTGGTGTTTTCCCAAGGCATGACCTATATTTTTTCGACGTGGGTCATCTGTAGAAAATGTGACCAAAGACGTAACCGTGAGTAAAATTAATTAATAAAATTATTTTATTTTTAATGATAATACAAATAACATAGAAACTAAGACTCATATTGGAAATATGAGACCGTAGTTGAGTTCGTAATATGGTGTCATCCATAGGTGTTCCCTAATTTTGGTTGGTACAAGATGTTCTAATGAAATATCATATTCCAGGTTCATTTAGTTAAAATAAATAATTCATTTATTTATTTTAAATTAAAATTACCAAAACACATTATTCACTAAGTTAGCTACTATGGATGATTTCCAGGGTTATCCACATAACATCGGGATCATTTAGAAGCTCTTTCACCCCTTCTCCATCGGCGGATTGAGTCCAGATTTTGATTGGTGGTCAGATCGAGGTGAATTGATAGGTGTTGGACGCATCAGATCATCTATATCACTAGTTGATACATTATTCTGCAACCATCAATCCATAATCAAGATAGAACTCTTTAAAAGTGGTATTCCACCCTTATAATTAAAATATTGAGCATGAAAAAATCCCCCACATTGATTTGCCTTATATTTAAAACCCTTTGCATGTGCCCAATAATGGAGTTTTAATTATTTTTTAATTTGTTCATATACCCACATCACCCAACAATTAAACATATTCAAAGAATGCTTGGCCGAGGATATTTAAAACATTGTTATTGGTGATACCCCCACCAAATTTTCGTCATGTTTTTTGTCATTAGACCAGGAGGTTATGATTTGACATTGTCTTGGTAGGTTCAAGTGCTATCAAACCCATAGACTCCCTGTGGAGGAATGAGTTATGTGTGAATCGACGATTTGATGATGAATTGATAAATGAGCATTATGGTGTTTGGTGAATGGATCATATCGGCACAACATGTGACTCTGTGTCATCAGAGGTGGTTTGGGATCAGGTTTATAACCCCTTTTTTCTCGATTGGAACATAAAGAAGGTGTGTGGTGTGACAAGGTCAATTTTGTTAATGATTCATGCACAATGTCTCATGGTGGAAGCTTTTCAGTGTTGATGTGATGATAGCCAGACTTAGATACCTAATGAGGTTGTTCGACATGATCAACATGGTCAGCATAAAATGTAATTAATATTTTAATAATTATAAGTTTGTCTCATTATAATTATTATTAATAATGACAATAACAATAATATTTAAAATAATAACAATTAACAGGGGAATAAAAATGGATGAAGCAATTTCAAGGAAATTAAATGACAAAGCATAATCTCATTATCCATGGGATAATTTCTATGTGGAGTTAATGATATATTAAATTTTATTTAATTAAATAAAAAATTTGGAACCCAAGGAGTGGGATGCATAGGGTTTGAGTTGGAAATGGGGGGGAGGCGCTGTAACACATTCCCCTCCAATGGTTTGGGTTAATAAAAAATATTTATAAAAATAATTATAAAAATATATTGTAATTATTATTTTTGTCATTAAATATTAATTGGATTTGAAACCCTTCATATGAAGTCAAATTAATGAACTGTCAGTGGAAACGTGACCTTAATATTTAGACGGTCATTTTATGATTGAAGTTAGATACCATTTTTTGGACTCATGGCTCATGTCAATGAAACATCCAATAATAATAAATTATGATTATTACGGGATATTGTGTCCAACATATCATGCTCATATGGAGTCAGAATGATGAACTACATGTGACACAGTGAACCTAAGATTAAGGAATAATATTCAAGACCTATTTTTGGTATTTAATTTGGACTCATTGTTCGGGCCCATGAACTAGACTTTGAGCATAATGCGGTGAAATATGACTTTACACCAGGTATCTGATTGAGGCATGTGAATAGTCTCTATAAGGCCCCAGCCTTAAACCATAATTAATCTTGAGTTATTACAAGATTACACATTGAGGATATTTTCAGGATTAGAGTTTTAGAGAATTAGATCAGGAAACTTGCATTACATTCCACATTTAAAAAAAGTGGTTACATAAAAGACAATATTCATTCTTCCCATCAACGAAAACATATTTAAAATAAAACACGGATTCTTTCTTCACACATCCTTGACACAATCATCACGTCATGTACCTTTCCCTTAACCTGTGAAAAAACATTTCAAAATCTTGGGATAAGCATAAAAAGCTCAGTAAGGGTTATCAAAATATAGAAATGAAACATGAGTTCATATATACATAAGAATGAAATCATAATTTACCCATAAAACATAGCCACTTTAACATACCTCATCAAATCATGAATAAATCGTAGAAATCATAAGACATAAAAGGTTACTTGAGGCATTCATAACTTTCTTACGTAGGGAGTAACCCTCCTGGTTACGTTTGGAATATCCATCACAGTATATTCCCTAAATCTCTTCGGAGAAACCTTAACATTTCACTCCTTCGCGTTACCCAATGCATTGGAGAGCTATATCGGGCTCACCCTCCATTAGTTTATCACGAAACCACCCGTATTCATAACAATTCCCAAGAACCATTACATAATCTTATCACATAAAACATGCATAATGAAAACATAACATTTCCACCTTTCAATCACAAGATATCAATACAACACATTGAAAAAGCATTATGAAAACCATTTTCAATACCAAAATAAAAGAAAAGTAAAACATGGTATTTATTTTTCTTTTATAAAGAAGGTATGGCTTGTAGAGGAAGCCGAAACATAAATAATGGTCACGGCAGCGGAGAAGTCGTTGTCGCCACATACGTACGACAAAAACATTCCCTTTTGTCGTTTTGTAAAACGCTTCGTATAAAAAAGATTACTTTTGGATAAACATATAAGTCAAAGGGGTTTATACACCGTATAATAGAAAGTTGTGTATAAAATAAAATATGCCTCAATTAAAGGAGATTGAGATGAAGTCCCATACAAAGACGATATCCTTGGTTTAAGGATAAATCAATTACATAATTATGTGTGAAAAATGAATACACCAAATATAAGTGGATATTAAGTGTAAAATAATAAAAGGTCATTCACACATATTCAAAGGATGACATATTCAAAAACAACATGTTAATCCCAAAGAAATCGAAATTGGGTTAAGATGTTCCATTGACAGCCTAACGACGTCACATCAAAATGAGTTGATGAGAGATAAAAAGTGTATCTCATCACTTGGATATAAAATTTACATCAATAAGGATATATGAGACCATATCCCAACATAACATTATGCAAATTAAAAGACCCAACAAAATAATTCTTTTAAAAAATAGGAGGGTGAAAGGTTCCCTTACCGTCTTGGGTATCTTTCAAAACATACACCCCATAAAAGAAGGACAATAAATCATTGATGTAAATACTCATAAACACAAGTATATTACACAAAGAGTATAATAATGGGAAGTAAATACACCACTCAAAGGAAATTGTGGCAAATGTAGCATAAATCTCACGGGAATAAAAGTGAGATGAAAAATCCCTTACGGAAACTCGGCAGCCTAACGACGCCACATAAAACTTACAAAAATGGATTGATGAGATCCAATAGGGTATCTCATCATATTAACTTAAAGTTTATAGAAAGAGGAATATAAAAGAACATCCCCCAACATAACAAAGAGGAGCTTAAAAGAAGTGACATAAAGGAGAGTTCTTAAAAAGAAAGAGAGAGGTTAGATCTCTTACGAAAATTCAGCAGCCTAACGGCGCCACTCAAAACTTCCAAAATGGATTGATGAGAGAGAATAGGGTCTCTCATCACATGAACATAAAAATTACAGTACGTTTAATATAAAATAACATCCCAATAACAAGAAAGATGATCTTTAGAGGGAATTACATAAAAGAGTGTACTTAAAAAGAAAGAGAGGAGTAAGATCCCTTACCTCAAGTCCAACTTGTCTTGTTCGTTTCTTTATATTCCTGAATAATAAACTTTGGTCAATTAATAATTGCCTAAGTACCTCCTTTATAGATTATTATTCAGTTCATATCACATATTATAATGTTATAATAATTGTTTAATAATGTTTGTTCATATCAGACGTTTTTGCCGATGTTTGGTACATGAGTCAAAAATGAACTTGTTTGAAAAAAGATTGCCCATGCAGTTATAAGTAAATAATTTCCAGAATAGTATTAATGATTAAAATATCATATATATACAGTAAATATTCATTTCATACTATTCCATATCATTTGGAGATAAAAAACGAAAAGCACCGTTCATGGAGACGGTAGGCCGTACGTACGCATGAACGGTACTTTCATTTTTTTTCATATTAATGGAATTAATACAAAATGAGAGAGATATATATATGTTATAATTACAGAATGATATCCATAATATATTACATATATATCCATTATATATATGTACTTATAGTATTACATAACATTTTGAGATAAGAAATGAAATGTACCGTTCATGGAGACGGTAAGCCGTACGTACGCATGAACGCTACTTCCATTTCTATTTCATATTTAATGGAATTAAAACATAATGATACATAATAGTATTTTAATTACATTATGGTATCAAATATAATATCATTAAATATATCCTTTATACATACCACATATGGTATTAACGAATCAAATCACTTTGAGGGGGCGGTAGTCCGCACTTCTTTAAATGAGGATATCGCGTTTACCCATTGTGGAAACCATAAAGGTAAGACCAAAATGAAAAATACAGAAGCTTAAGGAAATAATAAACAAATTATATATCATATATAAATATAGTTTCATCTTAATGGCCACCTTTGAAGGTGTTAAAATAATGTTGAACAATCATCGTTTCGGGAGGTTGAAATTTTCCATCCACGAAAACAGTATGTTCTTTAACCATTAGATTTAGGTCTGTGAAAGTGAAGCTCGAATACTTCTTATAAAAACATCTTATTATATTTATGATACTGGATTTGTTACAAAAGAAATTAATAAAAAGAGTTTTGGTGGTTGTAGAAGAAAAATAAACAAAAAGTACTCAAGTGAAGACATTACCTTAAAATCGGGTAACTCCCTTTGGTTTGAGCTCAAAGGCTTCCTTGGGAAGACTTATGCCCAAACTGAGGCTTCAAGGAGTAAGAGAAGGATTTTTAAAGACAAAATGGGCAGAGGTTGTCCGAGCCATAGGCTTTGGGAGTGTGGGTAAGGAGGTAGGGGTGGGGGCCTTTTATAAGAGGAGAGGAGGGGCACTCTTGTAAAGTTAAAAAATGTTACTTTATTTTCAAAATAGTATCAGATTTTAAAGGTCCCACAATGATTTATTTCGAGGCTAAGGTGATAAGGGTTCGAAATCCACTCATCCAATAGGTTTTGGACATGTGTAGGTCTTAGATATTAAATTATCATTCCATTTTATTTAAATCGTTAAATAATGAGGTCATCGCTGCATCATCATGATGTCATAAATAATTTAATTTATTTAATTTATAAAAATTATAAAAAAATACTATGATGTAGGAAATATTTATATCTTTCCAATTAATATTTATAGTAAAAAATATGATTTTTATAAACCCATGTAAAAATTGTTTTAGTAAAACATTTCATGTTTGTCTCATTTTTACTTTAACTTTAAATAAAAAGATATTAATGTCATTTTCCAACCAAAGTGTCTTCATGGGGTCCCCAAGTTGACCCATGGGTTTTCATGGTCGGCCATGACACATCCAATGAGGTTAGGACATGTGTCATGTTTATTTCATATTATTAAAACATTATTTTTACCTTAAACTAAACTAATTACCTCTAATCGCGATTAAAAACTTAATAAGTTACTATTCACCAAATAAATTATTTTTATCCCATTGAACCACATTTTAATTCTTAATGACAACCATGTATGTCGGATTTTTGAAATTCAAAACACAAAGATGGAAAATTTTCATTTAAACGGAAAAATCGGTTTTTATAAGTACCACTTAGTGGTTTCACTATTCATCCAAAATTGAAGTTTTTCAGAAAAATCCAAAAAATTCACCCTAAGATATATTTGATATTCAGAATTCAAAAATGAAGTCCATTTTACAAAATTCAAAACATATAAGTCACATTAATTAATTTAATAATTAATTCCTGTTGTCAGAGCAAATAGCGTGTTTTTATGAAACAATAAGTATCAAAAGATTGACACTAGTTTAAGTCTGATTTCAAAGTGAAATTAATTCTAATGACCACTATTAGATTAAATGGAAAAAATATATTCTAATTAAACTTTAAAACCAATTAATAAGATAATCTAATCATATAAATAAATTACATTAAAAAGAGGTTTTTAATTAAAATACAACATTTTACACTATTCATTAAAAAAATGAACTTTATCAGAAAGATACCAAAAATTTACACAAAGTAAATTTTGATGTCCCAATTCTTAAGAAGAGTTTTATTTGGTCCAAAAGGATGTATAAGAGTGAACAAAACTATATTTAATGACGGTTCTCCATCAAAAGGCGGTAAGTGAACATTTAGTGAAAACTAGTGCATATACGCCTAAAATTGAATTTTTTTCGTATTTTAAGCCTTTATCTTTTTTTGGATAAATGTAAAAACATTTAAAAACATATATAATCATATTTTAGTTATTTCTACCCCTTCCTTCCAATACAATGGCAACATGTTAACTACCATTTAAAATAATATTATTTTATTATTAGAGTGCAATGTAAGATTTCCAAGAAACTTGTTGGTGCGTGTTGGGTATGCCATCGAGCATAGCGTCCCCTTTAAAGTCATATTAATAATTTATTCAAAAATATGGATAAATATGAAAATGTCATATTATTTATTTACCTGGGGTGTTACATCCTTCCCCCCTTTTGGGAATTGCATCCTCGCAATTTTTAAAATTGAGCTTGGAAACATCCTTGAATGTCCCACATCGGAACAAGTGTCTGTAAAACAATCATTATAAGATAAAGAAAGATAAGTATAGAGGTCACCCGAGTTAACCCATACTAGGACTCCATGTAGGAAAACATGGACATGGAGGAGAAAACATAGGGTCATGTTTTGAGGGAGAGTGATAGAAAACATGTTTAGGAGAAAGTTAACAATAAGAAAATCACAAACTTGTGATGGGTTAAACGGTGTTGGGATCCCCAGTAGGAAAAGTTAATAGAAAAAATTTTTTTATGTTACTTTTTATTGAGTAATTTATTCATAAGGAAACATAATCACTTATCATGTTGACTTTCAACTTTTACTAGATTCCTTAATCAAACTCATATTTTTTCCAAAAGATGAGTATTTAGGGAGACTTGTTCGCATTTAGAGTACTATAATCAACTTCTAGAGAATCACCTAATCCACAAAAGAGAACTATATACATCCCATGTCTTTAGGATTTAACCAAAACCAAAACTAGAAAGGTTAGTACAAGGTCAGATAATCCAAAAAAGGATACCCCTTTATAAAAAGAAAATCTATTCTTAATCTCAAAATTTGTCCAACAAAACCAAAAGTTCAACGAGGACCATCAGATAAACAATTTGTCCATAAAATTATTCAAAGTAAACCAATATAAGATTGAAACCCAAATATTTGAAGTATTTAGTCACATATTCTTCCAAGTTAAATCGTAACATTTATCTCCAAACAATATCAGTTGCTCCTAAAGTCTCGTATTAAAAAGTAATTAACCTAATCACATATCCTCCATGATAGGTTAATCATTTTCATTAATAACCCAAAATCAACTTACTCTTAATTCATAAAATAATCCAACTAAAAAGAATCGGTCAAACTAATGAGGGACTTCACGTAGTCCAGTGGTAGGCGATAAATACCAGTCGCACTTTGGTTGTGGTTTCGATTCCCGCAGCTTTGTCCGACGCGACGGGTTGTCACACGGTCTGCGTGTTGTCCTTTTTCCAAAACTATATAATTGTTAAATCATTTTCCCAAAAAGAGATAGAATCATAAATAATGATCATAACATATTTTAACCTCAAGTTTATCTCATGCCTTTCATTTTCCAGCATATCATATAATAACCCATAATTAACTCAAATGTAAGGATCATATAAACTCTAATGGTTACCGTTATAATTATTACCTGAACTTCCACATGGATTGGTCATATCGTACATGATGCATTAAAGATCATACCAAGGTTCAAGTGGTTGATCATGACTCCTTGATAGTTGGTTTATAACAACCACGAGTTTCCTCATTGAATCCCTCATTTTATCTAGTATCTTAATCATAGAACAACCACAGTTTCCTTCAAACCTGTTGTCTCTTTGGTGCCTGCTAGATCCATCCATTCACTAAAAACAGAAATGTCAGTGTGAGTATATCAACAAAACAATTATGTACTAATGAGGAAGGTAAACACTAAGAAATACTTACTCATTCACTTTATCTAAAACTAGGACTCTTTCTGAAATCCTAACCATTATGGTAATGTCACTTATGATTAAAGAATACCCTAAACTCTAATGTTATCTAAACCGACCTTTGATACCAACGATAAGGCCCCAGCCTTAAACCTTACTTAACCTTGAGTTATTACAAGATTACACATTGTGGATCTTTTCAGGTTTATAGTTTTAGAGAATTGGATCATGAAACTTGCATTACATTCCACATTTAAACAAAGTGGTTACATAAAAGACAGTATTCATTCTTCCCATCAACGGAAACATATTTAAAATAAAACACAGATTCTTTCTTGAAACATCCTTGACACTATCATCGCGTCATGTACCTTTCCCTTGACCTGTGAAAAACATTTCAAAAACTTTGGATGAGCTTAAAAATCTCAGTAAGGGTTATCAAAATATGGAAAGGAAACATGAGTTCATATATACATAAGAATGAAATCATACATTACCCATAAAACATAGCCACTTTAACATACCTCATTAAATCATGAATAAATCGTAGAAATCATAAGACATAAAAGGTTACTTGAGGCATTCACAACTTTCTTACGTAGGGAGTAACCCTCCTGGTTACGTTTGGAATACCCATCACAGTATATTCACTAAATCTCTTCGGAGAAACCTTAACGTTTCACTCCTTCGCGTTACCCAATGAATTGGAGAGCTATATCGGGCTCACACGCCCTTAGTTTATCACGGAACCACCCGTATTCAAAACAATTCCCAAGAACCATAACATAATCTTATCACATAAAACTTGCATAAAAGAAACATTACATTTCCACCTTTCAATCACAAGATATCAATACAACACATTGAAAAAACATTATGAAAACCATTTTCAATTCCAAAATAAAAGAAAATTAAAACATGGTATTTATTTTTCTTTTAAAAAGAAGGTATGGCTTGTAGAGGAAGCCGAAACTCAAATAATGGTCACGGCAGCGGAGAAGTCGTTGTCGTCGCATACGTACGACAAAAACATTCCCTTTTGTCATTTTGTAAAATGCTTCATATAAAAAAGATTCATTTTGGATAAACGTAAAATTCAAAGGGGTTTATACACCATATAAAAGAAAGTTGTGTATAAAATAAATTATTCCTCAATGAAAGGAGATTGAGACGAAGTCCCATACAAAGACGATATCCTTGGTTTATGGATAAATCAATTACATAATTATGTGTGAAAAACGAATAAGGATATATGAGAACATATCCCAACCTAAAAATATGTAAATTAAAAGACTCAAATAAAGGTCATTCACACATATTCAAAGGATGACATATTCAATAACTACATGTTGAACCCAAAGAAATCGAAAATGGGTTAAGAAGTTCCCTTGGCAGCCTAACGGCGTCACATAAAAATGAGTTGATGAGAGATATAAAGTGTATCTCATCACTTGGAAATAAAATTTACATCAATAAGGATATATGAGAACATATCCCAACATAACAATATGTAAATTAAAATACCCAACAAAAGAAGTCTTTTAAAAAATAGGAGGGTGAAAGGTTCCCTTACCGACTTGGGTATCTTTCAAAACATACACCCCATGAAAGAAGGATAATAAATCATTGATTTAAATACTCATAAATGAATGTATATTACAAAAAGTGTATAATAATGTTCAGTACATACACCACTAGAAGGAAATTGTGGAAAATGTAGCATAAATCTCACGGGAATAAAAGTGAGATGAAAAATCCCTTACGGAAACTCGGCACCCTAACGGCGCCACATTAAACTTACAAAAATGGATTGATGAGATCAAATAGGGTATCTCATCATATTAACCTAATGTTTATAGAAAGTGTAATATAAAAGAACATCCCCCAACATAGAAAAGTGGAGCTTAGAAGAAGTGACATAAAGGAGTGTTCTTAAAAAGAAAGAGAGAGGTTAGATCTCTTACGAAAATTCGGCAGCCTAACGGCGCCACTCAAAACTTCCAAAATGGATTTATGAGAGAGAATATGGTCTATCATCACATGAACATAAAAATTACAGTATGTGTAATATAAAATAACATCCCAATAACAAGAAAGATGATATTTAGAGGGAATTACATTAAATAATGTACTTAAAAAGAAAGAGAGGAGTAAGATCCCTTACCTCAAGTCCAACTTGTCTTATTAGTTAATTTATATTACTGAATAATAATCTTTGGTAAATTAATAATTGCCTATTTAACTCCTTTCGAGATTATTATTCAGTTCATATCACATATTATAATGTTATAATAATTGTTTAATAATGTTAGTTCATATCAGACGTTTTTGCCGATGTTTGGTACACGAGTCAAAAATGAACTTGTTTGAAAAAAGATTGCCCATGTAGTTATAAGTAAATAATTTCCAGAATAGTATTAATGATTAAAATATCATATATATCCAGTAAATATTCATTTCATAATATTCCATATCATTTGGAGATAAAAAAACGAATAGCACCGTTCATGGAGACGGTAGGCTGTACGTACGCATGAACGCTACTTTCATTTTTTGTCATATTAATGGAATTAAAACAAAATGAGAGAGATATATATGTGTTATAATTCCAGAATTATATCCATAATATATTACATATATATCCATAATATATATTTACTTATAGTATAACATAACATTTTGAGATACGAAATGAAATGTACCGTTCATGGAGACGGTATGTTGTACGTACGCATGAACGCTACTTCCATTTCTATTTCATATTTTATAAATTAAAACATAATGATACATAATAGTATTTTAATTCCAGTATGGTATCATATATAATATCATTAAATATATCATTTATACGTACCACATATGGTATTAACGAATCAAATCACTTTGAGGGGGCGGTAGTCCGCACTTCCTTAAATGAAGATACCGCGTTTCCCATAATGGAAACCATAAAGGTATTCCCAAACTAAAAAATACAGAAGATAAATGAAATCATAAAAATATTATATATCATATATAAATATAGTGTCATCTTAATGGCTACCTTACAAGGTGTTAAAAGAATGTTGAACAATCATCGTTTCGGGAGGCCGAAATTCGCCATCCACGGAAACAGTATGTTCTTTAACCATTAGATGTAGGTGTGTGAAAGTGTAGCTCGAATCCTTCTTATAAAAACATCCTAGTATATTTATTATACTGTATTTTTTACAAAATAAATGAATAAAAAGAGTTTAGGGGGTTGGAGAAGCAAAATAAAACAAAAGTACTCAAGTGAAGACATTACCTTAAAATCGGGTAACTCCCTTTGGTTTGAGCTCAAAGGCTTCCATGGGAAGACTTATGCCCAAATTGAGGCTTCAAGGAGTCATAGAGGGAAGTGGAGAGCCAAAATGGGAAGATGTTGGCCGAGCCAAAGTCTTTGGGAGTGTGGGTAAGGAGGTAGGGGTTGGGGACTTTTATAAGAGGAGAGGAGGGGCACTCTTGTAAAGTTACAAAATGTTACTTTATTTTCAAAAGAGATTCGGATTTTAAAGGTCCCAAATTGATTTATTTCTAGGATAAGGTGATAAGGGTTAGAAATACACTCATCCAATAGGTTTTGTACATGTGTAGGTCTTAGATATTACATTATCTTTCCATTTTATTTAAATCATTAAATAATGAGGTCATCGTTGCATCATCATGATGTCAGAAATAATTTAATTTATTTAATGTCTAAAAATTATAAAAAAGATACTATGATGTAGTAAATATTATTATCTTTCTAATGAATATTTGTAGTAAAATATATGATTTGTATAACCCCATGTAAAAATTGTTTTAGTAAAACATATCTGGTTTGTCTCATTTTTTCCTTTAACTTTAAATAAAAAGATATTAATGTCATTTTCCAACCAAAGTGGCTTCATGGCGTCCCCAAGTTGACCCATGGGTTTTATTGGTCGGCCATGACACATACAATGAGGTTAGGACATTTTTCCAGTTCATTTCATATTATTAAAACATTATTTTTACCTTAAACAACACTAATTACCTCTAATCGCGATTAAAAACTTAATAAGTTACTATTCACCAAAAAATTATTTTTATCCCATTGAACCACATTTTAATTCTTAATTACAACCATGTATGTCTTATTTTTGAAATTCAAAACACAAAGATGGCAAAATTTCATTTAAACAGAAAAATCAGTTTTTATAAGTACCACTTAGTGGTTTCACTATTCATCAAAAATTGAAGTTTTTCAGAAAAATCCCAAAAATTAACCTTAAGCTATATTTGATATTCCGAATTCAAAAATGAAGTCCATTTTACAAAATTTAAAACATATAAGTCACATTAATTAATTAAATAATTAATTCCCGTTGTCAGAGAAAATAGCGTGTTTTTATGAAACAGTAAGTATCAAAAGATTGACACTAGTTTAAGTCTGATTTCAAAGTGAAATTAATTTCAACGACCACTATTGGATTAAATGGTAAAAATATATTCTAATTCCACTTTAAAACCAATTCAAAAGATAATATAATCATATAAATAAATTTTATTAAAAAGAGGTTTTGAATTAAAATGCAACATTTTACACTATTCATTAAAAAAATGAACCTTATCAGAAAGATACCAAAAATTTACACAAAGTAAATTTTGATGTCCCAATTCTTAAGAAGAGTTTTATTTGGTCCAGAAGGATGTATAAGAGTGAACAAAACTATATTTAATGACAGTTCTCCATCAAAAGGCGATAAGTGAACCTTTAGTGAAAACTAGGGCATATACGCCTAAAATTGAATTCTTTCCGTATTTTAAGCCTTTATATTTTATTGGATAAATGTACAAACAATTAAAAACATATATAATCATATTTTAGTTATTTCTATCCATTCCCGCCAATACAATGGCTACATGTTAACTACCATTTAAAATAATATTATTTTATTATTAGAGTGCAACGTAAGATTCCCAAGAAACTCGTTGTTGTGTGTTGGGTACGCCATCGAGCATAGCGTCCCCTTTAAAGTCATATTAATACTTTATTCAAAAATATGGATAAATATAAAAATGTCATATTCTTTATTTACCTGGGGTGTTACAGTCTATCTCAAGTTTTTTCCCATGAGGATCACTAAAATGTGATCCTTTGATCGTACTAGTTCATTTGAAGAGAAATATTAGTGATATTATGTTCTCCCCTCATACCTATAATGAGCCCTGTGCATTCACCATGCTTTGGCCAAGACAGATTGTGTACTACCCTTATACATTGTGTAGTGCTACATGGCTATCATGTAATGTTCTGGTGAGGCCATGAATAAGAGGTAGAGTAGAATCGTATTCTGTGTGAGTCCCCAACATGCCATGTTATTCTTTTTGTGGAAGCATAAATGTTATATATCTCTTTCATTTGAACACATATGGTTTCACGTGAGTCATCTATCCTATGTATTTTTCCATGTAGAATTTGATGATTCTATGAAAAGAAGATATCTAGATATTATTAGAAATGTATTGGGTTTGGAATGATCTAAGATGACACTTGATGATGGAAGTAATCATACAAAGTCAGGAGAGAATTTTGGGTGTAACCTTCTAATAAGACTATATAGCAGAGTTCCCCCAGTGATATTAATGAGCATACACTCTAGTAGGGATATTAAATGTAATTCCCTAATAATCATTATGAATTACCCTCTATTTGTGCACAGAAGTGGACATACATAATGATTGTATTTTGATTACCCTAGTGTTTAGAATGGACGTGATGTTCCCTACTGATCTTTCTGAGTATCCCTCTAGTTGGAGTAGGATTTGAGTTCCCTAAAGATCTAGGACTACCCTCCAAATGGGCTAGGGAGTGGTATTCCTCAATAAAAACATATAGGCGTAATCATATATCCATGTGGGGAATTGTAATTTCCATGAAAACTCATTAGGGTTACCTTTTAGTAGGACTGAGTAGTGGCGTTCTCCGGTGACCTTCCCGAGTAGTACCCTCTAGTAGGACTAGGCGGCAACGTTTCTTAGTGACTACAGAGTAGGAACCTCCTATCCTACCAGGGTAAGTAATCCTTTACAAAAACTAGAAACCCCTATAATGTGTGTTAAAGTGATGATGCATGGTTTTAATAACCTTTGGACTCATAAGAAAGTGTGATGGTTTCCCTAATGAGATGCATCCTTGTGATATAACTTAAAACCATGTGGTACAGCCATTGACACCCAAATAGGATAGTATTTGTGTGTGGAGACTGTGTCCCTTTTAATTTTGTTCCATGGGAAAATGTACAAGGTTCTAAAAATCATAGATGGATTTTAACATGGAACCGTTGGATACTCATCTTCTTGGGCTGAGCTGTGAGATGGAGATCCCCTTACTCTCTTCTTTTGGTTTCATTGATTGAGTATATATATATATATATATATATATATATATATATATATCCAACATCAGTAATCAATCATGGATTATTTTTTCTATCCTTCCAGGAGAGGTGATGAAAATTGGGGTATGCCACATGCTTTTAGTGTTTAGCTTCTCGTGGTCGGACAAGTCTACTATCATGATAAGGGTAGAAAATAATCAAGAATAAGATCTTATTCTCTCCATGTCGAGCTCCATATGTTTTGATGATTTCACCTTAAATATTATTTTGGGTTGAGATACAATCTCATACTTTAACTTATTCTATCTAACTCTTTCAACTTAAGTTGTATCTATTACTACTCTCCCTTAACTATTTTTATGGTGTTACACTGGGTATGTATATACTTTCCCCTAAATGGCCTTTACCCAACACATGTCTTGTAATTTGGAGATAGTGGATAGGTCAATTGTGTATTCAGAGGGATTAGGGATATGAGTTTATTGGACCACATACAGTGGTCATTTTTTGGGATACATGAGTTGGGCTCTTTCAGTTGTTTACACTTTTATATCTTTTTCATGTTGGGACATATTTCATGTTTAGGTTTTTATTTTACCAATATTTTTTACTTCACAAAATCGTACATCATTCTATTTATTATTTCATGCATATTTTTTAAATTTATAGTAGAGTTTAATATTTTATTATTTACATCTATGTTTTTTGTTTTAGTAGGTTATATGTGTGTTCAGGTATTTAGGAAATGGCCTCCTTGAGATATGTGTGCCATTGGTGCTAGTCGCTATACCCTAGCCTATGGATACATGCTTGTGGTATTTGTAGCTCTAACCTTGGCATGGGTGTGCTTGTGAAAAATTAAAATGTAATAAGTGTCATAATTTATCATGAAATTCCTATCCTTGTCCATATATGTATTTTAGTTATGAAATATGAAATACATTGCTTCATGGAATCAATTTTCCCCTTGTACACAAGCAAAATGTTCTAATTTCTCCAGTAGGGGCGGGTAGATAATTTATATTCCATTAAATTAATAATATTTAAGTGAAAAATATAATATTACCACTACATTGTAGTCTGAAACATATATTTTGTTCATATTGAAAAAAATGAATAGAAGTTCTAGAATTAATTTTAATCCACATATAATGTTTCAAAATTATAATGGAGTATTTCATAGAAATGGAGGATTAATAGATTTTACATTGATAATGGTATTTTAAAATATCATAGGGGGGTCTATGGGATATAACAAATGTAATTGGTTCAAAATGAAATTTACCTGTAGATAGAATGTAAATGTTTTGGTGGAAATATTTATTAATGTGTAAAGAGAGTTATATTTTTATGATTATATAAAATTTAATGTCTCAATTTGAAGAATGCGGAGAATTTTTTTTAAAAATAATGTAGTGGGGTTCAAGATGGGTTAATAATCCTATGAAAAATTACTTTTGTGATAATTTTTGAGTTATTCTAGTTTTTTATACATATTTGAAATATTTACTAAAATTTATTCTTACAACGTAAAAACGTTTGTGGACTATAAAAACTTTTTTATATATCATAAAATTTAAATTCATTTATTTTATATATTAAATATTATTATTCAAACTATAAAAAAATTATTTTTGAATTTCTAAAAGTGATAATATTTAAATTTTATATATGTAATGTATAGCACATAAAAATCATTTTAGAAACATATATCATATGTTTTTTGAGTAATCACAAAGATTATAATATAAAATTATTTTTATTAAAATGGAATAATTTTGATTATAATGTAAACATATGGTAAATAAAATAGTAACATAAATTTTTAACTCAAGTATATATCCTAATGAATCAATAAAATTCACACTGTTTGTAAATGAATTATTTTTTATTGTTTTCCTCGAGATTAATCATTGCAAAAAAACCCAAAATATTATATGAATATTATATTGTTAGTATGAATCAAATAAATATGTTCATTTTTAAAAATTCCTATTCTAAATATAAAATGTATTTTATTTTAGTGAAAATACAAAATATAAAGGAAAATGCATTTTATTGAAAATTTGACTTTAAAACATTGAATGTTCTTATTCTAATTCAAAAGAACAACTAATAAATATTAGTATATTTGTAAACATATCATAATCTTAGATATTATAAAAATTATTTTTTAGAATTGATCAATTAATAGATTTTGGAAAATATACATAACAATTTAAAAAATGTTAATTTATTTTATTATTCAATTTTTTATATTAAACCATATTAATTTTTTTATTCAAAATGTAATAATTTCAATTGAAAATTGTATTTTTAATGAATAATGTTCATAAAATTCATATAAAATTAGTAATAATTTCCATAAAAAATTTCATTAATTTTTATCAAAGTTTTTTAACTGGAAAAATATATTGATCATAATATATATCTAAAAGAATATATAAAATTCAATCATAGGGTGTTAAGATTATTGATTGGTTGGATGAAACATCAAGGGGTATGACTGATAACTCTAAATAAAATAATTTTAATTATTGTTTGAATATTGTTTTATTTAAAAATTTGATTTAGTAACATGGGAACTACATCTGAGGAAATTTCTAGAATATAGTAGGTGGTTTAGTGGATAATTATTTATGTTATTTTGATGGACATACCTATCGTGGGGTGAAATATTTTTTTATAAGACTCTCTAGATATAAATTAATATATAGTATAGAGCCATAATATTTATTATTATTCAATGAAACAAAACCATAATGTATTAGGAGAGGTGTTTATGATGAGAAACATCTTAGTGTTGAAATTGGTGGAATGTGGGTAGCTGGCTTTCATTTTGGAAATGTGAACAGTGAGTGGAGTTATGAAACATAATTGCTTTTTATATTCAGATTTGAATAATGGCATGTTCTTATCGAATAGGTTATTGAGATCATATAGATTCAAGAATATAATAATAATATAGATTCTAATGGATAAGAAAAATTATGGTTAGGAGTTTTGAATTCCCTATTGATTTTGTAAGATATATGTTTTTTAAAAAGATTAAAATTTTCAATTTGATGATAGTATATTACATGATTTGTTATTCTGAATAGAAATATTAGTCTTAAAAAAACCAATGGTGGTTTTTGATAATTTATTAACTATAAATTCGTTTCATAGGTTCTTAGGTGGATTTTGGAGAAGGCCTAGAAGGTTATATTATGATGTTTTAAATGATTTATTAGTTCAAAATGTTACCAATGAGGGTCTCTCCATGAAGGATTCCATCCATAAGAGGTGATCCATTAGATAGAATTGTCAGAAAATTAATATGTGATTAATATAGTGAATGTGAATGTTATGAATGTGGTTTTGGATTCATATACATTAATTCACATAGTAAGGATTCATTCAAATATTGAGTAGGTTTATTTTATGGAAGGGTCACTATTCATGACTATTCTATGCCATTATTAAGATATGGGAGGGTTACTCACACTATGAAACACCTTGTTCTCATAGTGAATCATGAATGTTTAAATCATTATATTTGAATGAATTTTGATTCATTCATTATTGTGTGACATTATAGTGATACAAATTTTTAAATCATAGATATTACATATTAATAGATATATATTTGATAGATATCATAATGATCCACAAATTAATAATATCGTTCTATTATTTTGGGAAATATGGACACACAAAAAATTGGATCATATGAGTCTCCCATAATGGACATCATAAAATCACCCTTCTCAGATAAATAATTCCTAAATCATTTCTACATAAACTATGGAATGGAAACATAGGAATGGGTATTCTTAGATTTCCAATAAGGGAAAATAAAGGAGTCATTAATTATAACCAGAGTATAACATGATCATAGGGTATTTAGATCATTAACAAATCATTTTTATTTGAAACAATTCATATCATAGATCATAATCAACTATTATGACATAAATAATGAGAAATCATAAGACATGATTCATAAATGAATCAAAGAACATGAGACATGAGAGTATAACATTGCAATACGACATTACATTGTGGAAAAGACATAATATTATATCATTGTGAACATGTATAAATAAAAACTAGTTTATACATCAATTTATGAACTATAAACGATAACCACATATATTCTTATGAATAGGGAACATGGTCCATGAAAAATCTGATGGGAATGAAATCTAGGTCCATGCATAGAATCATGCACACTGAGGCCATACCCATATGTAAACATATGGAAATGAAATCCTTTTCTACACTTTATATTCGGGGCATGAAATCCATGCATTCAAAAAAACATATAGATATGAATTTCTAGACCTTGATTAATCATATGAACATGAAATATAGGTCTACACTTAATATTATGTAGATGAATACAAGTTCCTCTAATTATATTGTGAAAATGATATCTGGTCCACACAAATATTATTTACCCAATGAGTTATCTATTAGTACTGATTTTATTTCAGTGAAAGATAATTCTAGTCCCACCCATCAAATAATGAAACTTATACAAATCATTGACACAAGATCATAAAATAGCCTTTTTTTCATAACCCATGAAACAATTTGGATTTGATTAAAATTTCATCTACTTAGAACTCAAGGGAATGAAATGGGGTTCATAAACCCTTCATCATAACAATTAACCATCTAGAGAAAAAATAATGAATGTATTAATGTATCCTATCCAATTTAATACTTATTTAACATCATTGGTTTTTATCCAAGATTAAAAATTTCCTGAAAAGACCTATTAGAATAAATAATTGATGAAAATAGAGTTTTATCCTTTGAACTATGTATTTACAATATAATTTTAGTTAGTATTAAGGAACATATACTATTTTAAATATTCCCTGAAAAAATTTAATGGAATCCTTAAATCAATAATTGGTCATGACAGTGGGAAAGTTCCTTCATGACATATAAGTTAAAAGAACACTAACTTTGAAGTTTTTGGAAAACCCCATAAAATATATCACTATGAAAGTAATAAGAATATTAATAGTAAAATAATTTCTAAAAATTAAAATATGGTTACAAATGTATATATAAAATCATAGGATAATAGTGAATACCATATTTAAAATAATTTTATAAACATGGATATGGGAGAAACAGGTTCTTCAACAGAATAGTTAAAAAAATATTCTTTTCATTAATAAAATAACTTCATTTTGATGAGTACATATGGTGAAAAAAGTAAAAATTTAGTCTTATCGAAATTACAATAGGATAAGAATGTTTTTTATGTTACAAAGAGATATATCAAATGATTTCATCATCACAAATAATCTTGATGGATAATGAGATTGTAACATAAAACCCTTTCCACATTTGTAGATTTTGAATTGAAATAACAATGAATGAAAGATACATATATGGATAAATAAATACTCATAAAAATAATTATACTAATCATCATATAAAATTTTGGGCAATTTATACACCACACAAATGAAAAAAATGGTGAAAATGGTACGTGTCCTAAAGAAATAAATGTGAGATGAAAATACCATACCTTAGGTCCGACATCCATCATAAAAATATGAAACTCCTATGTAATAAATATATATCTATTATACATATATTAAATAAACATAATAACATTCATAACAGCTTATATGATTTAATTACATTAATTTATCCCTGTTTGTTAACAATTCTGTGTTGAAATCAATAATTCTGGTGATATCATCATTACGTCCCTGGTATGTTTTGGTTCAAATGTTTTTTCCATTTACCTTGATCATGGATACATAATATCTATAATTTTATTCATTATATAAATATAACATTGATTAATTTTCTAAATTTAATAATCATTCATAAATGTATATATAGAAAAATGATTGACACAATTCATAGTGATAACATGTCATAGTACACATGAAGACAATATTCAATTTATGAAAATGGAATGATATAAAGTTAAATAATAAATCATATTTTGAGAATTATTAATATATAATTTTTATAATATATATTAAATGAATAAATCATTATTATAATCCGTGTAAATAAGAAATCAAATTGGAATCACATCTCTTCATGTAGATTGTAGTCCATACGTATGAAAAAGCGACAATAATGATTTCCATTGGTATGGAAGGTAATAAGATAGATGTGATAATGAAATTAATGAGATATAATTGTTTAATTATTTTAATATATAAATATTATACCAATAATAATATGAATATATAAATGATGATGATGAAAAATCACATATATAGCTCAATAGAGACGAGAAGTTCAGAGTTGTCACAAGTGATAGATTCACTACCATTTTTTAGAAAATAACTGAATAATGTTTGATTAATAATAATAATAGAATTTATTTATAGGAATGGAGTTGAATTTAATCATTTATAATTAATATAACTAATTTTTAAGGTACATTAGTAGAAATACAAAATGTGATCATTTATGTAGATTACCACTTTTATGAGATGACTCTTCTATATCTCATCATAATGGAACAATGGTAGGTATCATGTGAATAATTATTCAACTATAATATGTCTAATTAATTTTATTAGATTTTCTATTATATCTTAGTAAATCTTGAAATCACAATTTTGTGTTAAGATCAAAAAGAAGGGTTTTTGTCTTTTAAAAAATGTGGGGAAGGGAACTCTTAGAATTTCATATAATATTAAAGTATATTAATATAATCTTCAAGTAAAATGGATCCATAAGGACCATACAAAATAATGGGATGGAATTTTCTACAATTTATTATACCCATTTTATCTTTTTATTAATTTTTAAATTTTTCGGCAATTTAATAAAATTTAAATTCATAAAATATTATTAATTACAAAAATGGACATTATTATTTTAATTTGAAATATAAGCTATAATGATACTTTTATTATACATATATAATATTTTGACATAACACTAATATTTAATATTTATCAAATAATTTTTTTATATATTAACTCACAATAATTATATAATTTTAAATATTTTTTATTAATTTGTTTTATTTATTAATTAATTGTAGGAATAATTTATTGTTGATGAATAATAAATAAATATATTTATAAATTTTTATATAAGAGAAAAAATTTCATTCATGAAAATAATTTCATTATTCTAAAAACAATATTTTACATCCATTCATAATTGTCATTTTTCTATATATTGATATACAAGAGATATTTAAATCTAATTGAGCGACATTTTGTATCCTTCCAAAATTTTAAAAATAATATATATTTTTTATTGGAAATGATCGCTTTAGAAATTTTTTTTAGCGTAATGTGATTAGTTTTTAAATGAATTAATAAAATCATAAATCAGTTGTTATATTTTTTCCTTATCTTTTAATTTTAACCTATATAAACCCGAGTTACCAATACCGTTGGGATAAATTTTTTCAGTTTTATTATTTGTATTAACTAAGAATAAAAGTGGAATATTCAACCAATATGAGCCTTCTAATTCCAAATATTGAATTTGTTTTATCAATTTCAATAACTTTAAATGTAATAAATTAATTCTAAAATACGAGTAAAAAATAAGATGAATACCATTTTATAAGAAATTTACATTTTAAGTACAAAAATGTTTCTATACATGTTTTAAATAAAACATTTATTCTAATGGCTAAAAATGAATAATTATTAATCAATTAGAACTATTTTAATTTTAAATCTACTATAAAATGTAATGTTACATTATAAATACATTAAAAGAAAACACAATTTTCAATAAATAATTGTATTTTTACTATACATTGAAAAATAGAACTATTCATAAAAATATAAAAATATCATAATGTCATCTTTTTGATATGATTATGTCAAATAAATATATAAATTTTATAATGTAACATTTATTAATATTTCATTTATTAATTATAATATTCCCTCATAGTGTTTGACAAATAAAATCTTTGTAGAAAACCAAATTTTTAAAAAATAAAATAACTTTTATAAAGGTTGAGTGGTTAATTCCAACAAAAAAATTATTAATTAGATATTTATTAATATATTTATATATATTTTATAATTAGTTTAATAATAATCATACCAAAAAATTTTAATAGCTAGGTTATAATTGTTTTTTTAATAATAATATTTGGAAAGTATATCATTTTTTATTTAATGTCGATGTTGTGTGGAACAAAATATATTAAAAAAAATTAGAACTTTTTTATTCCATAATCTATTTAGGGGTTGTAATTACTATATATTTAAAAGATATGATCATAAAATTTTGATCATGTGCTCATTAATCATGTCTTTGAAAAATAAAAATTACAATTTTTGAAATCTAACATCATAAAAAAGGGTTAATCAAACATCCCATTGAATAGATGGGATGAATATGTATAAATGACATATGGAATAACACATAACTAGTTTTCGGAATATGGGAACTTTTTTGGGATGTGAAAATATGGAAGAAAATTAATTTCCAAATTTTTTTGTTACCAAAAATGTTAAGGGTCTTGATAATGACAATGACTACGAAACAATAAACCAAACAGGTGAGAAGAATACCATCATATCATCATAAATAATGGGTAGTGGAAAACATTTTTATCTTATAATTATTTTCATAGAACATTATCATTTCATTACCATATAAATTAGGGGCATCAGTAAATATACTTACATGAAATGTGTAATTTAATTATTTAATAAATTTCCCTTCATATATAATTTATCACTCCAAATAATGAGTATTCAGGATGATGTTTTAATTTATTAGGAAATCGAATTTATTTTTAATGGGTTGTAATATCTATAAAAGAATAATAACACCCAATATTGCCTATATTTAATTTTGAAATCAATAAAATGAGGGAAAAATTATTTTATACATTTATTTATAAAACATCAATAATAACCACCAGGGTCTATCATAATACATTCATAAATTAGATAACCTTTAGAGTCATTGAAAATATTTAAGAAAAATTGTAATACCAAAAAAATTAAAATGAAATGGTCAAAGAATTTATACCAACATAATATAACTTTTCTCATAATGACACAAATGAAACAAGTGAATACCTTAGTCATATATTATCTTAAAACATACTAATAACCCAAATAGTCATTAAACCATGTTGGAAAAATTTATTTTCAATTATTTAACATAGCGCTTATTCATCATATGAACTCATATAGTCATATATATAATACATAAATTAAAAAATTTAAATAAAATATATAAAATTTGACCTATATAATATTTCCATCAAATAAATATCCAAAATCTTGTTTAACAATATGATCAATGTAAATCATCTATTTATCCAAACTACAAATTATTAACTCATCATTAGTTTTTTATTACATTTTCTTATTCCCTTAATCACATGTTCTAAATAAATATCAATGTACCACTAAGTAAATTTTCATTGTTATTAGTATAATTCAATATATGTTTTCAAATAATTTATAAAAAACAACAATGGATCCATCCATATATTTTTATTTATAATTAAAAATATTAAAGAAAATTTACAAAACTTATACATCACAATTTATGAAACCATTAAAAATAAAACATCAATCATTAAACTTTCAATAAATTACATTAATCATGTTTAATAACCATATTTCCTTAATAATTATTTACTTTCATAATAAACCCATAGTATCATTATCATTATTCGTAATGTCAAAAATCGTATTGTATCATCACATTATATACATATATGTGATTTTTCCCATTTATTTGATCATATAATGACTGGTTCACATCGTGTGATGGTTAAAGTGTTTTAATGGAATTTTATTTAATTTTTTTGGGTTTCTAATGGTTGGAACACTATTTGAAAAACCAAGAATACAAACAAAATAAATTTCTAGTGAAAATGAAAGGGTGACATAGTAGGTTCATGACTTGACAAACAATGTTACCTAGTAATGAAAACTACCAAAAATGGGTTTCATGGTTCATTCATGGTTAAGTACATTATGAATCATAACTAGTAAGGATTTCCAAGAACCAATATACGGGTTCATGGGTGGCACACGATTATTATGAACAATGCGACCAACTATAGGAAACCATGCGAAGGGATTTTAATTCCCTAAAAATATATATATTAATCATGATACCCAAGTTTTTAACACAAGCATCTCTATATTGAACCTAATTCTCTCATTTTGACTTGTAAATACCTCTGGAGATGTTTTGGAACTCACAACCTCTTCTCTTAGTCAATTGATGTTTTGATTGATGCAGTGATCCTATTTAGGTGTGTTCTTTTAATAATGACCCTAAATATCCCTTACTTATTTATTTTTTTCTTCCAAAATGATATGAAATACATGTGTTCCTTTTAATCATGGTTTATTGATGTTCAATTGTGGATTTAGTTTATTTTCCCTCTTCTCATAAGATCCATCTTCCAGGATTTGGAGAATTCCATTATTGGTAACACATGTTTTGTTAATTACTATTAGATATAATGTTTTCAATGTAGGTGTTTCTATTAATTCTCATCATTTTATAATTATCTAATTCTTGAATATATATATATATATTCATCTTTATTAAACATATTTTACATCATTTAATATTGAATATCCTTATTAAATACTCTATGATTCTATTTTAAATAATATGATCATCACATGGTGTCAATCTAATGGGTTAATATGTTGATGAATTATATAATGATTTTAATTCCCTTTTATGTTGTTTTTCAATATTTTTTATTTTTTTAATTAGAATTCTTAGGCCATATTTTGATAAATAAAGTGATATATTTGGACAATTTATGAAATGATAAAAATATATGACTCTTTTCATATAGTATTAATTACATGAATATATTATGGGGCCAAGATCCCCCATTGAATAAATTTACCCTTATTTTTAAAAGATAATTAATGTGTTATTTTAAATTTGTTATTTGATAACAAGTAAATAGGATCTAAATCCATTTTTTATATAACCAAAATACCTTTTAAATTATGAATATTTCTTGGATTTCTTGGATTTGTGTTGAAAGATATGCTAATTTATAGGCTTATTTGGAATTATTATTATTATTTTAATGTGAATAGGGTATGTTTAACCTTTAATAATGTTGGATTTAGGAAATATAATTCAATTTAATTGATGATTTTTTATATCCTATTTGGTTCTTTATTATGTTACTATATTTTAATAATCCATTAATATAGCATTATTTATTCTTATAATTAAATTTGGTGAGTTCTAAAAAGGAATATTTTCTGTCGACAGATCTAATTGTGGGAGTGATATCTTATTTAAGGTCATGTATCTAGGATTTAAATATTTTCATAATCTTTCAATTATTGAGACTAATACACATTCCGGTTGTGATCCACAAAATTTATTTATATCACACATACCTATTTTGACTAGCCATGGGTAACATTGGGATTGTATGAGATAACTTGATATATGATTTAATAGTGGACATAATCTTCATAAATTGTATATGTATAATACATGATGTGTTTAGGCTATGGAAATGTGTCTAGTAAAAGAGTTTTTTCAATAATGATTCTACATGAGACCTATGAGACTAAATTTAATTCCATCGATCAGTTGTGATGAGTTTTTATTAGATTGAATATGGATGACATGATATTGTATCTATGATATACCCATGAAATCCATTTAATAGATATTAAATACATGAATGTGTCTTTTTCACTACTTGGAAATAGATTTTCTATACTTGATTGATTACATCTCTTCAATGATCTATTTGTTTTTATGATGAAATTTGACATTATTATATTAAATCTTGTATATCTATTGATATCTGAAGAATTTTTTTCTCTTTTATTAATTTTAAAATGTCAACTTTTGAATTTTATTTCAAATAATATCCATAAATGGTTTTGTATGATGTGATTAAATATCTTGTTTTCTAACTCCTCTTTGAAAAATAATTTTGAAATGATAAAATTTATCATTTAACACCCAATACCATTATAAAATAATAATTATGGATTTATTTCCCTAGTCTAAAATCAATGGATATATACTATAATTGTTGAACTCAAATTTTAAAATATGTTTATTATATTATAATGTAACCACATATATTCTATCTTAAAATACTATTCAGCCTTATAGATCACACCCTACTGAAACTGATTTGTGTTTATATATTTTATCACTATATATAATGTTCTTATGATTTTGACATCTATTTTGTGTTTTATTTTGGGTGAATGACGGTGGGTAACATGGGACATTATGGGTGATCATGGTCCATCTTGAGATGGGCTTTCATCAATATATATAACTTAATTTTTTTATAACATCTCCGTGTACTCTATGTTGTGTGTATTTAATTTTTATATATTTCATTTTTCAAGAGTGTAATTTGATTTTTGCTCTTTCTTAGGGATGAAATCATTCCCATAGGATAATTATATATTCCCTATTTTTGATTAATAGCCAATGAAAATGGAAAAGTTTCTTTGGGTTAATAGTGATTAATTGAGATGTAGGATTAGATTTAATTTATATTTGGTTAATTATAAATTAATCTGAGGTGGTATTTCCTTGAATAAATGTATATACCATTGAAATCCATTAAATTATGTCTAGTGGGTCATGGTATAAAGGTTATTAAGGATGTTTATATACATAGAAGGTAGTTTTTTGAATAAGATATTGATCCCCACTTCTTCATGATGAGACCTGAGTTTCCACAGAATGTGGTGACATGACAAATTTTTTTGATTCATTTTATTCTTAATGCTAAATTAAATTTAGATTACCAATGAGACTATCCATGAATTGGAGAAGATCTTAAAATTATTGGATCTATGAAATGAATTTGACCATACTCACACCATGTGATCATAGTCTGGTAAATTTTGTGGAATCTATATGATCGATATAGATATACATCTAGGAATAGTAGTGAGGTTGGTGTGTTGTTTACCATCCCATATGAAAAATACATGCATAGTTTTAACAAGGTTCAACACATTAAATAGTATCTATTTTAATCTTGGTGACATTACATATGTGAGGTTAGTTTGGTAGGTTATAGATGTGATTTTTTTTTCATTATATATTTTGAACATTAGGATTTAATCAAATATTATAGATTTTAAATCATTTTTAAACCCATATTTTTTGATTTAATTTTTTTTCTGTGATTTTAATACATTTTCAAATTTAAAATTGATTTGTTCACATAAATGTTTTTTTTAGAAAAATTTATTTTTGAAGGCCTCATGTATGACGTGTTAATGAATGTTTTATGAATATTTATTTCCTTCTAATGGAGTTACAAAGATATTTGTATATTGGAAATTAGAAAATGGGATTAATGTATCTAGGACCAAAAAATATTTTCCATGAGATGGTAAATAATTTATGAAAATGTGGATAGTTTTTTTCATGTTTTCATGTTTTGAACAAATGAGAGATGTTTTAAAAATTTAGAAATCATGTTTTCTTTGAAATAATTGGTGCATAGATAAATGTTGGTTTTGTATTCTTTTAAAATTCAATGATAACATGATTAGTTTTATTTGATAATTTTGTTGATAAGAATGTGTTTTTTAATATTTAGTAATGTATCCAAAAAAATTATTCAATAATGAATCAATATTGATCCAATGATCTGGTGCATAGGTTAGTTCACTACATTTTCAAAATGTGATGACTAACAACGATGAATCTAAAAGACAATGAATCGAGTAGTAATTTCATACCATTTGCAACCAATTTAACCCATCCATGGATTTTGTAATTATAATTAACCTTTTTTTAAATCTGAATGAGGTTATCATGAGGTAGTAAAGTTGATTGATGATGTTAAATCAATTAACTAATCACTCAATATTACAGTTTCTCTGAAAGAAAATTCTATAAAATTTTAATTTAATTGACCTAATATGAGATAGATTTTTTTTGTAATTATAACTCATATTTATGGAAGAATTTAAAATGAATTATTCATTTAAGGTTTAATTTTATAGAAATGTGTCGACAAAACAAAGAAGGAAAAATCATCATTTATCTCAAGCTTAATTCACAATGAGAAATCAGTTGTTTAATATGGTAACGAATTATCACATTTGATATTTTTTCCTATGATAAAAAATAATATCTATACTATGGTAGTATGTTTTGAAAAATATACAAAATTGGAATTTGTAATTTCCATGCCTATGGTCTGGTCAACCACATATACAAAGATTCATGAGATAGTATTTTTATCTAATGCAGAGAAAGAAAAAAACATGAAGAGAGTAATTCCTCCTTTATGATTGAGGATGGAAAATATTATTAGGGAAAGAAGAAGTATATAATTTGATTATAATGAGAAGAACACAATCATCATATAGAGTCGTGTTCTAAATATATGATATTTTATTAACCGTATGTCTATTTGGGTAACCATAAGTGGTTTGATAAGTTGGATGACCAGAAATGGAAATTATTGTTAGGGGCCACCAGCTCAGAAAAATCGGGAAAATGAAGCATTATTTTATTAAATATATAGCCTTAGGGATTAGAGTAAATCTCTTTACATCATGCAGGGGGCCTCTAATGGTGGTTGATTTTGATGTAGGGTTTTTCTCAGAATTGGAGTAGAAAATTCCCGGGGTGTTCCTTTTTGTGGCATGTCTATTTTTCACAACTATATGTTTTAGATATCCCAATGGATTGCTTCGAGACATTTTAAGTTAACCTCATTTGAATATGGTTGTGGTTATGTGGACGATGTCATTTTCTTGAAACCTATATGGTTGCACCTTATTGATGTGAAATATTGAATTGTTAATCCACATTTAGAATGAAAATAGTAAATTAATGTTCATTGCAATCCTATTGCTGGAGTGGAATATTTTAATGAGAATACTCATGGTGTTTGGTTCTTTTTATTCTTCAAAATAACAATTTTACCTCTGAATGTTTTCTAAAAGATTGTGCAAGATATCATTTTTTTTGATATTGTACCTTGTCATCACATAGTATATATTTTTTCATTATAGATCAATTTTTTTGTGCTGATTGATCTCCCTTATGGGAGTGTAGTGTCATATTGTGCACTAACATATGTGATTGAGATATTACCAGATGGGATGGGATAAATGTTAATAATGTAATATGGTTACTAGGAAAATGTGATTCTGTAATGGACCAGACTCATGAAGGTGTTGGGGTGTGATTTTGTGATCACATCGAGGGGTGTGTCTTAGTATTGAAATTACTATTTCACCATCATGTAATTACACTATGTTGTAATCATGGCATGATCTAGGACTTTTCCATGTAAATTTCATTGTCTATCAGACATGAGATTAGTGTTTCTTTTGGAAATCATGAGTTATTAGGATGTGAAATTTATATAGGTGTTCCATTTCCATCCCATATACATTCTCCTTGGAGAGTAGATGGAGTCACTATTAAGATTTAATTAATGTAATATTCTAATAATAGATCAATTTTTGAACCTCTAAATCGTGTGGTGACTTATTTTATGTCTCCATTCTCTATTAATTTTTATGTGTTGTGGTGATATTATAATGTAGCTATATGAGTTATTTGTGATGTCACTCTATGGGAGACACTCTCTACTGGACTGTTGACCATCCACCTTACGAATTGTTTAAGGGAGTTCATCTTGTGAAATACTGTTATATATTTCCAAATTGAATCATATAAGGTACATAATGTTCAATGGTGGTGAGTTTATAACATATCTTGAACTGATTTTATGTGTTTTCACCCTTTTATTTTATAATTATTTGAATTTATTACATAAAATTTTGTTTTCATTTTGTTTTATGTGGTATTATTAAGGTTTCTAATATTATGAATGATTGGATCATGCCTCAAAAGACCGTGATGAGATTAGAAAATCTGTGATGAGATTTTAATTCCCTGAAAACATTTTGTGCACAATATGTACTGCTCATGCAACCAAACATTGGATAATCTGGGAAGAGACATTAATTCCATATTTAGTGCACAATATTTAATACTCATGAAACCAAACATTGGAAAATCAGTGATTCGATTTTAATTCCCTAAAAACATTAATTAATAATCCAGTAATGATATTTTTATCTCAATACTAATTCTAGTCACCCATATTTTATTTTATTTATTTTATGAACCCTCTAGAGGTGTTTAGACATTATATTCTCGTCAATTGTCATATCATTGTTATGAGCAAAGTAGTGATCCTATTCTCAAAAGTTCTTTCCTATTACCCTTAGATCCCTAATATTATTTTGATTTTTTCTTCCAATACATTATTATGGTCCCATGTTCTTTTGTATAATGGAATATTGATGTAAAATTTTGGATCTATGGACTTTTATCAATTCATTAGAGGTTCCAAATCTTATATTAATTGATCTCCATTGGAGGTGAAACATCTTGGATTCATTACGGTTAGATGTTAGATATCCATGTAAGTTATTTATTATTTTGCCACATTTTTTAATTCATTGTTTCATTTGAATAACCGATATATTCCACCTTCAAACACAAGTTCTAGAATTTGTTATCACCAAGTGGCTTGTGATATCCTCTTTGATCATGTATTAAATAAATTAAACATGGTATGAGTTCCTTCTTATATATTTATAGATTTATTAATGTTATGTTTATTTTAGTTCACTTTCATGGAGATTTTCAATGATAACTTATAGAATGTCAGTTATATGATCTAGTTTTTATTTATAATGTGATTTTTGACTATTAAAAATGGGTTGAAATATACTATTCTTTCTATAGAGTTTCTGTTTCATAAATTTGTGAAATAAAAAAGAACCATTTTTGAAATAGTTTACCATAGTTTTGAAATTCGGATTTATGGTTTATATAAAATGATTTAATTATTCACATGTAAAGAGGGAGTAACCCAATGTTTCTAAATGATCTAATACATATTTTAAATTGTGAATAATCCTTGAATTCCATTCATATGTATTAAATGAAATATTTATATTAAATTAATATTTGTGTTTATGATTAAGATTATATGGGGATGATGGTATGTTTACCCGTTTAAAATGATGAATTTTAAAAACCAATTTTAATTTATAATATATTTTTTGATGGATTGTATGAAACATTATGAACATCCTATTCTATAATAATTAAATCATGTATGTTTATTGGTCCTTTAATTCCAAATTATGGGTGCTAAAAATGGGATTATTTAGTTTGAGCTATCTCAGGAGTGAGAGTGAGATGTGATTTAAGGTCTTGTTCCCATGATTGAAATGTGGATGTAGTTAGGGTATGATTGACATTGATAATGATCCATATTGTGATCCTCATAAGATGATAATATCATGAACCTCTCTTGACTATTCATGAGAACCTTTTTAATTATTTAAGATGAATTAGATATATTCATTTGTAGTAGAATCCAAACCCTTATAGTGGATCCATAGAAAAAATTAATGTTCATGCTACGGATGTGGGTCATGGAAAGATAGATTTCATGGAACTAGTTTGGTTGAGGCCCATAATACAAGATATAATTTCAAATAGTATACATGATGTAATTCCCTCATTCCTAGTATCCTAGATCCATTTTCTACTTTAATACATTTTAATAAAATACAAGGAATCACACCTTAATGGGAATAACAGTTTATTAGTATTTAAAAACATGATACATACATCAAATTATTAGTAAAATAGAATAAATAAATTACATGATGTTTTTTCTATGAAAATTCCATTATTCCAAAATATTGTATCCTTGCATATCATTCACTAAACACATTATAGTATCATAAGGAAAATAAAACACGTGAAAGGGGTCATATCTTACTCTTATTAAGGGTAATCCTACAATATATGATATGAATAAATACAAAATAAAAAATATATCATGTTAAATTAATGAAACATGCATCATTGAATCAATAACATCAGATAAATATATAAGGACTAAATGATTATATTATATTACTATATAAAAAATCACACATGATTAAAAAAATTTCCATAAATATTATAAATAATAAAATAATAACTTATAATATCAACAAATGAATTGATAATGATGTAATTCATAATTTAAGACATCTAAATCCGACCATCATAGAATTTTCCAAATACATATAAATAAATGTGTAAGCCAAAAGACAAAACCCAATCCAGTTTTTCACATGAGACCTCTTGCTACATCAAGGGGATATTGTGGGACACGCATGATACTCAGAAAGTCTAATTTAATCATAATATGAAAGGGGTAAAACAAAATAATCACAATTTTTTTCAAAAGAGATGAAAGGTTAATACATATGTTAATCAACGAATATAATCCCATACCGTAAAGCGTAAAATGGTGAATGGTAATAAAATTTTACGTCCCCTTTCAAAATGATCATAAAAATATACATAAAAATTTGGATGTTAAAAATAAAACATATCCTTAGTGGATAATAAGTAAATGTTTGGGTTTATATCCATGATTAATAAATATACCATGAAAATATCTCTGATTTTTTTAGAAAAGTAAAATTTATATTGTGAAAATAATATTTTAAACAGGTTTCACGATGTACATGAAAAATAAATATAATTGAAAATAACCGATTAAAAAATTTAAAATAAGAATTAAACCATTCCTTGACTCTATTGGTGCAAAATTACATTCATGTGATTCCATTTAAATTAATGACTCCTTTCTAATTTTCGGTAAAATCCCAAAGTGAATTATTTTCAAAACTGTTTAATGATTTCATTACAAATATTTTGAAAATTGTATAATTGGAAAAAATATATATAATAAAATATTTTTAAATGGATTGGAACAATTTTAATTTTTTTTTGGAATTAATGGGGTTTTATGAACAATTATTTGCGAACGAATAGAGAAATAACATCAAACATTCATGAAAACATTTTCTCAATAATAATAAGAACCAAAAAATAAAAAATCGGACTATTAATTGAAAGAATTCATGAATGACCATATGTTAATAAAATAAATTAATTTTAATATATAAACATTAAATAATTCCAAAATGTGATATATTATCATCAAAAATACTATATAAGGATGATATTGGTAAATAAAACAATAATACTTTTGTAACATCTAAATTGTAATCACTATTAATGTAATGAAATAAAAATATAAATTATAATCCATGAAGATAAATTGATTAATGATATGACATATAAAGTGGAACTATATACACCATTGAAAGTAAATAATTGGTTAATATATAATATGTGTAATTTAAGTAATGGTGTCATGAGAATCCATTACGTCACGTCTGATTTCATTCAAACATGTATGTTCCTGTATTATAATGTTTTCATGAATGTTTTTAATTTATGATATTACAATAATAAAATTTAAAATTTCATATATGTTCCTATTATAATACTTTACGACACATTTAATAATAATATATCATTGTTTTCATTGTTTCAGATATCAGTTGCACTGTTTTCTCATGTATGTTATTTAAGGAATATTTTGGTGATTTGGAGTAGAACATATTTATATTTATCATATCTATAATGAATATAATGTAATAAAAATAATTTTAACATTATTTATAAATTTTTATAAAAATTTATTACATTTTTAGATGGAAAATCAATCATCTTTTGTTGTAGTGATAGAATTCCATATGTAAGTATGAGCGAGAATATCATTTTCTTAACGAGTGCAATAGTAGGTTGATGGGTGATATATTATTTTTATAGAATAAATATAATATCACATATATAAAATATATGTGATATTAAAATTATGAAAGTATAATAATTTCATAAATATCATATACATGTGGTAAATAAATTGTTATATATAGGGGACAAATGTGGCGATGGAAAGAGAACAACATTGGTTCGTTCAGTGGTAGTACGCCATACACATGAAAAATGATATCATTTCCCATTTCAATGAGGTGGATATAGATATATATTATTTTATTAAAAACATCATTTTTATGTGATTTAAAGGTGTTATTATATTTAATGTGTGAATGCATAATTTTATGAAAAAAATATAGAAAATCAAAGATATTTGTCTATATAATAACCTTCATTAAGAGAAACATCCATTGGATCTTCACTATAGGCCCATGTGAGGGAATTTTGGGAGGCCCATTAAATGTAATAAAATTAAGGATGATGTAGATTATTTTGGAACAAAAATTTCTATAAAATGGGCTTATGTGGTTCGAGGAAATGATGGAAGGATTTGTCATTTTTTATGTGGAAATTTAACCCTCTTGGAAATTATGTATAAATATACAAAACAAATCCAAAAATGATAGTCATTCACTTGAAAGAAATCATCCATCTAAACCTAATATTGATATAAATATTTTATAAGGTGGAAATATGTCGTGAAAATAATATTTTGGAATATTGGTAGGTCATTTAAACAACTATCATCGTATTGAAACCTCTCTAAAAACACATTTTTTCCATAACCAAGGTAATGAATTAGGACTGTTATCACTAATAATTTTGATTAAAAATTTCTGTTTAACTTATTTGATAATATAAATAGTTTGGATTCAAAATATTTAATCCACAAATATAAATTAACTTCAAAAAAGTTTCATAATTTAATTTATAATTATAACCACAAATATGATGAAAAGTTTTCCTCTAATGAGAATCATTTCATAAATATAATTACTTATATTTTCAAAATTGAAAATAAAATTGATTACTATGCCAAAAAATACTTAAAACTTAATTCATTTGAAATAATTTTACATTAATACCAATATTATATATAATTATATATTTAAATAATTTAATATAAAAAGAGTTTTCAGTAAAAATCAGTATTTTCTCTCTTTATGAAAAGATGAATCATTTTAGAAAAAACCCAATTATTTACCCTATGATTATTTAAATTTTCTAACATGGAATATGAATTATTTTTACAAATTTTATAAAATTTGTTAAAATTAAATTATAAATTATTATCACAATGCATGATCAAATTTCCTTCCAAAGAAATAATTCTTTATAGAAAAAACTTTATTCACATTCAAATGATTGTTATAGTTTTTCTAATAGATTGAAAATTAATAATTTTTTTATTCAAGTGTAATTAAAAAATTATAATTTAGTAAGTTATATTCATAGCCACCAACATAATGTCTTGGTTATAATGGTTTTTTTAAAATTATAATAGTATTACATGGTATGATATTTATTTAAACCCATCTTTATGCATCCAAAGCTATCAAGGAGATTGAATTTTTCCAAAAATAAATGTATTTTATTCTCTCAAGATGTAATATTTTATTTTAATCATGATTTTTTGTTTCATTAACAATATTAAACATGATTTCCATATTTTAAAAATCTTAGTGTGTAACAATCTCCCCTATAAATAATTTACATCCTAAAAATGTATCGTGATACTGATAATAATGGGTTTTATATGTGAAAATACATTCATTGAAAACCCAAAAAAAGTGTTAATAAAACATACACTTAAAAACACATAATGGGGTATTCAATGGTCCATTGGAAGAACTCCTTACTAGTTTTCTACGTTGGAAAAACTTAGTGGCCGGTAAAGATTTGGACATGGAGGAAAATAATAAATAATTATAGAGAGTGATATTGGGAATTGATCATAATTATTTGAATGATCAATTTAATGATAAGGATATCGGAAAAAATATTACAATTTAAAAGACTAATGGATCAATATTAATGATAGAATTATGATAAAATTTCTTTTCAATATCATTTTACAAGAATTGAGGATTTCATTTTAAATTTTGACTGAGAATATATGAAAATATACTTAATATAATTATATTTCAGAGTCACAATTTCATATTTTGATTTTACATAAATAATTTAAAACATTTCTAATTACTAACTGAAATGAAAATTAGATATTATTTTTTTATTATAAAAAGAAATAAAAAATCCTTGATCAAACGATTCATAAAAGAGTGGAAGGTAGTTGATAATTTTTACTAATAATTTCTAACATCAATATTCATTTCACAAGTTACCCAATATAATATATTTAAAATTAATCCATAATAGCAACACACCTTTTTTCTTAATTAATGTTTATCCAAATCTGATTTAATTAAAAATGACATGTTAACTAGGATATCTAATTGGTTAGTTCTATGAATTAAAATTTTATTTTCCATCAGTTATTGGTTCAGTCCCCATAACCATTCTAGAGGAAATAGGTTGTCACCTATCTTGTAGTATTTCCTTTTCTAAAAAAAATATTTAAATATAATACTTAAAATGTTACAAAATCGTTATATATCATTACTACTTCAATGTGGATGATTAATAAAACACTAATGGTTAATAATAACTTCATAAAAGCATATTTATAATTATTATATCAATATACATAACTTATTATGGGTTATCCTCCCTCAATCATGTGTTCTCTACGAATTTTTTCTTCCCCTCAATACCTTTTCTTCGTACCATTGAACAAATTATTTCAAATATTTAATGATATACTAATGATCCATAGTACATGTACAGTTCATAATTATTATATATATAATATGATTTTTTAAAATACACCTAATACTTAAGTCATGAATTCAAATAGAATTATATTTAAAATTCTACTTACTCATTCCACTTACTGGGACATGATTTGTTGTATACACTCATACTTCATTATCTAGTATAATTACTAAGGTACATTCCCTTAATTCATCAGGATTTTATTTTCATAGTTCTCTATATGATTATTTTTTATGTAAGTAACATTGGAAATTTATATCATTCCCTATTTAATATGAACATTAGGTAATTTCTCTCTATAGTTGTAGAAAACTCCGACTCCATTTAATCATGTTAGAGTTTGTTTCTTTCAACAATATTACATGAGGGAGAACCCTTGACTCAATTTATCCCCTTATCCATTTTTACTCTACCATCATTTTCTTATATGGATTCCCTCCAAAACCATAATTCATATATAATTCTTCCACTCTATTGGTATTTCATTATTTTATGTCCTTGTATGATGGGAATCTATTTGAGACTAGTTTCCTCAAAATATTGTCATATGGCCATAAAAGAAATGACCATTCTTACTGTCTCTATCATTTTCTTTGATATAGTTCAAATTATATTCATTATGTGTCATTTCTAAAAAATTTAATCCAATATATTTTAGCACAAAACTTTTATTAATAGTGCATAATCTATAATCTAGTAAAAAATTTAACCTAAATTGGAAAAATTACGAATATCTAATCTCATAATAATAAATGTGGTTTCTTTTGGTATATAATTATTTTCAAATCAATAGTCATGGATTGAAATGAAAATTTTAATTATACCAAGAATAATCTAATGGAGATTCCATCAAGGTAAACAATAATCACCATTTTCATGCTTCAAATGATGGTCATTTCAATTCTAATGCACGATTTTTAGAGTTATAACCATAAGTAAATATGTAGAAAAACTAATTTCACATGTGTTATCCAAACTATGAAATATTTTTTAAAAATTAACATAATATATTCACATAAATATAATTAAAATTTTATTCCATAAGTGATTTAATTATCTATAATAGGGTTATGTATCTGAATATATGTTTTCTAAATCTAGTTCCCATGGTTTCTAATAATCTGTTGAATTTTATTTGCCATAGTTAAAATTAATGAGGGTAATTAAAGGTATAAATGATAATATTATTACCCTACCACACGTCTTAATTTTGTTGGATAAATTTATTTCGACACAAATAAACCATTGGAATAAAATATGGCCCTCTTTGATCCACATGGATTATATTAGGACTTTTTCTATTATTTTATTTAAACAAGAGTTAAAAGTTTGAAATTTAAATTTTTTTGACCAAATAATTTACAATATAAGGATAAAAATAAGATAAATTTGACTATAAATATTTATTTTAATTATAAAAAGTTTTTCTACATAATATTATTTTATTTATAATTTCTATACATTAAATAATTTAATTTATTTATGACACAACGATGATGATGTAATTACCTTATTAATGAAAGATTAAAATAATTGGTATTATAAATATCCAATTAAATGTAAATATAAATTTTTTATGCATTCTACTAACTCTATAGATTAATTTTATATCTTATGGTCGATTAAATATTTTTTTGATGTGATAACGTTTTTATGAATTTCAGAAAAACAAAATACCAAGTTGTGTCAGAATTGACATAAATAGTTTTTAAAACAAATACTATATTATAAAATGATATAATAGTAAAAAAAATCAATGGATTGGAGAGGGTTCTTAGCTAAGGTTATATATGTCAATAATGAACCACATGGGGTTCTCATGGATTTTTTATAATATGTTTATTAACCATTTATTAAAAAAATACAAGAATACATGGTAAAATATAAACTATTTTACTATGAGTTAAATCTAAAAGAAAAGGTTAATATGTTGAGCTAAACCTATCTAAAACATATTGGTTGAGATATTTTCTACCCAAACCCACCTTATCCTCAAAATAAATTATTTTGGATCCATTATAACCAAATATGACTGTATAATAAATTAATATTTCAAGATTTTCCTAAAGTGACCCTCACCTCTCTTATAAAAGGGTACTTCCCCATCTCTAAAAATCACTCCACCAAAATCCATTTGGATCAGCCAAACCCTACCCAAAATCCGCCAATCTACTCTCAATTCAATCTAGAGTCCTTACATTGATCAGAAATCCTACCTAAGGTTCCATTTTGGTCAAATCCAAAGGAAGCACCCGAAGAAGAGGTAATACTTTCATCAACTATTTTAAAGTTTTTTTCTTCTTACACTTCTTATTTATTTGTTGTTTCTATACCAAAATAATTACTCCAGTAACATATAAATACTGTGATGTTATTATAAATATATTACAACCATATTCAATATTCTATCCTTCCTATTAATGACAAAGTCAACATTGGTGTGTGCGTATAGCTTACCGTCTCTAAGTCATTGTGTAGTTTGTTATTCAACACTTTATTATTTGGTTTGGAATAAAAATTATTTTAATTGATGTTAATAATTAATATAACAAGTTAATTATTCTTTATATATTATATACAATACAATTACATAGTAGTTTTCCATCAAATGAATTAAAGTGTCGCTTGTGCGTACATATGGATTACTATCTCCACGAATGATCTAAGATTCATTTCCCCATCATAACCATTCAAGAATAATTTTTATTTTATGAATAAAATATTTTTTATGAACTTAATATCATTATATATATAAATCATGTACATCCAATCCATAACAAACATGTCATACATAACAAAACATAAAAAGTAAAACAAATTAATTAACACCCAGAACAATGATTCTACTAAAATATTATTAACAAAGCGATGTTAGAGAATCAGATATGATATCACATTTATGTATGGGGTTCATTTATAATTTAATGACAATGATTTAACTATTATAAATGAGGTTAACACACCCTTGACCAAGGAAAAGTACTAGGTAATGGTTAATTTTACAATCTGTTTATTATCCGAGGTTGTTTATGCATGAGTATCTACTGGGACCTCTTTATCATCCACATCAGTGTTTCATAAAAATTTATTTCAAAAAAATTACTATTTACTAGACTATGGGTTAAATTAATTTATACCATGTTTGAATTTTTATAAAATGGTTTTAAAGGAATCATTTCGTCACTTTTAAGATAAGGTATTTTATGAACTTTTCATGAAATTACAGTAAGATTGTTTTTTAACTTATACGGTGGGTGTGGCTGTTTTCTACCATTATAACTCTTGAAAGGATTCCCTGAAAGGATTATAAAATTATTTTCAAAATTAATGTCTTCTTTTTTAATTTTGTGACTTTTAAACAACGTCAAAATAGAAATAGACAATTCTATCAAGTAGTTTTTATTTAATCATGTCAACATCCTTTGATGGATTTCCCACTTTTTTGAAGTTGATTTATTATGATATCATCATACATATTTTATTGAAGGTTTTGTGATACGTTTGACTGTTGATGTGTTATTTTATACCATTCAGAGTTTATGGTTAATGTATTAACATTTGGTATGCCAGTTTTAAAACAAATGTTTTTGTAATGTTTAAACCTTTTTATATGAGGAATGAATTGAACATAGTATGTGACCGGTGGAGCCCTCTATAGCTTCTCGATGCATCGATAGATCTCATGAGTCAAACTAGTGTCTTGGAACTAGGCCTTGAAATAATCTTATTTGTATTCTTGGAATGAGGCCTTGATTATATGGTTGTGATGTCCTATATTATGCATTCCATCATTAAGAAATTAACTATTGGTATTAGATATATTTATTCGAAAAGTATAATATCCATGTGAATAATTGAATGGAGTTATTTGATTTATCTTTTCCATATTTTGCTGAAGTTTATGTTTAAAATTCATCTGCTTTAGTCTTATACATTGCCTTCAAATTTAGACCTATTTATGATAGTTTCTGTTATATTGTTATCCATACTGAGCATATGAGCTCACCCATTTTTATGTTTTACTTTTCCTAGGATGCAAAGAAGAATTTTATGATTAACCTGTAAAAATAGGCTAAGGTATACGAGTGTTTTCAATGGGGACACAATGTTGTGGTTTTTCCATTTCATGATGTAATGTAAAAATTATGTATTTGTGTAGTACATCCAAGGATACTAAACTAATTAGTCTTCTGAGACATGATCTCTTGTGATAATGAAAATGTTATGTAATAATTCATTAACTCTTGATAACTATGGTTGAGGTGTCACAATTCGTATCAAAGTATGTTTAGTACAAAAAATGAAAGATAGATTTAGAAAAACTCTGATTAATGAATGTTACCCTAAGATAGTCTTTGAGTAATAAATTTTAAGAACTCCCTAGAATTTTGGTAATATAGAAATTTTGTTTATTTTACCAGAAATACATCCTTGTCTAGATACGAGCAAATAGAGGCAGCTCTGACAAAGATGTACATTGGAGTGAAAACTCTGAAAAAGTGTTTCAGGCATGACCCGAGGTATCCTAGTGCACAAAAATGGGCATGGCTACACTTTTGGTTACGAAACTCCCAAGAGATATGAATAGGATAATTAACATTTTCAATACAACCCATTATGAAGGATTTATGTGCAAATAATTACTCAAAGAAACCATTTTTTATGATTATAGATTATATGCATAAACTGTTAAATTTATGTTTTGTATTTTACTAGTTTTGAATTATGTATTGAGATTCATAAACAAATCAAGTGTATGCCATTGTTTAGAAATGGAGCTTAGTGGAAGGAATGGAAACAATATCAACGCATGTAATCCATGTAGGAATTTTTCTCCAACTCAATATAATTATAGTGGAGCTAGTGACGCAACCTATGGTGAAAAACTTGTTACCCTACAGGGAGAACTCACCCAGGTTATGAATAATAATATTTACCGTATGGAGAACCCTAATCTACAACATGGAGGATCGATGTTAGACCACATCATGAGGCAAAAACCACCAAAATAAAATGGGACTACAAATCCATTTATAGTAGAGTAGTGGATAAATTCATTAGAGAAATTATTTCATGCTTTGGAATGTTGTGAAAGGGGTAAAGTTATCATGGTATTTTATCAACTCACAAAAGATACAGATCAATGATGGTTATTAATTCAAAACACAAAAGAGGATAAATAAGTATCAAATATTTAATAAAGGGATTATAAATAGATTTTCATAGAAAAATTCATTCATCATGACCATAAAGTAGATATGGAATGTAAATTTCTTAGTCTGAGGAAAATAGAGGATGAGAATGTCACAAAGAATGAAGATAAATTTAAATAGCTTTCAAGGGAAGCAGCAGATTATATACGTAACCCAAAGAGTATGATGGATTGATTCTTTGATGGGTTAAAAGTATTTCTCCATTGAGTATTATTATCACAATCCTTCTCATCATTTGAAGATACTGTCCCATGTGGTATCAAGACAGAAATTTAATTCTCTATGTCTTACGACTTTAATGCAAAGTAGTAGAAGAAGAGATATTTTAATCACTATAGAAATAGGCATAAGGGTAAGAAGAAAAAAGTTTAATTTCCATCCTTTAGTAAATGTTGGAAGAAACACCTAGTACATTTTTGAAGGGATTGAGAGTCTGATACATGTGGGGTGAAAAAGACCACTAAGCTCGTGATTACGAGGGAACCGAAGAGGCTATCAGTGCATAATCATAAAATTGTAGAGAAATGGGGAATTATGAAAAGGAATTTCATATGATCCATGGAAACATACCTCAGAAAAGTCCAAGGGAGAATGGTCATGCTTATACGATCACTACTGATGAGATTGAAGCTCTGAATAATGTGGTGGCAGGTAATTTGATGGTTTCCTCAAATTTAGCCAATGAATTATTTGATTCTGGATCATCTCTTTATTTCATATCTTCCCATTTTTCTATGAAAAATTGATATTTCCAATTTTTTTTAACAAGGGAGTTGTCAGTCTAAACTCCTAAGGGATGTACCATTGCAATAATGTTTTGTGAATTGGTTCCTATTAGGGCATATAAACATTCTTTATTTTATGATCTTATCATCATACCAATGATTGAATTTGATATAATCCTCTGAATGGATTGGATTTCGGACCATGATGCATAAATTTATTGAATTAATAATAAGGTCACAATTTTCAATGATGATATGAAGTACCTTATCTTTAGAGAAGAAACACCACCATCTGATTCTAATCTAGATCCACGCCAGTAGCTCTATTGAATTCAATTATTTGGGAAAAAGAGAGTGAAATAACTATTAGTGAATAAAAGAATGTTCAAATAGAGTACATACCCATTTTGAGATAATATGTGGATGTTTTTCCAAAGGATTTACCCGTACATCCTCCAAAAAGAAAAATTTAGTTTTTCATAGATTTAATTCTAGTTCAAGGCCAATATCAAATAAAAATTATAGAATGGCAATTTTGGAATTAGTGAACTAAGGAAACATGTAATGTAATTGAGTATTAAAGGATTTATTATCCATAGTCTTTCTCCATAGGGAACCCCTTCTATTTATTTAAAGAAGAAATATGGATCTATGAGGTTGTTCATTGACTATAAGGAGATCAATACTTTAACAATAATGAAAAAGTATCTCCTACTTTGCATTGATGATTTATTCAATCATCTTCATGGAGCTCAATATTTTTCAAAGATTTAACTTTGATATGGATATCATCAGTTTTGTGTGATGAAAGAATACATTCCGAAAAAGCATTTCAAACCAGTTACAGACATTACGAGATTACAGTAATGCCTTTTGGACTGACTAATGCATCCACAGTTTTAATGGATCTAATGAATATAGTTTTCAAGGAATTTCATGATTACTTTGTAGTGGTATTTATCTATGATATCTTGATATACTCAATAATATAAGAAGATCATGAAAATCACTTGAGAACTATTCTGAAAACCCTCATGATAAATGAATTATATGGGACGTTTAGCAAGTGTGAAGTTTAGATTCAAGAAAATTCTTTGCACAGATATATTGTCTCTATGGATGGAATCTCTGTTGATCCTTCTATGAAAAGAACTATAAAATAATGTCCTGCATTGATGAGTATAACATAAGAATGTAGTTTTATTGTTTTAGCAGGTTATTATAGGTGTTTCATCCTGAATTTTTCCCTATTATCTAACCCATAAACAAATCTAACACATAAAGGGGTGAAATTTTATGGGAAAAAATTGTTTGAAGAATATTTTGAAGAACTGAAGAGACGATTAGTCAATTATCATATCATGTATCTACCACAGGGGAATGATGGATTTGTTTATTATAGTGATGCTTCAAAAAAGGAATTTGTTTTGTCATTATGACTAATGATAAAGTTATTTCAAATGCATCACTATAGATAATAATTCATCAAAAAAACTATTCCACTCAAGATCCTTAGTTAGTTTCTCTAATATTTTCTTTAATGATATAGAGACACTATCTCTCTGGGAAAAAATGTGAGATTTATACTGATCACGATAGTTTGAAGTATATTTTCTCATAAAAAGAATTAAACATGAGGAAAAGGTGATGGCTTGAACAACACAAAGATTATGAGAGCATTATACACTACCACTCGAGGATTGAAAATATGGTCGTAGTTTTTTTGAGCAGAAAGGATCATGTAGTTTTGAAAAAGATTAGAGTAGAAAGGGATCTAGTGTTCATGGATATAGTAAAGATGGATATGGGAATAATCATGAATGGTGAAACATCCATAATTTTCCATATAGTTTCCAAACCATATTTACTCAAAAGGATAAAAATTTCTCAGAATGATGATGATTATTTTCAAAAGAAAATTAAAGCTGTGAATGATAGGATATTGAATGACTTTTTATATGAAGATGGAATTTAGAATTTTGGGAAGAGGCCTTTTGTTCCTGATATACTCGATCTAGAAAGGTAATTATTGGATGATTCCCATAGCTCTGATTTTTCTATTCCCCTTGGCAGTACTATGATGTATATAGATTTGAAGGAACAGTTTTTTCAGACAACAGAAAGAGGGAGATTACATATTATGTGTCAATATGTATGGTTTTTCAATAAGTGAAGGTTGTAAGACAACATATTAGAGGAGTCATGAAATCTCTTCCCATAACTGAGGGGAAATGGGATAATATTACGAAGGAATTTTTCATGGGGAAACCGAAGACTCCTTGAGGAATGATGCAATATGGTTCATTGTTGATTTTCATAAAATGTCAACACATTTTCATGCTATAAGAGAATATTTACCACATGAATGTTTAACAAGACTATATATTAATGATTTTTTAAGACTTCATGGAATACACCTATTGATTGTTTCTGATCATTATCCCATTTTTACATCAACATTATACAAATTTCTTTATAAGGCACTGGATACTGACCTAGGATTGAGCACCACCTACCACCCTAAAACTGATGGATAATCAGAACAGACTATTCAACCCATAGAAGTAATGTTGAGATCATTATAACTTTTCTTTCAAGGTATGTGGGACCTATATTTAACTATGGTATAATTTTACTATAATGATAGATTTCATTCCAGTACTGAGATGGAACTATATGTAGCATTATATTAAAAGAGATGTCGCACAGCAACATGTTCGATGGTGTTGGTGAAAGAAAAATAGTAGGCCCAGAAATTGTTGACAAAAAATTTAAAAGGGGAAAATTATCTAAACCCACATCAAAGAATCTCAAAGTAGGAAAAATAGCATTGGTGATAACTGAAGGAAGGATTTGTAAATTCAAGTTGGATATAATGTTTTCATGAAGTTATCTCCATGGAATGGGGTTATAAGATTCAGTAAGATGAGTAAATTAAGTTGCTGGTACATCGGACCTTTCCAAATTCTATAATGAATTGGAGTTGTAGCATACCATTTAGAAATGCCTCTAAGTATCTCCAAAGTTCATGTGGTGTACCACATATCATAGTTGAGAAAATACATGCCTGACCCAACACATGTACTAACCTATAAATAAATAGACCTAGAACCTGATATGTCTTATTTGTGAAGATCCTTTCAAGATCCTTGATACTAGAGAACATTTTTTGAGAAACCGAGTGAATCGTATGGTAAAATATTTCTGGAGAGACCCTATGATGGAAGAGGCAACATGGGATCCTGAGGAAATTATGATGAAAAAGAACCGAATATTTTTTTGTTGTAAAATTATAGAAACTTTGAGGATTAAATTATTTGAAGGAGCAGAGAATGTAACACCACAAGCATCCACAATACCTTTATCTTTGAATAATAAAATTGATTCCATTTTACGCAACATTGAGTTCTAGCACACCACAACCAATCAAACTAACTATTATGAATAGTAATATACACCTTTTGAAAATTTTAAATATTATTTTTCAAAATGGTCTTCTTTTTTGGATTCTGAATATCAAAATTAGCATAGGGTGAATTTTTGGTATTTGTTTTGAAAATATTCAGTTTTTATGAATAGTGAAATACAATACGTTATTATTTAAAACCGACTTTTTTTATAAATAATTATTTATATTATTTATTATTATTTTATGTCATAATTGATACATGATTCATATAATTTTTCAATATAATTCATTGGAGTGATTTTATAATAAGATTAGATGTATAAAATTTTATTGAACATTTTAACATCTTTTTTCCAGCATCTATGTAAAATACTAGGTAAATAAAGAATAAAACATTTTCAAATTTATTAATATTTATGAATTAAATATTAATTTTACTTTAAAGGGGTTTCTATGTTTGATAGCGTACCAGATACGCAACAAAGAGTTTCTTTGAAATCTTACGTTGCACACTAGTAATAAAATAATATTATTTAAAATGGTAGTTAACACGTAGCCGTTGTTGTGGAGGGAATGAATAGAAACAACTAAAATATGATTATATATGTTTTTTAAATGTTTTTACATTTATCCAATAATGTATAAAGTCTTAAAATACGAAAAGAATTCAATTTTAGGCATATATACGCTAATTTTGACTAAAGGTCCACTTATTGCATTTTGATGGTGAACCGTCATTAAATATAGTTTTTGTCACTCATATAAATTCTATTGGACCAAATAAAATTCTTCATTATAATCGGAACATTAAAATTTACTTTGTGTAAATTTTTTGTATTTTTCCGATAAAGATCATTTTTTAATGAATAGTTAAAAATGTTGTATTTCAATTCAAAACCTATTTTTAATATAATTTATTAATATGATTAGATTATCTTTTGAATTTGTTTTAAATTGAAATTATAATATACCATTTAATCCAATAGTGGTCATTGGGATTAATTTCATTTTGAAATTGGACTTAAACTAGTGTCAATCTTTTGATATATATTGTTTCATAAAAAAACGCTATTTATCATGAAAACGGGACTTAATTATTAAATTAATTAATACAACTTATATGTTTTGAATATTGTAAATTAGATATCATTTTTGAATTCGGAATATCAAATATTTCTTAGGGTGAAGTTTTGGTATTTTTCTGAAAAACGTCAACTTTTGATGAATAGTGAAACCACTAAGTGGTACATAAAAAATGATTTTTCGTTTAAATGAAACATTATCACTTCTGTGTTTTGAATTTCAAAAATCCAACATACATGGTTTTCATTAAGAAGTAAAATGTGGTTCAATGGGATTAAAATAATTTTTCGGTGAATAGTATCTTTTATGTTTATTAATCGCGTTTAGAGGTAATTAGTGTAGTTTAAGGTAAAAATAATGTTTTAATAATATGAAATGAACTTGACACATGTCCTACCCTTATTGGATGTGTCATGGAAGAACAATACAATCCATGGGTCAACTTGAGGACCCCATGGAGCCACATTGGTTGGAAAATGACATTAATATATTTCTTTTAATGTTAAAATAAAAGTGTCAAAAAAATGAGTTGTCTTACTAAAAAAATTATTACATGGGGTTATACAAGTAAAATTTGTTGACTATAAATATTCATTGGAAATATAAAAATATTTCCTACATCATTGTATTTTTTGTATAATTTTTAGACATTAAATAAATTAAATGATTTATGACATCATGATGATGCAGTGATTACCTCATTATTTAACGATTTAAATAAAAAGAAACGTTAATGTAAAATCTAAGACCTACACTTGTCAAAAACCTATTGGATGGGTATATTTCGAACCCTTATCATCTTATCCTAGAATTATATCAATGTGGGACCTTTTAAATCCAAAAATAATTTTAAAATAATGTAACATTTCTTTACTTTCCAAGAGTGCCCATGCTCTCCTCTTATAAAAGGCCCCCACCTCTACCACCTTAACCACACATCTCAAGCCTCTGGCTCGGCCAACCCCTTCCCATTTTGTCTCTCCAAATCCCTCTATTACTCCTATAAGCCTCACTTTGGGAATAAGTCTTCCCAAGGAAGCCTTTGAGCTCAAATCAAAAAGAGTTACTTGATTGAAAGGAGGTTAAAGAACGATCGAGTCAAGTCGGACACGAGGTAAGAGAATTCGTCTCAATCTCCTTTCATTGAGGAATATTTCATTTTAAACAAAACTTTTATTTATACGGTGTATAAACCCCTTTGAATTTTACTTTTATACAAAAGGAATCTTTCTCTACGAAGCGTTTTACTAAACGACAAAAAGGAATGTTTCTTTTAATGTACGCGGTGACAACAACCTTTTTCACTGCCGCGAGTATTATTTGGTCTTTGGATTCCTCAACAAGCCGTAATGTTTTTAAAATGAAATAAATATCATATAATATTTTATGTATTATGGTATTGAAAATGGTTTTTATAATGGATTTTTTATGTCAATATATTTAAGTGATATATTGTGATCAAAATGTGGAAATGTTTTCATTCCATTATAATTTTTTATATCTTATGATTTTATAATGGTATGTGGACATTTGACGGGTGGTTACGTGATAAACCATATGACGGGTGGTGCCGTGAATACCAGGATGGGTGGTTACATTATAACCTCCAATGCATTGGGTATGGAAGTCGGTCGTATGGCAATTCAATTAAGTGATATGTGTGGAAGTCGACAGTATGGTTATTCCATTTAAGTATGTTTATGTACCAAGTTACCTTTATATGTTATGTGATCTTTATATGGGGTTTATGATAAACATTTGGTTACAAAAGGGTAAGTAATGATCTTTTATTCAGTGAAGAGTGTTTACTACATCATAAAGGTGAAAAGTATTACTTTGATAATGTATACATGGTTTACTTGTTGTTTTGAAAAACTAACAGTTTTCATTCATTGTGTATCCCTTACTGAGCTTTTTATGCTCACCCCAAGTTTTTTTGAAATGTTTTTCATAGGACATAATATGGAATAGGGTCAAGGATGGGATCATGGGAAAGTCATGCTATCTAAAACATGGAACTAGACATGTTTCTTTTTAAGAGTTTTTATTTTATGGAAACTTAGTAGAAGTGTCTACTTTGTAATCATTTGAGATGTAATAGTTATTATCTAATTCACTAAAATTATAAAACTAAAAAAATACTCAATTGGAATTATTCATTTAATTCAATATTATGTAAGGTTTAAGGCTAGGGCATTATTGTTGGTATCAGAGGCCGGTTTAGATATCTTTAGGAGTTAGAAAATTGTTAAATTATAAAATAATTTATGGTATGACTGAAATGATATAGAATTTAATGATTACAATTTTGCTTCTCCTAAGATATATCTATGTTAAGAATGGTTTTTCATAGAGGGAACATAACAGATTTTTTGGGAAGGCATACAGAGGGAAATGAACTTTCAAATCAGTATCCTGAGATGGTTAGAATTAGAACTAAACAGTTTGTTGCAGTGATGGCTCAGTTGACTAAGGTGAAAAATGTTTGTTGTTTTTATTGATGATATTTTGGTGTTTTCTAAAATTAAAGAGGAGCATTAAAGTCATTTAAGGGTTATCTTGCAAACCTTAAAAGAAAAGAAACTCTATGGAAAATTTAGCAAGTGTGAGTTTTGGTTACAACAAATTTCTTTCCTTGGTCACATTATTTCAAATGATGGAATAACTGTTGATCCTTCAAAAACAAAGGTTGTTGAAGAATGGAAAAGACCCACAAATGTAACTGAGATTCATAGTTTCCTTGGTTTGGCAGGCTATTACCGAAGGTTTGTTAGAAATTTTTCCCGGTTATCTAGTCCAATGACTAAGCTAACTCGGAAGGGTGTTAAATTTATCTGGACAAAAGAAAGTGATTATTGCTTTCAGGAGTTGAAAAGATGATTGGTGAATGATCCAGTTTTGGAACTTCTTTCTAGGAATGGTGTGTTTGTTATCTACAGTGATTCTTTATTGAAGGGACTTGGTTGTGTCCTTATGAAGAATGACCATGTAATTTCATTTGCTTCACGTTACTTGAAAACTCATGAGGTAAATTACTCTACACATGATTTGGAATTATCTACTGTTGTTTATGCTCTGAAAATTTAGATGCATCATTTTTATGGAGTAAAGTGTGAAATATATACTGAACACAAAAGTTTAAAGTATATATTCACTCAGAAAGAGTTGAAAATGAGACAGAGGAGATGGCTAGAATTAATTAAAGATTATGATTGTACAATTCATTACCTTCCGGGAAAAGCCAATAAAGTGAATGATTCTTTTAGTCGAAAAAGCAATGCCTCATTAACCATGCTACGTTTGGAACGAGATCCTTTGGGTTTTGATTTGATGAACACTAGAATAGAAGTTGTTGGTGCATGACGTTATTCTGTTTTGTTTCAGGTATCAGTGAGATCATCCCTATCAGACTAAATTAAGAAAGCACAGAAGCAACACAATGAGTTGCAGAAAAAGGTAGAGCTGGTTCAGAAGGGTAAGTTGCCTGAATTCAACATTGATAGTTATTGTGTTTTGAGATTTGGGAAGAGATTATGTGTGCCTTGTGATTCACAGTTGAAGAGAGAGTTGTTATGTAAAACTCATAGTTCTCTGTTTTCAGTTCATCCTGGCAGTACTAAGATGTACAGAGATCTTTGGGAGTATTTTTGGTGGGAATGAATGAAAAGAGATATTGCTAATTTTACTATGAAGTGTTCGACTAGTCAGCTGGTTAAAGCAGAGCAACAGTTACCGAATGGGATGCTTCAGCCATTACTAGTGCCAAAGTGGAAATGTGAATATATATCCATGGTCTTTGTTGTGGGATTACCAAGGATACCTGGATGAAATAATGCAATCTGGGTTATTGTTGATCGCTTGACTAAATCTGCCCATTTCCTTCCTATTCGAGATACTATCTCTCTAGATCATCTTTATCAATTGTATCTTAAAGCGATAGTCAGGTTTCATGGAGTTACCCTATCCATTGTATCTGATCGTGATCCCAGGTTTACTTCTAACATTTGGAAAAGCCTTCAGAAGTCGTTGGGTATGGAATTAAATTTTAGTACGGCTTTTCATCCTCAGTCAGATGGGCAGTCAGAACGAACGACTCATACCTTGGTGGATATGCTACATTCTTGTTTGATGGATTATCAGGGAAGTTGGGACCAACATCTTTCTTTGGTTAAATTTTCTTATAATAACAGTTTTCATTCCAGTATACAGATGGCTCTATTTGAGACATTATATGGGAAGCGGTGTCGAACTCCGGCTTTTTGGGATGAAGTGGTTGAAAGGAAGCTGATGGGGCCAGAATTGGTAGAAGAGATGGTAGAAAAAGTTAAGTTGATTCAGAAACACATGAGAACAGCTCAGAGCATGCAGAAGAGTTATGCGGATAACAGGAGGAAGGATCTATCTTTTGAGGTAGGTGATCGTGTTTTTTTCAAAGTTTCACCGTGGAAAAGTGTGATGCGATTTGGTAAGAAACGAAAGCTGAGTCCAAGGTTCATTGGACCATAGGAAATTTTGGAGAGAGTTGGATCAGTTGCATATCGAGTGGATTTATCTCTGATTTTATCTCAGGTACACAATTTTTTTCATGTTTCGATGTTGAGAAAGTATATTCCAGTTCCATCTCATGTTTTGAGCCCAGAGGCAGTTTATTTGAAAGGGAATCTCTCTTATGAAGAACAACCAGTCCAGATTCTTGACTGAAGAGATCAAGTGTTGAAAAATAAGGAAATTCACCATGTAAAAGTTTTGTGGAAAACTCATATGGTTGAAGATGCAACGAGGGAATCTAAAAATGCTATGAGGGATAAATACCCCCTCTTATTTTGATAAGTGAATAAAATTGCGAGGACGCAATTCCCCAAAGGGGGGAAGGATGTAACATACCAGGTAAATAAAGAATAAAACTTTTTCATATTTATTAATATTTACGAATTAAATATTAATATTGCTTTAAAGGGGATGCTACGTTCGATAGCATACCTGATACGCCACAAAGGGTTTCTTTGAAATCTTACGTTGCACACTAGTAATAAAATAATATTATTTTAAATGGTAGTTAACACGTAGTTGTTGTAGTGGCGGGACTGAATAGAAACAACTATTATATGATTATATATGTTTGATAAATGTTTTTACATTTATCCAATAAAGGATAAAGACTTAAAATATGAAAATAATTCATGTTTAGGCATATATACTCTAATTTTGACTAAAGGTCCACTTATCGCCTTTTGATGGTGAACCGTCATTAAATATATTTTTGGTCACTCATATACATTCTATTGGACCAAATAAAATTCTTCTTTATAATCGGGACATCAAAATTTACTTTGTGTAAATTTTTGGTATTTTTCCGAAAAAGATCATTTTTTAATGAATAGTGAAAAATGTTGTATTTCAATTCAAAACCTCTTTTTGATCTAATTTATTAATATGATTATATTATATTTTGAATTGGTTTTAAAGTGAAATTAGAATATACTTTTACCATTTAATCCAATAGTGGTCATTGGGATTAATTTCTCTTTGAAATTTGACTTAAACTACTGTAAATCTTTGGATAAATATTGTTTCATAAAAACACGCTATTTGTCATGACATTGGGAATTAATAATTAAATTAATTAATACAACTTATATGTTTTGAATTTTTAAAATATACATCATTTTTGAATTCGGAATATCAAATATAGATTAGGTTGATGTTTTGGTATTTTTCTGAAAAACATCAATTTTTGATGAATAGTGAAACCACTAAGTGGTACTTAAAAAACTGATTTTTCATTTAAATGAAACATTACCACTTCTGTATTCTGAATTTCAAAAATCTGACATAAATGGTTGTCATTAAGAAGTAAAATGTGGTTCAATGGGATTAATATAATTTTTTGGTGAATAGTAACTTTTATGTTTATTAATCGCGATCAGAGGTAATTAGTGTAGTTTAAGGTAAAGATAATGTTTTAATAGTATGAAATGAACTTGACACATGTCCTACCCTTATTGTATGTGTCATGGATGACAAAGACAACCCATGGGTCAACTTGGGGACCCCATGGATCCACTTTGGTAGGAAAATGATATTAATATCTATTTATTTATAGTTAAAATAAAAATGTCACAAACAAGAGTTGTTTTACAAAAACAATTATTACACGGGGTTATACAAGTCCGATTTTTTACTATAAATATTAATTGGAAAGATAAAAATATTTAATACTTGATAGTATTTTTTGTATAATTTTTAGAAATTAAATAAATTAAATTATTTATGACATCATGATGATGCAGCGATTACCTCAATATTTAACGATTTAAATAAAATGAAAAGATAATGTAAAATATAAGACCTAAACTTGTCAAAAACCTATTGGATGGGTATATTTATAACCCTTACCATATTATACTTGAATTATATCAATATGGGTCCTTTTAAATCCAAAAATCATTTTAAAATAAAGTAACATTTCTTTACTTTCCAAGAGTGCCCCGCCTCTCCTCTTATAAAAGACCCCACATCTACCACCTTACCCACACATCTCAAGACTTTGGCTGGGCCAAACCCTGCCCATTTTGTCTTTCCACATCCCTCTCTTACTCCTAGAAGCTTCACTTTGGGTATAAGTCTTCCCTAGGATGCCTTTGAGCTCAAATCAAAAAGAGTTAACAGATTTAAAGGAGGTTAAAGAACGATCGAGTCAAGTCGGACCCGAGGTAAGGGACTTCGTCTCAATCTCATTTCATTGAGGCATATTTCTTTTTATACACAAATTTATTTTATACGGTGTATAAACCCCTTTTAATTTAACTTTGATAAAAAAAGGATTATTTCTCTATGAAGAGTTTTACTAAATGACAAAAAAGGAATGTTTCTTTTAACGTACGCGGTGACAACGACCTTTTCCGCCGCCGCGAGTATTATTTGGTATTTGGCTTCCTCAACAAGCCGTAATGTTTATAAAATTAAATAAATCAAAAATACTCTTTTATGTATTTTGGTATTGAAAATGGTTTTTAAAATGGATTTGTTATGTCAATATATTTAAGTGATATATTGTGATCAAAATGTGGAAATGTTTTTTTTCATTATATTTGTTTTATGTCTTATGATTTTATAATGGCACTTGAAAATTTGATGGGTGGTTACGTGATAAACCATATGACGGGTGATGCCGTGAATACCACGATGGTTGGTTACTTTATATCCTCCAATGCATTGGGTATGGAAGTCGGCCGTATGGCTATTCCATTAATTTATATGTGTGGAAGTCGACTGCATGGTTATTCCATTTAAGTATGTTTATGTCTCAAGTTACCTTTATATGTTATGTGATATTTATATGGGTTTTATGGTAACCTTTTGGTTTCAAAAGGGTAAGTAATGATCTTTTATTCAGTGAAGAGTTTTTACTACTTCATAAAGGTGAAAAGTATTACTTTGATAAAGTATATATGGTTTACTTGTTGTTTTGAAAAACTAACAGTTTCCATTCATTGTATATCCCTTACTGAGCTTTTTATGCTCACCCCATGTTTTTTTGAAATGTTTTTCACAGGACATAATGTGGAATAGGGTCAAGGATGGGATCAAGGGAAAGTCATGCTATCGAAAACGTGGAACTATACATGTTTCTTTTTAAGAGTTTTTATTTTATGGAAACTTAGTAGAAGTGTCAACTTTGTATTCTTTTTAGATGTAATAGTTATGATCTAATTCTCTAAAACTCTCAACCTAAAAAGATCTTCAATGGGAATTATTCATTTAATTCAATATTAAGTAAGGTTTAAGGCCGGTGCCTTATATTCTAGGAACATATGGAAATTTTCATAAAACATAATTTTACTATTTATATGAGTTGTATTTCATAAATATGATAGACCCAACTGAAATCAGTAAGTAAAATGTGGTTCAATAAGATGAATTTTTTTTATGAATAATAGATTTTGAATTTTATTTACCACAGTTAAAAGTAAATAGTTCAATTAAAGGTAAAACTAAAATTTCAATTACCATAAAACATAACCTAATTCTATTGTATAAGAGTATTTATACCAAAATAAACCTTATTAATAAAATAGGACCCTCTTTTATCCACTTGGATTAGATTAGAACATTTTTTATTATTTTATTTAAAGACGAGTTAAAAGTGTTAAATTGAAATTTTCATAACTAAAACTTTTTTAATATAGGGTTATATATAAGATAAATTCAAGAATAAATTTTCATTAGAAATATAAGAATATTTAATACATAAATGTATTTTGTTTATAATTTTTTGACATTATATAATAAAATTTATTTATGATACCATGATGATGAAGTAATTACCTTATTTATGAATGATTTAAATAATCGATATTATAAATATCCAAATAAACGTAAATTGATACTTATGATGCCTTCCAATAATTTTATAGGTTAATATGACATGTTAGGGTTGATTAAATAATTTTTTTTCAAAGTGATAACGTTGTTATATATTTTCCAAAAACTAAATACCAAATAGTTTCAAAATTGGAATTAATGAGTTTCTAAAATAAGTACTATATTATTAAATGATATAATATTCCAAAAAATCTATGTTTTTGGAAAAATGACTTAGATAAGGTTAGATATGTAAATAATAAACCACTTTGGGTTTTTTGGGCTTTTTATAGTAAGTTTATTAACAATTTATTATAATAATACAAGAATATATGGTAAAAGTTAAACTATTTAACCAAGAGTTTAATCTAAAATATAAGGTTAATATGGTATCCTAGACATCTCTAAAACCTATTGGTTGAGAGGTTTTGTGACCAAAACCCACCAAATATTCTAAATAAATTCTTTATGTGACATTATAAACCAAATATTATTGTATAATAAATTGATATTTCAAGATCTTCTTAAAGTGACTCTCACCTCACTTATAAAAGGGTATTTCACGTTCTCTCAAAATAACACCTCAGAAGCCATTTTGATTTGCCAAACCCTACTCAAATATCCTCAAAACTACTATCAATTAAACATAGTGGCATTAAATTTATCATAAATATATCCTATGGAGACCTTTCAATAAATTCAAAAGGATGCACCCGAAGAAGAGGTAATAATTTAATAACCTCTTTCAAAGTTATTTTCTTCTTCCACTTCCTCTTTCTTTTTTGTTTCCATACGAAAATAATAAATCCTCTACCTTATAAATATTGTGATGTTATTATATATATATATGGTATAACAATATTCATTATTCTATCCATACTATGAATGATAACGTCACCATACGTGCGTATATACAGTTTAACAACTCCACATCGTGGTTTAGTTTGTTATTCAATACTTCATTATTTGTATGGGAGTAATAATGTGTATAATTGATATTAAAAATAAATATAACATGTTAATTACTCTTTATATATGATATAACATCCAATTAAATATGATTTTACCCTAAATTAATGATATTTTCTCTCATGTGTACATATGGAATACTGTCTCCCAGGAAGTGATAACATTCATTCATATATCATAACCATTCAAGAATAATATTCATTTTATGAAAACAATTCATGTGTAATAACTTAATATAATTCTAGATATGAATCAAATACAACATATCCATAAAAACCATGACTTACATAACAAAACATATAATGAAAAACGAATTAGTTAACTCCCAAAACAATGATACTACTAAAATATTATTAACAATGAAATGATGGAAGATCATATTTGATTTCATATTATGTATGTGGTTATTTTATAATTTAATTATAATTATTTAAATAATATAGAGAAGGTTAACATACCCTTAAATAAGGAAAATTAAAAGTTAATAGTTAATTTTACAAATCTCTTTATTATCTGAGGTTGTTTATACATGAGTATCTACTGGGACCTCTTTATCATCCACATATATGTCTCCTAAAAATGTATTTCAAAACATTTATACTATTTACTAGACTATGGGTTACATTAATTTATAAATTTTATGACTTTTTATAAAATTTTTTGAATGGAATATTTCCGTCGCTTTCCAAATAGGGTACTTTATGACCTTTTCGACAAATTACTGTAAGAATTTTTTTCAGCTTATAGGGAAAGTGCAGCTATTTTCCTCCGTTATAAAATGTTAAAATATTAACATAATATATTAAAAGAATGTTTTCAAAATAAATGTTTTCTTTTATAATTATGTGACTTTTAAATGATTTCAAAATAGAAATAGATATTTCTCTCGAATAGTTTTGAATTTATCTATGTCAACATACTTTGATGGATTTTACACTTATTTGAAGTTGATTTATTATAATAAAATCATTCATATTGTAATGAAGGTTTTGTGATAAATTTTACTGTGGATGTGTTTTTTATACCATTCATGGTTTATGGTTATAGTATTAACATTTCATATACTAGTTTTAATAAAACAATTATGTTATATTTCAACCTTTTCATATGAGGAATGAATTTGACATAGTACGTTATGGGTGTAGCACACTATAGCTTCTCTATGAATCAGTAGGTCTCATGAGAGAGGATACTATCTTGGCACAAGTCATTGATCAAATCTTATTTGTAGTCTTAGCACAAGGACTTTACTATGGGGTTATTATGTCTGGAATTATGAATTCCATCATTATAAAATTATCAATTGATATTACATGTGATTATTCGACTAGTAGAATATATATGTGAATAAGTCAATGTAATTATTTGATTTATCTTTTCCATATTATGCTGAAGTTTATGTTTAAAAGTATTGTGTTTTCATATTATAAATTTCATTAAATGTTTATGCTTATTTATGATAGTTGCTGCTATATTGTTATCTTTAATGAGCATCTGAGCTCACCCTTTTTTATGTTTTATTTTTCCCAGGATGTGAAGAAGTATATTACGATTAACCTATTGTAATAGGCTATGGGATATGAGTGTGTTCAAAGGAGATACGATGTTGTTGTATTTACATTTCATGATGTAATGTAAAACTTATGTATGTATCTAGTACTTCTAAGTATACTAAACTAATCAGTCTTTCGAGACTAGATCATTGGTGATCATGCCAATGTTATGTAATAATGCACAAAATCTGGGAAACTAGAGTTAGGGAGTTACATAAACCATTCAAATAATATATTCATAATCCATCATGAGTAAAATGACGAATAGTGATAAAATTTTACAACCCCAGTCAAAATGATGATAAACTATATATAGAAATAATAAGGATGGTATAATGAATAAATTTTATCTGTTGATAATATTTATAATTGACATATGATTTCATTTATGAATCTAAATACCAGGAACATATCCAAAATTGTTTTGTGTAAATAACATTTTTATTTTGGAAATATCCATTAAAAATTTCACTATTTATTTTCAAAATACATTTAATTGATTTTTTTTTGAAAATAATTAAATAATTATTACTAACTTTACTGTTCATGACATTGAAATATTTCATTCATGTCATACATGTTAGAAGAATTATTAAACTCACATTTTTCAATAAAATCCAAATATGAATTATTTGGAAAAATATATGTAAAATCATTTGAAAATATATTAAAAAAATTAAAAAATGGATATATATATATATATATTAAAAAAATCACTTATAAATGGTTTAGATAATTTTGTAGGAAATATGGGCTTTGAAAGTAATGGATTTTCGAACAAAGAAAGATATAATGTAATATTTATTTAAAACAAATTCAAATATTTTATGTAAAAAGAGCAGAATAATGGAACAAATAATTCATAACGTTATAAATTAACTACATTTAATTGTTATAAATTTATTTTATGATTGATTAAACAATTAATTATACTAATCGGAGTCATAAACAAAAAAAATTCCTAATAATGACAAGATTGTGAAACTAACGCTTACCACTTTGGTGGAATCTAAATAAAAATCCATATAAAATAAATGATATAAAAGAAAAAATTAAATACCATGAATATAACTATAAACAAATTATATTTTTTAAATAATTTAGTATACTCACCATAGATTTAAAATAAATTCTGATCAGGGTATACGTCTAATGGATGTAAAATTTAGATCAGAAACTCATATTATAGGTCCAATTTTCTTAATAGATGTATATTGATATTTTGTAACTATTTTAATAATCATATATATTTATAAAAAATTAAAATGGATTTTGAAAATTTCATTCATCTTCCTATTTAATAATTTACCCATCGTTAATAAAATTTCATTATTTTCATTATTTTTCGTGTTAATATTTTTTCTCTCATGTGAATTTTGACCTGGATGTTATGGTTATCATTAATAGTATATATATATTTATAATCTTAATATGTATAATAATGTAATATATTTCCTATTTTATTATTAGTTACATTTTTAGAACCATTTATAATAGTTGGACATGGAAAAGAAATCACATTTATTTGTAGTGACAGTAGAACATATGTACTCATAAAAAATGACATCATTCCAGTAATAAGTTCAATGGTAAGAAAGTCAGTGATATATTAATTCTATAAAATCAATATCATCTATTTTATATATATCCCATATGTTCATTAAATCTATCCTAGTTACAATCTATATAATTTTTATGTGAAAAACTAATCACTTTCCTTCACTAGGGGGAATATTATTTACACACGACCAACATTATCTTATTTGAAATGAACTAGATTGTAAAATAATATATGATATATTATATGTAAATTCATATAATATTATTTAAAATATAATATAAATTTTTCAATATATCAAAAAATCCATCCTTGAAATATGGTAATGGAAAACGAACTACATCAGTTTGAGATATGGTACTTCATCGTACACATAATCGATGATTTCAATTCTCATTTGATATAGGTGGTGATGGTAAAATATTACGAAATTAACATAATAATATATTAGTATGTTAGAGACACTAATGTGATTAAATTTTTTTTTTTATGAAATAATTGATTTTCAATACGTAATAATGAAAAATAAATAGCTTGGTAAGATAATTACCTTCTCTAAGAGAAATTTCAATCTTATCTCCTGTCAAGGACCATATGGATTGACTTTTTGGTGGACTATAAGCTATATTTAATATATAATTATTTTGGAAAAATACTTTTTCATTATTTTTTTGAGATGAATGGATATAGTGGCCTGATTATGTGTGGGGAGAGTATTCAGTTTTTAATGTGGGGAAAGGAACACTTCTTAAAAATTACATTGAAATGTCACAAATTATTCGATAATGATAAAATAATTTACTAAATGATTGCTTCCAAATTACCTCGAGATATAATTTATATAGTAAATTGTTGAGATATAGACTAAGAATAATATATTTACATCTATTTTTGTCATTTTAACACATATGTTATTCGATTAACCTCTTGATAAACCCATTTTTACCCTAATCATGGTAAATATGTGTTTTAATTTTCACTAATAATTTTGGTCAAAAATTTTAAATAAATTATTCTAAAATATAAATTATTATAATTCTTAATATGTAGTATATTTTTTAAAATTCACTAAATATATGAGACATAAATAAATTAACCATCCTACCCACAGACATGATGAAATGGTGATCTTCCAAAGGGAAAGGTCCAATAATTAGGGAATGTTTTAATAAACAACTCATTATGAAATATTTTAAAATGATATAAAATAGTAAAATTATAAATGAATTTAAATAATTTTACATAAAAAAATATACAATATAATTTAGCATTTTAAAAATTTGAAACGAAATGAATTTCCAATAATAATAATAATTTTTCCATGTTCACCAATATATGAAATATAAATAATAAATACAAAAAATACACCTAAGATAATTTTTATATGGAGATTTATAAAATTAAATTTTATTATTATAATTATTAATTTTCTAAAATTTTAAATAAATGTAATTATAAATTTTATCTAGAAATCATGACAAAACCAAATTTTAGAGAATGATGGGTTTTTATAAAACATTTCTTTTACTCTACAATAATTATTAATTTATTCATAATCAATAAATAAAATTTTGATTTATTTTATACATGTGAGGACCCTAAAATTTTCATAATATACTAGCTATATTCATAACCTCAAACATAATGTATCTGTTATAATGGTCATGTTTATATATTAATATTTTGATTGATTAATATATTTAAATTAAAAAAGTTGTGTGATTTAAAATATATAAAATAGATTGAATTTATTATAAATTTACGGTATTTTAATTTATCAGGATTTAAGATTGTTTTATTTGATTTCTTTTTTCTATCCTATAAGCTATCGAACATGATGTTTCTATTTTAAAAATTTCAGGGTGTTACACATGATTTATTTTGATTAACATGACTATGGTAGACTCACAATCATATATATGTTGTACTAATGACATCCATATACTAGATATTCGATAAATCAAATCTTATATTTCCAGTTCATCAAACTGTAGTTTACATTCATGATTGACTTCATCTCATGAATGATCTAATATAGATATAATCTATGTTGACTCTATTCTGCTAGCTCTTGTAAATATTTTGATATCAGGTATATTTCCCATATTTTCTTTATTTATTGAATTTTTTTTACAAATTCTATTCAATTAATTTTAATAACATTAAGGTTAATTATCTTTCTAATCTTATTATTTTCTAACACTAATTTGAAATATAATTTTTAAATGTTTTAATAACTATTTTAAATACATAAATGTCATAAATTAATCATGACTTGTATAATTTATTGTTCTAAAATATAAATCATTATCTACTATTTTTGGACTCCACTTGTAGAATATTATTATTTTGTTATGAAGTAACCACATGGAATCCTTGGTGAAATTATTTTGGCCTCTATAGACAATAAAATTCATATATTTTTTGTTTTTGTATCCTTTATGATAATATAGATGGTTCTAAAGATATCATCATTATTTACAAGATCATGTTTGGGTTATAGAGGGTGGGTTACTTCAGATATAGTGGGTAGTCCTAGACTAATAGGCTATGTGGTTTAGATTTCATCTTTTAATTTTTATTTTTATAGTGTCAATTTGTACCATGATACACATGTTTTAATTTTTATATCTAAAAATATTCCCATAGTGTAATATGATATTTGAATTCTCTTGTTGGTGAAATAATTTCCATCAGTTAATTCAAGATTCTTAGGTGGTATTCATATGCCCATATAGATTAGGAAAACTCATCGTGTAAGTGGAGAATTGAATGAAATGTTAGTTTAAATTGAATTATTGGATTGTTCTTTACAAGTATAACCTAACAGATTCTCATCATGGGATTTTTTTTTGATTGGACATAGATTTACATAATTCCAATACATTTCACATCTAAAAATTTCATCCATCGAGTATATAATCGGGATTCCATTATTAAAAACTATTTGATTAATAAAAACCACATTTTTCTATAGAAATTACCGACATTGTAGAAATGTTCGCACTCAAAACATTAAAATGTTCATTTGATAAATTTACTACACTACATTATCACACATTAATGATTTTTTATAATTTAAATATTCATTTAACATGGGATATTATAAAAATAATGCTAATATTATTATATTTTTTAGTATACTCACCAAGGATGATATTATTAGTCATATACAAAGATAGCATATTAGTATTAATCACTATATTTAGCATTATATCACTCATTTCACTTTCTTGATCATATAGACAGTCATTATATTGACTATCAATATCAACAGTAACTCGATTTATTTGAGATATATGCATTGATTAAAACCATAATGGAGAATATAATCTATAATAATAATTGGGTGAATCCCTTTAATCATGAAAAATCATTTATATGATATATAGATTGTGACACCCTATTCTATTAAACCTTAGGTCCGCCATAGTACATAAATTTTCATTAACCAATCATTTGGATTGTATCCTCTAATAATACATATCACGTGGGTTCTCAAATAAGATATCTCATACTGGTTAGAAAAGGATAACTAAAACAATCTCTAATATTAACTATAGAGACCCATGAATTTCATACCTATTCGTTACATATTATTTGATGTATATTAACTTCATATAATAATGATACGAATTAAAATTATATAGGTATAGTATCATTGTAAAAATAGGATCATTAAAAACATGTTCATAATAGTATCCAATTATGTTTTCCAAAAAATAATACTTAATATAATTATCACTCCTAACATATTTATTTATAAAATGTGGAATGTAATCATAGGGAAGGGTTAGCATAGATTCCATGTAATAGGAAATAATGGACACAATAATGATCACATAAGTATAAATTGATAATAAGGGTATGTGAATATGGTCATCATATGTGATATTCTTACCATCTAAATCATATATCATAATGTACAGTCAAGACACAAATATGGTTAGTTTATAAACAATTAACTATAATGGATCCAAAGAGGGTTATCTGTGACCAAATATTATTTGCATAAAACTTGAGTTTGTGGAATATATATAAGCTAATAATGTTGTGAAAATTTATAATTAGAAATAGGATAACTCATAAAGTTCATTAAATGAATACAATACATTTGATAAACATAAAGAAAAAATATCAAGTCCATGCATAATAATTTAAACATGAATGTAGGTCCAAAAATAAATATATGGACATTATAAATATGTCCAAACATAATCTTATGGAAATTAAAGTAATGTCCATGCATAATAATATAAATATGAAATCCAATTACACCAAAAAACATATGGATATCAAATCAGCGTCTATGAATAATATTACAGACATAGAAACCATGTCCATGATTAATCTTATCTACATGAATACTAGGTCTATCCATCAAATAATAATCATGAAATCGGTTTCATGTACATCATATAACATCATATGTTATAAATAGTTACATAACTAATTTTACATATATATAATTATTCTCCTATATTTAATATTAAAAGTTCATAAATATGTGTGATATAATGTCATAAATTAGTAATTATATAAGAACCCATGAAAATTAATGGGTTTCATAAACATTTCTCTATAGTGTAACTCAGGGAAAAGAAATGGGTTTCATAAACATTTCATCATAATCAAAAACAATAAAAAAATAAAATAATGATGGTTTAATTTCATTATATACCTATTAAAACATATGTTTGTTCAATGTCTGCAATCTTATATTACAAACATATATAATAGATTAGTTGGAACATTTCATTATGAAAATATTGTTTTCTATTTGAAATTAAAAAATTTAAATATGAATTTTCTAAATATTAATAAAATATTCATTAAAAAGTTCCTTGAAAATATTAAATTTATTTTTTAATGAATTGAGGGTTCATTGTCATGGGAAATTTTGTTCATTTCATATATTTTAAAGGAAATCAATACATTAACATTATAGTGAAAAGTCAAAATGTACATTTTTTGAATAATTATTAAATGATTTTTTAAAATAAAATTTAACAATTAATAAATAGGTAAAAATGAAAACAGTAAATTAAATTAGAAGAGTATAAAACATTGATCTGGATGGAAAATAGTTTTTCCCGCATGATAGAAAAACATAGTGTATTTTATATAAAAACTCATTTTCAACATATTCTGTACTTAAATGAGGAAAATGAAATTAATCCATATATTTTCATTAAATAATACATGGAGATTTAAATCTATGAGTTTTATAGATATATATTAAAAGGCATCATCATTGGAAACTTACTGATAAACAATCCCAATATACAATGAAATTAAAACAGAAACCCCTTATACCTTTGGTATCTTTTGAGTGATAAACCCTAAAAAATGAAATGACCATTTATATATATAAGAAAATAAATATATTTTTAATTATATAAATCATAAATATTTTCATATTCATTATATAAACCTAACAAAACAAAAAATTGATAAATCAGGTATGTGTCCTAGAAAAATCAAAGTGGGATGAAAACCCTTTAAGTTTGGTCTGACTTGCTTCATAAACATTTGATCCTCTAGTATCATAAATATAAATTAATTATAAATAAATATAGAAACCATAATAATATAGTTCAAACAATTTACAATTTAATGACACTATTTTATAATATTTTTATTTAACATATATTTACTAAAATCACGGTTAAAGGTTATATCTACTTCGCTTTTCATGTATATTTTGGTTCTGTAGTTGTGGTCCATGCCCCATGATCCTGGTACCATAATATTTTTTTTATAATTATAAAAATATATTATATATTCATTATATATTTATATATTTATATTCATTCCAAAATGTAGAGAGAAAAATAAATTCCAACATTCCTATAGATAGTATGTTGTACGTACGCACTAACTCTATCTTAACATTTTGACATATTGAATGAATGAAATGTCAATAATAAATAACATTTTAAAAATTTTGATTTTATAATATGTATCATATATATTATATAAATATAGACTTATTATAATTCATGTAAAATGGAAATGGAATACAAATCACAGCACTTCGTTGAGATAGTTGTACATAGGTATGCACACACCACATTATAGGTTTGAAACATAAAAAGATATATATGACATTATAATAAAAAATTTATAATTATTCCAAAATTTTCATATATAAAGAATAATGCCTTTTTCAAAACCATACATAATATATGTTGATGAGAAATGATTTGTATCAGTATGTGGATTCAGTATGCTTTTTGTATGTAGAAACAAGACATTAACATTACATTCGATGGAAATTGGGTGAATATTTTTTTCAAAATAAAATATTCAATTTAGTATATTTAGGATTCAAACTTTATTATTTTTTATGAATATAAATGGGTTTTTTAAATTATAAGAATAATAAAAATGTGGTGATCGCCTTTAGAGATTAACTCTTCTTTTAAACGAATCGTTTAGATCTCGTTTTAAGAGATATATTTTTGGCATTTTGGGAGGATCAGAACCTCTATAATGTGTTAGGTGACGATTATAAGATACCATGGTAGAGTATTTGTGAGCAATATATGTCAATTTTGTGTAAATAATTAATATCAAGGGTGAGTATTTATAATTGAGCGATGGGTAACTCATATAATTTTATAAATAAATAAAATATATTAATGTAATTGATAGTTGGAATAAATCAAAATGGAAAATAAATGGGTTTAAGAAAACTTTTTTGACAATATATTATCTCCTTTAGCCAATATTAATAACATTAGGATTTTTTGTAATTTAATAAAATATATTTTTCCTCAAATATTATTATTTTCTAATTTATACAATAGTTATTTTATTCGACTTAAATAATAAGAAGAGAAATTTCGAATGAGAATATAATTTTAATAACTTAACTTATATTAGTAATATTAATCAAAATAATTAATTTATATCATTAACTATTTCAAATTATATTGATATTAATATTTTTGATTTCATTTTAAATATATTTTTAAATTGGATAAATATTACATCGACGTTGAAAAATAATTAAAAGAAATCCTAACATTTCTAAAAAAATTAAATAAATGTAAATATTGAAAGCAATATAATTTATCTGAAAAAAACTATTGATACATTCATTACATGTTTCTGTCTATTTGCATAATTATAAAACATATTTTAAATCCTAAAGAGTGTCATTTTGTAACATTCTTTGTTATAAATATTATATCAGTTATTTTTAATAGAATGTTTTCCATTAAACAAATATATTTAGAGTATAAGGTGATAAATTCTATGTTAACATCACTAAATGTTAATTATAAAAATTATTTTGGAATTATCACTTAATTATATCCCATAATAACCAGATATCCATTTTTATGTTGATAAATTTTACCAAGGTAACTATTTATAGGAGATAACAATAAAAGGTGACTCCCTATGAAATTCATAAAAACTAATTCCAAATAATGAAACCATATTATCAAATTTAATTTTTATTATTTTAAAAAATATTTTAATATAGATCACAAAATTGGGATAAAATCACTTTTAATAAAAATGGGATTTTAGTAAAAAAAACATGTTTATATGAATTTCAAGTGTAATGATAGTTATAAATACTATAATTGGATTTTTATTAATGTAAATTATTTAAATAAATGTTTACACCAATCCAATTTATGGTTTTTACATATAATTTTTTTAATATGAAATATTGTTTTCAATATAAATAAATAACTTTCACAATCCAGAAAAAAATCAATATTTTCAGAAATGTCACAGAATATCACCATATGATAATTTTGTATGATGATATAAAAAGTTATATCTCTTTTAAAAATAACATTATAAATTATTCATAATTTTATTTTAATATTCACTTACAAAAAAAGAACTAAAATTTAAAAAGGAGAAACATTTTTTAATAATAAATTTTATTTTCTAAAAATTGAGTGTCAAATTCCAAAGAATTAATAGATAGTTTTTAATTAAATAGGGACTTTATTTATATTTCATAATTTAATAAATCATATTCATAAAAAATTATATCTAGGTTATAATAGTAATATTTGAATAATAATATTTTATTAGAATATAATGGTTCCTTTAAAATCTGTGTTGTGTGCAATTCAAGCTATCGCAAAACGTAATTTTATATTTTAATTTCTTTTCAAAAACATTAAGTGATAGTAGATATAATTTTTCATATGTGTTAAATTTTAGTAGCTTCTATTCCTCACCTTATTCTCCATCAATCTCCCATTATAGAGGAAGAATATTTAGAGTTTTTTATTGTGTATTAATTTATGATGCTCCAAAATGGACTTTTTTTATTTTCCCCCTTTTTTAAAAATTGATATTGGTTTAATTTTATGTTACATTTTTTTTAAATATTTTTCAAAATTATGATGAAAAAATTAATGATAGATTTCTATTTCATGTGTAGTGGCTAGAGTATATTCTGGATGGTTTCTCTCTTACTATTATGTAAAATTCATTTTTAAGGAAGTTATTGTGGATTTTATAATAAAAAAACACATTGGAATTATATTAAATAAGTAATTGTAATTTGTTCTAATATTGGTGTTGAATCAACTTTTCCATCACAATTTTTTGATTTTATATATTTCATATCTCATAATGTAGTTGTATTTTACATTGTAAATGCATTACTCAATTCATTTAATACAAATTGGCATAATAAATACTTTATCTCATTCATTTTGTGAAAACAAATTGAAAAAATATCATATATTCATGTTATTATAATGGGATTCCTAAAATTTTATTATAATCAATGAGAGAAATTATTTTACACATTGATTATTAGAAAATACTAATGTGGTAAATGAGATTCCATTTTGGTTATAACAAAAATGATGTGAAAATATAACTACTTATATATTTTTACATTGGTTTTTTCATGAATAATGTATAATTTTCTATAAAATATTGTTATTAACTAATAACCTATAATTATATCAACATAACAATAAACCCATAAAATAGCTTCAATACATGGAAGTATCAATATATTCTTCTCATATTTATATTATAGTTGGAAATTTTTTTATTTATAATACATATGTCAGATATACAAAAAACTAATCAAAACTATGAATTATTTTTCCCATTTTCATTATATGTGATTCATATATCATTCCTTATAAGTGATGTATTCCTAAAAAATATAAAAAAAATCATTCTTCAAACATGAATTCTAACTAAAAATAAAAGATAGATTTAAATTAAATTTATTATAAAATGTAATGTTGTACAATTTTAACATTCAAGTTGACATTATCTCAAAAATAAATATATAACATTATATACATTTTATTTTATTCCACATTGGTGATGAATATTCTATTTCCAAGTCTATTTTCTATTTAAAATTATATTTTACTATCTTTAAAATTTAATTTAGTAATTATAAGTGACAATTCCCCGTTGAATTTAAATATTTAATCATAGAACCCGTATTTCATTTTTTATCTTTAATGTGATCTAATTCCCTATTTTGAAATGATATTCCTAAATTAAAATTATAATTCATTATAATATTAATATATTCAAATAATAAAATTTTTGTTTAATAAATTGTTAATTTTCTCACATGTCACCATGCGTCGAACATAAGCACTATGTTATGATCCCTCATGACAAAAATCTCCAAAAATCATTTTTTAAAACAATAAAAAAATATTATTTGAGTGTTTATTCAGTTTTTAGAAATAATGCTTTAATATATATATATATATATATATGTTCCATACCCTTCAGTATAAGTAAGCATCCAACAATTACTTATACAATTTTTAAATATTGCGACAATATATGATGTTCTTTCATAATCTTTCGTTCTCATTACTAGTGCGGAAATTCATTTTCAATCTAAAAAATCATATACTGATACAATTTCATATGGAATATAAAGGGTATAAATTTTCCTATAAAAAATATTATGATATTATTTTCAATAAATTAATTTAACTGGAAAATATATGATAATTTACGTACATCGAGAATTCATCTATCTTGCCAATGAATAAATACAAATTTGTAACATGCTCAATGAAACTACTCTTTAAAATAATCACATTGTGTTGATGAAAATAAAATTAGCATCCATTGTATTCTCATAAAAACTCATCACGAATAAGGAATATGTGGTAATCAATCGCGTGAAGAATAATTAGTATAATAAGTCATTGAAACCAATAAATATTTCGTACACAATATTTAGGTTCTATTAAAATATCGAAATAAAAATGTAGAAGAAATATAACATTTAAAATGGTTATTTTTTTAAATCATAATAAAATAAGTTATATAATATATAAATACATCAGTGGTAAATTTTTATACTTGTCTAGATGTCAAAACTAAAATTTATCCAAATTATTTTCTAAATATTGTGATCTCGTCAATATGAATTGGTACTGATGATAATTTATAAATAATATTATGTACAGTGACCTTGAGACTATTTATATATCTATAAATTAAGAGATATTTGCCTAATGTAATTAAAATCTTATATTTTTAAATATTAGGTTTGTTATACTCAACATATAAATCAAATAAAAGGAAATATATTGATTAGGATGTGCAACAGTTGGACATGGTGGTGGAGTAGGATGAGTGAGATATGAATGAAAAGGTAGAGGAGTGGGATCTTTAGGCTGTGGTGTAGGATCAAAAATGGATCATGAAACCATTTTACATATCTTAAAAAATTGATTATACTAAAGATCAGATACTTTAATCCATAGTCGTACATATATCATGGAACATATCTTCTAAAGAAACTATAAAATGATTATATGAACCCTTATTTCTAATGCTCGTGAGGAGTTATACAAGACATGAAAAGACCATTGTGAAATGCATGTAGTAACCATGTAGACCAAAGACACTTAGTACCTCTAATATGTTCTCAAGAAGTTCCCAGGAAAATACATCTAGCACTTTCTTTGGTTCAACTAATACTCAGTTATCTAAAATAATGTGACCTATGGAGATAATCTAATCATTCCAGAAGCAGTACATTGTCATAATATAATATAAGGGATTATCTATTTGTATATTCAATATGACATGCATATGTTTTTCATTATTTTGATGATTATAAGAATACACCAAGATATTTTCCAAAAAACTGCTATAAAAAATGAAGATATGGATGAAAAAATAAAATAATCAATTCGATAAAGAATGAACATGGATTCGTGAGAGTGAATGAATTAACCAAATACATTTATGGAACATATTTTATACTAAAATGTATTCATGGTATGATTGGGGGTATAACACACACCAGGTGCAATCAGATATCAAATCAATCATTAAAAAGACCCGTGTTTTTCAAATATTAGAAAAAGTTCATCTAGGAATGAGGATACAGGTTATTAACCATAATATAATTCAATTTCTGGAAATACAGTTATATCCAAAGTGTTTTAGCCATTTTTTTTGAAAATGTGTTTCTCAACCCCCTAGCAATGTACAGGGTTAGATAAAACCATATGAATGAAAAATTTCTATCTACCATTTCAGTTCATGCATTGTTGTTATAGTCATCCTGTATGGAAGAATGGATATTGGTGTAGTTCATAGAACTATAACATGATAAAGAAATATTCCTATCTCCATAGAGGTAATCCTAATATGTCATCTTAGAAGATGTCCCTGAAATAATCAACAGGTAATGGGAAATCTATTTAACATGTTCCCAAATTATCCAGATATAAAACCACAAATGGGTTTTCATCCTACCCAACCCAGGATTCTCAGGTTCATCTCGGCTCTCCTGAAAATCCAATTAAACATTTTGAAAAAACTCTCTACCCTCTGTTGAGGTGAAGTTATCCCTTTAGTGATAGAAAAGAATTAAATATTGAATGGAAACCAACATATCAATCCTAATAATAATGCCAAAACCAATCATTTCAATGAGAAAGAGGTCCCAAATGATGCGAAACCCTCCAACCTCATGGGGAAACTATGAAATGAACTACATCCTCTTTTATAATATACAATGGAATGTGAAGATTAAAAACAAAATTAGAGCTCTGAACATGAACACAAAGGATATCAACAAATGTCACATATATAATGAAATTATAAGACCATTATTTTATAAGTAAAGATTCAAAATTAACGATAATAGGTTAATAAATATTATAGAATGAGGTATTTTATCCTACTCTTCAAGGGTCTATTGCAATGAATATTTCTGGCATTAATCATGGACCTATGATATTTTTTAGCTACCTTGAGCAGATCTTCATTACTATCATTGTAACACAAGGGTCTGACTACAAATTACATTACCACCATTTCGACATGAACAACTAGTAGCATTGCATCTCCCTAAATAATGAGAAGTTGTTGAACCTGCTGCTGAATGTGGAGTTTAAAAAAATACTCTCTCACTGGCTTCCAGAGGAAAAGAATGGTAGAAGAATTGTTGATGAACCATCACTTTACATGATCGATACTCAAATTTTTCTATCGTAAATGGTGGGCATGTATGTCCTAGCCTACTGCAGTGGTTTCACAACACCTCGATACATGAGTAGGGACTACGAATGTTGTTATCACTACATGGAATATATAGAAGTATATTCTTACTACCGATATATATAGTACAAGATATTGATTCTAAACCACCCTAGATTACAACTCCAGCCTCCATCAGGTAACAATCTATGATACATGCCATGTTCAATATTTAAGAAATGGTTGTCATGTGAAAGTTATTCACCTGTGAACAGATGTTTTACTAGAGAAGATCCTAAAATTTCCATAATTTAGATAACTAATCACCCATGAATATATCTATGAATTATTGTATGACTGTATAAAGGGTCGAATAATCAATAACACATTATACACCCTACTATATGAACAGAAAATCATAGGATCTATCCTCCCTTAATGTATCGTTATAGAAGTAATCATAGAAGGATGTATGAAAATACATGTAGTCTATATCCAAATAACGTTATGTATACTTTATAACAATCCAATATGTCTTGGAAGAATCAGGTTGCATATATGTAGCTATATTTTCCCTCATAATTTTAGGCTTATCCTTTTTCTCAATGTTTGGTACCATGGACTCAAGAATTGACTGAGAAACCTATGGTTGTGGCCATGTCATGATGATGTTCCATCTAATTTATTTTTATTGAATTATAAACATCAATTTTTATATATATCGGCAAAAAACTATGCATAGTTATAATTAATATGAATAAAATATAATATATATTGGAATTTGTCATTTTTACCAAAATATAAATTAGCTGCAATAAATTTACATTACTATTAATCCATTTTTTAGTGTTTCTAACCTTATTACCTAATTTGACATTATGAATGATAATTTATCCCCTAAAACTATAATAGATGATAGATGTTGTAGTATCCATATCGAGTTCCATTCACTACTAAATAATACACTAACAACTTCTTTTCTAGACACCATCACAGATCCCCAAATCCCATTAGCTCGAAAGATGTATTGCCAAAGTCTACACTCTACTATATCACCTAATTTTGTATTGGCATAATGGTCTCTTGTTCCAGGATAACCACATGGAGAACCTCAGAACCAATAATTTTCCTCAAACATTAATAAAATTATTTTAAAAAATAATGTTATTAAAACATAATTGAAACTTTAAGCATTTTTATATTAAAAAATCTACCACACTATTTAACATATTATGTTCCAGGATAAATGATCATGCTATAAATATTTTTCAAAATATTCATAGATGAAAAATGACCATTTCACCCAATAATACTGATTCCCACATATGTATCTTTTTAAATTATTTTCTATTTTGTTATTAAATGATCTACAATTCAAAAAAAATGTCAATTCATCCCAATATACCATCCAAGTGGTAAACCCACATTTTATGATCAATAAGACCCTTAGAATGATTTTTTTGGTTGATCCCTATATTGATTTGTTAACATACACCTCATGTGATAAATTTAAATAATACCATTGAAAATATAGAAAAGTGGTTTTTAAAAAGTAGGATCCTTATGATTTTTGAGAATAAACATTACAATTCTACTTATAATTTCACTACATTTCTACATAACATATTGAATTTTAATATTCATTGTATGTTTTTTAGAAGAGATTCACCGTCATTTTTTGAGGTTCATAGAAGGATTTCTTTAGAGTACATATCACATCCCCAAAACCTTTGATAATAATCATTATAAATATTTTGTTAAAAATTTATTATACTTACAATTTTATCTCCCTAAATAAATAACCCCAAATACTACTGTTATGTTAATACATTAGTATATAAAAAATATTAAAATATTTAATATCACATAATTTAATCTATTAATGAAACATGATACATAGATGAACATTATTATACATTAATTACATAAGATACATCATGGGAATATATTAAATTTTTTATTAGTCCATATAATTGCATACATTAGATGTAATCATAATGGTTCCTAGTGTAAATAAAAAATTATATAAAAGGGATACATCATTTTCATAGTATCATGTGTCATAATATTAAGGGTATCATAAATATATTTTATAAATAATATAGAAGGAAAAAAAATTAAAAATTCCATATGTGATCACAATATATCCACAGATAACATAAACAAAGACAATCATATGGATGTAAAACATTATTCTCATAGTGATATATATAATTGTGTTAAAAATCATATTCATACATTTAAGTGATCATGCCAAAAGTAATACATTAACAGGTAAGTAATAAACCTAAATCCCTAACACTTCTTGTCCCATGATTCCTACCAAATAATTTGGGGGAAATAAAATTATAGTTCCCAAATGAAACTAATTCTATCTAATTCTATCATCATATGAAGTACTGGAGAAAATAAGAATCATGATTTTCACTAAAGAAACATATAATTTAAAATGGATATATAATAAATTTTCTTTATTTAAGAATGATGTTTTTTTATTTAAATAATTCACCATTCAATAGGAAAATCTAGCTATATAGGTGAATAACCGACAGTAAACATAGAAATAATAGTATATTCACAATAAATTAAAAAAATAACCCTTATCAATGTAATTTAAAAATAGAGATGTTTTGAGTTCCTTCTTGTTATAGATATACCAATAGAAACTAATCATTAATTGTAAATCATATTGTGAACATGTGTCATAGAAATTAGATCCCATAGGGTTGTCGAACCAGATGTAAAATTTAGGAAACTTAATATACATAGAGTGACTGTCAAGTTAATAAATAATGACTTTTGTGTGTGTTAAATAACATAGTTGAATAATAAAATGAGTCTATATCAACGTTATAAAATCCTAAAAAGGATTTCATTGATAGAAAAAAACACTCTTATTAGTTTAACGATATTTTTATACTATTTATTGATACATGTGTGTATGAGAACATTAAAGGATAATAAAGTTATTATAATTAGTGAAAATGGTTATTCATAATTTATAATATCATAATGATATTATAAATTATAACTATAATAAGTATTATGAATAAAAATAAATGGAATTTTTAATATTAAAATCACAATGGTATAAATGAGGTTTTGAACATTTACTTCGGCATAATGATAACATACAAAAAGTCTATAATGTGGCAGAATAAGTAATCCACAATCAATAATACTTTTAATTCTTAATTATAATATATAATAATTCATGGAATTCTATGATAATTAATTTTTAATATATATATATATATACAAATGAATGAAATTAAATTCCAAACTGAACAAGAGGATTAAAAGCCCTTACCCGTGAAAAAGATTTTTAAATGTTTAGAGTGGATTATATTAATTATATAGTCACAATAGAGGGACTATTGAGAATTAAAAATTGTGGAAATTAATTTTATACAGCTTTAGAGTGTAGTGTAACTCTGGAATGAGTGTATCCTAAAAACTTTTATTGGTTAAAACGAGGAAAATTTAATTGGAAAATAATTTTACCTGAAGAGTAATGTTAATAAGAACATATAGTTAGGTGTGTTAGGTAAATAAATGTTTGATTTAATTTCATACATAATAAATGATTTTTAAAATATTCATTTATCATTTTAGTCACTAAAACATCATGTCATCTAATTTTACTCTTTTTATACCCATTAACCATCACTAAATAATTAATATTGTAATTATTTTTTTAAAATGTCCATTTGATAACACCACTTTCAGCTTATTAATGTTTTTATATAAACATTACACACTATATAATGTTTCTGAATATTTGATCATAAAAAAATGACGTTTTTAATAAAAATTTAATACATAGTAAAAACATATTTTTTGAATGATATATTTTTATTCATTATGAATTTTTAATATTATTTCCCATTAATTTCAAATAAATTTCCTTTGAATATATTTTATATACGACAAAATATATATTTGAGTCAATAATTAAAAAATATTAATTTAATTTATATATTTATAAATACACAACATTTAATGGACATTTATTGGAGAGTAATTTTTTTTTAGAAAAAAACAAAATATTATCATTTTTTCAAATAAATAAATAAGGTAAATATTATCAAATTTTAATATAGTATTTAGAAATAAACAATATTAAAATATAATTATGAATATTTTATTTATATATAATAATAATATATTTTTATTAAAATTATATTTTCTGCACTAGTTTTAGTGATATGGTGGTAAAATGGAATAAATGAATCATTGATCTTATATCTTCCCCCCAATAAATTTGTCCCAATTTTTTTGGGAATATATTAATTTGGGAAAAACTAAGGGATATAAAAATATATTTCTTACTTAGTCACCAATTTTATTTATTCTAGACATTGATTCATCCACATTACATTCTTAAATGATACTTTCATATTTTGAAACACTTGTTTAATATAGTTACAAACCATGAAATACACTTATTTATATAATGAATCTATCTCAAGCCCTATTTTATTTTAATGAAGTATATATATATAGTATAAAGTATTTATCATTTATATTTATATATAAAAATCTCATTGATATTTAAATATGTAGTGTTGGGAAGATAAAGGGTTTCCCAGAACTCCAATTCACAGTTAACATCCAAATTTTTTAATGTACCATCACATTATCTTCCATTTTATAAAAACTTTATATATACCTTATATGGTGATACATAAAAGAATAAATGATACAATTCATTGAATTATAAGTCCATATTTTTTATTATCCATATATATTTAGTAACTACTATAAAAAATCAAGATACTATTCCGGATAGATCACACCTTCTCAATTGTCTCATCAACAAGATCTGGTCCAAATATCCCAATTTCCCTAACATCTCTCAAATATAATTTATGGAAAATGATTTTACACATTATTCCACTTAGTATTATATTTAATATATTTAATGTAAGATATTATAGAATAATAAATAAAATCAAGGTAAGTACTAGTACCATTACGGTTGGAAGTCATCAGGTAATGACCACAATATGTTCGGTAATGTATTGATTATACTTTAAAATTATTCAGTAGCATGAGGGTGATAAATGAAAAATAAATTTACCTTGATATTTAAAAATATATACATTAACAAATAAATTTGTTTTGAATTATGTTTCATTATGTGATGAAATTAATATAGGTGATCCATGAAGCATTATAAAATTTCTAACATAGAGATACACATGTTGTTCAAAGGGTAGATTCCCCATTATTATTAGGATGTGTATAAATATTGTGATATATTTTATAATTTCATTAATTCAATCATTCAACATATATTTCATAGTTTGTCCATTAAAAAATTTTATTGTGAAATTATACCACATATGAGTTAGTTTATTTAGTGTATTAATGATACGCTGTGGTAGTTATCTATCATCCTTTATATGTTGGCATTCAAATAATCTGGAGATATAGTTTCCAATTTTGGAATTAATTTTTTCCTACTAATATATGTATATATATATATATAATTCATTATAATACATGTCTGGTTCCCAAGTACCACCTTCATAAATATAATATCATCTTATATGTACAGTCAATACATCTCACAATAATAGACACCCTATAATTGTAAAAGATTAGTTTTTTGGGGCCTAGATACATAAGAAATACATTTTTTGAAAAAATTATTATAAATCACACATAAATAGATTCAAATTTAGTACCCTTCTAATTATATCCGATGAAATAATTTTTTGAAATCCATTGGAAAATTAATCACAAGAATAAGAAATCTTAGATCTAAGAATGGTTAATCATGAAATATTTCAATTTACTATCATAAGTGAGCATATGATAATAATAAGTCTATAATAACGTGACAGTAAACTATCTTGTAATTCCCTAAAATTTAGTGAACATAAATTATAAGTCAAGTAATATATACTTCTCATTAAGAATATTAAATATTTATAACTAAATGGGATAAAAAACAATAACAATACATGAGTTAATACCATAGGAATAAGAAAGTGACATATGATTTTGGCCGAAAATAAGAATATATATCCTATTTCATGGATACCCACCATGTCTTTCATCACATAATAAGATTTAGATAATTAGTGTGTTCATTATATGGATTTTACTAGCCATCAATTTATACATTACGGATTGGTATAAACACATGTGTACAATTTATATCATTAGATAATAATCATTACCCAATGCATTGGACTGATAAAAACATACACACCCGTGGCATATTAATATTTTTTTTATATATTTCTAAAAAACATTAAATTTTTCATCACTAATTTAAAACCTGATTAAACTATAGTTGGATGGAATATTCATGAAACCATATTTTGAACAATTTAATTTTAAAATCTCTTAGATAAACTATTAAATGAAATGTGTTCCATGATAAAATATTAAGGATATTCATCATAATCTATTTATAAAATGTAATTTTTTGGTGCCATATAAAAATAACCCTAGGGTAAATTTTTTTGATGATCACAAAAAATAAATTAAAATTTTCATAATAATATACAATATCCCTAAAAGAAGAGCATAATTTTTTTTCATTTCATATACATAAAAATGGAAACTTTCATTAATTTTTTGGATTTGACTTCTTTTTAAAATCTATTTATATTTTTAATGGATTATTTAAAACAAATAATTTTCCTAAGGATGCGAATATAATTTTAGGAAATTTATGTTAAATGAAATCAATATTATTACACTTTTATTGATTTAAAAAATTATTCATAACTAAAAAATTGGAAAGATTAGTTTTATCTAATTTTGGGGAAATACAAATTTTAGAAAAAAATATAAATTTTTAAAAAATATATTTATAAATGAAAAAATTAAAATAAAAACATGAAATATAGAATGAAAGGAAAATATTCTCAACCCAAAAAATAAATAATGTCAATTTCTTCAAAAATAATTAGTCCTTTTCAATAAAAAATTGGGTGAAAATTGAAATAAATAATAAAAAATTCAAGATATTACCATATGTGAATAAACAAGATTTTAAATAGGATATAATGTGTAAATAATTCTCCTAAATTAAGTTAATCCATAGAAAATAATGAGATAAAGATAAATTGATGTATAAAAACTAATAGTTTATATAAAATTTGAAACAAATCATCATAAAATATATAGAACTTTATGAATTGGTAAAAATATTATTTTCATTTAGATATTTATAAATATAATTTATGGGTGTTATAAACACCCAAACAATAAATTAGGAATTAGTTATATATTATATCTCAATAAAAATGAATTAAGATTACGAAACCCTTACAGTTAAAAATTATAATGAATAGAAAGATCCAGTAAGATTGAAATTGGGATAGTTTTGGGATTACATTTAATTTCATGAATTTTTGATATATTTTCACATATAGAGGAATATAAACCACAGAATATAAAAAATGCTGTGAATATAGATTATGTATTAAAAAATTAAAAGTCAAAAAATAAACCCTTAAAATAACTAATTAATTCATACATATATGATCAAAACTTATATATAAGGAATTATTTTGTATTTTTTTTCTTTAATATAACCATAATCAATATATTGTTAGTTTATATTATTTCATTACAAATTAAAAATACCATTTTTAGTACATATTCATTATTAGAGTCACTCAATTTCTTAATTGTTCTACATCCAATTTTTGTTTCAATTGATAGGTTTTGGTACTTGTTCCATATTAATGACTATAAAGCCATAATAATTCCATAAATATCATATTCATTTTTTAGATATAATTTTACAACAATTCATGTAATACAGTGATGAAGAATGGAATATATATTTTATTAGAGATGGATGTCCATACATACACGTGAGTGATGTTTCCATTTTTCAACATTGAGAATGAATGGAAGGTTTAGAATAATTTATCATTAATAAATCATTATGTTATTTTATATAATAAATATATTTATTATATCCATCAATATAAACATCCATTACAGTTTTTGGAAAAATGAATCAGATCTCTTTATGGTGGTGGTGGTCTATATGTATTCACAAACAATAATAATGATTTTTAGTGGATGTGAGTGTAACAAGGTTGATAATAATATGTTTTTTATTTATCATATTTATTTAATAAGAATCATATGTTTCTATTATATCAATATTTATAACCATTCATTTGAGTTATTGATGAAAAATGAAATACATATCTTTGTGGAGACAGTATTCCTAAGGTACTCATGAGAAATTTTTTCAATTCTCATCGGATGAAAATAAGGTGGAAAATATGTTTTTCATTAAAAAGAATTATTTTTCAAAAATAATTTTACATATTTAATATCATTAATATGGATATGGAAAATTTTGAGGAGGTGGAATTATAAATTAACATAAGATTTATTAGTTAAGTTGACAACATCTTCATGAGGTATCTTCCTTTAGATTCCATAATAATCCTTCTTGATATGGTTTTTTGGATAGAAAGGAACCACTATGTTTTGATTAGATGAGTTAGATGGTACATTGGGTATCAATTGTTCATTCTACAAAGAAAAAAGGGTATTTAGAAGATAAAATAGTTTCCTCCATTTTATAATTTAAGGAAGTGGAATCCTTATAAATATAAAGAACAATAATAAAATTTTAAAGTCATTATAAAATGGATTTGCCTCTAACACATAAATTTTATAATATAAGGATATTTCAGGATAATTTAACATAAAAATTTATTTTTAGAAATGTTTTTTTCATTATCTTGAATCCTTATCTATGTACATTACCATTTAAAAATCACTTTATCCTTAACCATAATTATAATTTGTACCATGGTAATAATATTCAATGGATAATAATAATAATAGTGATGCTTATAAATAAATTGAATTTTTATAATTCAAAATAAAAATAATTCAATTTTCACTATTCAATAACTTTAATTGTTAGATATTAATTCTAATATGATCACCAAAAACACAAAAAATACCTTTTACAAATAAATTATTATTATCAGTAAAAATGTATTTATTCTTATTAATGAGAAAAATTATTTTTTAGTGATTATTTTCATGAATATAGATGATTATTTTTATAGAAAATAATGTCTCTTAACATTATATCAATGCCAAAATTGAATGGAAATAATATTCCACCTTATTTAATTTATTTAATGAAAAGTTTTATTAGAATAAAATATTTATTAGGTTCCATTAGTCAGTAATGGGTTTCCAAATTCAACATAAGTGTTTCAAATTTTTGTTTTTACTATGTGAATAGTTATTTGTATAATAATCACTAATATCTTAATGAAGAAAATTCATAATTTTTTACATCATTTTTTCAAAGAAAATGTTACCATTTTCCTCAAGATGTACTATCGTGATAGTTTAAAACTAATGGGTAGGAACACATTTAACTATGTTTTCCCAACTGATTTATCTCATGAGATTACTAATACATCAAGGGTATATCAACTGGTTACCACCCATCAATATAGGTCCAAATAAACCCCCTTATTCCAAAAAATTAATTTAATTCATAAAAAATATTCGTTATCATTAAATATTCACTTTGATCAATGAATATAGCATTATTCGTATTTACATAGATCAAAATATGAACATCAATGTAAAGAAAATATGAAAAAATTTAATATGGTTTAGTAAATAATAATATCCATGAAATAAGAATATTTATATTTAATATCAATTTAATTTCAAATGAAAATCTAGTTGATCGATGTGAATATTTGAAGATAATGTTAACAATAAAATAATAATTTGACATTCCACAACAACGTTTACAATTTTCTAATTTTTACATCATACACCATTAGATGAAATAATTAAAATTTAAACCATAAATACTCGAATATTATTTTATTCATGATATTAAATTTTAATACAGTTGTATATACAACACCAAAATTAAATTTTGTGCATAATAATAAAAAACTCTCAATAGAATGTATATTTCGAAGAAATCGGTTACCATACACTTCCATTGGGATAAATTTTTTTAATCCCATGTATATGGGTTTTAATAATTTTCATTATCCTATTTAAAAACCATATTAATATTAATAATATTATTTATTATTGTATTATATTATCTTTTAACATATTTGTTAATATTCATTCATTATTTACATGGTTTAAGGTGTTAATTGGCTTATTTCATTATCCATTCTTTTTCTTTAATGATGAAAATTTTAACATATTATATAGTTTAATTATAATTATAATTATAATCATGAAATAATTATCATATTTATAAACCAATTATACTTTTAGAACAAATTGTAATATATGGTTTTGATAAATGAGGTATGTTACCATCACAGAGATGATCGGTCATACATACATATTTCTAACTTTTATATTTTACAATGATAATTATGGAAAAAGGTAAGTAATTTATAATAATTCCATATGGAAAATAATATAATATATACCATATTTTATATTTATATATGTTATTCTTATTATGTGGTGATGATAATAGAGTCTCATTGCATCAAAAATGGAGTAGTTCACACTTACATGAACGATGTTTTCATTATTACATGAGTAAAAAGAAAATAAATAAAATGATATGTAATATTAATATAATGAAAAATATTTATTATATTTATTATTTATTTATTTTATATCACATATAATTATTAAAAAATTATTATTCTCATTTCATGTGTTGTGTTAGAGAAAGGAGAATAACACGGCCTCATGAGGCAATAGTTTGTCATGCACATGTGGAATTTTATCATTTCTCCTATAAAATGGAAGGTAAATAATGAAATATATAATATAGTGACGAAATATGTATCCTTATTTTATAAATATAATATTTATACTTTTATATATCATCATATCTAACCTTCAATGTTGGAAATATAAAAATGAGTGTCATCATTCGCAATACATCAGTCCTTCATACACACGAACGATGTTTTTAAACAAATTTAGTGGAAGTCATGAAGGGTTTAAGTAATTATCATATCATTTAAAAAATGATAAAATATAGATTATACTAAGATTATTATATAATTTAGGTTATGTAAAAATTTACGGTGGTGGAGATAGACGAATATTAAATATACTCATTAGAGAACCTTACCTCTTATTTGGGTATTGTCCAAATTATTACAGTAATTCTTTAAAGGTTAGATTTTTGGAAACAATATTGATTCTATGATTAGGATGGGTAGGTTGGAAACATATTTGGGATTTTATTGTTCATTAGATAATGGTTTCAATATGTGAATAAGAGAAGACATGGGATTCCCTTTTTAAGTCCAGGATATGACAAAATATTTATGTCTGAAAATAATTTAGTGCTCAGAAGTTTTTCATGGGACTAAGTGAAAGAAATGGAAAATTAAAAATTAATATAGGTCTAATAGAATAAATATGTGTACAATATATATTTTATAAAAGTTTTATGATCAATTTTACCCTAACCATTTTAGTTTAACAACTAATAAACCATGTTTTTTCATTAATCATGGTAAATAATTTTAACTACAGTCACTATTAAATTTAGTAAATATTAGGTTTAACATATTAGAAATTAGAAATTATTTCTATTAAAAATATGGAATTAATTTTCCAAATTAAATTAAATTCAATTGAAATATTTATTTTAAAACTATTCCCATATATGTGGTGAAAAATAGAGGGTTTAAAGAGAAAAAGATCAAACATTTACAAAGTATTCACAACTAAATTCAATAAAAAATGATTCTATTAAAATAAAGACTATTAATTGATATTGAAATGTCTTAGTTTTAATATTAAATCATCTAAAGCTATAATTAATTGATAATATTTATTTATATGAAAAAAATTGTCAAATAATTTTTTATATTTGTCACTATTAATCAAAAAATAATCTTCTCATAAAAAATCCATTTATTCACTTAAATATAATTTTATATCTGAATATAAAAAATAATTTATAATTTTTCTTATAAATGTTAGAAATGTATAAACAATATATTTTATATTATCTTTTCATGGCATGACTAAAACATATTATTGAAAAGATTATGTTTTTCATAAAAAAATATTTATTTGTATTTTAGATGATTCATATTTTATTAAAAGTTATTTGATATCTAATAAATTAATCTAAACTATATATTTTCATATGTTATATAGTCTAATTCACACCATACAATTTAATTTCTTGGATAAAACTATTATACTAAAAAATTACATTATATTGTTTTTTGGTAAAAATCGTTGTAGAATTAACACAAGCTATGAATGAATGTAACTATTGCATGAAACACAAGAAAAAACTAGTGTTTCCTATAATATAATAAATTCAATAGATTAAATTTATTAAAAAATAATTATATCATAATGTATCAAGGTTTCATATTTCCTCTTTCGGTTGGTGTTGTCGGTCATGCACACGATCAACTACAATGTCCTTATTTTATAATTTTGGGGTGTTTCACTCTTCCCACCTTATATAAATTCTGTCATTAAAACTTAAACTTGTTCAAGGTAATTCATGGTTTCATAATTGATAATTATATTATTTTACAACTCATATAATAAATGTTTTTATAAATAAACCACATAATAAGAGAGAAAATTATGTTCATATGCCATCTAGAATAACACATTACTATATTTCCATGTAGGAGAAAATAGGTGGGATATTAAAAGTTAAAAAAGGAATAAAATCATAAATAATGATAGGGAGTGATTTAGATCATTGATCACATGATGTTGAATGAAGAATGGAAATTTAATGGGCTCAAAGCCATAAATATTTTCTGATTTAAAAAAACATATGGCTAATCATATTTAAATTTATTTGGATAAGATTTATGTATCACTGTCATTTTACTAATGAGGAGGAATTTTTTTAATGTCTAATAATATAAAAAATTCTTGTTTCATGATAAGATAATATTTCATAATCATAATATCATCCTTTGTTTTTTCTTTGATAAATTTCAACTATAAACATTTCATCATGAGAGGAATATCAAAAATTAATTTATTCCCTAAATCACTATAATTCACTCTTAATGGATAGTAATATCCATAAAATTGTGACAAGTATATCTATCTATATATAATTTATATTAAAAAACAATATAGTTAGAATAAGTGATCCAATAAAATTATATAATCGATAAAATTCAATATAAACAATAATTTATTAGGATTAATCATTTTTTATTATTATTTGACAAAAAATAAACATATTTACCCAAAAATCTTGTAACAGAATAGTAGGTGTGAAACCTTAATTGTCCATTGGTATTGGGATCAGCCTCATTGACTTTATGGATACGATGGGTTGTCAACCAGTAAGTGTGTTTTTCTTTTTATATACTATATTAATATAATTCCTATAAAACTTAAAAATAATGTGATTTGAATCCATGACATAAAAATAATCAGTAGATTACATTTTTACTACATTCTCCAATGACTTTTTTTCAATGTAGGACAATCATTTTCGTTACTGTTACAATGTCCTTTGAGATTCTATCAACCTAAAAGGATTTCATTTCCAGTAAACATTTTCTTATAAAATTTGAAGGATTTATTCCTCAAATAATTGTTTTTCACAAAAACTTATACTATAGTAATGGGATTTATTGAAATAATTTTCTCCCATAATATCCACATATATGGAATATTCATAAAACAAAAATATTTTGATGTGATGTTGAAAATATTGAACATATGATAAAAATTATAATTTTAACCCATAATGATATCTATAACTATTATGTAATAAAAGATATATATTTTTAATATATAACACTATATTTATAAATTTAATTATTCTTATACCAAAATTCCACAATTAAAAATACTTCAATAATTTTATTCTTGAATTCCGATACAGAAATAATTCATCCATATTATTCCAATATAGGTCCTTCCATGATCTGGGGTTTATCCATCTGATGAGGCCATAGACTTTGATAGTTCTCAAGTTCATCACATATAAGATAATAACTTAATAAATTAATCCCTATGATGAAATTTAATTTAATTTATCATATTCTTAATTTTCAATAATATTTTTTACATTATACCCTTCTTTTAAAAAATAAATCATTTCATAATTCCTTTGAAACACCTTACATTTCCATATAAGGAACCATATGATAAAAATATATCATCCATTATAATCATCTATTTATATCGCTCATAATGGTTTGTAATTAATATGTGAATTGTCAAAATAATTTCCCTAATGAATTTCTATCTTGGTACATTGTAAGGATCATTATCATGCACCAGATAATGATTGGGTCTAGACCAATGCTCCATATTTGGTTTTATTACCCATAATAATATTTGGTCCTACATCATGTCCACATTTAGTTTCTATAAATTTATGTATTTATAGGAAAAAAACCCAATATCTAACATCACAATATATTTGGTTGTTCTACTATACTTATCTTGAAGGGCTATCTCATAATAATTTTCCCTAGTCAATTTTTCCTTAAATATCATTCCCAGGGTTTCTACAAAAATATATTTCAATTATGTCTATTAAAACCCCATACCATGTATAAAAAAGATAATTTATTTATTTTTATAATTTTAAATAATATATGGAATAGAATCCTAATGGATTGAATAGTTTAGTTATATTGGTAAATAAGACACATACATTAGACACGAATTATAATTGAATACGAAAATCGAAACATAATTTTTTTCAAAAATAATATTTTAAACCCTCATATATCCTTTTATATAAAAAATAATAATATTCATTGAATCTTAGGGAAATGAAACTAAATAAGGGTGAGTTGAAATTCTCAGTAAGGGTTAAGTACATTGGAAGAAATCCTGAATAACTAAATCACCATTAGTATGGAATGAAAAAAATGTTATGGTATTTATTTAAAAAACATCCCATTAAAATAATTGATTAAAATTAATCAATAACATGGTAACTAATATAATATACATTTCATTTAATCAATAAACAAACAGTCAAAACGTTATAAGGCATAAACAAAATGGGATGGTAAATAATTGAAAACACATTATCTTAAGTAATAACCATGAATGAAATTATTCCAGAGATAATATCATTATGAGAATATAATGGATAATAATAATAAACTCATTATTAAGGAAATGATAAATTATTGGGTGTTATGTTTCCTAGTAACATGTTACCTTTACATTCCAGATCAATTATAAGGGTAGTGTATAACTGATGGTTAGAAACCCATTTAACAATATCTAGCCAATAAGTTTGTCTCATGAGACAACTCATGCAAAAGGGACTATCATTAATTGGGACCCAACCATGTCTATAGTTAATAATCATTCCTCATCTATCAAATAATTGATATAAGTCATAAACAATGTTCATTTTCATTAAACATCCATATTGAGTACAGAACACTCTTTTCAATATTTAGACAAATAAATAAATAAAATTATTTATGAACACAATATATAATAATAGTACCATGATTAGGAAATAATTTTACCCATCACACAATAATATGTTTTATTATTGTTAATTTATTTCCCAATGAAATGTTATTATATTAATGAGACTGTTTCAAGAGAAATATAATGATTCCAAAAGAAAGTGAGATTTCACAATAACTTTTTCCATTCGGTACATTTTAATTCAGATACCTAGGGATAAAATAATTAAAATTTAATTTTAATATACCACAATTGATTAATTAATAATTTTATATCATGTAATATGTGTTTTATATAAAAATCATGAATGTTACTTGGTTCATAATAACAAATAAGTCACATTGGACTATAAATTGAGAAAAAATCTATTACCTAGAACATCCTTTTGGATAAAAAATGAATAAACTAATTTATAGTGGTTAAAAAAATATTTTAAATTATTAAATAACCATATTTATATTTATAATATCAAATAAAATCCTACTCGAATATCTTATAACCCTTCCATTAAAAATCATTCATTATTTGATTTGTTCCGGTTGTTAATTACATTTTTTTAATTTTTCAATTATTGATAGGATTGTTGTTCATATGTAATAGTTTCATTATATATAGAAAAATAATGAATTAATTAACACATTTTATATCAATTATACATTCAAATTCCATCATGATTGATGGTTTTGTGAAATGAAGTATGTTATGATCATGGAGAAGGTATGATGTGTATACGCATGAGTAACATTTAGTTTTTCCAATGATCATTATGAAATGAAGGTATGCAATATTTAATAATTAAAATTGATCATAATATCATATGTAACACATTAAATAACTCTTTATATCATCAATGTTTATTGTTGTTGAAAAGGGATTCACATTTCTTCCTGATGCTGGTTGTGCAAAAGTGTATGAATGATGTTATCATGTATACATGTATGAAAATGAAAGAAAAAAATGATATATATTATCTTATATAATATAAAATAGTACACTAACATAATATTTATTTCATTGATATAAAATATAATCATTAAATTTATATTCATCACAATCCATGTGAAATAGTAGTGAATTATCAATATCAATGCTTCGTTAGGCGATAGTCCTCCGTACACACAAGCAATGTTATCATATCTATTATAGAATGGAAATTAAAATCCAATATATAATATAGTGACACAATATGTATAATTTTTTTAAAATATCTAAATATTATTTTTATAGAACAGCATAACCATCCTTTAGTGGTGGAAATGAAAAAAAAATGAACAACATTTCTTCGTGTTGCGGTAGCCTACCAAACACACTAAGGAGGATTTAGAATCATATTTTATGGAATTGAAGTGTATTTTAGGTAATGAACATATATAAAATATCCTATTATATTGAATATTCCAATTTTATTATATAATCAAAGATTAATCATAGTTGGTGATGTTGAATAAATTGGTAATATAAAGATTCTCATTGGAGATTGTTAAATCTTATTCAGGTGTCCTCCTCAAAATTGAAAAAAAAGATATATCTATTGAAAAAATAAGGATTCTAGTGTGATGGATAGGATTTTGGAAAATTATATTTGAATGATTTTTAGAACCACTATGGTTTCATGTTGTGAATTACAAAGGAGAGTGGGTGGCATTTTATAAGTGGGGAGAGGACATATTTGGGATTTTTTACGTAAATTGAGAGCTCCCACATTTTGCATGCATCAAAAGGGTACATAATGGTCAATTATCAACATATATAGTTTTAATGGTTGAAATATTGATATAAAATAAAATTTATACTATTTAATGGGTTATTATTAACTATAACGTTTTTCTTTTTCCCTTGGTAAACAAATTTTTACGCTAACTGTGGAAATTAATTTTTACTGCGATCAGTATTCATTTTTCTAAAATATTTAGTTAACCTTTTTAGAAATAATAAATTATTCATAATCTCAATATGGAAGCCATTTTAATAAAATTCAATTCATATGAGTGGAAATATTTAATTTAATATAAACCATAGAAATGTGATGACAAAGTTGTTTTTTAAATAATTGTTCAAAAGTTATAATGTTTATATATATATGATAATTATTAAAAAATTAAAATGAAATATATTGGATTAATATATATATTTTTTTTCAAAATTTAAATTTATGAAAATTCAAAATATGATTAGAAATTAAATATTATTTAAAAGGAAGGGAAGCCTTCAATTAAAATACAATATTTTTCACTATTTATCACAAAACGAATATTCGTAGGAAAAAATTATTGAATAAAATGTCATTATATTTTATCATATGATATGTTTCCAATGTAACACAAGATATAATATATATTTCATGTAATGAAACTAATTAATGTGTGTAACACATGTTAAAAAAATAATTTTAGGTTATGAATTCTATTTAAGTGATTTTTTTTATAAAAAATAAATATATCAAAAAGTATCAGGGTTTTATATTTCCTCCTACACTATTCATTGAGTTTCATACACATTCATAAATACATTTTCATTGTTTTACAATTTCATGGTCTTACATGTAGGATGTGAAATAACATTGAAAAAGAATGATTTTCCACCTTCCTTGGCAATTCAAATGTTGAAAATTAACAAATAATTCAATAAAATATCCTTATCCATATTCATTATAGAAAAAAATCATGATCATTCATACTCAATGAATCTTACACCATGTTTTCCATCCCATAATAATACTGTCACAACCCGTCCCCCAGTGCCCGTATCGTGACTACCCCAAGCCCACCATCCATAGGCCAGGGGTTGGAGACTAGCACCAAAGGCGTAAATCCCTAAACTGGGAGGGCATTGACTTTATAAATATAAAAAAACACAACAGAGTACACAAATGGAAGAAAAAAACAATGAAAATCTGTATACAAAAGAGTGTTGAAAAGTAAACATGGGTCGGGAATACAAGCCCAACACGAAAGTACAATTATAGCTGAATTGCAAGTACAACTAAAGAAAAGTAAAGAAGCTACTAGGTCATCCTCTGGGGTTCCAAACTGAAGGGTAGGTATAGATGACCTCCTTAACACTCCATGCTCGTCCATCTCCTCTGTTTACCTTCACACCAAGTGGTCCACCATTGGGTACAGTCAAGTCCTGCTACTCTCTACCTCAATCAGCAATGTCTGTCGTTGGAAACCAACACATCGAGATGCGGGCATAGCTCGTGGAGGGCTAAGTATAACGATACTCAGTAGGGACCCCAAGACCATCAAGGTCTCACTAAATATTACAAGTATAAACCACAATGTATGTATTCAACAGATAACCATTACATAGGTATATTCCTAATAAATATACCTAAGTTATCTACTAACCCATCCCAATCATGAGGAAAACCCAAAATTCACTATCTCATCTCAAAATAGGATTGAATTCTAGGGATAGTCTCATGTAGCATCACCAATCACACTGTCGGAACCTTTCCTGATGGTGTACTTCTCCTCAATCGAGTACACTTGGCTTTCCACATCACACCGAGGAGATTCCCAATATCCTATACTACTGAGGTACTCCTCCTGTTATGTACCGTGAGTCAGTTTCATTACACAGAGGCGCTCCCCACCACGGGTCTGCCACGCTCACATAGAGGAGATCCCCCTCATTTCCTGCTGAGGTACTCCTCCTAGCATGTAATGTGTTTCTTCAGTGATCAAACAGAGGTTTTTCAACACCATGGGTCTGCCATGTCACACATTGATGCTTCCCACTAGGCCAGTCGAGTCACTCCGAGTCGAATCGGTCAAGCCGTTGTCAGGTCTCAGCCAGCTATTATGTCTCCATACTCCTCTCGCTCATCTCCGGGAGGATCCGATCAATGAGCTACTGGTCGATCCACCAACAATCACAAAGTCCCAAAAACAATTTTCACAAAGTTCAACATTGTCATAGAGGTCTTAACGCAATAGACTGCGCATCAATCAGACGCCCGGTCTATGAGTTATTGGCATTTATGTCCATGGGACCCGGTTGGATTTTATGTTCAAGCCAACCCTACAATACCAAAACTATGTCCAATACTCAAGTGGGTTATTCCAAAAGAACATCATTTCTCTAAGCATTCAGTCACCGCAAACGGTTCACCGATCAGGCACCTGTATCCCGAGTTATGGGCAAAAAAGTGTGTTCTAGTAAAACTGGTTTGGACAGGGGTCCGACACAGCCCGCAGGTCCAACCTGACCTGAGAGGAAGTCCCAACCCGAGGGCAGCCTAGTTTAAGGGAGCAAATCGGCCTAAGGTGTCCAATCATGAGGCAGCCCGGTCTACAAGGGAAGCCCCGGCGGCCTGTAGGGGTCCGCCTATGCCTCTTCTAGGGGGTACCGCCATCCCATGGAATTCCAGAACTGATGAACCTTTCGGGTGGGAACCAAACCGGCGACAGGTGGAGCCGGTCTTTGCCAGGTGGGATCCAGTGGGGTCCCACTCTTCTTGGCTGGCAGAGTGGCCTGCCACTCCGCACCGCTGGTAGCCGGCCCGATGCGGTCCGCCTCTGCTCTTCCGCCACGGCCAGCCCAAGATGTGGTTCTTCTCCTCCATCACAGCCCACCCTAGACACAGTTCAGCTCCTCCGTGTGATGCGATGATACGACGCCCTTCCTCCACAGCCCGGCCTGGCAGCAGCCCTTCTCCTCTGTGCAGTGCGACTGTGTCGTGGCCTTCCGTCGTGGCCTGGCCTAGCCGCGACCCACTTTGTTCCACGTGACACGATGGTGTATCTCCCTTCCTTCGACCTGGTGGCCTTACATCGCCAGTTTTTTTGGTGATCTACATATCGTCAGCCGATGTTTCCCCATCACTGTCTACTCTTCAGGCCGAGCCATTCTTCCACCATCATTGTTGTCAACATGCGTGGTAAAACAAATGGGGAGGTTCAGGCCGTGTTCGTGCGGCCCGAGCTGTCCACGTTATGGTTATATCAATAATCCTCAAAGATCACAACTAACGATAAATAACGGAGGGTAAAACTCAATCATAAAACTACCCCTACCTCGTTTGTCGATCGTTGACGGTAGAATGAGAGTTCATATAACACGAAGTCAATGACAACATTGTCATCATTCTTCTTGGGTGATGATTTTGTTCTTTGAATGAAGGTTATTCATTGGAAGAAAAAGTGCCTTTCATCCTTCGGTGATTGTTCTTCGTTGGAGCGTTATTCTCCTTCCCAAAGCTCCACCAAAATGCAAAGCAAAAATTAATAGAAGAAGTTGTCTATTATTTGTTGCACAATAATAAATTTTTTTGGATTTAATAAAATGAGACTACTCATTTAATTAATGGGGTGGAATTGGTTAAAATTCAAAATTAGGGGAGGTGGAGAGTTTCAATTGAAAGAAGAGAGTTTCAAAAAAAATTAAACAATTGAATGTTTAAAGGTTTCTCCACTTAATTGTGGGGTTCCAAGGGGTTACTAGCCTGGGTGGTCACCTCCTAAAATATCATCCCAAGGGAGGTTATGTGTGGGTGGGCCCCACCACCATAACGTCTCAGGGGTGGGTATGGTGTGGTAGCCTCCACCTCTAGCCACCCCTTGGAGGTTTTAACCACCAAGCATAAAAAAAGCGTCACACTAATTTTTATTTAACTTTTACTTAAAAATTAAAAAACCACCATTCATTCTCAACTGACTTCCATGGAGGTGAAAGTCCTTTTATGTTAATATCACTGCTGTGAGTTCAATAGGGCCCTCCGATTTCAATTCGGAGCAACGGTTCAAATGTTATAAAATTCTGCTCGCACGTGTACTAGATTCACCCGAAAAAAACATCAGAAATTGGTCATGAGCACACCGAGTCTCCGAATCAAGCACCGTAAATTGTTGCCGACTCGTAAAATTCCCATGTATTTAGGAAAAACAATTCCATGGAAATTTCAGGTCTTTACATTCTCCCCACCTCAGAGAATAGGTCCCCATAAGCTACAAGTCGATTGAAGGGATCAAATGGGGGTACTGAGCACGCATCTGAGCCTCCCGCTCCCATGTGCTTTCTTGGAGGTTCTCGTGCTGCCAGCATACGTGAACCAGAGGTATCGACCATCCACGTATGACCTGATCATGTCGATACTCAATCTCCACTGGAACCTCCGTTAAAGTCTCCCTGTCATCGATGTCCAGCTCTCCGAGGTCGATGATGTGTGCTGGGTCGTGTACGTATCTCCTCAGCTGAGATACGTGGAAGATGTCGTGCACCCGCTGCAACTGAGGAGGAAGAGATAAGTAGTAAGACACCTCGCCTACTCTACTGAGGACCTGGAATGGTCTGATGAATCGCATAGATAACTTATTGCCTCAGCCAAATCTCCATATACCATATCAAGGTGAGACCCGTAGAAAGACGCGGTCTCCATCCTCGAACTCCAGAGGTCTCCTTCTCTTTTCAACATATGATTTCTACTTTCTATGTGTATTCTTCATCCGCTATTGGGTGATCAAAAACTTCCCTTTAGTATCTCGTACCATCTCTGGTCCCACTAGTGCTGACTCTCCAGGGTCAGTCTAGCATAAGGGTGATCTGCAAGGTTGTCTGTACAAGGCCTAAAAAGGTTCCAACCCTATAGTGGAGTGATATATGTTGTTGTAGGAAAACTCAACCAATGGTAAGTGATCCTCCCATCTATGACCAATGTCGAAGACACAAGCTCGAAGCATGTTCTTGAGGGTCATAATGTTCTACTCAGTCTGACCATCTGTCTGAGGATAGAAGGCGGTGCTCAAGTGAAGCTGTGTCCCAAAGCCTCCTGCAACCCCTTCCATAGCCAGGAAGTAAACCATGAGTCACCATCGGAGACAATAGAAGATGTTACTCCATGAAAACGCACAATATCTTACACATATAGACATCTCAAGCTCTCTACTGAACCCTGATCTCTGATCGGTAGGAAGTGGGCCGACCTGGTGAGTCGTTCAGCGATCACCCAAATCGAGTCGCGACTCATGGATATACTTGGAAGAATAGTCACATAGTCTAGGGATATCTGATCCCACTTCCACTCTGGGACCTCAAAAGGCTGAACGGAGCCTGCTGGTACCTAGTGTTTTTTATTCACATGCTAACAAGTGAGGCACCATGAGACAAACTCCACTACCGGATTCAACATACCTATCCAAAAGTATTGTCATTTGAGGTCCTAGTACATCTTCTCCACTCCTGTATGTACTACAGGAGGGGAAGTGTGGAACTCTCTCAACACTTTCTCTTGAAGTGAAAATGGTACCAATGTACATCCTCTGAAAATAATGGCGTGCTTCCCAAATTCTGAAAATATATCAGGTGCCTGGCCTGTGGATATCTGAGCACGTCATGTGTCGCAGTTAGCATCCCCACGCTGCAGCTCCCTGACTCACTGATGAATTGGAGGAGTGACTATAAGATAATCTATAAAGGCTCCTCCAAACTTATCCACAAAGGATATCTATAAGTTATCCAGCTGCTCTATCGCCTCTCATTGTAGGTGTTTTTCAGATCTCCCGGTGCGTGCATCTGTAATAATGTTCCCCTTCCCAGGATTATAGACTATCTTGAAGTCATATTCCTTGCAGAAGACTCAAGATGGGGGCACTATAAAACCTCTGACTTAGTTCCTGAAAGCTCTGATGCCATCTCTCCGACCACACGAATGGTTTCCCCTTCTTCATCAAGGCTATTATTCATGATGCAACTCTGGAGAAGTCTGGAACGAATCTCCGGTAGTATCCATCCATGCCTAGAAAACTTCGTACCTCTATCCCAGTCTTGGGTGGATCCCAAGCATGTACCGCCTCAATCATCACTAGATCCACTGTAACTATAGCCTCAAAGATGACGTGCCCCAATATGTGAACCTCTCAAATCCCAAACGGGCCCTTCGATATCTTATCATAAAGCTAGTGCTCTTAAAGTGTGTCCAATAATACCTGCAAAAGGTAGGAATAATCCTCCTCAGTAGTTGAGTAGATCTGTATGTTGTCGATGAAGACCATGACAAAGCGATCGAGGTAAGACTGGAATATCTTCTTCATGAGACACATGAACACTGTTGGAGTGTTGGTTGTGTCGAAGGGCATAACCAAGAACTGGTAGTGGTCATACCAACACTATAAGGCTGTCTTCTGGACATCCTCTTCTCAAACTCTGAGATGGTGATAGCCTGATCTGAGGTCTATCTTTGAGAACCACCGTGCTCGCTTGAGATGATCAAAGAGGTCGTCAATCCTTGGGAGTGTGTACTTGTTCTTCACGGTCACATAGTTCAGGTGACGGAATTCGACACAATACCTCAAGCTCTCGTCTGCCTTCTTGACGAACAGAATTGGGGCTTCCTAGGGAGAAAGATTTGGCTGGATAAATCCCTTACCCTGCAAGTCCTCCAGTTGTACCCAAAGCTCTCAATGCTCGGCGGGAGCCATCCGATATGTTGGAGTAGATATCGGTGTCATCCCATGGTACAGGTCAATGTATAAGTCCACTTCACTGTGAGGAGGTAGTCCTGGAACATTATCCGGGAAAACATCCGCATACTGGTCCACCACTACAGGATAAGTCAGACTATCCACATAAACTTCTCTGAGGATAAGGCAAGCCAACTGGTGAGTGATCAGATGCACCCTCCTCTGAGTAAGTCTGTCCTATGCTGCAAAGGTTCTCTTATCACCAGTGAAGGTGAAAATAGTCCTATCCATGTGGGCACACCGCACTTTTCACCTAATAAAGTCAATTTGAGCATGGAATTTAGATAACCAATCCATACCCATGATGACACCATAAGGCCTCCATGCCGCTACTAGGAGATCACAGCTGAATTTCTCACCTCCTAGAGTAAGCTCGCACTACCGACACCTGTGTGTAATCGTTGCATCAGTTCTTGTAAGATTCTCTAGCTGTAAGGATGAACTAAAGGCTCTTTTAGAATCTCTAAGTTCCAAACGAGGGACGTGGAAATTAAAGAATTACTGGAACCTGTGTCAATAAGAACTGCAGCTAAAGTGTAGTTGACATAGATCGTTCCTCAAATCATCTTTAGAGCGCCATGGTCGCATTCCTTAGCTACCTAAAGCTGAGATCTCTCCTTTCCACCTGCTTCCTGTGGTTGGGATGGATCTCTTGGCGGTGGTGGTGGTAGCACCTCGTACCGTCGTCCACCGCCAGCTACTCGACCATCTTTTCTACCATATCTTCATGCACCCTGCGAACCGCATCGATCGAGCCTATACCTCTTCTTGGGAGGTCCCTAAACTATATGATGATCATGTGAATGGAGGGGCGTAGAGTCAGAGGCCATGTTACCATACCCACCACATGAGTAGCACTGTCTGCTCCTAGCATATATGTCACTACTTCGGGTGTCCTGCACAACAGATCATGAGTCCTGCGGTCGTCCACCCATGGGTCTGGTCCTCTTGGACCTCTATGTCATCTGTCTACTAACAGCTTCAGAAGACTCCGCTGCATGTTGAATAGTAGTGGGTCTCACTACTAGTGACTGGTCAGTAAGAAAACTCTATACTAGGAGGGCTCTCTCTAACACCCCCATCTGCGTCGGGATGCTGAGGGAGATCATCGATGCTCTGATCTATTTCCTAAGCCCCTGCTCGATGGTCCGGGCCCTGAAGAATGGGTCTCGTACTATATCTGTGGAGTAGTGCGCGAGGTCAATGAACCACGCTGAGTACTGAGATACAGTAATGCTACCCTACTATAGATGTAGTAGCTCCTGTATCCGCACCGCACGAAGGTTGGATATGGAAAAATCCGCATGAACACGCTCTCGAAGTCTGTCCAGAATAGTGTCCTCTTGTCACTGACCTAGAGCATCATGCTCCACCATCTTCATGATACTTATTAAGGGAGGATCGCAATGAGGATCACCATATGGTCTTCTGGTGTCCCTACCAGCCTGAAGACTCTCACCACATCCTCCAACCAATCCTCAGCCGCATGTGGTTTGTCTCTCCCCAGAACCTTGGTGGCTTCTAGCACTGGAAAACATGCGACGTGCTCAAGCGGAGTGCATCATCTACTGTTGAGGCTGGTGGCATCGGTGGCCCAACGGGAAGTGGTACCGCTGGTTCCTCGGCTGGTAAAGGGCCCTGCACTGGGGCCTCGTCACTCGGTGGGCTGTCAGAGAATATGAATCTCGGGGATTTGTGAGTTGGCATCTTGAAAGAAAATGAAGTGACATGGTCAAAAGATAATACCTAGTGACCAGACATGGGTGAGATGAATAAAGAAAACATTAAAAGACATGCACACAATTAGTGTTTTCATGCACTATGTCAGAAATCAGTAGTCAGGGTCTTAGTGTATGGATACGTCGGCCGCCCGCACCAACAATGGACTACCTAAACCGACAAACACACTTAGTACCCATAAAACTATTGCTAAATATAATAGAAAGATTTGAGTTCCATGTTCCGTGGTAGAATCGACTCCTCTGATACTAATTTCTCACGACCCGTCCCTCGGGTCCCATATCGTGACTACCCCAAGACTACCTTTTATAGACCAGGGGCTAGGACTAGAACGAAAGGCGTAAATCCCTATAATGGAAATACATTGCCTTTATAACTATAAACAAACACAACAGAGTACAGAATTGGAATCAAAACACAAAGCAAAGCTGTATACAAAAGAGTAATGAAAAGTAAAAAGGGGCCTGGAATACAAGCCCAATAAGAATGTAAAAGTACAATAGAAATGAAACTACAACTGAAGAAAAGTAAATAAGCTAATGGATCATCGTCTTGGGATCCTACCTGAAGGGTACATACAGATGGCCTCCTCATCACTCCATGTACTTTCATCTCCTCCGTGTACTGTCAGACCGAGTGGTCCACCTCCGGGTACAGTCTAGTCCTGCTACTCTCTGACTCAGTCAGCGATGTCCATTGTCTGCAACCCACACAATGAGATGTGGGCATAACCCATGTAGGGGAGAGTATAATGATACGTAGTATGGACCACGAGACCCTCAAGATCTCACTAAATCCAAGAAGGACAAACCACAATGTATGTATTCAACGGATAACCATTACATTGGTATATGCCCATACATATACCAAAGTTATCTAGTAACCCATCCCAATCATGAATAAAACACAAAATTCATTGAATTAGCTCAAAACTGGATTTTATTTTAGGGGTAGTATCAAGGAACATGCCCATTCACACTGTCAGAAACTCGGCTGATGGTGTACTCCTCCTATATCGAGTACAATGGGCCTACCGTGTCACACAGAGGATCATCTCACTATCCTGGACTGCTGAGGTACTCCTCCTTTCATGTACCGTGAGTCTTCTACGTCACATAGAGGCCCTCCCCACCACGGGTCTTCAGCGCTCACACAGAGGCGCTTCACCTTAGAGCCTGCTGAGGTACTCATCTTATCGTGTACTGTGGGTATTCCGTGCTCACACAGAGGCTCTCCCCACTGTGTGTTTGCTACATCACACAGAGGAACATCCCATTGGGAAAGTCGAGTCACTCTGTGTCAATATGGTCACGTAGTTTTGAGGTCTCAGCCATCTACTAGGTCTTCGTACTCCTCTCTCTCATCTCCGGAAGGATCTTCCCACAAGATACTGGTCAATCCACAAACAGTCACGAAGTACCATGAAAAATTTTCTCAAAGGTCTGCTTCTATCATAGGGGTCTTAAAGAAATAGATGGAGCGTCAATCGGATTCCCGGATTTTGAGTTATTGACATTTCTGTCATGACGACCCGGTTGAATTTTAGGTTCAAACCAACCCGATCATACCCAAGCAATTTCCAAAACTCATGTTGGGTATTCCAAAAGAACCTCCTCTCTCTATGATTTCCGTAACCGGAGACAGTTCATTGATCGGATACCCATAGCCTGAGTTATGGGAGAAAAGTTGTGTTCAAGTCAAACGGGTTCACACTGGGGTCCAGCCCGGTCCGCGGGTCCAATCTGGTCCACAGGTCCGAAATGGAAAGAGAGGGGATCCCAGCTCGAGGGCGGCCTAGTTTGAGGTGGCGTCCCACCTTGAGGCAGCCCACCCTGAGGCGGCCCAGTCCGTAAGGGCACCCCTACGAGCCTTGAGGGTCTGCCTAAGCTGAGTCCCAGGGGGTACAGTGCGCCCCCTGGAAATCATGAACGGATAAACCGTTCAGGTGGGGACCGAACGGGAACTAGGTGGAACTATTCCTTGTCACACGGGACCTAGAAAGGTCCCACTCCTCCTGGCTGGCCGAGCGGTGAGCCGCTCCGCACCACTGGCGGCCGGTCCGATGCCAACCACCTCTGCTGTTCCGTTGCAGCCCGCCCTGGCCGCGGTTCTGCTCCTCCTCTACAACCTGCCCTGGTCGCGACCCCTTTCTTCCTCATGACAGGATGGTGTCGCGCCCTTCCGATATCCCGAGGGCCTTGCACCGCCGGTTTCATTCGTGGTCAGCCTGTTGCCGGCCGCCATTGCCCCGCCGCGATCCACTCTTCTGGTGGGGCCGTTGCGCCGCTTCTGCCATCATCAACAAGCGAGGTAAAACAAAGTTGGAGGTTCAGGTCGTGTTCATGCAGCCCGAGCCTTCCATGTTATTTTGATATCAATTGGACTCAAAGAGCACAAATAAAGACAGAGAACAGAGGGTAAAAATCAATCATAAAACAACCACTACCTTGTTTGTCGATCGTTGATGGAGGAATGAGAGTTCGGAGAAGATGAAGTCATCGGTATTCTTCGTGGGTGATGATTTTGTTCCTCGACCGAAGGTTCTTAATTGGAGGAAGAAGTTTCATTCGTCCTTCAGTGATCGTTTTTCGTTGGAGAGTTATTCTCCTTCCTAAATCTCCACCAAAATTCGATGCCAGAAATAATAGAAGATGTGGTCTATTATTTGATGGGAAAACTATATAAATTGTTGTGTTTAATTATATGAGACTACTCATTTAAATAATTGGGTGGAATTGGTTCAAATTAATAATTAGGGGAGGTGGAGAGTTTCAATTAAATGAAGAGAGTTAGCAAAAAAATTAAATAATGGGAAGTTTTAAGGATTGTCCATTTAATTGGGGTGTTCCATGGAGTTATAAGCCCAAGTGGTCCCCACCAAAAATATCCTTCCAAGTAAGGTTATGTGCGGGTGGGCCCCACCACCATAACCTATCATAGAAGGTTATGGTGTGGTGGCCTCCACCTCTAACCACCCCTTGGAGACTTTTACCACCAAGAATAAAAATTAGCTTCACACTTATTTTTATATAACTTTTTCTTAAAAACTCAAAATCTAAATTTCATTCTCGACCGACTACCATCGAGGTGAAAGTTCTCTTAAGTGATTACTGGCGATGTGAGTTCGACGGTATCCTCAGATTTCAATTCCGAGCACCGGTTCATAAGTTATAAAATCATGCTCACATGTTTTTTGAAAGTACCCAAAAAAACATTAGAAATTGATTCCTGGCACATCAGGCCTTGGAATCAAGCACCGTAAATTTTCAAAGACTCATAAAATTCCCATGTATTTAAGAAAAAAAATCCACAGAAATTACAGGTCATTACAGGTAGTGTATTTTAAATTAAAAGTCATTGGGTAGTTCCATCTGTCACATATGTATCATGATGATATCATATTAATTGTTTTGAATTTATACTGGAACATTTTTTGACCAATATATAAATATAATATATCAACCATTTAAGACATTATTCCAATATTTTAAATAGAATCATTATAGATTATAGATCTTCTTGAAGAGTTGTATGATTTTTCTCATGGGTTATTAATTTACTAGATATATAAGCTATAAATGTATAATTCGGTATATGGTTTCACCATACTCCTTTCATTTATGTACCAAAATATATAACAAATACTTTATTTTTTTCACATTTTTCTTTGAAGAGTTAATTATTATCTTTCACTATAGATAATATGTCGATGAAAATAAACTTATTGATTTTGAAATTAATGTATTCTGAATTTTTCATATAGTTACTTCTTCATTATGGTTAAATACTTATTCATAATTAGTCTTCATGGTCCACATAAATGAAAATGTATATTATTATATTATTAATTAAAAAAATCAACAAAACATTTCAATACACTATTACTGAAATCCATCAACCCCAAGACTGTATAAGATAACTAAAAAAAGGATATAATGAACTCATAATTATTATAAATTGTGAATAATGTCGACTATATTGTACCATAATAATTTAAGTTTATTCTATGAATATTATAACATAGGGAATTTTTAAAAGTATTGTGACCCATATAGATGATCAAAAATATCATCAATGGAAGGCAACCAATACATGTTCTTAATGTAAATAACATTTATTTCCATTTGATCAATCCATAACCTCATATAATTTTTATTATATTTCTAAAATAGGATTGGTTCTACCTAAATAGAAATATGATGGTGTATGAATCGCTTAGAATACAAATAGTATATTTTAGTATTTAATTATAACAATTCTTGCATGTATATTACATATAGAGAGATATATATAGGTTTTCATATGTGATAAGGTAAATAGAGAAGTAAAACTTGTGGTTAAGTTGATATCCTGGTGTTTTATTTTTAAATATATAATTACAACACACTATTATTGATGAGGACAATTTTTAATGGATATTTATTTAATTAATTGATTCATCGTCTCTAATAGTTTCATTATGTTGAGATACTAGAGGTGGATTATAACATCAATTAGGAAATTAAGTCCTTTAATTGAAACGGCGGTATTTTATTCCATCCACAAAGATTTAAATTTCTTTCTTATGAAAATTTATTATTATATTATATATTGAGTGCTAATATATCCAATGTATTATTATTTTATTAAATATACTATCAACACATAATATGTATCTAAATAACCTCCTTCATAGAAATAGTATATAATAATATATTTACTCTCATATAAGTTTTCCAATGTAATTTTAATTTATAAATTATTTTTTAATGAATCATGTGATTATTTAGGGTTATTAGAATTCATGGGAGATATAAAAGAATAAATGTATCAAAAATAAATGAATTTATTGCTTAACATTGTGTTCCTAATCAACCTATCTAATATAACAACATTTAGAACCACATGATTTTCTATTATGATAACATATGATTTTCTGCGACCTTTGAATTTTTTGTGGTGGATTACCCAATAGAATGAGAAATTTATTTTAGTAGAGACTCATCCCATTAAATTTGATGACAATAATTTTTTTTTGTTTCTTTATTTTCATCACACTTGTTAATTGATGTCCTTTATATCCGTAGTTATTGAGAACTATTATTCACTCCACGAATGACCATCATTGTTTCGTCCAAACAAATTTATAGGATGTGAATTTTAACTTTCCCGATTATTCCATTGAAAAACATTATTTCAATTTGGCTATCAACAACTATATTTACCTTTTATTCTCTTTGGATGTAAGGGAATTGGATTACTACTTCTCTATCATGATGAAATTTTAAAAAGTCATTCCATATGATGGAAATGATTTATATGTTAATATCCTTAAAATAATTTTGTTTATAGTACTGAAAAAGAGATCGATCTAGCTTATAGTTTTACATATAAAATCTATACCATTTTTTCTAACCATGATATAATATATTAATATCCAACAACATATTAATCCTTCAGTCATTAATTAAATAAAAATATTACTACATATGTAATTTTTTAGCAAGGATGATATTTCTCCAGAAATAACACTTTTAAATCATTTCAATGCCATTATTTTAACAGCTTTTATTTCTAAATTTGTTTAGTCAAATACAATATGTGGTGAATATCACCAATATTAAGGTAGAAATCCATGATAATATTCCCCATTTTACCACATTAAATAGGAGGAAATATATTTTAATTATAATTGATCTATTTCACAACTAATAATTTATTATTAGTCTCATTGAAAACTAAAGGATGCTTCCACCTGAAGTAACCAAATTTCATTACACCATGACGACATACAACATTTTTTCAATATGGGAATGCTTATATTTATTAACATAAGTTAAATACCATAATAAAATAAAAATATTATTTTCCTTCACACTGATATCATTGATTTGATCAGGGAGAAATCGTTAATCTGATTATGGTTTTGAGAAGGGTTTTATTACTTCCATTATAAACCACAACTAAAGAAGGGTATATAAATAATAATTTCATTAGAAAAACATTAAATTTGAATCCTAATATATAATTATAATTAATTTATTATAAATTATTCCCAAGTTATCTTTAAATATTTCTATAATATCAATCATGTTTATAACATGATTAACATCTCTAAATTTCTTTTCTAAATATAGTTGATATTTTTTTAATATATATTATATATTATCAAAATTAAAAATATTAATATATAACCTGTAAAATAGACATTATTTTATAATATTGTTACAAAATACATTGATTATAACAAAATGTATCAAATATATTTTTAGTATTATTAAATTTGATACATAAACAAACATTAAAATTTCATAAGAACAGAATATACATTATTTTAATACATAAATTACGTTTTATTTTTATTCAATTACCATACATTTCATGTAGTAGTAATCAGGGTCCCCATGAATAATAAGAAATAATATAATATAGTGATCTAATATTCATTTCAATGATTTGTATATATTTGAATATTTTATTGTGTAAAAATGAATAAAATAATATATGGAAAATAATAAAATTGAATATCACCATAAATTAAAATAATATATCCATAAATTAAATAAAAATAAATTGACATATGGATATCAATAACTAGTATCATAGTAGTTTATTTGAAAATATTCGACATCCTAATACAAAATTCATGCTAACATTTCATGTCATTGTACATAAATAGATAAGGCATAGACCAAAATACCTAAGAATGTTTGTCCATGAGTTCTATCTATTAAATGATATGATATATAATTTATAAGCACACTTTTAACTAAATAAATCAAAATAATTAATGAAATAAGGGAATGAAAAATTATTACATATCACAATGTTCAGTAAGTAAAATAATATATAAACCATGTATAGATAATAAATAGTTTCCCATATAGAATCTTGTATATAGAGGATTTAAATATTTCCCAATTTAAGGAAACAATATAGATCTCTTGGTTAATATCCCAAAATATTATTGAAAGGCATGATATTAAAAATATTATATAATTAAACCCTATAAAAGGGAGGATAAAAATGGGATGACCATGTCCACTTTCATGGAATTGGGATATCAATAGGAAAGAAACCATCATTATTGTACAATGGGTTATATAAAGAGGAGTTTCTAAAATATGTAATATTGAATTTTCTAACTAAAAATGTCATACAGATCATTTATATATCATTTCAATCTTCAATATTTTAACAACATTAATTTTCAACATTAATCCACATTTATATTCATTATGTAATTACCATGGTAAATATTCATTGACCCAAAATATATGATGACAACTCTTTCTAATTTTATTTGATTTGAACATTTTTTTTGAATCTATTTCATATAATTCAATTTATAAATATGATAAAATTTACATTTAAATTCTAGTGTATGTGAATTAATAAAAATTATAGATAAATATATTTTTATCTACTTAGGAATTTAATTCATATTTATAACAAAATATTATTTATGTGATTTATTATTAATATTTTATATTGCTAAATATTTTAATATATTCATCATTAGTTGTACATAATTGTATTTATTTAAATAATCTTTCGAAACAAAATTAAAAAAAATAATTTTAAATCAAATTCGAGTTAGAAAATTAATATAAATAACATAAATATATTATTTATATTCAGAATAATAAATGTTATCTATTTTAGGTGATATAAATCAATGAATTTATTGATATGTATTTTTAATTATATGTACGGATAAATTGACTATCTACATTACTATAATGTATATGTAATAGAATGTGCCTTATGAAATACTTTCAAGGATAAAGTGACTAATTTATCTAGAAAAAGGTTTGGTTATTAATATTCCACAAATATGAATTGATCCATTAAATACTCTCTTATAGTCATAAAACATTAACCTATATTTATTTATGTTTTTATTCATTTTTAATTGTTTATCCTCCTATTCATGTCCCCTTGACCAGTCTCTATCTTTAATTTTTTTTAATTTATAAATCATTGTTTTTAATGAGATTATTTCTTATCAGTGGAATATTTTTATAATGTTTCAATGTAACGCCCCGACCCCAGCTACCCAGAGTCGGTGAATTAATTCGTAACATTGGCATGATCACAAAAGATCAAGTCTCCAAAGACTGATTAGTTTAGTAGCCTTGGAAACACTAGATACATTCTTAAACGTTACATTACATCATAAAGTGAAAAACTACAATAACAAAGTCTCCATAGTCCACACTCATATCCTCTTCTCACAATCCCTGCAGGTCATTCATAAAATACTTCTTCACATCCTGGAGAATATTAAAACATTGAAAGGGGTGAGCTCAGATGATCAGTAAGGATAACAATATTGCGGAAGCTTTCATAAATAAACATAAAAATTTAAGGCAATGTATAACTAAAACAAAAGCCTTTTAAACTTGAACATCAACATAATATGGCAAAAGTAAAATGAGATAATGCCATTCACTTCTTCACATGGATATTCTACTGGTCGAATAATCACATGCAATATCAATAACCACTTTCATAATGAGGGGATGTATAATGCCGGACGTTCTGAAACATTTTGTCAAGGCCTCGAGCAAGACGTCTAAAATGATTAAGGCCTCGGCCAAAACCATAAATCAAATTGGGAAAGGGCCTCGTCCAATTCCACGTCTAGTTGTCTCATGAGACCTACCGATGCATTGAGGAGCTATAGTGGGATCCACCCGTCACTTATTAAGTCCAATACATTCCTCATATGAATAGGTTTAAACATATCATAAACCATAACATAATCATATCACATAAACATGCATAAAGGAAACATAACATTTCCACATTTCAATCACAAGATATCAAAACAACACATTGATTTAATAAAAATGCTTTCAAAACCATTTTCAATACCAACATAAAATAAAGTTAAAACTTTGTATTTATTTTTCATTAAAAAAAATGATGGCTTGTAGAGGAAGCCGAAACTCAAATAATGGTCACGGCGGCGGAGAAGTCATTGTCTCCGCATTAATACGGAAAGAAAAACATTCCCTTTTTTCGTTTAGCAAAATGCTTCGTATAAAAAAGATTCCTTTTGAATAAACGTAAAAGTCAAAGGGGTTTATACACCGTATAAAAGAAAGTTGTGTATAAAACCAAATATGCCTCAATGAAAGGAGATTGAGACGAAGTCCTTAAAAACGTCATTTTTAAAATAAAATTGATCTATTATGTGTATTCACTATAGGTACACATAAAGAAAGTAAAAATACAAAATATGACATAATAATATCATGACATAATTTGAAAGTAGGAGATTAACCCAAAGAATATAAATTGGGTTAAGAAGTTCCCTTACCTTGTGTCCGACTTGACTCAACCGTTCTTTAACCTCCTGAATAATAAACTAGAGTTAATATCTACCTTATTAAGAACCATTTTCAATTTCATTATCCTTTTTATATCACTTATTACAATGTTATGAATATTATTTAATTATTCAAGTTAATAATGATCGTTTTGTCGATCTTTGGTAACTTGAGTCAACAATAAACATCTTATAATTACAAGTTGTTCATGTGGTAGAATATCCATTATATCCAGAATTATATTCATGATTTAGATGTCATATATATATTATATATCCAGTATATACATTCATTTATAATATTACGTAACATTTATAGGTAAGAAATGAAATGCACCGTTCATGGAGACGGTAAGCCGTACGTACGCATGAACGCTACTTTCATTTATATTTCATATTTAATTGAATGAAATCATAATGATATAAATGTATAATATAATTCCATTATAATATAGTTTATAATACCATTTACTCCATCCTTTATACATCCCACATATGGCATTAACGATTCAAATCACTTTGAGGGGGCGGTAGTCCGCACTTCCTAAAATGAAATTATCGCGTTTACCCATAATGTAAATCATAAAGTATTCCATAAATGAGAAATACAGAAGCATAAGTAAAACATAAACATATTATATATCATATATAAAAATAGTGACATCGTAATGGCCACCTTTGAAGGTGTTATATGTGTGTTGAACAATCATCGTTTCGTGAGGCAGAAATTCGCCATCCACAGAAACCGTATGTTCTTTAACCATTAGATGTAGGTGTGTGTAAGTGTAGCTCAAATAATTCTTATATCAAAATCATAGTATATTTAGGATACTGGTGTTGTTACAAAATAAATGAATAAAAAGAGTTTAGGGGGTTGGAGAAGAAAAATAAAACAAAACAACATTAGAGAAGACATTACCTCAAAATCGGGTAACTCTTTTTGATTTGAGCCAAAGGCTTCTTTGGGAAGAGTTATGCCCAAAGTGAGGCTTCTAGGAGTAATAGGGGGAAGTTGGGAGAGTATTTGATCAGAGTTTTTCCGAGCCAAATGGCTTGATGGTGTGAATAAGGTGGGAGAGGTGGGGGCCTTTTATAAGTGGAGAGGAGGGGCTCTTTTGGAAAGATTGAAATGTTACATTATTACACAATGCTTTCGGATTCTAAAGGTCCCACACTTATATAATTCTAGGCTAAGGTGATAAGGGTTCGAAATATCCTCATCAAATTGGCTTTGGACAAGTGTAAGCCTTGGATTTTGCATTATCTTCCCATTTTATTTAAATCGTTAAATAATGAGGTCATCGCTACATCATCATGATGTCATAAATAATTTAATTTATTTAATGTCTAAAAATTATAAAAAAAATACTGTGATGTAGGAAATCTTTTTATCTTTCTAATTATTATTTATAATAAAAATTTTGACTTGTGTAACCCCACTTAAAAACTGTTTTAGTAAAACAACTCATGTTTGTGTCAATTTAATTTTAACATTAAATAAATATATATTAATGTCATTTTCCAACTAAAGTGGCTCCATGGGGTCCCCAAGTTGACCCATGGTTTGTCTTGGTCGGCCATGACTCATACAATAGGAGTAGGACAAGTGTCATGCTCATCTCATATTATTATAACATTATTTGTACCTTAAACTACACTAATTACCTCTAATCACGATTAAGAACTTAAAAGTTACTATTCACCAAAAAAATTATTTTAATCTCATTGAACCACATATTACTTCTTAATGACATCCATGTATGTCGGATTTTTGAAAATCAAATCACAGAATTGGTAATATTTCATTTAAACGAAAAATCAGTTATTTAACTACCACTTAGTGGTTTCACTATTCATCAAAAATTGAAGTTTTTCAGAACAATGCCAAAATTTCACCCTAAGCTATAATTGATATTCCGAATTCAAAAATGATGTCTATTTTACAAAATTCCAAACATATAAGTTTCATTAATTAATTTTATAATTAATTCCCGCTGTTACAATAAATAGCGTGTTTTTAAGAAACAATTTATATCAAAAGATTGGCAATTGTTTATGTCCAATTTCAATGTTAAATTAATTCTAATGACCACCATTTGATAAAATGGTAAAAATATATTCTAATTATACTTTAAAACCACTAAATAGTATAATTTATCACTATAAATTATTTTGATTAAAAAAAGTTGTTTTTAAGTAATTTTCACTATTCATAAAAAATTAGAAGTTCTCAGAAAAATACCAAAAATTCAATATAGGCTAATTTCGATATTACGAATACAAAAATGAAGTCCATTTTGAAATATAAAATTTCTATAATTTGAAAAGGTCGTTATTACTATTCATAACGGCTACTATGATTAGTCGGGGTGTTTTAGAACTTGAAGTTGCGTACAATGCAAGCTATTGCATTATTGAATGAGAAGCGTATCATGGAAGCTCGGGGTGTTACATTCTCCCCTCCTTCAATAAATTGCGTCCTCGCAATTTGAAATTTTTCTTTGAAAATAAAAGGTTGAAAATAGAAAATACCTTTGTGGAAAACCCACATCAGAAATAAGGTTAATAAAATTTAGCCTTAATAAGAGGCAAATGGAAATAAGAAAGTCACCACCAAATTATGATCTCGATAAGGAGAAAATTGGTGGAAATTAGAGACATATAATTGGAGGAAAAACGTAAATATTTGTAGGGAGCGATTGAGGTCATTAATCATAATCAACTGTCAAATTGAGGGCCTCAAAGCCTTCAATCTATGTTGATTTAAAATATCATCAGTTCAACAAGACATAAGGTATTAGGATCACACATTTTTTTGTTTTAATATCCCTTTACTAAAGTTTAAGAATTAATTTATTCATTGAATAAGAGATAGGTATATACATATTTATGCTTGATAATTAGAGTTTCAACCTTCAACTCATCTTTCACTCAAAAAGATAATACAACTCAAAAATATTATACTTATCCTAATTGTATAAGGTTACAAATGTTAACACATACAATTTAGATTAGTAAAATTATTTTGTAATAACCAGGGACTTCCTGTAGGCTAGTGGTAGGAAATAAAGGCCAGTCGCACTATGGTTGTGGGTTCGATTCCTGCAGCTTTTTCCGACGTGACGGGTTATACCCCACCCTGCAGGTTGTCCTTTTCCTAAAACTATAGTATCATAATATTCCAAAAATAATCTTCATAAATTTTTTAACTTTAAACAATACTATCCAAAGATCAACTTAATCCACTCTAACCTTTATAGTTATCCAAAATACTTCTGTCCAACTCACATTCCAAATTTTATAAGGAAGGTAAACATAATGAAGATCCTTTTTCCCATGTAACAACATGTGAACACCTTCATCATGTATTCTTTTTAATCATACTGAATTACCATGATACCTTATTCCTTATAGAATACTAGATATACTCCTTCTATCCAAAAATGTATACAAATCATCAATCAGTTTCAAGGAAGTTAAGAATATCCAATATAATTTATCCAAATCAATCACGTTTTATTCAAAAATCACTATCTCGGTATCAGAACCATATTATGGTTTATCTTTCTCTCAACCATATATTTTCCATAAATTTAACCTACTGTGGAGTCACTTTTCTTGGTTCCACACAATCTTAAGTCCTTGATGAAATAGTACTGCAGTACAATCCTTATATACTCCATAATTATTATAACCAGTACATCATTGATACAACACACAAATTACAAAATTATTTAATAACAACATAAGAACTCTAATCATTACTCCTCATCTGTGGTAGTATCATAACTTTATTATTATCCAATAACATCATTTGGGGAATACTCTGATGATTTGGACATTGGTTTGCGTAGTGTCCCCAATCCTTGCAGAAGAAGCATTGTACATTTGAAACCATTTTCTTACCCTTGCAGTCACGCACTTTGTGTCCTTTTTCTCTACACTTATAACAAACTCTCATTCCCTTTAGGCAAGTTCCATGATGTTTCTTCCCACAATTACCACATATTGGAAAATTCTTCTTTCCCCTCATCCCTTTATCCATCATTCTCTCTTCCATCCCTTTCGTCTCTTGCTTCGCTTCAAAGCCATAGGACTCAGAGAATTCTTTACTTATCTTATTAACACATGATACTATTTCTTCATATGTTGAGAACACATGGGAGACTATTTCCCTTCGAAATGATGGCTTAATATCGTGAAAGATATGATCCTTCTTACTCTTTGGATCATACGTACTGCTGGAGTTCACATTCCTTCTACTGGGCGCCATTTCTAAACAATGGCATAAACTAGATTAGTTTATGAATCAAAATATATAATTCCATACTTGTAAAACACTTTACATAAATTGAAATATTTATGGATATAATCCATAATCATAAAAAGAAATGTTTTCTTTGAGGAAGTATATACTCATAACCCTTCATAGTGGTTTGTAAAGAAAATGAGAGTTATCCTAAGCTTATCCCCCGGGAGTGTCGTAACCAAGAGTGCAGCAAGGCCCGTTGTCGTGTACCAGTTCCCGTTCGAGGCTAGCTCAAAGCGGTGTTTTCGGGTTTTACCCCTAGGTACATCTGTGCCAGAGCCGCCTCTACCTGCTCGTATCCAGACAGGGATGTATTGCTCGGAAAACTCATAACATCTCTATAATACCAAAATTCTAGAAAGTTTCTCTATACTAATCTTCAAAGTCTATCTTTGGGCTATGTGCTCCAATCAGAGTTTATCTAAATCTAGCTTCCAAGGTTAGTACTAAACTGCCTCTGATACCAACTGTAACGCCCCGACCCTAGCTACCCAGAGTCGGTGCATTACTTCGTAAAATTGGCATGATCACAAAAGATCAAGTCTCGAAAGACCGATTAGTTTAGTAGCCTTGGAAACACTAGATACATTCTTAAACGTTACATTACATCATAAAGTGAAAAACTACAATAACAAAGTCTCCATATTCCACACTCATATCCTCTTCTCACAATCCCTACAGGTCATTCATAAAATACTTCTTCACATCCTGGAAAATATTAAAACATTGAAAGGGGTGAGCTCAGATGCTCAGTAAGGATAACAATATTGCGGAAGCTTTCATAAATAAACATCAAAATTTAAGGCAATGTATAACTAAAACAAAAGCCTTTTAAACTTGAACATCAACATAATATGGCAAAAGTAAAATGAGATAATTCCATTCACTTTTTCACATGGATATTCTACTGGTCGAATAATCACATGCAATATCAATAACCACTTTCATAATGAGGGGATGTATAATGTCGGACATTCTGAAACATTTTGTCAAGGCCTCGGCCAAGACGTCTAAAATGATTAAGGCCTCGGCCAAAACCATAAATCAAATTGGGAAAGGGCCTCGGCCAATTCCACGTCTAGTTGTCTCATGAGACCTACCGATGCATTGAGGAGCTATAGTGGGCTCCACCCGTCACTTATTAAGTCCAATACATTCCTCATATGAATAGGTTTAAACATATCATAAACCATAACATAATCATATCACATAAACATGCATAAAGGAAACATAACATTTCCACATTTCAATCACAAGATATCAATACAACACATTGATATAATAAAAACGCTTTCAAAACCATTTTCAATACCAACATAAAATAAAGTTAAAACTTTGTATTTATTTTTCATTAAAAAAAATGATGGCTTGTAGAGGAAGCCGAAACACAAATAATGGTCACGGCGGCGGAGAAGTCATTGTCGCCACATAAATACGGAAATAAAAACATTCCCTTTTGTCGTTTAGCAAAACGCTTCGTATAAAAAAGATTCCTTTTGAATAAACGTAAAAGTCAAAGGGGTTTATACACCTTATAAAAGAAAGTTGTGTATAAAACCAAATATGCCTCAATGAAAGGAGATTGAGATGAAGTCCTTAAAAAGGTCATTTTTAAAATAAAATAGATCTATTATGTGTATTCACTATAGGTACACATAAAGAAAGTAAAAATACAAAATAGGACATAATAATATCATGACATAATTTGAAAGTAGGAGATTAACCCAAAGAATATAAATTGGGTTAAGAAGTTCCCTTACCTTGTGTCCGACTTGACTCAGCCGTTCTTTAACCTCCTGAATAATAAACTAGAGTTAATATCTACCTTATTAAGAACCATTTTCAATTTTATTATCCTTTTTATATCACTTATTACAATGTTATGAATATTATGTAATTATTCAAGTTAATAATGATCATTTTGTCGATCTTTGGTAACTTGAGTCAACAATAAACATCTTATAATTACAAGTTGTTCATGTGGTAGAATATCCATTATATCCAGAATTATATTCATGATTTAGATGTCATATATATATTATATATCCAGTATATACATTCATTTATAATATTACGTAACATTTAGAGGTAAGAAATGAAATGCACCGTTCATGGAGACGGTAAGCCGTACGTACGCATGAACGCTACTTTCATTTCTATTTCATATTTAATGGAATGAAATCATAATGATATAAATGTATAATATAATTTCATTATAATATAGTGTATAATACCATTTACTCCATCTTTTATACATCCCACATATGGCATTAACGATTCAAATCACTTTGAGGGGGCGGTAGTCCGCACTTCCTAAAATGAAATTATCGCGTTTACCCATAATGGAAATCATAAAGTATTCCATAAATGAGAAATACAGAAGAATAAGTAAAACATAAACATATTATATATCATATATAAAAATAGTGACATCGTAATGGCCACCTTTGAAGGTGTTATATGAGTGTTGAACAATCATCGTTTCGTGAGGCAGAAATTCACCATCCACAGAAACCGTATGTTCTTTAACCATTAGATGTAGGTGTGTGTAAGTGTAGCTCATATAATTCTTATAACAACATCCTAGTATATTGAGGATACTGGTGTTGTTACAAAATAAATGAATAAAAAGAGTTTAGGGGGTTGGAGAAGAAAAATAAAACAAAACAACATTAGAGAAGACATTACCTCAAAATCGGGTAACTATTTTTGATTTGAGCCAAAGGCTTCTTTGGGAAGAGTTATGCCCAAAGTGAGGCTTCTATGAGTACGAGGGGGAAGTTGGGAGAGTATTTGGTCAGAGGTTGGCCGAGCAAAATGGCTTGAAGGTGTGAATAAGGTGGGAGAGTTGGGGGCCTTTTATAAGTGGAGAGGAGGGGCTCTTTTTGAAAGATTGAAATGTTACATTATTACACAATGCTTTTCGGATTCTAAAGGTCCCACACTTATATAATTAGAGGCTAAAGTGATAAGGGTTCGAAATCTCGTCATCCAATTGGCTTTGGACAAGTGTAAGCCTTGAATTTTTCATTATCTTCCCATTTTATTTAAATCGTTAAATAATGAGGTCATCGCTACATCATCGTGATGTCATAAATAATTTAATTTATTTAATGTCTAAAAATTATAAAAAAATACTACGATGTAGGAAATCTTTTTAGCTTTATAATGAATATTTATAATTAAAATTGGGACTTGTGTAACCCCACTTAAAAACTGTTTTAGTAAAACAACTCATGTTTGTGTCAATTTAATTTTAACATTAAATAAATATATATTAATGTCATTTTCCAACTAAAGTGGCTCCATGGGGTCCCCAAGTTGACCCATGGGTTGTCTTGGTCGGCCATGACTCATCCAATAGGAGTAGGACAAGTGTCATTCTTATCTCATATTATTATAACATTATTTGTACCTTAAACTACACTAATTACCTCTAATCGCGATTAAGAACTTAAAAGTTACTATTCACCAAAAAAATTATTTTAATCTCATTGAACCACATTTTACTTCTTAATGACATCCATGTATGTCTGATTTTTGAAAATCAAATCACAGAAGTGGTAATATTTCATTTAAACGAAAAATCAGTTATTTAACTACCACTTAGTGGTTTCACTATTCATCAAAAACTGAAGTTTTTCAGAACAATGCCAAAATTTCACCCTAAGCTATAATTGATATTCCGAATTCAAAAATGATGTCTATTTTACAAAATTCCAAACATATAAGTTGCATTAATTAATTTTATAATTAATTCCCGCTGTTACAACAAATAGCGTGTTTTTAAGAAACAATTTATATCAAAAGATTGGCAATTGTTTATGTCCAATTTCAATGTTAAATTAATTATAATGACCACCATTGGATAAAATGGTAAGAATATATTCTAATTATACTTTAAAACCACTAAATAGTATAGTTTATCACTATAAATTATTTTGATTAAAAAAAGTTGTTTTTAAGTAATTTTCACTATTCATAAAAAATTAGAAGTTCTCAGAAAAATACCAAAAATTCAATATAGGCTAATTTCGATATTACGAATACAAAAATGAAGTCCATTTTGAAATATAAAATTTCTATAATTTTAAAAAGTCGTTATTACTATTCATAACGGCTACTATGATTAGTCGGGGGGTTTTAGAACTTGAAGTTGCGTACAATGCAAGCTATTGCATTATTGAATGAGAAGCGTATCATGGAAGCTCGGGGTGTTACATTCTCCCCTCCTTCAATAAGTTGCGTCCTCGCAATTTGAAATTTTTCTTTGAAAATAAAAGGTTTAAAATAGAAAATACCTTTGTGGAAAACCCACATCGGAAATAAGGTTAATAAAATTTAGCCTTAATAAGAGGCAAATGGAAATAAGAAAGTCACCACCAAATTATGATCTCGATAAGGACAACATTGGTGGCAATTAGAGACATATAATTGGAGGGAAAACGTAAATATTTGTAGGGAGTGATTGAGGTCATCAATCATAATCAACTATCAAATTGAGGGCCTCAAAGCCTTCAATCTATGTTGATTTAAAATATCATCAGTTCAACAAGACATAAGGTATTAGGATCACACATTTTTTTTAATATCCCTTTACTAAATTTTAAGAATTAATTTATTCATTGAATAAGAGATAGGTATATATATATTTATGCTTGACAATTAGAGTTTCAACCTTCAACTCATCTTTCACTCAAAAAGATAATACAACTCAAAAATATTATACTTATCCTAATTGTATAAGGTTACAAATGTTAACACATACAATTTAGATTAGTAAAATTATTTTTTAATAACCAGGGACTTCCTGTAGGCTAGTGGTAGGAAATAAAGGCTCATCGCACTATGGTTGTGGGTTCGATTCCTGCAGCTTTGTCCGACGTGACGGGTTATGCCCCACCCTGCAGGTTGTCCTTTTCCTAAAACTATAGTATCATAATATTCCAAAAATAATATTCATAAATTTTTTAACTTTAAACAATACTATCCAAAGATCAACTTAATCCACTCTAACCTTTATAGTTATCCAAAATACTTCTGTCCAACTCACAGTCCAAATTTTATAAGGAAGGTAAACATAATGAAGATCCTTTTTCCCATGTAACAACATGTGAACACCTTCATCATGTATTCTTTTTAAACATACTGAATTACCATGATACCTTATTCCTTATAGAATACTAGATATAATCCTTCTATCCAAAAATGTATACAAATCATCAATCAGTTTCAAGGAAGTTAAGAATATCCAATATAATTTATCCAAATCAATCACGTTTTATTCAAAAATCACTATCTCGGTATCAGAACCATATTATGGTTTATCTTTCTCTCAACCATATATTTTCCATAAATTTAACCTACTGTGGAGTCACTTTTCTTGGTTCCACACAATCTTAAGTCCTTGATGAAATAGTACTGCAGTACAATCCTTATATACTACATAATTATTATAACCAGTACATCATTGATAGAACACTAAAATTACAAAATTATTTAATAACAACATAAGAACTCTAATCATTACTCCTCATCTGTGGTAGTATCATAACTTGATTATTATCCAATAACATCATTTGGGGAATACTCTGATGATTTGGACATTGGTTTGCGTAGTGTCCCCAATCCTTGCAAAAGAAGCATTGTACATTTGAAACCGTTTTCTTACCCTTGCAGTCACGCACTTTGTGTCCTTTTTCTCTACACTTATAACAAACTCTCATTCCCTTTAGGCAAGTTCCATGATGTTTCTTCCCACAATTAACACATATTGAAAATTCTTCTTTCCCCTCATCCCTTTATCCATCATTCTCTCTTCCATCCCTTTCGTCTCTTGCTTCGCTTCAAAGCCATAGGACTCAGAGAATTCTTTACTTATCTTATTAACACATGATACTATTTCTTCATATGTTGAGAACACATGGGAGACTATTTCCCTTCGAAATGATGGCTTAATACCGTGAAAGATATTATCCTTCTTACTCTTTGGATCATACGTACTGCTGGAGTTCACATTCCTTCTACTGGGCGCCATTTCTAAACAATGGAATAAACTAGATTAGTTTATGAATCAAAATACATAATTCCATACTTGTAAAACACTTTACATAAATTGAAATATTTATGGATATAATCCATAATCATAAAAAGAAATGTTTTCTTTGAGGAAGTATATACTCATAACCCTTCATAGTGGTTTGTAAAGAAAATGAGAGTTATCCTAAGCATATCCCCCGGGAGTGTCGTAACCAAGAGTGCAGCAAGGCCCGTTGTCGTGTACCAGTACCCGTTCGAGTCTAGCTCAAAGCGGTGTTTTCGGGTTTTACCCCTAGGTACATCTGTTCCAGAGCCGCCTCTACCTGCTCGTATCCAGACAGGGATGTATTGTTCGGAAAACTCATAACATATCTATAATACCAAAATTCTAGGAAGTTCTTCTATACTAATCCTCAAAGTCTATCTTTGGGCTATGTGCTCTAATCAGAGTTTATCTAAATCTAGCTTCCAAGGTTAGTACTAAACTGCCTCTGATACCAACTGTAACGCCCCGACCCCAGCTACCCAGAGTTGGTGCATTACTTCGTAACATTGTCATGATCACAAAAGATCATGTCTCGAAATACCGATTAGTTTAGTAGCCTTGGAAACACTAGATACATTCTTAAACGTTACATTACATCATAAAGTGAAAAACTACAATAAAAAAGTCTCCATAGTCCACACTCATATCCTCTTCTCACAATTTCTACAGGTCATTCATAAAATACTTCTTCACATCCTGGAAAATATTAAAACATTGAAAGGGGTGAGCTCAGATGCTCAGTAAGGATAACAATATTGCGGAAGCTTTCATAAATAAACATAAAAATTTAAGGCAATGTATAACTAAAACAAAAGCCTTTTAAACTTGAACATCAACATAATATGGCAAAAGTAAAATGAGATAATGCCATTCACTTCTTCACATGGATATTCTACTGGTCGAATAATCACATGCAATATCAATAACCACTTTCATAATGAGGGGATGTATAATGCCAGACATTCTGAAACATTTTGTCAAGGCCTCGGCCATGAAGTCTAAAATGATTAAGGCCTTGGCCTAAACCATAAATCAAATTGGGAAAGGGCCTCGGCCAATTCCACGTCTAGTTGTCTCATGAGACCTACCGATGCATCGAGGAGCTATAGCGGGCTCCACCCGTCACTTATTAAGTCCAATACATTCCCAATATGAATAGGTTTAAACATATCATAAACCATAACATAATCATATCACATAAACATGCATAAAGGAAACATAACATATCCACATTTCAATCACAAGATATCAATACAACACATTGATATAATAAAAACGGTTTCAAAACCATTTTCAATACCAACATAAAATAAAGTTAAAACTTTGTATTTATTTTTCATTAAAAAAATGATGGCTTGTAGAGGAAGCCGAAACTCAAATAATGGTCACGGCGGCGGAGAAGTCATTTTCACCGCATAAATACGGAAATAAAAACATTCCCTTTTGTCGTTTAGCAAAACGCTTCGTATAAAAAAGATTCCTTTTGAATAAACGTAAAAGTCAAAGGGGTTTATACACCGTATAAAAGAAAGTTGTGTATAAAACCAAATATGCCTCAATGAAAGGAGATTGAGATGAAGTCCTTAAAAAGTTCATTTTTAAAATAAAATATATCTATTATGTGAATTCACTATAGGTACACATAAAGAAAGTAAAAATACAAAATAGGACATAATAATATCATGACATAATTTGAAAGTAGGAGATTAACCCAAAGAATATAAATTGGGTTAAGAAGTTCCCTTACCTTGTGTCTGACTTGACTCAACCGTTCTTTAACCTCCTGAATAATAAACTAGAGTTAATATCTAACTTATTAAGAACCATTTTCAATTTTATTATCCTTTTTATATCACTTATTACAATGTTATGAATATTATGTAATTCTTCAAGTTAATAATGATCGTTTTGTCGATCTTTGGTAACTTGAGTCAACAATAAACATCTTATAATTACAAGTTGTTCATGTGGTAGAATATCCATTATATCCAGAATTATATTCATGATTTAGATGTCATATATATATTATATATCCATTATATACATTCATTTATAATATTACGTAACATTTAGAGGTAAGAAATGAAATGCACCGTTCATGGAGACGGTAAGCCGTACGTACGCATGAACGCTACTTTCATTTATATTTCATATTTAATGGAAAGAAATCATAATGATATAAATGTATAATATAATTCCATTATAATATAGTGTATAATACCATTTACTCCATCCTTTATACATCCCACATATGGCATTAACGATTCAAATCACTTTGAGGGGGCGGTAGTCCGCACTTCCTAAAATGAAATTATCGCGTTTACCAATAATGGAAATCATAAATTATTCCATAAATGAGAAATACAGAAGCATAAGTAAAACATAAACATATTATATATCATATATAAAAATAGTGACATCGTAATGGCCACCTTTGAAGGTGTTATATGTGTGTTGAACAATCATCGTTTCGTGAGGCAGAAATTCGCCATCCACAGAAACCGTATGTTCTTTAACCATTAGATGTAGGTTTGTGTAAGTTTAGCTCAAATAATTCTTATAAAAACATCCTAGTATATTGAGGATACTGGTGTTGTTACAAAATAAATGAATAAAAAGAGTTTAGGGGGTTGGAGAAGAAAAATAAAACAAAACAACATTAGAGAAGACATTACCTCAAAATCGGGTAACTCTTTTTGATTTGAGCCAACGGCTTCTTTGGGAAGAGTTATACCCAAAGTGTGGCTTCGAGGAGTAAAAGGGGGAAGTTGGGAGAGTATTTGGTCAGAGTTTGGCCGAGCCAATTGGCTTGATGGTGTGAATAAGGTGGGAGAGGTGGAGGCCTTTTATAAGTGGAGAGGAGGGGCTCTTTTGGAAAGATTAAAATATTACATTATTACACAATGCTTTTCGGATTATAAAGGTCCCACACTTATATAATTCTAGGCTAAGGTGATAAGGGTTCGAAATCTCCTCATCCAATTGGCTTTGGACAAGTTTAAGCCTTGGATTTTGCATTATATTCCCATTTTATTTAAATCGTTAAATAATGAGGTCATCGTTACATCATCATGATGTCATAAATAATTAAATTTATTTAATGTCTAAAAATTATAAAAAAAATACTATTATGTAGGAAATCTTTTTAGCTTTCTAATTAATATTTATAATAAAAATTTGGACTTGTTTAACCCCACTTAAAAACTATTTTAGTAAAACAACTCATGTTTGTGTCAATTTAATTTTAACATTAAATAAATATATATTAATGTCATTTTCCAACTAAAGTGGCTCCATGGGGTCCCCAAGTTGACCCATGGGTTGTATTGGTCGGCCATGACTCATCCAATAGGAGTAGGACAAGTGTCATGCTCATCTCATATTATTATAACATTATTTGTACCTTAAACTACACTAATTACCTCTAATCGCGATTAAGAACTTAAAAGTTACTATTCACCAAAAAAATTATTTTAATCTCATTGAACCACATTTTACTTCTTAATGACATCCATGTATGTCGGATTTTTGAAAATCAAATCACAGAAGTGGTAATATTTCATTTAAATGAAAAATCAGTTATTTAACTACCACTTAGTGGTTCCACTATTCATCAAAAATTGATGTTTTTCAGAACAATGCCAAAATTTCACCCTAAGCTATAATTGATATTCTGAATTCAAAAATGATGTCTATTTTACAAAATTCCAAACATATAAGTTGAATTAATTAATTTTATAATTAATTCTCACTGTTACAACAAATAGCGTGTTTTTAAGAAACAATTTATATCAAAAGATTGGCAATTGTTTATGTCCAATTTCAATGTTAAATTAATTCTAATGACCACCATTGGATAAAATGGTAAAAATATATTCTATTTATACTTTAAAACCACTAAATAGTATAATTTATCAATATAAATTATTTTGATTAAAAAAAGTTGTTTTTAAGTAATTTTCACTATTCATAAAAAATTAGAAGTTCTCAGAAAAATACAAAAAATTCAATATAGGCTAATTTCGATATTACGAATACAAAAATGAAGTCCATTTTGAAATATAAAATTTCTATAATTTTAAAAAGTCGTTATTACTATTCATAACGGCTACTATGATTAGTCGGGGTGTTTTAGAACTTGAAGTTGCGTACAATGCAAGCTATTGCATTATTGAATGAGAAGCGTATCATGGAAGCTCGGGGTGTTACATTCTCCCCTCCTTCAATAAATTGCGTCATCGCAATTTGAAATTTTTCTTTGAAAATAAAAGGATGAAAATAGAAAATACCTTTGTGGAAAACCCACATCGGAAATAAGGTTAATAAAATTTAGCCTTAATAAGAGGCAAATGGAAATAAGAAAGTCACCGCCAAATTATGATCTTGATAAGGAGAAAATTGGTGGCAATTATAGACATATAATTGGAGGAAAAACGTAAATATTTGTAGGGAGTGATTGAGGTCATCAATCATAATCAACTGTCAAATTGAGGGCCTCAAAGCCTTCAATCTATGTTGATTTAAAATATCATCAGTTCAACAAGACATAAGGTATTAGGATCACACATTTTTTTTGTTTTAATATCCCTTTACTAAAGTTTAAGAATTAATTTATTCATTGAATAAGAGATAGGTATATATATATTTATGCTTGACAATTAGAGTTTCAACCTTCAACTCATCTTTCACTCAAAAAGATAATACAACTCAAAAATATTATACTTATCCTAATTGTATAAGGTTACAAATGTTAACACATACAATTTAGATTAGTAAAATTATTTTGTAATAACCAGGGACTTCCTGTAGGCTAGTGGTAGGAAATAAAGGCCAGTCGCACTATGGTTGTGGGTTCGATTCCTGCAGCTTTGTCCGACGTGACGGGTTATGCCCCACCCTGCAGGTTGTCCTTTTCCTAAAACTATAGTATCATAATATTCCAAAAATAATCTTCATAAATTTTTTAACTTTAAACAATACTATCCAAAGACCAACTTAATCCACTCTAACCTTTATAGTTATCCAAAATACTTATGTCCAACTCACAGTCCAAATTTTATAAGGAAGGTAAACATAATGAAGATCCTTTTTCCCATGTAACAACATGTGAACACCTTCATCATGTATTCTTTTTAAACATACTGAATTACCATGATACCTTATTCCTTATAGAATACTAGATATACTCCTTCTATCCAAAAATGTATTCAAATCATCAATCAGTTTCAAGGAAGTTAAGAATATCCAATATAATTTATCCAAATCAATCACGTTTTATTCAAAAATCACTATCTCGGTATCAGAACCATATTATGGTTTATCATTCTATCAACCATATATTTTCCATAAATTTAACCTAATGTGGAGTCACTTTTCTTGGTTCCACACAATCTTAAGTCCTTGATGAAATAGTACTGCAGTACAATCCTTATATACTCCATAATTATTATAACCAGTACATCATTGATACAACAATCAAATTACAAAATTATTTAATAACAACATAAGAACTCTAATCATTACTCCTCATCTGTGGTAGTATCATAACTTGATTATTATCCAATAACATCATTTGGGGAATACTCTGATGATTTGGACATTGGTTTGCGTAGTGTCCCCAATCCTTGCAGAAGAAGCATTGTACATTTGAAACCATTTTCTTACCCTTGCAGTCACGCACTTTGTGTCCTTTTTCTCTACACTTATAACAAACTCTCATTCCCTTTAGGCAAGTTCCATGATGTTTCTTCCCACAATTATCACATATTGGAAAATTCTTCTTTCCCCTCATCCATTTATCCATCATTCTCTCTTCCATCCCTTTCGTCTCTTGCTTCGCTTCAAAGCCAGAGGACTCAGAGAATTCTTTACTTATCTTATTAACACATGATACTATTTATTCATATTTTGAGAACACATGGGAGACTATTTCCCTTCGAAATGATGGCTTAATACCGTGAAAGATATGATCCTTCTTACTCTTTGGATCATACGTACTGCTGGAGTTCACATTCCTTCTACTAGGCGCCATTTCTAAACAATGGCATAAACTAGATTAGTTTATGAATCAAAATACATAATTCCATACTTGTAAAACACTTTACATAAATTGAAATATTTATAGATATAATCCATAATCATAAAAAGAAATGTCTTCTTTGAGGAAGTATATACTCATAACCCTTCATAGTGGTTTGTAAAGAAAATGAGAGTTATCCTAAGCATATCCCCCGGGAGTGTCGTAACCAAGAGTGCAGCAAGGCCCGTTGTCGTGTACCAGTTCCCGTTCGAGTCTAGCTCAAAGCGGTGTTTTCGGGTTTTACCCCAAGGTACATCTGTGCCAGAGCCGCCTCTACCTACTCGTATCCAGATAGGGATGTATTGCTCGGAAAACTCATAACATCTCTATAATACCAAAATTCTAGGAAGTTCTTCTATACTAATCCTCAAAGTCTATCTTTGGGCTATGTGCTCTAATCAGAGTTTATCTAAATCTAGCTTCCAAGGTTAGTACTAAACTGCCTCTGATACCAACTATAACGCCCCGACCCCAGCTACCGAGAGTCGGTGCATTACTTCGTAACATTGGCATGATCACAAAAGATCAAGTCTCGAAAGACCGATTAGTTTAGTAGCCTTGGAAACACTAGATACATTCTTAAACGTTACATTACATCATAAAGTGAAAAACTACAATAACAAAGTCTCCATAGTCCACACTCATATCCTCTTCTCACAATCCCTACAGGTCATTCATAAAATACTTCTTCACATCCTGGAAAATATTAAAACATTGAAAGGGGTGAGCTCAGATGCTCAGTAAGGATAACAATATTGCGGAAGCTTTCATAAATAAACATAAAAATTTAAGGCAATGTATAACTAAAACAAAAGCCTTTTAAACTTGAACATCAACATAATATGGCAAAAGTAAAATGATATAATTCCATTCACTTCTTCACATGGATATTCTACTAGTCGAATAATCACATGCAATATCAATAACCACTTTCATAATGAGGGGATGTATAATGCCGGACATTCTGAAACATTTTGTCAAGGCCTCGGCCAAGACGTCTAAAATGATTAAGGCCTCGGCCAAAACCATAAATCAAATTGGGAAAGGGCCTCGGCCAATTCCACGTCTATTTGTCTCATGAGACCTACCGATGCATCGAGGAGCTATAGCGGGCTCCACCCGTCACTTATTAAGTCCAATACATTCCTCATATGAATAGGTTTAAACATATCATAAACCATAACATAATCATATCACATAAACATGCATAAAGGAAACATAACATTTCCACATTTCAATCACAAGATATCAATACAACACATTGATATAATAAAAACGCTTTCAAAACCATTTTCAATACCAACATAAAATAAAGTTAAAACTTTGTATTTATTTTTCATTAAGAAAAATGATGGCTTGTAGAGGAAGCCGAAACTCAAATAATGGTCACGGCGGCGGAGAAGTCATTGTCGCCGCATAAATATGGAAATAAAAACATTACCTTTTGTCGTTTAGCAAAACGCTTCGTATAAAAAATATTCCTTTTGAATAAACGTAAAAGTCAAAGGGGTTTATACACCGTATAAAAGAAAGTTGTGTATAAAACCAAATATGCCTCAATGAAAGGAGATTGAGACGAAGTCCATAAAAAGGTCATTTTTAAAATAAAATAGATCTATTATGTGTATTAACTATAGGTACACATAAAGAAAGTAAAAATACAAAATAGGACATAATAATATCATGACATAATTTGAATGTAGGAGATTAACCCAAAGAATATAAATTGGGTTAAGAAGTTCCCTTACCTTGTGTCCGACTTGACTCAACTGTTCTTTAACCTCCTGAATAATAAACTAGAGTTAATATCTACCTTATTAAGAACCATTTTCAATTTTATTATCCTTTTTATATCACTTATTACAATGTTATGAATATTATGTAATTATTCAAGTTAATAATGATCGTTTTGTCGATCTTTGGTAACTTGAGTCAACAATAAACATCTTATAATTACAAGTTGTTCCTGTGGTAGAATATCCATTATATCCATAATTATATTCATGATTTAGATGTCATATATATATTATATATCCAGTATATACATTCATTTATAATATTACGTAACATTTAGAGGTAAGAAATGAAATGCACCGTTCATGGAGACGGTAAGCCATACGTACGCATGAACGCTACTTTCATTTCTATTTCATATTTAATGGAATGAAATCATAATGATATAAATTTATAATATAATTACATTATAATATAGTGTATAATACCATTTACTCCATCCTTTATACATCCCACATATGGCATTAACGATTCAAATCACATTGAGGGGGCGGTAGTCCGCACTTCCTAAAATGAAATTATCGCGTTTACCCATAATGGAAATCATAAAGTATTCCATAAATGAGAAATACAGAAGCATAAGTAAAACATAAACATATTATATATCATATATAAAAATAGTGACATCGTAATGGCCACCTTTGAAGGTGTTATATGAGTGTTGAACAATCATCGTTTCGTGAGGCAGAAATTCTCCATCCACAGAAACCGTATGTTCTTTAACCATTAGATGTAGGTGTGTGTAAGTGTAGCTCAAATAATTCTTATAAAAACATCCTAGTATATTGAGGATACTGGTGTTGTTACAAAATAAATGAATAAAAAGAGTTTAGGGGGTTGGATAAGAAAAATAAAACAAAACAACATTAGAGAAGACATTACCTCAAAATCGGGTAACTCTTTTGATTTGAGCCAAAGGCTTCTTTGGGAAGAGTTATGCCCAAAGTGAGGCTTCTAGGAGTAATAGGGGGAAGTTTGGAGAGTATTTGGTCAGAGGCTGGCCGAGCCAAATGGCTTCAAGGTGTGAATAAGGTGGGAGAGGTGGGGGCCTTTTATAAGTGGAGAGGAGGGGCTCTTTTGGAAAGATTGAAATGTTACATTATTACACAATGCTTTTCGGATTCTAAAGATACCACACTTATATAATTCGAGGATAAGGTGATAAGGGTTCGAAATATCCTCATACAATTGTCTTTGGACAAGTGTAAGCCTTGGATTTTGCATTATCTTCCCATTTTATTTAAATCGTTAATAATGAGGTCATCGCTACATCATCATGATGTCATAAATAATTTAATTTATTTAATGTCTAAAAATTATAAAAAAAAATACTATGATGTAGGAAATCTTTTTATCTTTCAAATTAATATTTATAATCAAAATTTGGACTTGTGTAACCCCACTTAAAAACTGTTTTAGTAAAACAACTCATGTTTTTGTCAATTTAATTTTAACAATAAATAAATATATATTAATGTCATTTTCCAACTAAAGTGGCTCCATGGGGTCCCCAAGTTTACCCATGGGTTGTCTTGGTCGGCCATGACTCATCCAATAGGATTAGGACAAGTGTCATGCTCATCTCATATTATTATAACATTATTTGTACCTTAAACTACACTAATTACCTCTAATCGCGATTAAGAACATAAAAGTTACTATTCACCAAAAAAATTATTTTAATCTCATTGAACCACATTTTACTTCTTAATGAAATAAATGTATGTCAGATTTTTGAAAATCAAATCACAGAAGTGGTAATATTTCATTTAACCGAAAAATCAGTTATTTAACTACCACTTAGTGGTTTCACTATTCATCAAAAATTGAAGTTTTTCAGAACAATGCCAAAATTTCACCCTAAGCTATAATTGATATTCCGAATTCAAAAATGATTTATATTTTACAAAATTCCAAACATATATGTTTCATTAATTAATTTTATAATTAATTCCCGCTGTTACAACAAATAGCGTGTTTTTAAGAAACAATTTATATCAAAAGATTGGCAATTGTTTATGTCCAATTTCAATGTTAAATTAATTCTAATGACCACCATTGGATAAAATGGTAAAAATATATTCTAATTATACTTTAAAACCACTAAATAGTATAATTTATCAATATAAATTATTTTGATTAAAAAAGTTGTTTTTAAGTAATTTTCACTATTCATAAAAAATTAGAAGTTCTCAGAAAAATACCAAAAATTCAATATAGGCTAATTTCGATATTACGAATACAAAAATGAAGACCATTTTGAAATATAAAATTTCTATAATTTTAAAAAGTCGTTATTACTATTCATAACGGCTACTATGATTAGTCGGGGTGTTTTAGAACTTGAAGTTGCGTACAATGCAAGCTATTGCATTATTGAATGAGAAGCGTATCATGGAAGCTTGGGGTGTTACATTCAATGTATTAGTGATTTTTAATTTTTGAATGAATAATTATTTTAATGGAATAATTAATGATGATAAAAAAATATTTGATTTGTTAAATATTATTATTAATGATATGTTTCTAGTCATTATTTATTTTTCTCTTGAATATAATTATTTATAGCGCTTAGATAATATTTTGGTTGTATTTATTTCCATATTTAATTTTTCCATTTTTAGTGTTAATTAATTTAACTGAAAATATTTCTTCACATAATTCAATATATACTCTGAATAATTATTCATATACATTAATTATTGTTATATTGAAACATTATATAGTTTTATACAAATTCTTATATATTTTTAAATCATTATATATTGAATCTGTGTCACATGCCTCATATATTTAGGATTCCCTTAACAATTTTCTACTACAATATTTATAACTTTAATGGTCATATATTGATTGATATGATTTTATTCTTAGAATTATATAATTTTTATTTTTTTCCCATTTGGTACATCAATGATTTTTAGTATCTAAAAATCATATAAATGAACTACTCCACCATCCAAATTAGTTAGTGATATTTAGATTACCACCAGATATATTAGACACTTTACTATGGATTTCATCAACATTGTTTGAAAGGATTTTATCATTTTTTAGGATGTTATAATACTGTCTAACAACATGTTTCCAAACTATTTATTTATTCTATTATAGATTATTATTCAAGGATGAATAAGTAATTTTTAGTGTAATATCATTAAACTGGGACTTATATAAATTATATAAAGATTTGAATAGTATTTTTAGAGAAAACATACATTGGTGGAATGTGATATATGATCACCATCCAATATGTTGTTAGAATGAAATCAATGGAAGAATAAATATTTTATATCATAAGGCCCCTATATTTTTTCAAGATTTAAAGGATAATTTCCTAGTACCACTATAGTTTTTATTTCATGAATTGGTTCCCCATAAATGAAATATGAGAGTTTAATATTCTTACTCAATGATCATTAAATTATATTTGGATGGAATTATTGGTTTGGTAGTGTGAATAGCCCTATATAATCAATTATATCTAACAGATGCACTCACTTATGATATTATTAATCATATTAAAACATCTTATAATGTATGATATAAATTTAGGGTAGTTTGAAATCAATTGGGTGTGCCAACGTTATGTCAGATATATGTGAATACAAGGTTGTTTTTAGGGTAGTATGGGTTTTTTTTATAATCATGAAATGAATGATGGAATTTTTAGACCATAATATCAAGTCATTTTCCCCTATTTTCTATAATATATTCTGTATATTGTTATTCAGAAACTACATCAATCCACTTCCACTACATGTTTGAGGGTTGAGTAGTTGGATTAAATACTATACTGATGATGCAATCATATAACATAGAATGGTCAATATTGGACTGATTTTCTATCCATACTTTATAAGGGAAATGGATGCCAGTAATTATGTAATGATTCAAAAAATAGTTATGTCCCTCATTCAAACAACCTTGAGGAATACAAATTTTTCCCCCTTAGAGAATAAGATAGTGGTAGAATGGTTATACCTGAACTACCTAGAGGAGGATGGAGAATATGTCCCCATGAAATCTATCCAATAAATAGTAAATGAAAAAGAGTACATATTTTTATGAAAAATAATTTAGATTTTATCAATGAAATTGTAATATATATGAGAATTATGACTTTTTACGGTGAATTACACACAGTCATGTGACATTAATGTCCAAAATCATCCATGTGTCATGATTTGTTGTGTAAGTTTTTTTATAATAATGGCCATCATATATTACTATATATATAAAAAATATAAATAATTTTTATTTAGACTAATTTAATTAATATATGGATAAATCAATTAAATATTAGTATACAGAGTACTTTTTGAGTGTTTAAGATATCATAATGGAAAATGTTCATTAACCTCCTTAGAGATTTTCTCTAATGGATTATTTTGAGGGTTAAAATCATTGTGAATGGTTTTATATTATTGGGTAAATCCATGTATTGATATTATTAGTTTACGGGGATGTTACCTCACTATGATATGGGAAGGTATTGATCTCGTTGATTTTTTCCTCAATCACTAGAAATGAATAATGGGACAACAATGTGGTATGTGATGGATATTTTTTATTTTGAAATATTTACATAATATATGGTAATGAATACATTATCCTATGCATAATCCTCAAAAATATATAAACATCATATATAATATAAAATTATATCATAGGGGAATAATGACATAATCCCTCATAGATAAACTACTTGGTTAATGAACACCTTTCAATAAACGACATATTCACTATTGGTTTTTCAAATAACTAACACTAAATCACACATGATACTAAATCTGTCCATCAATTTCTATGAGGGATGGTCTTGGCCAAAAATTATTCTTACTATAATGATACATTATTTTTATCTCTTTATATTGTGATTTTTTATAAATGAGATAAGGTTCATTATGAGTATATTAGGAAATCAATACACATTGATTTTTTATTTATAGATAATCATTTTAGAAAAATAATATAGAATGTAAAACCATCATGATATACTCTTGGTAAGGATTAAATGACTAATTATGTCTTTATATGGTCAATATCGGATACAAGGTGGATCTTAGGATTCAATAGAAAGAGGCTTAACTTATACAATACAATGATTAATTCAAAATTTTTGATCATGAATTCATAGTATTCAGACTCAGTATCTGGTGTTGTGATAATAATATAATAGAGGTTGTTAATATTTATTATTTCATGTTTCTAGGTAATGATGGAATATTTGTTTTTTTAGGGTGAAAAAATAATTGATTAAAGGAATCCCTTTTTTCATCTAAAAAGCACAATTTGATTTTAGAGATATTATATGTAATCAAAAAATCCATTAAAATCCTCATCCCAGTTTTTAGTGAATCCAGGATTCATCAACATCATAATGGCTGGGGATTTTCTTATGTGGGTGAAAATTATATTTTAGATAAAGTACATAAAAACCAAGAGTCATGTTATATCATTGATATTCTACCATGGAATCATAAATAGGACTAATTTTTTTTCTCATTGATAAATTCAATGCCATGATAGTGTTCCCAAAATATAGGAGAAATTTTATATATGTCACCCCATAATAACATTGAATGGGATTTATTTCCAAGATTTTTTTAAAATTAATTGTTGAAAAATATCAAATGATTAGAAAGTGGATAAAAAATATATTGATACATGTTCTTATATCATCAATATCATAGTGTAATAATTTCCCAAAAAGGGTCTTGATGAATAATTTCCTTATCCACTTATATTTTTCTCTATCACTTATCAGCCCAAAGGGTATCATTTTATATCAATAAAACCCCCATAATTCCCATAATGTTGTAGCTTTATCATCATTAGTGGACTCTCATACCTTGATATATTATGATTGAAAACCAATAATTGAATGTTCCATGAAACTAATGGGTTCATCAATTTTTAATTCCATGATCGAGGGTCATTATTCTTCCTTTAGTAAGTGGAAATTGAGATCCATGGAATTACTGAAGTAATGGATTTTTTAATTTTTGATAGTGTTTATATTTTCAATAAATTTTTATAATTGATCATATTGAATCAATTTTTCATCAATGATAATCTTAAATTTATCTTCTACTTATGGGACATGATCTTCATGAATGATTCTAGATTCTTACCTAAAACAATGATGATATTCCAGAAAAATTAAAAACAATTATCAACATTTAGATCATATTTGAGAATTTCAAAATATAACATTGTATATAAATCCTTTTACTTTTTTTGTAATGGGATTTATATCTGTTTCTCATTAGTGTACATGGTTATATTAACAATAATAGTCCCTGGGTCATATTTATTACCAAATTTACCTTTTTATGTTCATTAATAGTGGTAGATACAACATCCTCAAATGATGAATGAGAATATATGAGGTCTTTACCAACTTATTCCTCCACTATAATTTAACCATACATTTGAGAAAAATGAAATTTTTTTGATACAAAAGATGGAATGGTGAAATGTTTTTCACTTTTGAATGATGTTTAGGATACTAGAAATTTAAAGTGTGATAATGTATGAGTATCATTATGAGGTAGATCATATATCATTTCTCCCTCCTGTCTATTATCATTGTGTACTGATTTTTTTTTAAATTATGAGACATAAGCTATTATGTGAAGAAAAATTTAGTCAATGGAAACAATAATGAAGTATATGTATCGGGAAATAATCCATAAACATAGATTACATCAAGATTTATTACAAACCATCATGAAATTACATTCCAATTATTGAAAGGTCTAGTTTTTTTTGATGTTTTGACACATACGTACTTCATATTAATCATATAAAAATATCTATTTAAAACAAAAAATATAAAACTAATTGGAATATGTATTCTAAAACTAAATTGGATACAAATAAAAAAATATAAAATGAAAATTTTATATATAATTTCAATCAAGGGAATAAATATAGAAATAATTTATAAAATGGGTGTTTAGAGGCATAAAATGATATCATAAATTGGATGCTCATAATCATGTAAAAAATAGATTTTTTTATTTACATTATAAGATAATTTAATGGTACTCTTGTCATATAAATATAAGCCATGATATCAAAAATATTATTCAATGGTAACTCACAATAAAATCATCATATAGTGGTGGAAGTCTTATAGGGTATTAGGTTTACCCCTTTAACCCTTACATAACATCAATTGAGAAATAAAACATTTCCTAATGAATTATAAGTCTACATAATATAGGTAAAATTATTTTAAGAAGTAAATATCATATATATTCCGGATACATGAAAAAAATAAACCACATATAAATCATAATAATGGAAAAACCAGAAAGATGAAGTGTGTTTCATATTTTTATATAATGACACAATTAAAGGATTAATAAAAATTACATAAAACATAAGATATAATAAATTAATTACGATCTTCCTTTATTTGAAAATGTATACATACCTCGAACCTGGAGTTCCTACAAATATTATTCAGGTGAGGTATTTAGGAGAAGAAAGAAAAAAATTTACCCACATGGGTTATGAATTATAGAAAATAGATATTTTAAAATATGGATAAACCATAATATTTTCCAAGAAAAAATAATTTAAATAAGAAGGTTCTATCTAAAAGAAATAGTGTTTACATATTCATTTTATTATTTAAATATATATTATGAGTTTTATTATTGACATTATACATTAGATATAATGATTCAATTAAATTAAGTTTACTAAAGTGTGAGAATCTTGAGGGGAACTGAGAAAACATATAATAAAAAAAATTAAAAGGACAATTAAATAGTCATATATTTAATGTATGTATGTTATAGAATATTATAAATTCAACATAATGTGGATTTGTTAATAGGTGAGGAATAAACATAAAATGAAACTGACAAGTAATGTGGGTGGTCCAGAACATCCATTAACATTTTTCTAAAAGCTCTATAAACCTCCAAATGACATTTGGAATAAAAAAATAATGACCCTCAAATATATACCCATGATACATATTCATATATATATTATTTAATATTGTATGTTTACAAAAATTGTCATTTATTTTTATTATTGTAAATTCTTACACTAGTTACCCAAGGTTTTATTGAAAATTTCCTCATAACCAATTTGGTCTGATAGCCATGGAAAAATTAATTGAAAAATAATTTCACATTCTGCATAATTGTGGTGGTATATTTATTTTATTTAAATATTAATAAAATAATTTTATAGTTTTAATCGGTTTAGTAACAAATAGATATTAATGATGAAATATTAGATGATAATTCCACTTTGTGAGGATAATGTTACTACACATTCATATTACTTTTGTTACTTATATATTATAATATATTCAAATTCCATACCTTCAATAGATTAAAAAATTTCAGTTTGTATATCAAATTTTTTTATGTTATCCTTGTAATATGTTCATTGGAAAATAAAACATGTAATTCATGGTGTTGGTAGTCCACATCCACGCATGGTGACCCTTATATATTTCAATTTGAAAATAATATAATGTAGAAAATTTATATTCAATTAGTAAAAACAAATTTTATTATTGTAACAATGCTGGTGTTATCATACCTATGAAGATTGATTGTACATTAGGGTTTTATAAGATTTAATGAAATTAGAAAAGTGTTTTTTATTGTGTCACCATTCCATTAAATTTTCACCACTAGGAATCTTTTTAAGATAATAAAGATCAGTCATTTAATGAGAAATCTGATTCAAAGTCTTAGAGAGGTTACTGAAGAGAGACTGTGTTTGTGTTTTTGTTAATAAAAATCATTAGAATGGGTGGAAAAAAATGGGGAGGAGGGGACTCTTTTTATAAGTGATGAAAAGTGTATAATTATGAAAACCAATTATTACCCAATGATATCACTATATTGTTAATATAAAATCTCAAAATATGGTAAGTATTAGTGTTATAAATTTGATAAGGCTGGTAAAACCACCACTATCCAATATCACACAAGTTTTCCACAGGTTTTAATAGTTATCCTAATGTTTATCTATTTTAAGTGAAAATTAACCATACTAGTGAAACTCCATATTCACCATAGGAAACTAATTTTAGTTACCATAATTATGACTAATCTCATTTAATAAAATTATAATTATTGTTTTATATTCATAATATCATTTTATAAAACATAAATTTCATGTTTGAAAAAAAATAAATTTAGTAATAGTGTATATGATTCGTAAGAAATATTTCATTGAAATAGTTATTTTTGTTATTATAAATTTCATGGAGGATAATCTCATAATTTTATTTTATATTAATAAATAAATTACTATATAATAACAAAATTATGATTTATGTTTCATTAAATTAAATTAAAAAACAATTTTTACCAAAATAATGATTAATTTAAAATAAAATACCCAAAAGTGTTTTTCATTAGAATTACATTATCCTTATTGTTTTATATGGATAAAAATATGTCTTAAAAAATTACATAATGATTTTCATATGAAAAAAATTGTTTTATATGTAAATATTTGACTTATATAATTATATTTCTTGATTATTATATGATAAAATCCTATGTTTTTGGAAGAACTGTATTTTTCCCCATTCATCTAAAAATCAATTTCATAGAAAAATTGATGAAATTATTTATATTAACATTTTCACATGAATGAATAATAAAATGAATGATAATTTATTATATTAAACTTGTATAATTAGAATGTATTAGTTTCTAATATAAATTTTTTATAATTCTAAAAATTATATTTTATTTGAAAATTCATTTTAATGCCAGAAAAAATAACATTATTTCAAAACAAAATTATACAAATTAATCAAAAAATGTAATATAATGTACATATAATGTTTCAAATAACTTATATTTTTTATTAGTTCTTAGTATCTATATTACCTATTATGTAATGTGCATATTCATGTGGTAAATTTCAATATATAAATTCACAGTCCTTAAATTTCACCCCTTTATAGTATTTTACCAATAAATATCATTCCATATATTATGGTGAATATAATTGGTACTCATGTTTCATTTTATTATCAAGTCTCTTTATTTATTCTTCATAATTATGAATATTCTAGTGTATTTTCACATTGTGAGATGGATTATTGTGCATAAATTGTGTCTATTTAACAATTTCACCATCAGATTCACATTGTAAGCGAAATGAATATCCAACTATAAAATATCTGAATTTTTATCATGTGGTGGGTCTAGTATAGATTCTTCAAGATGGATAATTGGAAATTATTTTATACTTTGGATATGTTTAGTGTGAGATTTTGTTGATATTCCACATCTCGAGTGAAATTATGAATCTTGAAGGGGATAATTTATCATGTAAATAAATACCCCTTATTCACAAAATATCATGACTGTCATTTATATAAATATACCAAGATACACATTACCTCCATCCTAATACTCTAGGTCTAACTAATGGTAGTTAAAATGACTTCTCTTAAAATTCTTTACTGCTTTGATTTAATATTGGAAGATCTTAATCATCAATACCATTAAAATGAAAAACCCATGTTCTGATAACTTTAGATCACATAATTCATCCTAGAATATAGGTTTTCTATATATCTTCCCATAACTAGGTTCATATGGTCCATTTATATACTTGTGGGGAAACTGTTATTGTAAGAGAACATGGCCAATTGAAGATATCTATCACAACCTCCCATTAATTCTATATAGAATTCCCTAAACATATAGTCAAATGTTGGGATAGTTATTTTAGATTGGCCAAAATTGAATGTGTCATAGGTCATTCTATATATTTACTAGAGCTGTGGTTTATGGTAAAGGATATTCCAAAACAGCGAGGTTTAAATCAGAACCAAAATCAATATAGTCGATATTTTTGTCCCATAAAACTATACCACAAATATACTGTATATATTTAAATGAAGGTCATGTTAGAAGTCAGTTATAATTGAAAATATAGAGAGATATTTGTAAGATGATGAAGCATAATCCCTATAGCATAATCCCTTTTTATATCATTGAATTACCTATAAAAAATCCATATTTATGTTTCAACAATTCATCAATGGTGGATAAAATTTTTGCAACATCTATTTATATCTATACCATTAAATATTCACATACATACATGCTAGAAACATAGATATATAATCCATTGTATCCTTTCTCATATTTTCTTACTTATAGTATTATTAAGGATCTTTATAAACTTTCAAGATTATTAGGTGGATGGATTTTAAAAATTATGAGAATTATTTTCAAAATCCCAATTTATATTTGTAAGTAATTCAATACCACAATGTTCCACAAATATATCATCTCCATCATCATCAATTACAAATTCAGATTTTTTCCCATCCACATTGAATCCACTTTCTTATATATTTACACATAATTACATTGATATTTCATAATCTTATCTAGTAGTTTTGTCTAGGAAATAATTTTCAAAATGTCACATTTTATTCTACTATTAGTTATTCCCATGTCCATAATTTGTATGTTCTATAATATTATATCCATATCCATAATCATCATAGATATGTTTTTATGATCTATTTCATATAGAGAATGTATTATTTTTTTCCTCCCCATATATATATGACTTTAGAAGTTATAATCCATATTCATCTCTAACCATCTTTATTGAGACATGTTGAGCTTCTCTTATGTGACTACATAATTCAATCTATTTTTTCCTATATATATCATCCTTACCACTATAGATATAATTTTTCACAATTTTTAAAAAAATTTATTTCAACAATATATCTTGATATTGAATTTGGTAATGTTTATAATGATCCTTTTACTGTCATGATGGATTGGAATTCTATTTTTCCATACTCATGATTAGAGAACCCAATATATTTTTTTATGCATCACTATAAATCAATAATAATTCCCCACATAAATATAGTGTGAGTACATGTTCCTAGGTTAGCCTCTTGATCATTTATATCAAACCCTCCTCACATTCATCTATATATAAATACTTTAATCCATTCCATGTAAATTCGGTTAATAGTTCTAACTGTATTGAAATATTTCTCACAATTCATTGACAATAACTAATTTATTTGTGGAAAATATAGATCACTGTTATAAATGATTTTATAAAACACTCCAAAATCATTAAAATATATTATGTGTATATAGATATCAATATACATGTGATAACATTACCTAGGAATTCTACATGCTCTGTCTAAAACAAAAAATTTCTATAGATTGAAAATAAATTCTCCTTCTTTGATATATTCGTCATTTTAAATAAATTATCCTCTTATATTTTCAAACACATGGATTTAGAATTAATATCATATATAAAGAGTATATTTTTTTACCCAGATAATATCCAAAGACTATAGTCATTATGTACATGATGATCATTTGAGAATTCCCTTGTCAAAATTAAATGATTATGAATTTCCTTCCCCTATAAACTGTATGGAATAATGTCTTGGGAAAATTATATTTACTCTATCATAATGGAGGATGTATTGGAAAAATTTCTAATTTAGAGTTGTCTATATAATTTAGAAGTTGAATTATATATTTACTATGTAGTTTAATGGGATACATGTTTATTGTCATGGTATTCTTGAGTTCATTATAATAATTAAATATATGTATAAAAAACATCCTTATTCATATAAAAAAGAATATATTAAACCCATGATGAACCATATAGTTATATGAAACCCATTCATGTAACTTCAATTAATTGCATCTTCAATTCATCTTTATCAATGGGGACATTCTATACAGATTCATAGATACCAAAAGAGATCCATGTACATGTTATATTGATAACTCGACCTATCAACCTGGGTGAAGTGAAATAAATTAATTAGGGAATAAATAATTATAATCCCAAATAATAGGAATATAATTAACTATGTTCATCACACTAAATTTAATATTTTGAGCATTAAATGAATTCTCATTGGGAAATAATAACAGTGGTTTAAAAATTTGTGTCCAAATGAATGTAATCCTCCACATGGAATTTGTATAGAATCATAGGTTAATTTAGTTTATGTAATTTAATTTTATTATCCCTAAATTTTATTAGGTTTATATATATATAGACAATGAATCTTTTCCCAATATAGTTCCTTTTTCCACTGATGGGATTATGAAAATTATTATTTTTTGGATACTCATCATATAAATTTCACCAAGGAAGGATGTGTATACAAAATAAGTAACAATATCATTTTTTTATTTTCCAATGATATATTATCCTACATGTTATGTAGAGGTGTTTCAAAAATTCCACTAATCATTCATGATATGAATGAGTAAAAAGAACATGATAAACATTGTATTTCCACTATTCATGTGTAAATAACTAGAATACATATCACTAAATCATAGTCTTGATCCACCTTTGTATTATTTATAAAAATTTTCCAACCTTTATATCATGGTATTGGGGTTATTATTTTTAAATATATTAAATGAACATAGGATTATGGTATCAGTATTCATAGTTTTTTTGTTCCTTACAATTTAGAAAATGGGAAATATGATGAAGATTTATATGAACATTATTTTATTTAATAACATTATTAAGATAATTATCCCCTCTTATACATGAACTAACATGATAGTACTCCTTAAAATATCCACATCTAATAAACCATATCTGTTTTCATATTTATAATATTATAAATAAATACTAGTAATTGCATCCCCATGGACCGAATAGCATTTTATTCATAAAGGACCATATATAGCTACATGATTATAATATTTTATTTAAAATATATCATACATATATTAATATCATTATTTCATCCATGATATTATTCATAATATATTTCTTCACATCCAAATGAAAATAATAAAAATTTATCGGTGATCTAAGATGTTTATTAATGGTTACGAACAACAGTTGATACAATAGATCTATAAGTCATAATCAATATGGAATGGTAAATTACGAAAAACCAATCAATATTAATCATTAAATTCAATTCCAAATTAATCCATGAGTAATATAAATATAGAAATATAATTGATATTATTATATAAATTTTCAAATAAGGATTTCCTGAATTTTGGGATTCATAATTTTAGATATCATTATATTTATACCATCAATTCTTTTTTCAATTAATGTTTAATTTTTGTGTAGGAACACAAAAGATAACCATTTATTTTTGACTTACTGATTTTCTCATAATATCTATTGAGTATTCTAGGTGATTTATAATTCATAACCCCCCACATCACTTCATATACAATTCATTAAATATACATAGAATGGATAATTTAATTCATTAACAATATTACTTATCATCAAATTTGTTGACTGAGTAAAGAATACAGAAAATAAATATTCCTCTAGTTAATAAATAAATATTCAATGTAACACAAATTATATCAAAATGTTATTATATTTTGGAAATAATCATATCCTTTATGGATAATTAAGTGAAATTTAATTTTCATTGATCATATGAAAGTGAATTATTCAATAGAATGTTAATGACCTTAAAAAATAATAGGTAAAAGTTGACCTTCAATTCAACATAAGTATAGGATTTGAATGAAATTTATATATTTTAAGATTAAAAAATGGATGAGAAGTATTCAAATATACCTTCCGAAATAAATTAATTTGAAAAAATATTAAAAACTTATAGAGGACAACAAATAAAGTATAACAATTACGATGATTGGGATTTTCGTAAGTACTTTATGCATTAAGAAAAAATTATATTGATTTTTTATTGAACATATAAAATTAATCCATTAATTAAATTAAAAATAATAATTTCATACTATTTATAAAGTTAAGGGTAACATAAAATATCAATTATAAATCCATTTTGTTTAAAAAAATGAATTCAGGTAAAACAATTTTGAAAATATTGATATGGGAGAATAATATAATCGATTTAGAAGATAATTAAGATCATATTTAATTGTCAAAATAAGTAATAATGAGTAATTCAATATTAAATTTAAATAATTCAAGGGGATTTATATAAACCACGTAATAGTAAATATGTTCATATTATCAAATATATCTCAATATAGTTGAAACATTGACAAAATCCCTTATATAAAATTTCAATTTAGTCAAACCTTACTTATCCTATTGTATATTAAAATTATATTTTTTTTATAATTACCTATATAGTTAATATAATATTATATAATGTTATAAATTTTCCATTTATATAATTTTATCTCTTAATATTAATTAATAATTTTCTACAATCATTATTTCGGGAGTTAACTACATAATTTTTCTTTTATATTTTAATTATTTGGTCTTGTAATTTTAATTTAATTTGATATCATAATATAATGAATTTAATTCATACTATTAATATAATATATATTAAATATGTAATATTATATTCATTTATAAAATATATTGATTGAAAACATAACTTCACTATTCATCGAGATAGTAGGCTGCACGTACAAATTTACACTATTTTCACTTTTCAATGGATTTAACAAAATAAATGTTAATAATAATTAATCTGCCTAGATTCATTATTATCTCATATATATATAACATAAATTTTCATTAAATCCTTCATGGATACCATATACATAAATAGTAACTGTATATCAAATTTCTTTCTAGAAGAGGTAGTCCATACTATGCATTAATGAAATTATGGTTGTATAATATACCAAAAGGTGATAAAATATATGATATATTATAGATAAATAATTATATTTTCTCAATGCTAACATATATTATCATTATTTAAATAATTATATCCATCCATTTATAATTTTGATAAAAATTGAATTAAATACCTATATAGAGACTATAATTTATATATACGCACAAGCGACTACATCAGTTTCAATACGATAGATAAGAGATGACATATGGTTAAACCATAATTATTCTAACATGTTGATATATTTCTAATAGTTAATTTATTATTAAATTATGATTAAAATATAATTTGAATATGTACTTGAAGAAATAAACTAGAATGAGTTGGTAATGACAATTAACTCTTCATCTATTAGATTCTTATTGATATCTTCTAACAGGAGAAAGAGTCGGTGATTTTATGGTAAATTCCCTCTAGAACATTTATTAGTGTATTATAAAGCGGGATGGTTAGGTTTTGATCTATTTAAATCACTCAAAAAAACAATGATGTGAGGGATGATGTTTTATTTTATAGTTGAGGTGAGGGGCAGTTTTGGATTTTCATAAAAATTTAAAATATAATAAAATATTTCATTATCAAAATTATTCAAAATTTGTTGTGATTTAAATATAATTTAAGTTATTTTTTTTAAAAAATTAACCAACTTAGTTTTTATTGTTTTATGTTGTGTTTTAATTCTTATCTTTTGGTTTGTCCCCTTCATTATCCAATTTTAAAATTAACAATGGTAATGTCTTTTTTTAATCATAAAGGGGTATAATAATACTTATATATATAAAATTTCCAACTAAAGGGTTGTGATATGAAATTTTATATGAAATATCATCTTCCATGTCCACTTTCATGATTTTTATAATTTTTAATATTTTTAATAAAATTATAATTCTATAAAATATCGTTAATTTAAATTTGGACACTATTCATTTTACATGATATAAATGATATAAAGACAAAAAATAAATTCAAATATAATACATTAATACAAATACAAATAATATTTATCAAGAAATTATTTATTACAGAATAACTACATCAAATTATATTACTAATTATATTTTGGAAAACATATAGATTATTTTTCTATGAATGTAATAAATACATTTGAAATGTTGTGTAAGAAATTAATTTAATTATTTAATATCTAAAAATTAGAAAAAATAAATCCATCGGAAAAATAAATTCAATATTATATATAATCATTTATATTAATTGATAAGAATATTATACATTATATGAACACCTAAGTGATATTTAAAACTAAGTGTGTGATATTTCATAAGAATCATTTATTTAAAAATTTAATTATTTATTTTGGTGGAAAATATTCAATTTTAAAAATAAAATTCATGATAACATTGATAAGGTTTAAATAACCTTTAATTGATAACAATTAATATGAAATATTATGACCATATCACATTGTTAAATCACAGATTAAAATGAATAACCATTTTATGAGAGGATAAATTGAATTGAGGTCTCCATTTATATTGATAAAAACTTGTTTTACTAAATAATAACATCCATTTTCCAAATATCGAATCAATTTTATCAAATTCAATTTCTACCACTCTTATAAATTAATTTTTTTAAACATTAATAAAACACAATGAAAAGAAATATTTTCAATTTTTTACGGCTAAAACAACTTTTATAATAAATTAAATTAATAATTTTATTCTAGTGAACTTAGTTGGAATATTGACAATATAATAAAAATAATTTTATATTAAAATTAGTTATTAATAAAATTAACATTGATAATTCTTGAAAATAAATATGGTTTTCAGAATGAATTTTCATTTTTCACTCATCATTGGAAAATCAATATTTTATAATAAAAAAATTAAAAAATCTATTTTTTATATATTGAGGTAAAATATTATTTTAATTTTACAAGAAATAATTTCTCTCTTTCCAAAAAAATTAAATATATTGTTTTCCCACAGAAATCCTTACAAATAATTTTTGACAAAATGTATTTCTGAATAATTAAATAACATTCCAAAAAATATAATTATTCTTTCAGGAGAATAAATAAATGAATTTGAATTTAATAGGTAATTTTTATTCATTTCACAATTACATTATTAATATTCAAAAATTACAATTCAATAACTAGTTTATAATGGAATTATTTTAATAATAATATTTCTTTATTCATTTAGGCTATGTGATGTGTTTCATATACTCTATCAAACTTATTTTTTTCATATTTTTGAAATATAGGGTGGTTATAATATCCCCACTATCTAAACATAATCCATTAAATTTAATCTTATGTACAATAATAAATGAATGGAAAATTATCATCTCTTTTTTTATAACATATATTATTAAAAGTAATAAAAAATAATTTTCATAAAAAAGGGGATATGGAAATATAAAGGGAGGAAAAACTAGGATTATAAATAAGAGAACATTAATGGGAAGTGAAAATGTGTAAATCGATTAGAAATATAATTCCCAATTACTAATAAAGAGTTATTAGGAACATTTTTCAATAGAATGTTTTCAACCAAAAAAGAGAAAAATTATTATGGGAGAAAAGAGTATTGATAGATATGAAAATGTTATGAAAATGAAATCATATGTATTTCATGATAATTTTACAATATTAATGTAATAAAATTACAATATTGAGTCCTCACTTGATGAAATGTAGTAAAATAATGTTTTTTAGTTTATATATTGTTGAATTTATAATAACATAAAATCTATCACTCATAATGATGAGTATGTGAGATGAATTTTTCAAACATTAATCACCAAAATAAAATAAAAATAAAATATATTATCCAAAAAATAATGAAAATTAATTCTTCTTATCTAATTATATTTTAAAATAAATGGCCAACCCATGTTTTCCAAAATTAAATTAATATTTATAACCTCAAACATAAAACACAACATTCAATATAAACCATTCCATAAATAGAAGACAATAAGATCCTTCCAAAATATACCGAACTAAAATTAAAATAATTAATTTCATATAGAGGTTCACTAAATCAACAAAACATTAGTCCTCTAAATAACATAATGTAGGTATTAATTATAAAATTAAAAATATTTGAATACCAAGATCAATAATTCTTCTAAAACATAGTAATAAAAATAGTTTACATAATATGTAAAATAAAATATGAACTCTTCAAAACATTAACATGTTCGTTACACCTTAAATATAATGTCATATTAACAATTATATTTTATAAATGTAAAATTATTATAAAATCCATGATTAATTACTTTATTATCAAATCAGAAACCATTTTAATGGACTCTATTACAATACCAACAAAAAATTATTAACAAAAAATCAAGAGCATGTTAAGGTTTATCTTTTTATTATTAATGGATTCATAAAAAATCACCATACCAGAAACTAATATTCTCCCTGATCATTATCATTCAACATATTCTTTCAAATAAATAATATTAAAGTAAAAAAGGTACAATCATAATTTTTTTTATAATTCTTATAACCAATATATAATTTCTAAAATATTTTTACAATAGAATTAGAGAATCCAAATACACATAAAGGTTAATCATTCCATATTGGCATTAGTAATAGAATAATAATGACCCTGATCCTTTAGATTATTATATGTAATATTCCTTTAACTCGTGTGGTATTTATTTCCATAGTTACCCTTCTCCATACCACTGAAAAAATATAAAATATTCTCTTATGTCTTAAAATTTCATTCACATTCTTGAGGGTAATTCTCTCTACATGTAAAGTAAATTGTCAGTCCCTTCAAGAATGTATAAGATTATTCCATTAAAAATTTAAAACATGTGAAAAAATATTTCATTACCTTCATCACACTATCTATTTTTTATCTTACATCTTAATATTATCATTCATTCTAACTGATAATTATGACTTGCAGAATTATCGATCAGTTTTTATAGTAGAAGATTTAATATATTGTTGTGATGATAATTTTTGGAAGATTAGTTTTCTTTAAGGTATTTTCATTTACCTAACCATGAAATGGACAAATACCCTCATTGTATTGGGTATATAGTTCTAATATGGCTAGAAAATATTGTGAAGTTAGATACAAACATAGAACAATTTTCCTGATAATTTGTTATATGACTCAATAATTTTCTCTCCATGTACACTCTTTGTTAACATAGAATATATTATTCCAAGAAAATTAAATTTAAATTAACAAAATTTCATTCTATATATTCCCTACCCATATGTTGTGTTTTGATTCAATGACTACTATTTATCTACATCCCATAAGGGATGATAAACTACAATGAAAGAATCCTTCCATTTACTACTTCATAATGTGTTAATTATATTATATATGGACGTAATATATTTCCAAACTACACAAGGATTTATAGTCCCATTGGGTGAGGGAGTGTTTTGAAAAAAGAATGGACAAAAAATGTGATATCATCATGTATATTAATAAGCCGAACCATGCATGCTAGGATTTAATTCATAGCCTGAGTCAAATACCCAAAAAATAGTTATTATTTCATTATCTTGAGCTGTATCTCTGGCTCCAACATCATTACATTGACAAGGAGGTAAATACCAATAGATTATCTATATTTTTATGATTCTTTTATTATCATGGTATTTTACACAGTTATGTATCCTAATCAATATTTTATTGAATCCATTTTCTATGTATTTTACTAAATCTAATGTAATACCACTGATAACATCCCCAAAAAGAGTATCCCAAACCTAGTGTCCTCATTATTACACTAGCAATAGAAAAAAGAAATCACATCCCAATTAAAAGAATAGTTTTATAGTCTTTATGAACAATATATATAAATTATTCCAATATTAAATTGGAAATATAAAATAAATGAAATCTTCTATCCTCTATACAAGTCATAATATCCATATTCATATACAGGGGAATGTAAAAAAAAATTAAAATGGTTACATTAGATTCTTAGTAAAGGTTAATTATTGTAAAATAACTCATGAATCAATAAGTAATCATAAATATAAAAAAAATATCTGAAAATATTCAAATCAATCAAATACATGAAGAAACAATGAATCAATGGATAACATAATAATCATGTACTTATTGATTTTAATAAAAATAAACTTGTACAATAAAAAAATTATGTATGATAATGGGGGTCTAAAATTATGTAACATGAGAGAATCCCCTAAAACAATGTTCTCTCCCACACGAGTCATAGAAATGATATCTGGAGGGCATATAATGGTATTCCCATGGGTCAAAAATGAGGATAGATTTTGATCAACCTTGTTAACCTCATGCCATGTATTGTTAATGTTTAGGTTGGTACCAATGAGAATTTGGAATTTGAAAATAATGAATGAGATAGACCATTTAATGGACCCTTTCTCTATCAGTGAGTTGTAGATGATAATTGAGTTAGTCTCCACTACACCGATATTGATGTAACTTTTTCCAAACATGCATTGTGTATGCTTCAGCCTACAAGGAGTGAAAAAAATTTCATATTGGGCTATAAAGGCATCAATAACTAACCCCCCTGAATCATGAATCACATCTCCACCCCTTAATATTTTCATGGCACATGAACCGTACATGTTAATATTTGGTCTCTTTAGGTGAAGAGACCAACTTACCCACTTCCCATGTCTTTTGATACATTCTGTTGAAATAGTTGGTAACATACGTTAACAGGCCTCAAAGTTGGATATTCATGACATCCATTATGTATCAATCCATAACAATCAACATGTTCATGATCCCTACAATCATGGATCTATGTGTATAATTCACCAATTAATACTTTAATCTATTTGGGTCCATCCATGTGAACCAACCACCTGAAGTTATTACTAAGGTGCAATCCTTAGACATTGTTTTATTATTACCCACACCATGAAACCCTCATTAAAAAATTGATCATCTAATATATCCATGGAGGTAAATCCTATAATGACTCAAATGAAAGTTCACAACACAAAATACCAATATTCTTAAAATAATAACAACTCAGAGGTCTCTTCCAGACTCCCCCGGTAGGACGCACATCAGGAGGCCACATGAATGCCCATCATTTTAATGTTTCATTAGTGGATAATGCCTGAATTTTTATTGTAGACACCAGAATATTATTCTTGGATGAGTTTTATTGAATCTATAATGTACCTCCCCATACATCATTTTTAAATATGGGAATCATTTTCCTTCAGAAATCCATGTTAAATATGGAAACTGAACTGGAAGAAGTGAAAACCCGCTTGTCTAGTTCTTCAATGATATCAATGTAATGAACCGAATCCAGATCTCCTCCCCTGGTGCCCCGTACCTGGTTCGCCACATGACCTCATGCGCATTTGTCCAAACACCAGAGGCTATCGACTAGCACCAAGGTCTTTGGTAAGTTATTGAGGAAACTATTCCCTCATTCGGTAAGGTATACAAGGAAAGGAAAATAACAATAAAAAGAGAATGCAGTAAAAAATACACAACAATTGAAACCAAAGAGTGGAAGGAATGAATATATAGTAATTATGATAATGATGCAGCAGGTACAAGAATCTTAGGAAAGAGACAAACACAACAACATTCTGAAATACAACTGAACACAAAGTACTAAAGCAGAAGTAACTCCATCAGCATCACAAGCCTATGCTTGGTCCCTTGCTCTCCAGCTCCAAACAATCAAGTACCAGAAGTCGATGGGTGCTTTCCCTTATCTATACCTGCAACAACAAAGTCTGTTTGGGCCCAAAAGCATGGCCCAAACAGGGTGTGAGATACAATCCCAGTAGGCAATCACCCAAAGATTTTTTCCTAACAATCAATGAATACAAGGCAAGTAAAAGTGTGGAAATAGTAAATAGAAAAACACAAAACAGCTACAATCCACAGTTCTAGCGTATAAAGTGCACATGTAAACAACCATCGACAAGTAGAAAATAGGTAACCCTCTGGGAGCTCTCACAGCCTAACCCCTATGGTTCACCCTACAAATACTAGCAAACCTCTAAGAGGCACACACAGTCTCACCCCTTTGGGTCAGCTAAGAGTAGACTTTCTGAGGAAGCACTTATCGTCAATCCCCCCTATAGTGTTGTATCGTGATAAAGGCTCTCTGGGGAATAACTTAATGTCTTAATCCCCCTATGTCTCGCGTCAAGGAACTACAGACTCTCTGAGGAAGCACTCATTGTCAATTCCCCCTCTGGTCTCACATCGTATTTAAAGATACTCTAGAGAAGCCCTTACGTCCATTCTTCCTATGGTCTACAACACTAGGTTCTCATAGTACTATGTAAAACAACATTCATAGAATGCGTGCAACATCCAAGTAAACCTAAACAACTACTTGGCTATCATTCTGAGTATCAACAACATAACAATGCAACAGTTCCACTATCCTACAATAAGGCATGGAAACTGGAAAACACCAAACAAGAAAAACAAGCATGGAATGAATCCAGAGTACAACAAAAGCTACTATATTCACAAAGGGAAACCTATACTATAGAAATCAAAAAAGCAACCAATCAATCTGGTGTAAACAATGAAAATTCACATTTCCCGTTCAAGGGAATTGGTGCAATAGCACAAAATACTCAATGAATTTCTGCATAAAGGCACAAACCACCTACCTCGATCCTAGGAGATCGATATATGTGAATAGAGACGACATATTCTCCCTAGAATGTCTTACATCTGAGAAAACGTCTGAAACACTTAAACCATGATAACATGAGAAAGAGGAGGAATTGGAAAATAAGGCTCAAGAAGAAGGAAAAACTCACCTCTACGATTCCAACGCAATCGACCATGCTCGAATCAGAGAAAGGAGGCAGAGGCGGGGTCTAATCGAAGATTCACGGATCGTTGGTGCTCTTAGATGAATGGAGCCTAGAAGAAGACGTTTCTGTGCGTCAGGTGCGACCCCGGTCCATTTAGTGAAAAAAATTTCACTGCCTGTACTTTTAGAGTACATGGCGTGTACTAGGTCTTTCTGTACTCCGCCAAAATCGACCTCCACATCACCCCTACACACCGTGTGTGTACTCAATGAATTTCTGCATAAAGGCACAAACCACCTAACTCAATCCTAGAAGATCGATATATATGAATAGAGACGACATATTATCCTTCGAATGTCTTAGATCTGTGAAAATGTCTGAAACACTTAAACCATGATAAATTGAGAAAGAGGAGGAATTGGAAAACAAGGCTCAAGAGGAAGGAATAACTCACCTCTGAAATTCCAATGCAATCGACCATGCTCGAATCAGAGAAAGGACGTAGAGTTGGGGGATCGTCGAAGATTCATGGATCCTTGGCGCTCTCAGATGAAGGGAGCCTAGAAGAAGAGGTTTTTATGCGTCAGGTGCGACCCTGGTCCATTTGGTGAAAAAAGACCATTGTGTGTACTTTTAGAGTACATGGCATGTACTAGGTCTTTCCGTACTCCACCAAAATTGACCTCCACATCACCCCTACACACCGTGTGTGTGGCCCGGGCACAGCCCGCATAGGGCTTCGTGTCGGAGAAGTGTACATTCCGTGTACTCTGAATGTACACAGTGTGTACTTTAAAAATTTCAAAAAACATTATTTTTCTCATAAACTCTAGAAAAAGGAAGGACATACCTGAAATGAAGATTCGGGTTCTTACAAAATTTCCCCTTATATAAATTCATCCTCGAATTTCCCTAGAGAGGTGTAGAAGAAGAAACCTCAAACAGCTTCGGCCACTACGATCATTCATCAGCCTCCCTCTCCCTGCTCTTGTTCTGTACTCGCCCATGGTGCCATAGCACCCGTACAAGAGATAGAGAGACCACCCACAGAGATCCTTCATAATTCGATCGAAAATCCGGATGGGATACTCCTCAAATGATGCATCTATTTTGATCTCAACCTTCTTGGGCTGAAAGAAATGAGATTGGTCCAAAAAGTAACATCGGAGCTGCGAGATGTGGAAGACGTCGTGCATGGCCCGATACCTCTGAGGTAACTGCAACTGAAAGGCCATCGCCCTGACTTTCTCAGATATCTAATGGAATAACGTACCATAGTGAAAGCTTACAATTTCTTTGAATCCACTGGTGTCCCATCCTCGGTGTGACACGCAGGAAAACCTGATCCCTGACATCAAACTCCAGAGGTCGTCTCCACTGATCATCATAAGAATTCTACAGAGACTGTGTTGTATCCATCCTCTTCCGAATCAGTTCTATCTACTCTGATGTCTCCTGAACAAGATGAGGTCACAGCAAAGATGCATCTCCTGCCTCCATCTAGCATAAGGGTGATCGGCATGGACTACCGTACAAAGCCTCGTAAGGTGACATCTGAATAGTTGCATGAAAACTATTGTTGTAGGAAAACTCCATAAGAGGGATATTATTCTCCCAAGAACCGAGAAATTCCATAATGAAATATCTAAACATATCCTCTAGCACCTGGATCATAAGCTCTGATAGGCCATCTGTCTGGGGATGGTATTCCATACTCAAAAGTACCAGTGTACCCAACACCTTTTGAAGTCCCTTCCAAAACCAAGAGGTGAAATGCGCATCCCTTTCTGAAACAATGGAGTGTGGAACACCATGAAGATGAAATATTTCTCTGATTTAAAGTCCTCCCAGATCATCAAAACTAATGTATCCTTGATCGGCATGAAGTGAGAAACCTTCATGAGCCTGTCGATGACAACCCAAACAACATCATTCCCCCGAGGCGACCTCGAAAACCCGGTCATGAAGTCCATCATAACATCGTTCCACATCGATTATGGAATGGTTAACTGCTGTAAAAGGCCTGCTGGTTGCTGATTCCTTGCCTTCACCTGTAGACAAGTAGAACATCTCATGATAAAATCAGCACCATCTTTCTACATACCTGGCCACCAGTACTGGCCATGAAAATCAGGATACAACTTGGTGATGCCAGGATGAACTTCCCAAACATAGGAATGCAAATCCCACATCAGTTCCTCGCGTATGTCTGCTGGAACCCATACACGTCCTTGTAAACACATGATCTCATCCTCACCCGATGTCCATCCCGGAAGAGGATTCTCTCCTGAAATGCTCTCCTGCAGGACTATGCCTTTTGAGTCTGATATATGCCTCTTCCTTACCTGATCAAGTAGTTTAGAGGTAACAGCTAAATATGTTAGGAAGGTATGTCCCTGTCTGTCGTGCACATCCAGATGAATCTCAGAGAACAGAGCCATCAGCTGCCACTCACTACTGGCCTCCTGAACTACCTGAATATGAGTCCTCCAGCTCAATGCGTCTGCCACTGCGTTGCCCTTTCCCGGCATATAGGCAAGAATGAAATGAAAGGATTGAAGATACTCAAACCACCTGTGCTTCCTCTGATTCAGATCACGCTGAGTGAAGATATACATAAGACTCTTGTGGTCGGTGAATACCACAATGTGCTCTCCCAGATGATTGTGTCTCCAACAACGTAAGGCATGAACAACAGCTGCCAACTCCAGATCATGCGTAGGTTAGTTCCACTCATGTGGTCTCCACTGTAGAGACTCGTATGCAATGACTCCCTCTTGATTCATAAGAACAATGCCTATTCCGATACCTGAAGAATCACAATAGATAGTATATATCTTACCTATCTCTGGAAAGGCTAGTATCGGTGCTGAATTCAACCTTCCCTTCAGCTCCTAAAAGGGTGACTCACAAGAATCTGACCACAAGAACTTTTCCCCCTTCTTGGTCAGACCTGTCAATGGTGCTGTTAGGCATGAGCAGTCCTAAATGAAGCATATGTAGTATCCATCCAGCCCTATGAAACTCAGTACCACAAAAAAGTTTTTCAGCTGCCCCCAGGAAACTACAGATCTCGCTTTCTATGGGACCACAAATACTCCTGCCTCTGAGATGAGATGACCCAAAATGTGAATCTGATCCATCCAAAAGTGGATCTTTGTGAGTTTATATTAAATCTGATGCTCTCTCAGTATACTCATAACGATCTCAAGATGTGTGTCATGGTCGTGTCGAGTGTGAGAGTACACTTAGATATCATCCACGAAGACTATGAAGAAGGATTCCAAGTAAGGATGGAACACTTGATTCATCAGAGCCATGAAAACTGTAGGCACATTCATGAGACCAAATTGCATGACTATATACTCGTATAGACCATACCTACTCTTGAAGGATTTTAGATGTACATCTGATGGATAACGTGCAACTGATGATAACCGAACCTCAAGTAGATCTTCAAGAACACCCGTGCTCCTCGAAGCTGATCAAAGAGGTCATCAATCCTTGGCAAGGGATATCAGTTCTTGACCGTTAACCGGTTCAACTTCTGATAATCCACACAAACCCGAAGGGTAACGTCTACCCTCTTCACAAATAGGACAGGAGAACCCCATGGAGAAGTGCTCGGTTGGATGTAACCATTTGCCTGTAACTCCTCCAACTACTTCTTGAGCTTCTAAAAATCAGGTGTAGCCAACATATAAGGATGAATGGACTCCGGTGCCACTCCTGGAATGAGCTCAATCGAGAAGTCTACCTCACGCTCCGGAGGCAACCCTGAAATGTCCTCTGGAAAGACATCCCTGAAACGATCAACCACTGGAGGAAAGTCAAACTGCAAAGTCCCCTGATCATCCAGATAATGACAAGAAATCTGGGCTTTCACCCTTCCTAGCCCATGATACTCGAGTCTTACTCGACTCGCCAATACATCCCATTCGCCTCTATGAAGAAAAGATTCACCCTCTGGTGAAACAAAACTCACTCTGCGGTGATAACAGTTGACGAATTCCTGAGAGGGGACAAACCAGTCCATACCGAGAATGACATTATATCCTATCATCTTTAGGACATAGAGATCCCATAAGAAACGATACCTTGCTACCTCAAGAGGGCACTCTCTACACTGGAATACACTAGATTTCCTCATCCCCAAAGGTGTGTCTAGTGTCAAAGTGTCATCAGAAGAAAAGATGCAAAGCGCAAGGCATTCTACGAAATAAATAAAGATAATGTTATGTGTAGCACTAGTATCGAAAAGAGCTGAAGATAAAACTAAGGATACTAAAATGGTATATCGAACTATAGAAGGTCTAGGATCCTTCTCTTGATAGGTCTTCTCTACTAGAATAGTCTGGCCTATCCCACGACCCTGTGACCCTTCCTGACCACTCTGAGCTGATCCTCCCTACTGGTGCTGAGGGACTGGTGGATGATTTCCACAACCTCGACCTCCACCTCAGCCTGAATGGATGAAAGAACTGCAGTTCCCTGACAAGTGAGAAACTAGTGGTGATGCTCCCGAACGAGGAGTCATGGAAGAACCCTGGTCACCAGTTGCATGTGAGAAAACCTGGCAGAAACACTGAAGGTGACCCATCTGGCTACAAGATCGGGACTCCACGGGGTGTCTCTGGCACTGCGACATCGTCTGCCATGACCAGCCACACTTGTAGCATATCACCTCGCTGCCTGATGATGCATCTCGCTTCCTTGGATCACCACGTGTAGACTCCCTACAACACTTCTTGCAGTCATCTGGAGGAAAACTAGATTTGGAAGCATAACCGCCTTGGCTCGTAGCTCCAGAGTCTCTCAGATTGCAATCTGCAATCAGTGCCTGGTTGACGATGGAAGTGATGGAAGTCAATTGGAATATATTCACCTGTGATCGGATCTCCCACCCGAGACTATCCTCAAACATACTTGCTATCAACACCCCACTCGCATCCTGAAGGGGTGTGAAATGCTGCAGCTTAGTGAAATTATAGGAATACACCATGGTAGAAAGAGTACCCTACTATAAGATCATGAACTCTCGGGCTCGGTCAGCTCTCAAGGTCTCCGGGTAGAAGAAGTCATAGAACACACACTGGAACTCCTCCCAAGCCATAACCTGGTGTTGAACCACCTATGAGATCACATCCCATAACCTCTTGGCGGTGTCTCGGAGCATGAAGGTAGCGAGCATGACCTACCTCTCTGGAGGAATCTCTAGATTCTCAAAGATAGTCAACATGTCTTATAGTCGTGACTATGTAGCCTGAGGTCCTCCTTCCCCCGAGAACATGGGATGATGCTGCTGCTAGAAAACCCATGCCATGACTTCCATAGTCGAGGCAGGAGGCGGTGCTCCATGAAACGTCGATATCATCATCATAAAACCTTCCCTGAACTGTGCATCAGTGCCCACAACTGTAATGAAAGCCGGTGCCATGGCTGGCCCTAATAGAGGGTCGACAGGAGGTCCCTGATCAGCCATATATGGCATCTGATCACTGCCTGACAAAAGACGTACAACCAGAGGACGTCTCAGAGGCATAGATTTAAAAGATCAAAATTACACCATAGATTAGAAATAAACAAGGACCGGAAACATAAGAGTACAAAATGGGAACATGGGGAGGAAAACACACAAGTTTACAAAACACAACTACACGGCGTGTATAAAAACTACACAACATGTCTTCTTAAGCCCCTGACATGGGCATGTGCCCCTACCATATAGGTCATGTAACACCTCAAACTACATGGCGTGTTGACCCCAACACATGTTGTGTATTTTAAAATTATTCCCATGCCCGAGTCTTTTTACACGGCTAACACAGACGGTCCGACATAACCCGAGAGTACAAGACGTGTTTTGGACAAACACAGTGTGTACTAGACAAGGCATCGACGACCCGTGTTGTTAAATACATGACTTTCTACATGGCTGGACCTTACATGGCGTGTTCCGAACGAACATAGCATGTATAGGTGAAGGAGACATCGTCCCGTGTTGTTCGTGACATGGCCGGGTACTTGAACAAGACTACATGACCTATTCCGAAAACAACACGGAGTTTCTAAGAGAAGGTAACACCGACCCTAGTTGTTTGTGACACGGTCGAGTACCTGGAAAGGACTACACGACATGTTCCCTTACAAAACGGTGTGTTCTACTCGAGTTTCTATCGAACCATGTTGTTAGTGACACGACCGAGTACACTGCTTCAAACTACATGGCCTCTACCAACCGTACATGACGTGTCCCTAAAGTTACTTCCACAACAACGTGTCCCTGCTCACAGGGTCAGTGACACGGCCTAAAAACTACACGACATGTAGCCAAATGTACACGCCATGTAATATGGGTTTTTCTGGGCTGTAGCTTTAAAACTGCATAGAAGCCTAGAAAACCCAAAAAATAAGGAAATGAGGTGCCAATTTCCGATTCGTGAGGGCCCATAACAGCTCAAGAATCAAAATTTGGCGTTCATTTAAGAAAATTAGAAAACAATGAATCCTCTAACAATGCAACAAAGATTCTATAAAGCATCTATCACAACAGCATGCATAATCTACACAAAGTCTATCAAAACAGCATGCAATTGCTAATACACCCTTGATGGAATGGAAAATATGCATGGCATGTGATTTCTAACAGGTGTCTATATGATGCATGATATGGAATACCCTCATCTCGTTGGGTTGCGACAGAAATAGAACCGCGATAGAAAATAAAAACAACACAGTACATCTGAATCACTATAGGTGAAATTATATCAACCGTAAATCTCAAAACCAGAAAACTACAATACATGAGGTAGTATGGATTTTCCATGTACACGAGTTAGCTAATCCCAAGAACAACTTAATACCAAGTACCAAATCAATCCAACCCCTAGCTAAAGGCTCCAAATAATAAATCAAGAGAAAATAAACTCCTCTGATACTACTTTGTAATGACCCAAATATGGAGCCCCTCTACTAGTGCCCCATACTCGGTTCGCCACATGACCTCAAGAGCTTTTTCCCAAATGCCAGAGGCTGCCGACTAGAAGAGAGGGCCTTGTTATGTTATTGGGGAAACTATGACCTCATTCGGTAATGTATACAAGGTAAGGAAAACAAAAATAAATAGTGGAATCAGTAAACAATACGCAACAACTGAAATCAAGTAGTAAAATCAATGAATATATAGTAATGATGATAATGATGCAGCAGGTACATGTATCTATAGAAAGCAGAAAACACAACAACATGCTGAAATACTACTGAACACAAAGTACTAAAGCAGCATCAACTCCAGTAGCATTGGAAGCCTAAGCTTGGTCCCTTTCTCTCCAGCTCCAAACAATCAAGTACCAAAATTCAAAGGGAACTTGCCCTTTTCAATACCAAAAAAAACAAAGTCTTCTTGGGCCCAGAAGCATGGCCCAAACATGGTGTGAGATACAATCCCAGTAGTCAATCACACAATGATTTGTGCTTAATATTCAATGATTACAAGGCAAGTAAAAGTGCAGAAATAGTAAACAGAATATCACACCACAGCTACAATCCACAGTTCTAGAATATAAGGTGCACAAGTAAACAAACAATGTCATGTAGAAATAGGTAACCCTTTGGGTAGCTCCCACGCCTAACCCCTATGGTTCAACCTACATGTAAGAGAAACCCTATAGGATGCACACACAGTCTCACCCCTCTAGTTCAGCTAAGAGTAGACTTTCTGAGGAAGATCTCACCGTCAATTCCCCATATAGTCTCGTATCGTGCTAAAGGTTCTCTGGGGAAGCACTCAATGTCTCATTCCCCATGTGGCCCATGTCGAGGAACTATAAACTCTCTGAGGAAGAACTCATCGTCAATTCCTCATATGGTCTCGCATCGGACGAAAAGACACTTTGGAAAAGCCCTTACGTCCATTATCCCTATGTTATACTATACTAGGTTCTCACAGTCCTGTGTAAATCAACATGCATAGTGAGCATGAAATGTCCAAGTAAACCTGAAGAACTACTTGGCTATCATTCCAACGCTCAACAAAATAACAAAGCAACAGTTCAACTATCCTACAACTAGGCAAGGAAACTGGCAAAGACTGAACAAGAAAAACAAGCATGGCAAGCATCCAGAGTACAACAAAATCTACTCTATTCACAAAGGAAAACCTCTACTATAGAAATCATGAAAGAAGGCAATCAATCAAGGGTAAACAGGAAAAATGCAGAATTCTCGTTCAAGGGAATTGGCGCAATTGCACAAAATATTCAAAGACTTTTTGCAAAAAGGCACAAACCACATACCTCGATTCTAGGAGATCGATATACTTGAATAGCGATAACAGATTCTCCTTAGAATTTCGTAGATCTGAGAAAATGTCTGAAACACTTAAACCATGATAACTTGAGAAAGATGAGGAATTGGGAATCAAGGCTCAAGCAGAAGGAATAAATCACCGCAACGTTTCCAATGTAATCGACCGTGCTTGAATCGAAGAATAGACCAAGAGGCGGAGGCTCGTCGAAGATTCACGGATCCGCGAAGCTCTCGGATGAACGGAGCCTAGAATAATACGTTTATGTGCTTCAGGCGTGACCCCAGTCTGTTTAGTGAAAAAAATTAAAGTACACAGCATGAACTAGGTCTTTCTGTACTCCGCCAAAATCAGCCTCCACGTCACCCCTACGCACCGTGTGTGTGGCCCAGGCCCGGTCATCAAACGGCCCGGACCCGGAGAAGTGTACCTGGAATGTACTCATAAAGTACATGATGTGTACTTCAAATATTTCCAGAAACTTTATTTTTCTCAAAAAATCTTGAAAAATGATGGACATACTGAAATGAAGATCTGCGTTCTTACAATCAATAAGAAACAAATTCTACCTCTATCTACTATTTAGGAAAACAATAATAAATATTTCGTTCATTCTTACATGATGGAAATATATATTAGTAATGGGATAGCTTGAAAACCCATGCTCAGAACCATCCATATATTGTTCCCAAACTAGATCTCCTCTCTCGCCATAATCCATTTGGAGAAAGGATAAATGGATAAAATTATTGGAGAAATTAGGGGCTATAAGTAGGAGGAATATATAACTAGTTTCCTCTCATGATCTACATATATGGGCACCATGGACCATTGACATAGAAAAAATTAATCAATAAATTCCATGGAATTAATTACTTGCATTCCATTCAGTATTCTATATATGTTCCTCATGTTGATACCCCCTCCTCGATAAGTATATCCAACCATTCCTAGGAAGCCCAATGTCATTTTGCCTCAGAATACACAACCTAGACAATGAAATCAAGGATATTTCTGTTATTATCAGTCACTCACTTTGTTAAATTTTCATTTGATAGTGAATGACCTGAAATTTCAATAAGAATGCTATTCACAAAAAAATCTTTTCGGAATGAGTGGTACATGCTCTAGAAATTTTTGGAAAGGCCAGAAATTATAGAAATAATATGGTCTATTTGGTGATTTCCTAGCCTTTTAAGTGAAACAATGACTCCAAGGTATTTATTGGGAAATGATCCATGACTCATATTTAAATTTCTACTCAAGGAGTTTCATTTGATATATGGGCATCAATATTATATATTGAACATGATCTATCCTATATTGATGTTGTGGACACTCTAAAGGAAATAGTCCCCTATGATATTATTTATTCCCTAGATGGATATATTATTTGTGTTGATGAAAATTACTATGTCTTCAACAAACATGAAATGCGAGATACAACTTGGTCACTGTATATAATTATATGGATAAATAAAAACTCTACTGATTCTCCTATTGATATGTCGGATAATAAAATCATGGGCCACAATAATATTCTTGGAAATATAGGCTCCCCTGTTCTCAGATAGTAAACCCCCTTAAATAATAAATGGTTTTATCCCATGAACTGAATATCCAACAATGAGATATATATATAACTGATGACTATGTTAGTGGACAAATTTGAAAAACCATTTCTTGTAAGGAATTTGATGAAAAAATTACATTCAATTATATATATGGACTAATCCATGTCCAGAATTAAGGACATGTTTGATCCATGTACTATTGTGTTCATTGATGTGTAGAAATACTCCAAAAAAATATAATTCTACATTACTAATTTGTAGAATGAGATATTTCAATTCATCAAGAGGATATTAAATTCTGGGCCCTACACTTCACTAAATTTTCAATGTAGTTACCATATATATAATGGCCTATTTAATCAACAAACCATATTCCATATAAAAAATAAATTTTTCTGCAAAATATTATTCAATACTATATTTTCACCTTTAGATCAAATAACTATCAAATTAATAAACCATCAATAGAAATAGCATAAGGTTTTGGAAATATTCAAATACTTGATAGATATTTTATGTGAATTAAATTTATAGTGACCATAATAATTCTAATTTTTCATTTGAAATTTAATTCCAAAAACATTAATGAGTGTTAAAATAAGACATTTATTTCATCTAAAATGTAATTTTAATAAAAATTGCATGAAATTTTATAAATAAAATAATATGGTTGATAAATATAAATGTAAAAATTAATAAAATAGTTGTCTTTGTAAACTCGTTTTAAACATATAGAAGAATCTAAATATTTTTAAATTATTAGGGATGTGGGGATATCTCTTAGCGACATATATGTTAAAAACGTTCAATTATAATTTTTGTAAATAATTTTTAAAACAAATCATTTCAGAGAAAAAAATAGAAATTTTACATTCATAGTATTTAAAATATTAGCGATACCGTAAAATATAATTCATAAATTATTTCTAAAAATAAAATAAATCATCATTTTTTTAAAAAAAGTTATATGGTAAAAACTGACCAGATCAACCCTAAAAATAAGAAAATATTTTTTTCAGAATTAGTTATCATTAATACATATATTTTAATTTTAATAACCTAAAATTGGATTTATATACATTATATAAAATGAAAATAGGTGCTTATATTCAAATATGTGCAATTATAGTGGAAATAGAGTCCAATTCTCTTACCCAATGATTTCATTTTGATAATCATTTTTATCATCATTTAGAGTAAATTTTAACTTAATATAATCACATATCATTACCATATACATATATATGATATCATAAATGATCCATGTATACAATTTAATCTGTATTTTGTAATAAATATTTTATGATTATTAATATATTGGTTGTTAACGACTTTGTTGGTCATGTATGTTTTGATTTTGTAGATCTGATCATTTTAAATTTATTATAATTACATAATCTACAAATAAAATTCTATCATAAAAAAATTATATATATATATATATATTTAATCAACCATAATATATATTGATAGTAAAAATGTATTACACCATTCAAAGGAATGGTTGGACAAATGTGTGGATGATTGGTGTTTTAACATTTCTATGAAATGAACTAAATAATGTTGAATAATTATTAAATTTTCCAAATAATTATTATTTCATATATATAATATATGTTAATTAAATATATCCTTACTACCATACACTTAAATCATAAAAGAAAAACGCATCACCTCACTACATGGAGGTGATAATCCACATGTACACATAGGTGATGTTATCATTTTTTAAAGTATTTCAAAATAATTATGTATTTATATGACATTATAGTTATAGAAGAATATTTATCACATAAATTTCAGATATATAATGATTATTTTCTTATTTATAAATATCCATGTAACGTGGTGATGGAAGACGATTCAGATCACTACGTAGGAATGGTATGACATATATGGGAATCAGAGCTGTCTTCTATCTTCATAGGATGAAAAAAAAATTTATATTGTTTTAAAATAATTAAAATAACATATCATAATATATATAATTACATAGTTATTATTTTTGGTTGCGTATTACACATTAAGATGAAGTAGTATAATAAATAAACATTAAAGAGTTAGTCTAATTGATTACATTTTATTCAGAAGACTTCATTTTGATATCTTCTTAAGGGAACTTTAGTATTTCTATTAGGAGTTTTAGATAATGAATAAATTTTCTAGGATTTTTTTATTTGTAATTATAATTTCATGGTCGTGATATATTCCACATAGTTGATAAGAAAATGTGATAGAGGATGTGCCCTTATTAAAATTGTAGTGGGAGAAATTTTTTGTAATTTCCATTAAAATTAAAATATATAAAAAATTATCTAGATAAATTATTCTAAATGGAATGAGATTGGAAGATAATATATAATGGCATTAACATATAATAAATCTGTAAAAGATTAACAGTATTTATTTTTTTCAAAAATCATATAATTTTTTTTAACACCTTCATTATAATATTTTATCATTAATTGGTATAACGTTTTTTTCAATATTAAAGGGTTATAGTTTTTCATATGATATTATAATTGGATAATCGGTGGATTATACATAAAATTATAGACCATAAAATATAATTATTTTCCTCAATCATGATATTTTATGATGTTTAAAAAATTTAATAAAATATAAATTTTATAAAATATCATTAATATCTATTTTGGCATTATTCATTTTATCTGACGTAATCAATATAAATAAAAAGTTTTAATTAGAATATAACCCTTTAAAAAATTATATAATTTTATATTTAAAAATCATGTAACACTATAACTCTAATATGTTATATTACACTTATTATTCTGAAAACTATTTATTTAATTTTTCCATTATTTAATGAAATAGTGAGTTATGGTTTTCTAAGATTTCATGTTATTTATAGAATATATAAAAAATATAAATAAAATCTCAAAAATACAAGAATTAAATTAATATCATAGTAGACAATTATATTTCAAAATAACAAGATTTTCAACCTATGTGAACACATAAGAGAAATTTACATATTTGATATTATAATTTTCTAACATTCATTGAATTAAATATTATATTAGTAATTTAAATGGAAAATATTTAATAAATATAATAAATTTTGATACATAAGTGGTAAGGGTAAAATTAAGATCATAAATAATAATTAATATGTAATATTAGGACCTTATCATTTATTTATTGCATTGATTAAACCGATTTTCCTATTATTGAGGTGATAAGTTTTACCAACGTTATTATAAATATTTTTAAATAATAAAGTTTAAATATTTTAAAAAAATATAAACCCCTTTAGAAAAAATACTTTAAATTTTTTATTAAATTCAATTCCAATATGTGTTAGATATTTACTTGAAAATAAAATTGAAAAAAGAGATGAAAAATTGTTTTCCCAGATAAGTCCTCTTATGTTTACAAAATATTTCATTCTAAATTAATACATTAATGTTTTTTCTATTAATTCACTTGAATTATACCAAATTTTATAGAATTAAGATTTTTTTTGAATAATTTTAACCTATAAGAAATATTTTATATTCTCAAAATAAAAATAGTGTTTTAAAATAAAATTTGTATTTGCGAGTATTCTCTTGAAAAACAATCTTTTCCAAAAAAATTAAAAAATGTATCTCTATTCTATTTTTTATATTGTTTTTTTAATGATACAATTTATTTAAAAATATATAGATATTATATATTTTAATTATAAAATGTTCTGAATAAATAAATAAAAATTAATTTTTGAAGAAAACATATTTTTGATTCATAAAATAAAATTACTAACAACAGTGTACTTATTACTTAAGAATTAGTAATTGAATTTTATTTAAAAGTTCCCTCATATATATTTGATAATAAAGTTATTGAAAATTTTAACCTCAAATTTAATTCTATATTATAATGGTTATATATAAATAGAAATATTTTATGGTTTTTTTGTCCTATGTTGCATGTTTTTCTTGTCACTCTGTTATGTCAAAGGGATGAAAAAGATTATAAAGAGAACATTAAGAATGTTTAAGCCATCAAGAAGCCCAAACCTGATAAAAATAACTCTATGTGGAGACATATGCACCATCACAAGTGTACAAGAAGTCATGTGTAACCCCCCATTTTTGATATGAATAGAGGGTAAATACTTATGCCCAAAACCTATGCGGAAAAACAATTTCGACAAGTGTCCCATAACTGACTATAAATTTGACCCTTGGGCTCTTTAATTGGAGGACTAAAAATTAACAATAACCAATGGGTTCTGGTTTCATAGACCCATCGCCTAATTCCTCTAAAACGTTTTAGGAATATCTATATGACCATTTAGAAGAAACAAGAAATGGTGAGAAGGGATATTAAGCTCCTTTTAGGGCCCCATTCAAAAAATATTTTTCAGAGAACCATTTTCCACTAAAATGAAACAACATGTATGGGCCTCCATCCCTAACTAAGGACCTGCGTGAGTCCTATCCGTGGACACTTTAGGAGAACCTTGGTGCTTAGGCATAATCCTAACCCATGTTTTGTTTACTAGGTGGAACATTTATCAAGGAATATTATACTCATCTAGGATTATTCCCCCAATGCAGGAACCAAATTTAGATCCTCTCATGCCCTATATCGAGTACATATACCCATCACCTAGACCTTGCACTGTTTCCCAGGACCAACACGATCCACACTTCAGTCATTGTTCAAATCCATCCAAGGAAGGGCCTCTCCTACCGTGTATCCTTTTTCTAAGAGAGGCCATGTTAAAAACTTCATTGAATCCATTGGACATACACAACCATGTCAGGTGACACACCAGCATGCCTCCCTTATGGGTTTGTATTCCTACGGTTAGAGGATTCACTGAAATTTCTATATGGATGGTCTATTTCATCACGGTTCATGGGATTGTGTATTCCTATGATTTTTAGGACCCCAACACTAGGGAAAATGTGAGAGATTTCCTAGTCTCGAATACAAGGTTATGGAGAATGTCCTACCATTATCATGTTTAAGACCCAGAACCTCCAATTCCAAATAGGGTGAGTAATGATTATGCATTAATTTTTATTGATCATGGAATGAGATCATCCCCATAACTATGAGAGGAATAAAAATGAACCCCATGTTTAGTTACACAATATCCCTTTATGCCAGTGGTTTCACTATTTGTCATCTCTCCCTCATAGACACTCTGTTATAAAAGGGATGGGAGGTAGTGTCCTCACTTCTCCCTCTAACTCCCTTCTCTAATTTTTTTCTATACCCTTTAGCCATTCCATGTAAATATGAATAGATTTATATTTTGTACCATTTTCCTCTTTAACCATCTCCCTATCCTCTTCCACCAGTGGAGGATGAGAAGTGTGTTTTTTCTAGATCCTCAACATCCTTTTTACTATCAAATTATAGAATTACTCATCCTCACACATGTTGAAAAAGAGGATAACCATGATCAAATCATCCCAACCATCTTGTGCATTTTTTGGTAGGGACTCATCATCTGAATCTTCCTCTCACCTTCCATCAGAGTGCCTCTATATTTGTGGGTCCTGAAGGAAATGAATTCAACCTCAGGGAAAGGAAGATTGCGTGGTTTCATGGATATTCTATTTCCATTTTTTATCAAACCTTGCATGACTAACATGGTTAGAGTGGTTGAAATTGGTCATGAAATCCATAAGATACTAAGCCTTATCTGAATTATTACATTTCTAAACCAAAAACAAAATCAAGGCCTTTTACATGGTTTAATCCCCATATTTTCACCAACATGGTCATCCTATTTAGTAGTAAGCCCTAATTTTCACCACAATTACAAGGGAAACCATAGTGCATAATAATCATATATTAATCTAATACAAAATTGATACCTATAATAATTAGGATAATTAGGATTCCCAACTACGACCTAAGATCAACAGGCGTCTTTTTTATGAGTAATCCCATATCATAATTCCCTTAATCCATGAATCCTTCTCTGGGTTAAGACACCAAAAATCCTCCAAGTCACCATTATTTGAATGATCCGTCATTTTAACATTATAAGTAATCATTTTCAATAGGAATACCCTATTTAATATACTATATGGGATAAATAATCTTGAAAAACAAATCGTCTTAAGGGCCTCTAAAGTCATAGGTCCTTACAATCCAACTACATGGGATTTAATTCCCATTCAAATGGGATACATTGTATCCTCATTTATGTCCAAACCAAACACCTCATATAAACCCTATTATCTCTGATCCACAATCCTAAGAGGTTCTAATTCAACATGGGATTCCATATCCCATCTATGTTCTCCATGTAACCTTCTAAATAAGTCGGATTTGTTGACTTAGAATCTTTCACACATACGTCCTTTCTGAATGACTGTAAACATCAAAATAAGGTTCTTATCACATGACATTAAAGTTATAGTGTTCCCCATTACGTGGAATGGAACTATTTAGATTATAATTCATTTCAAAAGGATACATCTGAAACCCATCCATGGGTTTCATCCAAACATCAATGAAATTACCATTTCCCTGGATGATGATACATCCCTTAACACCCCACTGAGTTTCTACAAAACTAGAATCATCATAATAATAACCAATGAATATGTATATAGTAAATTAGAGGATACCATCACTGGAGATCCTCAAATACATACATAAATTTCCACTTATGAATAATGTTGAATACATATATATGATTCTATGACCTATACATGAAAATAATTAAGTTTTTACTCTGCGATGTCCCACATCATAATTGAGAATCAATAAATGGTTAATGAAAATTTCTTAAATCTATAATAGGTTCTTAGAGTATGTAATAATTACCCACAAAAGGGTGTGATGAATCCAACTCCCATTCTCTTGACCGATATGAGTTCTTAAAAAATGTTTTCTCGAATCCTAAATGAGATCTTTACTTTGAAAAGCATCCACCTTTAGTTACAACACCATTTTATGTTTTGAGTTCCCTGAAAAAAACCATGGAAAACATTTTGAAGCAGAAAATATTTATATGGCATGAATTTTGAGGGGAACATGAAAAGTTTGAACCTTGCATGAGTCCTTAAAAAAATATGATTGCGGCACCCAACTTCTAGACCCCATTATCTTGATAATGTATAGCTAGATTATACAATCAATTATGCATGTATTCATTCAAATGAAATTATTTTTTATATATATTTATTATTTTTTTAGTTTTATAATCAAGAAACTACTCTCAGTGATAGATTCATTTCAATGACTTCCTTCTATCAGTCACAAAGACATGCCGTGATTTCTACTTAGGATAGATCATTGTCAACACCAAGGATACCATAACCAAACTAATGACATAAACACTAAGTATCTAATATGTTAGACTTGGAGTACTATAATCATGGTATTATTTCAACCACGGATACTTCCATAAAGTCCCTACAGATCAAGAATACCCATGGATATTCCATTCAAATAAGTCTAGTTTCCCAACATAGATGTCACTACTCGTTGTCATCAACTATTTCGGGATCCTATACATGCAATGCAATAAATTGTATCTCTTTTAATTTAGGGTGGTGGAGTAAGATTCATTAGATAAACAATACCAAAGTCATAGGGTTCATTCACATGGGATCCTACCAGTAATCACTAATGTTAACTCTGCATGGTAGTGATCCCTCAACATGATGACAGTGTTATCATTAGTGGTTTGACATAGGTCTCAAAGACCTTACAACACATGAAGACCCACCTGGGGCTGAAACCAGTCTCCATGAAGCAATACCACAACCTTATCCCCTATTAAGAATCCCAAAAAACCAATTTTCTTTAAAATTAAGAGTAGGAATATACACTTCTATATATTCACTCAATTACCCAGCTAACTTTTGAATCAGAATTCTTAGAATCTCAACCTTTAAATCTGATGACATGATGTCAGTAGGAACATACACCTACCATCCCACACCAAGAATTCCAGTTGACTCATCTGGAATCACTAAATGAAACCCACTAACCATGTTTGGTGGAATGTTGCGACCAATAGCACACACCTACAAACAATCATCAAGTCTAGTAGGTGGCTCACTTTGAAGCAACTAGAGATGTAAGTGTGAATGTCCTGAAGAAATGTATGTGGTAGAATCGACTCTATTCCCCCAAAAATGAGTACAGTTAGTACCCAATAACATTGTAATAACTTGGAATTTTGAATAATATTTTCCTTCCAGAAAATGTATGTCTTACTATTTCATAATCAATAAAATAATATATAAGTATAAATGAAATGTGACCATTGGGTTTAGACCATTATATGATGATTATTCAATATTTCCATTGGAAATAATAATAATTTTAAACGTTATAACTAATGTTTAAAATATAAATAATAATTGATAAATAATTTCGAAATAATATTTGATGGACTCATCCAATAGACTTGGGTCGTATGAAGCCCATTTCTCAGAGCATGGGAAAGAGGTGGTAGTAATGGGATTTTCTCTAGACCATACATAATCCAAGCATCAACATGTTAATCTTCAACACAATCACATTCAAGAGAAGATAAATATTATTGAAATCACTACCCACGTAATGTTTTTGAGCCGCCCCAAGATTTTATCACCATTGCATATCTTACTCATAGGCCACATTTAGGAGTTATTAGTGGATATGTAATGAGGACTTAGTAACATTGAGTAATAATTTTGTATAAATAATATTTTATTTTCTAATATGGTAATGTTTTTGAATTTCAAATGTCAAAATCAATATATGATGAATTTTTTAGAAGATTCATATTATTGATTAATATTGAAAAAGATAATTTTAAATATTTTTTAAACATAAATAAAAAATAATCTGAAAATATTTTTTTGAAACAGACATATATAGTTTTGATTATTATGAAGTTTAGAGTTTGATAAGATCGAACTAGTTATTGGTCAATAGAAAAGTATGAATAGTAATATTACCTTTATGAATAGTAATATATCCAATGGAATATTAACCTCACTTTAGTATGTATAAATATAATTTGAGCATCTTAAATGGTAATGTAATATTATTGTTTATGTAAATAAATGTATTAGAAATCATTAGTTATGTATTAGTATTTTTTGAGTATATTGTGATATTACATAAAAATTACATTTCTCAAAAATAGAAAATTATTTTCATAAAATGGAGTTCATATTGTAATTCAATATATAGATATTAATTTAGTTCTAATTTATGAGATTTTTATAATATTTTTTGTTTTTTGGAAAATAGTAAAAAACCAGTTTTTGTGTTTTCTATGTGTTCTATGACATCATATTTATATAATAATTAATTTAAATTTCTGGTAGACTCATTTTAATTAAAATATTTTACAAGCTTTTCCATTTGGACAAAACCATTGAAAAAACCCATGAGAAATCCCATGGTTATTCAAATACCACTAAAGAGGTCTCCCATGAAAATTAATAAAATATTCTCTCACTTTTGATATAAATATAAACCAATTCCATCGTTTTTTTCAAAATTCTGCTGAAACAAATATGTAATTTTTAACTCACAAGAAGTCCTCCCAAGGTTCACTCAACCCCCAAGGTCCCAACCTTCATGTTAATGAAGTTACTATCCATGGTAAGAGAACATTTCACCATCCTCTTTTAAGTCAATATTTATTATAATTGTTTCTTTTAATTACCATTTCTCATATGTGGACAAATGTTATTCTATAATGATTATTTCTATCCATTATATTTCCAAATGATTATTGAACCTTTTCACTCTCATCAACTAATTTTTATGAATTTTTAAGTGAAACTGTTAGGCTACCAAATTTTGGTAAGGGAATTCGCAACTTCTCTTTTTTGGCATTCAAGTTCTATTTTATGTTGTATGTATAGATGATTTCCATACCATGTTCTTATCCCATGGTAATTTTTTCCAAAACATTATTATGACTCAATTAATAATTCATTACCTATGTCTATTCTCTTTTTAATTTTTTCTTGAACCATGTTTTATAGTCGTTATGTTGTAGAATTTTTGTCTCAAAATCTCTATATTTTTTCTCAAGAAATTACCTTATTTTATTTATGTTAATACACAAAGATGTTTAATTTAAAGGGTATTCATCAATACAAAAATTGATATATTTTATTCATGAATTGATAAACATAAAACCCTCATTCCAATTATGATGGTTTTGAATGACATAATGATAATGTTTTTATTCACTTTTTAGAACATCACGATTTTGATATGAAACAAATTTTCTTTTTCTCTTTTGGTTATTTATTAAAATTTTGATTATGATATATGTGTATCACATGAAAATAAATACATATTAAGGTTTATCCCTGATATATCTCAAATTCATTGGGTAAATAAATTAATCAATAGAGATTAATGTTTTATGATACCTTGGTGAATAGCCTTGGTAATTTTTATGACACCTTGGGTATAGACTATGGGGATATACTTATGAATGTCTAAATTAAGTGTTGTTTCCATATAATCAAGATATGATTCAAGTTTTTTATAATCATTATATGACTCTCTTCATTATTATATGATACTTCCTCATGTTTTTATTTTATTCTCTTTTGTTCACACGTAAACTATTTCTCCTGTTTTCCTTTTCTAGGCCATGTGCTCACCATTTGCTTTGATGTATGTCCCAAGGTTATGAGATGCAGTAATTTAACATTCAATGAAATTTTCAATAAAACATTTAATTTTATTAAAATAACTTTATATGTATTCAGGTATTATTTACGTTATTTCTAAGACACTCATATTTAATGATCCTCTGTTTGTAAAATGAAATGAAAAGTTCTATTATAAAAAGGTGGGATTCCATAGTTGGAATGAAATCATTTCTTAGTTATTTGTGAAAATAAGGATATTAAATCCTTTGAAATGACCCTATTTAAAATTTTAATTATTGGAAAACTTCTTGTTATTTTAGGGAAATATTTTCTAAGTGGTTTCTGATAAAATAAATCCATGTCTGTTTTTGAACAAATGGGTGTGGCTCCGGAACAGATGTATATCGATGTAAAACCCTAAAACAAAACTTTGTGATAGAATCGAACGAGAACTGGTGCATGACAACAATATTTTATGCAATCTTTGTTTCACACTATTGGGGATATATTTTGTTAATAAAAATATTTTTATAAATCATTATGAAGGACTTATAGAGAATATTAATTTCTGTTAAAGAATAATATTTTTAGAATCATGTATTAAGACATAACGATAAATTATAGTTAAAATATTAATAAATAAAATAATATTCTAATTAAGGCTTATTATTTTACAAAATTTTGTGCTATAAGAGGAACTGGGAAAATGGTGACCACAATAGATCATGCACTGATGAACTTACATTGAATGAATGAATGGAATAGTTCATAAGAATGATGAACCATCTAACTCACGTTATGGGAAATAACTTAAATCAAGTAGTGATATTGATTTCAACATAAAGAGAAAAACATTACATTGTGTCCATTATCCGTTAATGACCACCATGTTTCGGTGGATCTACCAACCCATTGATTGACGAAGAGTAGATCACCTCTATTGGAAATTTCATTTTCATGCTCTACTGTTTAGAACAAAAAAAGGTCACCATGTCTATTTACATCATAAAGGTTGAAGCTGCTCAATGGTGGGAATAGATTAAAAACATGATTCCATGATTGGAGGTTCATGACATGGTGTTGGAAGAGTTTAGAGTTATCTTCATCAATAAGTATTTCCCTCATTCGATGACAACAATAATGGAGGAGTTTCTCAAGCCCAAGGAGAAGGAGATTGAATCTACTGGATGCTATGAGATGAACATCACAAGGCAGTCCCATTAAACATCAGTATTTTTCATGGATTCTAATGGGAAGGATGATAGATTCCTTGGTCGACTAAGGCCTCTTCTATAGAATAATCTTTCCAACTGATATTATTATAGCTATGGGGAGATCATGCGGTGTGATATGAAAGTCGAAAGGATGTTCAGTGAAACCTAGTGGTATTATAAATCCAATGATAAGAAGTGAACAATGTGTCTAATATTAGGGATGATATTTGATTAGGGAAGGGGATGTATGAAAGTGAAACATCCTACATGTAATAAATATTGGAAGTGGAATTTGAGGAACTACCTACTCAACAGAGGGAAGTGATACAAGTGTGGAAGAGATGGGAATATCACGTGGAATTGGCTTAGTTAGGTGAAACATCATCTTTCCCACACTAATTATTATGGGAAGATGGTGAAGGACCTAAATAATTTCCAATGCATTATGTGTGGACAACTAGGGAACTATTCGAATTAGTGTCCACATTCGAGGGCAGTGGAGGGGAATCACTATCTACCTCAGTAAATGTCATGGGAGAAAGCTCGTTCTTTTTCTATAATGAAAGATGATGTTGAAGATATGAATGATGTCGTGGTAGGTAATCTTTTTTTTCTCTCATATCTTGAATGTATTTTGTTTTATTCTGATTTTATGCATTCCTTTATTTCCATCAATCATGAAAGAAATTTAGAATCTACTGCTGAATTTCTAAAAGTATAGTGATTAGTCAAGACTCATGGTGGAATTATCAATGAATCATCAGTGTTTAGAAACTCTGGTATTTAAATAAGTGACCCCAAAATTATCAAAAATCTAGTAGTCATTACCATGTTTAAATTTTACATTATAAATGGGATGAAATGGATCTCAAAGTATAATGCTATGATCTAATACATAAGCAAGGAAATATCAGTATTCTTGAATTTGAAACCTACTATTATCATCTATGGAGAGATTTCTCGACTAGTGTTTTTCCTAGAAGAACCTTCTAATGTATTCTTTATGGATTTAATTATCGAGGAAGAAGAAATAAATGAAGTTATAATGATAGAAGTTTTCCCCACTGTCTAAGAGTACATTGATGTATTTCCTAAAGAGTTACCGAGAACATCCTCAGAAAGAGAGGTGGAGTTCTCAATTGAACTCGTACCTCGATATCATCTACCATGAAATACCCCATATATGATGGAAAATATGGAGATTTAGGAATTAAATATAAAAATACATGATAGTTTATAAAAGGGGTTTATATGACTGAGTGTGTCTCCTTAGGGAGAACCTATTATCATTGTGAAGAAGAAGGATGGATCAATGAGACTATGCATTGATTATAAAAAAATGAACATGGTCATTGTGACGAAAAAATTCACTCTTCCATGAATTGATGAATTATTTGACTAACTTCATGGGGCTCAATTCTTCTCTAGTATAGTTATTCAATATGTTTTTCATCAATTGAGGATGAAGAAAGAAGAAATTCCAAAAACTGTCGAGCATTAATGATATGGGAATTGTGAGTTTTTTTATGCCATTTGGATAGATTAATTACCCTAATATATTTATATATTTTATTAATAGAGTCTTTAAGGACTACCTTGATAATTTTTTTTCTTTTATTGATGAAATTCTGATATATTTAAAAATTCATAAGGTGCATAGGACCATATAACATTAATTTTTCCAACAATAAGAAAGTATAGGCTTTTTGGAATGATATAGAAATGTGAATTTTGGTTACAAAAAGTTTCATTCATAGGGAATATTGTAACAAATGGAGGAATCCCAATTGACTATGAAATGATAAAGGTTGTAGAGTAGTGAACTCAACCTACTAAAATAACTGAGAAATATAGTTTCAATGGATTATCAAAATATTATAGGAGGTTTTAGAATAAAATTTCATGAAATTATAATCCACTAACCATGTTAACTTAAACGTGGTTAATTTCATATTGACAATGGAGTGTGAGGAATATTTACAACAACTGAAGAAGAGATTGTTTACTACACTCTTGATAACTATGACCTCAATTAGATATGGTTTCATTATTTTTAGTGATTCACCTATGAAAGTGTAATGGGGCTTCTTAAAAATAAATTAAATGGTGATTAATTATGCATCTTGATAGTGGAAAAATCATGACCAGAACAATCATATGCTTGATCTGGAGCTGGATGTGTTTGTTTTTTCTTTGTCGACCTCGAGGCACTATCATTATGGGGATATTTGTGAAATATAAATAGACCAACAATGTTTGATTTATATTTTCACACAAAAGGAATTGAACATTATATTTAATAGATGGTTGGATCATCTTAAATAATACGATGGTTCAATTCATTATCATCCTGTAAGAGAAAATAACTTCACTAATTGATTATGTAGGGAGGATCCAATTGTTCTATCCATGATGACGATTCAATGATATTCTTTGATCACTAACCTTGTAAAGCTAGGCATTGTTATTTTAATGGAAGGACCAACCACAAAACTAACCCAAATGATATTTCAATCCTAATTACTAGTGGAGATCAAAAAATCTAAAAAAAGATCTTCTTTTACATAATTAGTTTAATGTTGTGAAGGATGGGATGTTTATTAAGATCAACATAGATAAAAAAGGTGTTCTAAAAATTTGTACAATACTTCAGTTCTATCTGTTATGGAAATAAAGAAGGTTATGATGTTTGAAACTCATAAAGTAAGTATAAATATAATTTGGGCATTATGAATGGCAATATGATATAATAATATATGTAAATAAATGTTTTTTAAATTATTAGATAAGTATTAGTTTTTTATTAGTGAAATAGTGATTTTACAGAAAAATTAAATATATCACATTAAAAAAATTATTATCATAATTTGGAATTAATTTTTGAATTCATAACATGGATATTATGTTAGGTTGAATTTATCAAATTCTTATAAATTGATTTGTTTTTCATTGAATAGTAATAATACATGTTTTGGTTTTTCGATATGTTTTATGACATTATAATGATGTAATATGTAATTTAACATTCTAGATGACTTATTTGGAATAATATATTATATGAGGTGTCCCAAGTGGCCAATACCATGGGAAAATTCCATGATAAGGGCCCTGGTTTTCCAAATACCATTAATGAGGTATCCCTTGGAAATTAATCAAATATTTCCTTCACTTTTTTATAAATACCAACCCTTTACTTCAATCATTCCATTCAAAAATCCACCTCAACAATGATGTGGGTTTTACCTTCAATTAAGTCCTACAATTGTTCCATCTTGCTCCCATGGTCCCAATAATCATGTTTTTTATGTTACTCTTCAAGGTAAGAGAACTTTTCACCCTCATATTTTTTATCAAGTGTTCTTTTATGGTTTATATATTAAATAACATTTTTTTTGTTGGGGAATGATATTTTATAAAATTAATTCTTACCATTTCATTTCAAAATTATGAGAGAACCATTTCACTCTAATCAACTGATTTTTCTCAATTTTTAAGCGACACCATTAGGCTGCCTAATTTTTGAAAGGGAATTCACAACATATCTTTTTTTATTGAGGCACTATTTTATGTTCTATGTATTTAAAATTTGAATACCGAGCTCTTATCCCCATTTTATTTAGTTATTATACTTTATTATGACTCTCTAATGAATGGATGACCTTTTTCCTCTTTATTTTTAATTTTTTAATGAACCATGTTACATAGTCGTTATCATATAGAATTTTTATCTCAAAATCTCTCTTTTTTTTCTCAAGAATTTATATAATTTAATTTTTTGAAAACCCAAACATATTTAATTTCTTGGGGTATTCTAAAATACATAAGAATGATATATTGGATTATTTATTTTATATACATAAAACCTTCATTCCATTTCCATGGGTTATGAATGACATAACAATAATGTTTTTAATGACTTCTTAAAACGTCATAATTTTGATATGAAACCCATGTTTTGTATTCACTTTGGGTTATCTATGAAATTATATATTATGATCTATTTGGCTCACATAAAAATGAATACGTATTATGGGTTCATCCAGATAGTTTTCCAATATATCAGGAAATAATTTAATCTATATATATGACACATTTTATGTTACCTTAGTGAAAAACCTTGGTGCATTTTATGACACCTTGGGGATGGTCCTTGGTGATATGATTATGAATGTATAAATTAAATTTTTTTGCCACATTTTAAATATATGATTCATTTTAATTATTATCCTTATATTACTACTATAATTACTATATGATATTTCATCATGTTCTTATTGTATTTTCTTATGTTCACATGTAAACTGTTTTCCTAGTTTTCCCTTACATGGAATTGTGCTCACCCTTTACTTTGATATATGTCCTCAGGATATGAGATGAATTAATTTAACAAATAATTAACTTTTAATGAATCATTTAAAGTGGATTAATATAACATTATATTTTTTCATACTTTATTTACTTTATTTATAAGACAGTAGACATTAATGTTTCTCTATTTGTAAAACGAAATGAAATGTTATGTAAAAAAATTGTGGGATTTCATAAACATGAGAGTTAGGTACGGTTTAATCTCATAAATCATCTCTGTATATGGAATGGGAATGTATCCTCATTCCAATTTTTGAGGTCAGCATTCAAATCATATCAATGGTGAAAGGGTAGACACAAATATCTACCATTATTATCCAGAATTTCCACGACATCATAATAGGGATGATAAAACCATCTAAGGAAAAGATATATAACTTTGTCCCCATAAGTGGGATGGATCATCATCATGCCACACCAGTGCAATAACACACCTATGATCCCATATATGAGGGCCCTTGGGAACAATAACCCATAATATACAGACAACCATAGAGGGAAAATACAAATACTCCAGCTGGAGTTTAATGAAATATCATGATTGAAATTCTTGGGATGAGTCAAGAACCTGACCGTAATAACCACACCCCCCAACAAGTCACCCCAGTATCTCATAAAAAACTATCCAAAAAAATCCTCATTAATGATTACAAGATATTAAACAACTGATTTACATTCCCTCTCTACTCAATACTGGATTTCATGAAGTCCTCATATGATAATCTATGATAGATCAACATGATACTATATAGTTACAAAATTATGAAAAAATTATGATAAATTATGAAGTTACTCCTCAGACACATCACTATGAAATCTTGAATCATGTCTACAATATGACCGTCCTCAACAACACATCTCTTGATGAGTGATGTGATAGCCTGCAGCGTGGCCAAAATATTATGGTGGAAGAGGGTCATCCCCTTATTGTAATCCACCATGGTGGTCCTCCCCATGACGGGGTTTTATGAATTTTTTTATGTTATAGTGTATCACAATGTTAATATAATTATATTATTGGAAATTTAGTGATGAGAAATCCCTCCTATCATGAAGAACTTATTAAAACTAGGACAATCAGTTATGATTATTTTTCATTGGTAAATGAAATCCATTCCCAAATAGATATAAACATAAAGAGATAGTCATTAACCAAAACTCTTTTGGATTATTTTCCTTATAACATAGAATATGATATATCAAACAGTCTCACTTCTTATATTACAGACACATACATTTTATAAAGATTGAGATAATATGATGGGTTATCCTTACATTTTATTGTGAACATAAATGATTATATGTTATTCCCAAAAATGATACACAATGTACACCACTATTTGTGGATGAATATTTGATCCTGAATTCTGATATATTTTGATGAATCACAGATCTCTTTAATTATTTATTAACATTATGTGGATTATTGTCTTCTCAAAAACAACAACGGATAATGAATTATATGAAATACTATTGATTACATATTATTAAAATTGAAAATTTTAAAATCCTTTTGTGTTGTACCAAGATTCCTGGAGCCACTCACATAACACCTCTTTAACAAAAGGGTTGTCTACTATTGTCAATCAATAATGATATTCTAAATCATCTGGTGTAATATTCTCTATTATATTCATATGAGTTTCTTCTTGATATTCTACCTTCATTATTATTTGTTCTACATTTTCTCGATAATGAAATAATATATAATTGTGTACTATAGAATCATGTGTGGAATTATAACCCATTCTTTTTACAGGTTTTATAAAATGATATTTAACATAACAATACACTAATTACATACATGAAAATGTGAGTAAAAATGTATTAGGAAGTATTTTTTCATAATAAATCAATGTGATATTACATAAAACATCATTATGTTATTCTCTATGATGATTAACTAAATACTTTAAATATATATAATGTACATAGGAAAACATGGGGAATACATAAAAGAAAATGGTGAGATAAAGAACCAATATTGGAATATGCATGGTATGAAATTATAGCTTTTGAGTCTATCATATAACATGATAACAAAAAATACAAGGATCCACAATATACTCAAGGTATCATAACATCAATACTATTATATAATATTATCATGTAATTATATGGAATTTGGATGAAACATAAAACATGACATAAACATAAGCCAATGATATATACCGATACAATATCACATGGTGGATAAAGTCCCATAATGGGTTTGATTCAATCCCTAATCCCATACATAATACCTATTGAGACTAAATCTTTTCCTAAAGAATTGGAACATTAACTTAGAACATCCATATTTATATTTTTAAAATTTATGTGTTCCATAAAATGCAAATCTATCATACCACATAAACATAAGAATTACTGATATAATGAAATTGGTTAAATAATCGTATCTCATTTCACAATGAATGGAAAACTTATATTGAAGTTATTTTAGAGGTGAACATAAGGAAGGTATAAACTGTGAATATAAGGTAGAAAAAGAAATATGTAATTTAAAATAAATCGCTTCCATAAATGGTGAAATGAATGGTCCCATATACTTGGTTAACCCGTTATCTGAGTCGATCCTGACATAGCATGAAGAGCCTTCCTGATCCCATTTTGTCATGAACATTCTTGAATAACATGGTAAACTGATAACTAAGCTAGTCCTGACATAGACTGAATGGATTCCATGACCAACATGGGTTGTAAATAAGAAACTGGCATTATACCATATGAATTTGGGAATGAATTTTCTAAAAACAAAAAAGAAGCTATATAGAAAAGTCAGTATGTATACAAGAAAAACTCCACAGTGAGAACTATACAAGAATTAATTTAAGAATAAGTAGATGAAATTGTAACCGTATGTATATAAGAACATGATAAAAACCCCATGTCCTAATGAAAAAACTTCCCAAGGCACTAGGATCAATAATTACTACCACCTTGGACAGTATCCTTACCCTAGATCAAAAAATGGAAAATAAAAATATAAGAAAACCTGAAGCCATGTGTAGGATGTGTGCTCAAATACTAGTAGGGTCTCACCAACGATTCTATACTAAGATTACAACATACAGGTATCTAAATAATGATTTAAATTTTGAATCATCATGCACTAAATATAAAAAAAATATTTACAGAAATCAGTATTTAAATTTAAAATTATTCAAATATTTATAAAAAAAAGTCATAATTTACAATTTATATAAAAAAATTAAATAAATTAATAAGGCATGTGTAAAAAAATTTACATGAAATGTGATATATTTGAAATAGAAACAATGAGAAATATGTTCATATGAAAAAAGGTATACCAGTTTCAAGCTATTGTACACCTTCACACCAAATTAGTGACTAATGAAATTTTGTGTATACCTGTTCCTTGAACATCAGTCAAGAAGGAACCCATCACAACCCCATCAGATAGGTGACCTACTAACTATGTATCATTACTGTGGAAAAGTGATAGGATGATATACCAAATAACTCACTAACTATATTTTATTTCAAGTTCTATAATAAAAATCAATGATGGGAAATTTATTTAAAAATTGATTAAAATAAATTTTATGCCATTATTCCATTTCAAATATTCATATTTTCTTTGAAACCCCACTAAATGGGGTTTTAATCAAATAATTAATTTTTCTATTATAAATCCACTGAGTTTCTATCATAATAATTTTAGGTCATTATATCAAATACTTAATTTAATCAGTTTCATAAAATCTGTTTCAAAATTTAAATTCCAATATTAAATTTATATTACAACCATTCAATTTCACCATATTTCAATGGAATTCAGGGTTTCCCCACTTTCATAAATTATCCAATTTCAAATCCCTAATTCAATGGAATGTAGTTTTGAAAAACCAATTGAATGAAATTTATTTGAAATAAAAATTTGATTTTGAATTAAAGTATTGAATTTAAATCAATCAATTTATGGTTAATCAAATATAGACATCATAATAGAACCAAATATATCAGGTTCATGAAACATAACAACACAAATTACTAATAGGGTAACTCTAATGAATAATGTAAACAAATTGGATCTCATAATATAACTTAGACTCAAGATCTAAAATATTGGTGATTAGATCCTCAAAAAACACTGAGATCTTCAAAACCCTAAGGATGAAGGGGGAGAAATTGCGAGAAAGAGATTGAGAAGAGGAATCTTACCAAGAAGTGATCAAATTTCATTTTTGTCGTTTTTTTATTTGAGTAGGTTGTAGAGGGGCCAAAATCATCTATTGGGAGTCTCCTATGAATAAGAAAACAATATATAGTCATACTGGCCCATCGTGCACCTAAAAATATGATTTTAGGATTTAATGAATTAATTTATAGATTAGAAAATCTTTTAAGCATGTTTTCATTGAAAAACCAGATTTCAAGACATTTTGTGCCCCTTATCCATGAACCCCATTTTTTGTGGTGCATGTATTCATCTTGGTATGCATACAGTTTCATTAAACCATACACTAATTGTTCATAACCTAGGATATTATCAATGATTAAAAAATTACCCTGAAAAACCCCTTAAACGAAATCCAAAATAAGAATTATCAAAAGAGTTGTTTATGTATATCTTAAAATTGTAACATGATATTACAACCTCCCCACCATCGAAACATTCTATCCCCGGAATGAATATATCGAATATTATATTTCAAAAATATGAGACCACTACTCACTCAAAACTAACTCCATATACCAGTACTCATTGGAATTAAAACCATGATTCCATATAACTTGATCCAATGGTATCATCCTACCATGAAGTTCCTTGGATTCTGAATCAACAATCATTACGTGATTCACAGTCATGTATATGTCAGGATCAACATCAATATCACTCCATCTCAGAATATGATATAGATTATATAGAAACATTTTGTGTTTTGATATATGGAACACCTTATGTATTAACATCATCTATAATTGAATTGCTAAATGGAAAGAATCTTTTCCCACCTATCCAAAAACACAAAATGTCCCAAAAAATGGGGATCAAGTTTCCCTTTCCCCACAAGAAATCTGTGAACCAGTCTAGATGAATCATTCAAGAACACATAGTTATCAATTGAAATATCCAAATGATATATGGATATGATCAATATAAGGCTTATATCAGCTCTATTCCATAATTGTTTTTAAAAAATTCATTTGAATCATTGATTTCATATCATTATTCATGATTGATCCAACCACAAATATTTATTGAATATCTGACCAACACAATGATAATTTGAAAGGATTCTCATATAGGGCCTCATAAGGATATATTCTAATCATGGGATGGTAACTGCTGTTATCTACAAACTCTAACCGTGTAATCATTCCACGCTCCACAAAATTCAAGGATACAACAGATAATATATTCCACTATAACCTGTGTATCTATTTATATGGATCCATGCCACTACAGATGAAATTTCATACACAAATGGTCCATAGATCCCAATTCCTCAATAAGGCCTCTGAAAAAATAAAAGGTAAATCAAGGATCTATATCAGAGACTATAGAAGATGAAACATCATGAAAAAACTATTTCACATAGATATTTTGAAAATATTCAACTTTTTTTTATCAAATATTGATATAAATTGATCCAATTTAGTCATCCTATAATCAAAAACCATATCTCATTCTTATTTTTATAGTGATTTCGAAACAAACCCATAATTTCCATTAAGATCTCAATCCATTTCCATGTAACCATTGGAAGTGGATAAAGAAAACTTAATGGTTTATATTTCTTGACTTGTGCCTCATGTCATGTAAAACAATGATAAAAAGTATTTTCAATGCCTTGACTCATACCTGGACACCAAACTATTCATTGCATATCATAGAACATCATCTTGGTTAATGGGTGTAGAGACCACTGAGAGTTATGTAAATCACCAATCACATATTTCCATTATTCATATAGCATAAGAAATTTATTCTGATAGAAAAAAATCCCTCAGTGGAGAATGTCTAGTTAGATATGGTCTCCACTATATAAATTTAACCTCTAATTATTTAGAACTATTCATAATTCTGGTGTTCCTGATGAATCATATCCTGAAGAGAGAATTTAAATTTAAAGGAAACCACATACCCTCATTTTTAAACTCCAATATTGAACTGGGAGAAAGGTCCATCAAGTTCCACTCACTTGATGATTGTTTTATAGAATAGGTCTGATGTTTCATTCATAAAGCATCTCTAATGAAATTCCCCTTCCTATAGGTATAAACTATGTCAATATTTCAATATGGTTGGTATTCCACCCAATGGATTTGGATTAGATTCAAATCATTTGGTGAGAATATATAAATCATGATCTTGTGTTTAGAATACATGGTATAAAATTCTTTGAAGATTTAATGTAATGAAATCATAATCACATTCATCACATAATTTATTTCAAGGTCATGGACCAGATGATTATTCTTTGTAGGCCTAATATGATGAGATCCATTAGCAATGACATGATTACCATGCTCCAGAATACCTCCCAAACCTAAATCTAAGGAATCCTAGAGGACCACATAGCACTAACCGAACATAGGAAGATTCAGCACTGGAACAATATTCCAAATAAATTTCTAAAAAACAAAATTAAACTGACATTTTTCATCCCATGAAAACATTACATCCTTTGGAGTAACAATAGTCATCATATAATCCAATTTTTAGATGTACATTTCAAACTGGTGAAAATACATAACTAAGCACAAGGATCCTCAAATCTAGATACCAATCTATGGATTCTACCAAGTTATAATAGCTTTCACCAATTCGAGATCAATTTAAATAACATGTTCTGACACTGTGTGTATTAGTAATATCACCTCCCGGATCTAGAAATCTTAATTCAAAATCAAGGTATTAATACAGTAATTTCCCCAAAATTACAAAACAAATATCAAATAAATAACATGATCTTCAATGAACATAGGGTAAATGATGATGTAATCTAAAAATATAGCCATTAAATAATATTGGATATAATGTAATATATATTTCATTAAATCCATAAATACTGATGTAGATTTGGTTATATGAAAGGGAATTATAAGGTACTCATAACGGATATACCTACTCTTAATGGAGGTTTTATAAATATGATATTCTATTATTCTCAACATATGGTAACCCGATCAAAAATATATCTTATAAAACCACCTTTTCAATTTCATGTGATCAAATAGATCATCAATCCCTGAAAAAATACACTTTTTCTTTAGCAAAACTCAGTTGGGTTTTCAATAATCACCACTAATCTACAATGAACCATTATATTTCATATAAATGTGAACTAACACTGCCCTAGAAAAAACACTCAATCATATAAATCCATTCTCAAAATGATCGTCCAATTGAGTAGTTAACTATTTAATTTCTGTTAGTAACATACGATAAGAGGGAATATACAATGGTTTATTACAAGGAACTAAATACATAATAAACTACACCCCCTTATCGGTTGAAAACTAGAGAATTTTTATGGAACAAATTGGAATATAAGTGAAAAATGGAGGTAGAAAACCTCTCAATGATTATCTATTTATATCTAATGAGAACAGTAATATTAATTTCCCAAACACTAGATAAGAAGGTTCATTCTTTCTCGATCTCCATTATAATTATCATTGAATGTTATTACACACCCCATAGTTTGTAGTAATGGAGTCCCATTGAAGATAAATATCAATCCATGTATTATTTTAAATGATCCAATCCATCCTGAATATGATGTCAAGAGTTTCCATGTTAATATCATGAATGTTCTAAACAAGATCATTATCTGAAAAACAAGAATACAACAGAAGGCCTACAATGACCCTAGCCTCTCTTTCTTCCATGTGGAATAGTAATAGCCATCATATAAGATAAAATCTATTTAGGAAGATTTATCATATGGAAAACATGGGTTGAAATTAATGAATGATATGCACCGGTACTAAATACATAAGTCACTAGTGACGAAGCTAAAATGATGGCACTTATCATAGTCAATGGACCCATGTATGCTTCCTCTAGATACTCATCCACTACTTGAAGATTCTTTATTACAGAATCCTATAAATGGACACCCTTTTTAATTTATGAATACAATTTCACCATAGTTTTAATAGGGACCAATGATCTCATGCCACTGTGCAGAGTAGAAAAGACATTTCAGATCTTCTGTTTGTGACCAAAGCATCTACGAGAGACACATATCATGGGTGCTTCAGTTTAAAAAAATCATATAAGTTCCAAGATATGATACACTATTATAAAATAAAAGGGCCACTACTTGGAAATAAAATTGTTATATAATAACCCATTTGTTGAGAACTAACATTATAATCAATGTGATTCCTTTTCCCCATAGAGGAATTAACACCAGCAGTGGAAGAAAAAAAAACCCCATCATCCCATAATTTTTATCCAGATCTATTTTTAACTTCAATCCTTTATCTGGTGAATAATTATAAGAAGTCAACTTATGCAGGAAAACCAATGATAAGATGTCAGATAGATTTTCACTATCCATATATCTATTTATCCTGATCTAATTTTATACAATCTTAGGTTTTAACTGTAGTTGCATATAATAAAAGTTTTCATATTCTATCACAATTCTATAAGTGAACTCATATTTGAAAAAAAATATATTTCCTTAGCCAAAACTACCGACACATAGTTGGACTGGTTAGTGGAAATAAAATTTATTTCTTTCCACTCTAATCACTAATTCATGTTCACTATTACCATCATGTCCCACTTACTCTTTCTCTATCCATACATCCCAAAGGTGGAAAAATTCTTCTTGATTTCATCAAATAACTCCATGAATTCAAAAATGATGATATATTATACTCAACCATCACACATCCAATTAAAGATCATTAGATACAATGAACATTGTTGGTTATTTTTAAGGAAATCCTATGAACAATTCCATAAAACATACCTCTTATGTTCCATAGATGATGCCTAAACATGAACTTTTGGGGGGTCTTGTACAAGATCCTAGACATTTGGAACAATAACTAAACTAGAATTGGGACTATGAGATGACCAAATCCCTATGGTTCATGGACATCTTGTATCCCATTCACAAGTATTATTGGATGGATGATGGTAAACAATAATATAATACAACACTAAAGATATCATATTGACAATCAAACAGAGAAACATGTAAATTTAATCCCAAAAAACAGTAAACTAAATTTGGATTTAGGTCTATCAAAATTAAAAGAAATGAAAAGAATAAAACTAATCAACAATACATATTTCCCAAGGTTATCCCTAATGGATTGGTGATTATTTGTGTTGAGATCTAGATATTCACTCAATTAAAAAAATCATATATCTCGACAAGATCACACCATTGTGTACTAACATCCAGGAAATATAAAGAACATGCACCTTTGACACCATATTATCGTGAATCAGACCATATAATCTAGTAAACTAAATGTGAGCTAGTCATGAAATAAATCAAGGGGAAATACCTAATCTCTGTGGGTTGGAAACTAGTAACTGGAATCATATAATATTAATGTGGAAACAAATTTACCACAAACACAATGCAATAATGATAAAAATGTCAGTCTGTATACATGTTAAACTCAATAGATAGAAATTCTCCAAAAGTCAAAAATTCATAAAAAGCCCAAAATTAAACCCCACTAAATAAATATTATAAAAACCCTAATTTACAATAGAAAAACATATCAATTCCCAATGATTAATAGCTACTAACAAATCCAAGTGGCAGCACACAATTTCTCGAAACTGGAAGAAAATAATATGCAAACCCCTTAAGGCGCAGTTATAGTGTGAACTAAAATCCTTTTAGGGACTCAGTATGTATTAAATAATATGATACATAATTTAATCAACAAGATAATGCCTTATACATTAAATAAATAGTCATTAAAATTCAAATTAGTACTAAAAAATTAGTATTTACATTTAAAATGGTTAAAATATTTAAAAACAAATGGTCCAATAAGATTTTTATATAAAATAGTTTATAATAATTTAGAAGTCATGTGTACAATAATTTATAATAAATTTAATATATTTCAAATATAAAAAATGAGAAACACAATCATCGGCCAAAATGTATGATTATTACAGGCTATGGGAATCCCTCATAATAGAATATTGAACACATAATTATGTGTGGACATGTTCCCCAAATATATGTAAAAATAGGACCCATCACCCTCCCATCATATATGTTACTTGTTTTATATGTGTTGTTAGTGTTGTCATGTGATATGGTGTTGTCCTCAATAACTAATTAACTACCAATGTGTGCATGTTCTATAATACAAATCAATGATAGGAAATTTATGTTAAATTTATTTAAAATTCAATTCTTCCCATTATTCCATTTAAAATAATCTAATTTCCCATTAAAACTAATAAAAGAGTTTTCAATCAAATAATGAATTTTACAATTATAAAAAAATGCGTTTCTATAAAAAAAATTGTAGAATATTCTTAAACATGAATTTGAAATCTATTTCAACAAACCATTTTCTCAATTAATAATGCACAATTAAATTACAAAATTAAATTGGAACAATTTCTATACAATTTTATAATACAAACCAATTATATGGAATTGTAGGTTTTTCCAATTTAATGAAAAAATAATTTCAAATCTCAAATTCAATAGCATTAGGTTTATTAATAAACCAATTTATAAAAAATTTAATTGGAATAAAAAATTCTATTTAAATCAAACAATTTAATGTTAATAATAAATTTAGATTTAATCAAATATGGCCATCATAGCGGAACCACCCAACTGGAGATCATTAGATCTCGCAAAAGAAATCCTTAATAAAGAAAATAAAATAAATAACATCAGTAAAGAGGATTCAAGAATCCAACTTAGATTCAATATCTAAAATAGTGAGGATTATATCCTCAAAAAACACATAGATGATCAAAACCCCAGGGAGGGTAGTGGTGGGAGTAGGGGAATAAGAAAAAAATGTAGAATATTATTATGAATATGATCATCATCATCTTTATAATATTGAATTGATTTTAGTGGGGTATATATGGGAAAAATAATGTTTTGGAGCCTCTAAGTAATTATGAAGTTTAATAGTATTTTACAAGCCCATAAGGATCCTAAAATGAGGGTTTCTAGAATCTAGGAATTAATGTTTGTTTTAAAAATATCATACACATGGTTTCATGGGTTGAGCCACATGGTTAGACAAACTATGTTCCATAATAATGGTTACATATTCCCCCAGGATTATATATCATACTATGTGGGAGAGATTTTTTTTCAAACCATGATTCATCTGTGAAAACCCACACTATTTGGGTTTTCATGGTTTCCACTAAGATGGTTCATGATTTAATAAAACCTTGGTCCAACCATTTATAGACCATAAACATTTAGTTTTTTTAAATATCACATGAAAAAACCCTAAAATGTATCCAAAAAATGACCAAATGTTGCGTTTAGGGATACCATAAAATAAGAACAATATATTACAGAATGTTCTCGAAATTAATTAGTGTTTATCAAATAATGAGATTGAAAAATTATTATAGAAAATATCCTTTTAACATTCAAATAAATTCATAAAACCTATTAAAAATATCCATAAAATTATGAAAAAAACATTATGATTAGAATAACCATTTATATTTATAATTTATTACTTAATCTTTTTAGTGGTCATGATGTAGGGTAAATAAATAGATGTTGTTTAATTTAAAAATTTATTTTCTTCACACTGTCATAAAAATTTAGTAATGAACCTAATTCAGAAAACATCCAAGAGAATCGTCTTTAAAATTATAAAAATAAAAAATGTTTAAAAATTTATTTCATAATAGATTTTGTGAAGTCTAATGATATTCAATATTTTTAGAAAAACATCCATATGGATGAAAAATGAGTTCAAACTGAATAGATAAATAATGTTAGATTTTCCAAAAAATATTTTCTCAATCATTTTAAGTAATAGAGAGAGGACAATTTTATTATTAATTAAAATTATTGTGAGTAACCATATGAGAAGAAAAATCATTGGGATTCTATTGAAAGTAACAAAAATTTCCTCCGACCAATGTTTAAACCTAATCAATTTTGAATAATGATGATATTTTGTAAAAAATACAAACTACTTTAGATTCATGTGAATCGTAATCCCCATACCTATAGTAACATAAATAAAACCATTAAAAATAAATAAGATATAAATAATCATATTTTAACATTAAAATTTTATGTATATACACCTCATAAAAGAATTATGTTGTGAATATTGCATATGTCTTTTGGATTTATATATGAAACATGAAATCCCTTACAGTTCAAGAAAACATTTAAAAAAATTATTTAATTAGTGATATCTTGACATAATATTTCAGATACCATGAATATGAATAAAAAATGATTTAGAATATGTAGTTTTCAATATAGAAACATCTTAAAATAAATTATGTGTATAAATTAATATGTGTCTCAATGATGGATGTTTTGAGATTAAAACACTTACCTCAAGTCTAGAAAGGATGTCTATGTCCTTTTTGTCCATTATATTAACATTATATAAATTTTAAATTTTCATAAGAACCATTTCCATGTTTAAAATCTTATAATTAAACCATTTAAATCAATTATTTTAATGATATATATTATTACATATTTAATTACGTCAATGTCTTGTGTTTGGATGGAAATTAGTTCAAAATTTCAAAATATAATTTGTTGTTGGACTATGTTAAAAGGGATAATTGATCGATCATATCAATAATAATAATAATAATAAAGTTTAAAATTTTAATATATCAACTATTATTTTTAAAATTACCAATGAAATATGGTTATGAAAAATGAACTACTTTACAATAATGGATAAGATGGGTTATAATTAAATGTGAGTAACATTATAAATTTTAAATGAGCATGATGAAAAGAATGTAAGTGTTATTTCTCATTTTAAAAATTATATTTATATCATTAAAATCATATTATTTATTTTAATACACTAATATATACCATTAGTGTGCAATGGTAATAGAAAATGACTGACATCACATCCTGAGGAGAGAATTCATCATACACATGGATGTCATCATATTTTTTAAATGTATGGAATGATTAGAAGTTATATGATATATCTCACTTAAATATTTTTTATATTTTATAATATATAAATTATATAAAATTAATCAATCATCTTGAATAATCATGATAGTTGATTACATAAAATCAATTACATTGCTTCATGATGTAGTGGTCCGCCATACAAATGGATGAATGATTGATTCCCCATTTTATGGAAGGGGATATGGATTTATGTTACACAAATAAAATAATATAATAATATTATTTGAAAATAAAAATTATGTTATTATATCAATGTGACTGAGTAATATTTTATAGATGTTGATAAATAAGTTAAATTATTATTCTTGGTTAAGGATCATACATGAAATCCAGATGACCTCTTTAGAAATATACCAATAGCCTCTATATATATGATTTATAAAAAATAAAAGGTCACCATGACTTGTGGATATAATTTATGATTTTATGTTGGAGGCACTTGGATAATACACAAGGATTGTTATGCGTATTTAAAAGAGGTGTGGGGGTTCCCATTTATATATGGGGGAGAGAAAAAACATGGAATGTTTGAATAGAAATAATCATTCCCATATTTTATTGAAGCCAAAAGTATCTAAAATGAATCATTATGAAACCACATATGATATATGGTTGACATAATTGAATGATATTTTTATTTATACATGTTTAAAATACATTTCAAACCTTATTATTTTATTATATCCACCCGCTAAACTAATTTTAACATTTAAGAGGTTAAATAATTTGTATTATTTTTTATTCATTACGAAGAAAAATTTAGTTGGGCTAATCATATATAAATAATTTTTATTATAAAATTATTTTATTCAATTTTTATTTTTTCAATTCATGTATTTGGTATCATATAAAGAAATTAAACCCATATATGTGATAAAAAAATTCAAAATAAAATATTTTCATAAGTATAAATCATTTTTTTCATCCAAAGTTTTCACTAAATTGATTGTCGTGACATAAATTGGATTGATAATAACATAATTGAACAATTTTTTTATTCTATTTTAGTACAAAATAGAACAATATAACTAATTTGACCAAAAAATGTTTTAAAAAATTGTTTTTTTAAATATTCATTAAAAAATATAATTTTTAGATAAAATTATAGTAATTAATCTAATGATTATTTTGAATTTTTTATTCAAAAAAATTATTTATGAAAATATAATTTATAAAACATCCACTAATTTATTATAATATTTTCAAACACAAAATAATTTTAAAAGATAACATAATTTTACAAAATAAAATATCATTATTAAATGATGGATTCTTTTTAATTGACAATTTATCTATAAATTTATATATAATAAGACATATATATATTTTTTTGATAATGTAGTTAATACTAATTACACATTCCAACTTAATGGTTATGTTATAATAATCCTAAATTTTGTTGGTCATTCTGGCTTGGTTTTGTGTGTCATATACACTCTAGAACATTATGTTTTTCTTTTAAAATATTGTTGTGTTATATTAAAACCTCCCTAAATAAAATTATTTCTAAAAATTTGAACTTATTCTCTATAATTAAGTGTTTTTGAATCAGAAATTAATTTTGGAAAACCACATCATACAATTGGTTTATAGAATTTTCTATTTTAAATTGGGATAGGGGAAGACAATTCCCTTATGTAATAAAACATAACTAAGTTTCTATATATTATATCATTGGTGGGATGTAAACATGTTATATAGAATAAATGAATAGATTATTTTGGAGAGACATAGAGATCATTTGTCCTATGAAAGTGAATGACCAAGAGAATGTTAATGGTCATGGAATAATAAATCTTCAGTGGATTAAAATACCACAAATCAGTTGGATATAAAAGGAATAAGATTTTTAATCCTTTTCCAATATGTTGTGTCTTTTTTATATTATGATGTAAAACATGAGAATATTTAATTACAAGATATATTTTTGTTTCCAATACAAAATTAATTATCAATGATGTGCTTCAGTCACTTTTCACATCACTTGTTACTCAAAAGAATGAACATACAAAAATATTATTTTATGTAGTGACCTATAAATTCTATGGAAATATTGTTTTCCTAAATACATGGGATTTTTTACGAGTCCACGAAAATTTACTGCACATGATTTCTAGGTTCGGTGTGCCTGGAATCAATTTCTGAAGTTTTGTTCAGGTACGTTCAGTAAACGTAAGAGCATGTTTTAATATCTTTTGAACCGGTGCTTGGAATTGAAATCTGAGGGCACTGTTGAACACGCTGCTTAGATATTTATTTAAGAGTACTTTCAACTCGATGTCAGTTGTTCGAGAATAAATGTTTGTTTTTATGTTTTCATAAAAAAGTAATAAAATAATGTGACCTACTCATTTTTTTTATTTGAACCGCCATATGGTTGACTGGTAGTTGAAACCTCCTATTGGAAGTTGGATGTTGGAACACCACACTTTAACCTCCCATGAGAGATTATGGTTGTGGGGCCCACCTGAACATAACCTCCTGTGAGAGGTTACGACGTGGGGACCACCCAAACATAACCTCCCATGAGAGGATACGTCGTGGGGACCACATGGGGATAAACCCCACTATTGATTGAGGAGAGTAAAACGACTCAACTCTCCCTCATTAATGAGGGAGAGCCCCTCCACCTTTCGTTTAATTAAATGGAGCCAACTCCCTTTTTATTAATTTGTACCAACGAATTTGAATTAATTAATGGGAGGCATGTAATTAATTCTCCATTTTTGAATTTTGTGACAACACCTAATATAATAAAACTATTATTATTTTTGGGTTGGCAATGTTCATTACGGTGGAATCATTGGGTGCTTTGTGGATAGGATTTTTGGGGGAAGGCCCCAACGAAGAACTCTCACCAATGAAGAATGCTGGCGATGATACTTCTTCGACTTCTTTCCCATATTCCTAACAATGTGGAGCGTCATCCAGGAGCCGACGTTGCTCAGATTTGGAAGCATGCGGTGGATGTGAGGAACGATGATTCTCTTTGTCTACATTCCACGACTCTGTCAATGGAAGATGCTTGAAAATCAAATGTTGGGGATTTAATTTTGTGTTTTATCCCTTTTCTATTTCTCTTCTTCTAATAGAAATATTTCATTGAGGACTTTGTAAAAACATTGTCGTTCATCGTACTACATTAATGAACCAATTGATACCACCCTAAATGCAAAGGGTGGAGACCAAACCAACTTGGCCCAACCCCTCCACTGATCTTCTGTATGTTGAACTTTCGGTGATGAAGCGACAACGAAGTGATGAAGGCGGAAATGACAGATGTCGCGCAACCCACTGCCTTCGCAAATCGTGCCACCCCCGCGGCACTCCCTGCTGAACACCACCTGTCCGCGCCGGCCTGAGCTACACTAAATCGGCATGCCCGACCGCCACCCCGCAACCGGCCCCCCTTCCCGCTACCTCCCGCGTGCCCTTCCGGCAGCCTATCCAATTCCCTGGCAGCCTGTCTCTGCCCCACATGGACTGCTTGGAGCATACGCACGCCCCGCGCGCCCTACCCGTGTCCTGCCTGGTGTCCTGCCAGCCTGCTAGCTTCTTGTGCGGGCTTCCCTTGGCTTCCGCGCACCCCGCCTGCCCGACACGCGGCCTGCCTGGTGCCCTGCCGGCCTTCCCGGGCCGTGCGCGCCCTGCCATCGGCCCGCCTGTGCCCCGCGTGCCCTTCCTGCGGCCTACGCAGCGCCCCGCCGACCTTCCTAGGCCGCCACCAGGCCTACCCAGCCTCCTTCCGGAAAACCCAATGCCCTTCCCGGCTTCCACCCAGCCTGCCCAACTGCCACAGGGTTCTCGGGCCAAGCCGCACCGCCCCCCTGGCCGACCCGCAACATCCCTAAGGGCGTCATTGGCCAAATCGGACCGGCCTCCCGGGTCGAGCCGCCTAAGCCGTGCCCCACGTGGTGCTAGCTGAACCGGTCCCGACCATTAGACCGAGCTGACAACATAGTGACCTTTGGTCCGATCCGCCCTCGCAGTCCACTGGGCCGGGCCCAGTGGGCCTGGCCAAACCTAACAGGATGGGCCGCCTGATGGGCCAGTCCAGACCCAACTGTTCTGACTGGGTTGACCCATACTGGGTCAGCCCAGATGGGGTCAGACTAGACCCGGGCCCACTACCACCCCTTTACATTCTTTGGACACATCTTTGGCACCATATTACAATTTGAAGAACCATTAACGATTCTGGATTTCATGGAGCACAATCTTTCCTTTGATTTTCCCCCACTGGTTTTTGGGGTTTAGTTGAGTTATGGTCAGGTTGGTTCATACACGAATCCAACCGGGTCCCTGGAACTAAAAGGCTAGTCACTCACAGACCGGGCGTCTGATTTATGCGCCGTCTGTAGTCTTGAGGACTCTATGAAGTGGCGAACCTTTGAGATGATTCTACATGGGACATCCTGATAGTTGGAGTATCAACCAGTAGCTCGTGGAGTGTATCCTTCTAGAGGAGAGCGGATAGAGTGAATAGACCTAGTAGCTGGCTGAAACATGACAACTACTGACCGATCGACTCAGTGTGTTTCTGATGGCTCGATGGGGAGTGCCTAGTTTTGGTGGTAGACCCACGAAATAGGAGCGCCTGGTTGTGGAGGTATACCCATGGTACTTGACAGGAGGAGTACCTCTGCATTCTATGAGGGGGAGCGCCTAGTTGTGGTTGTATACCTATGGTGGGGAGTTCTTTTTTGTGATGCAGCAGACCCACAGTACTCGAATGGAGGAGTACCTCAACAATCACTGGTTAGTGGGATGTGTCTTGGTCTCACGGTAGGCCCACTGTACTCAACAAAGGAGTAGTTGTCCAGCAGCCGTGGTTTTGACATTGTGAATAAAAATATGGATTGAGCTGAGTTAGTAACTTTGTGTTTTCCTCATGAATGACTTGGATTACATGATAACAAAGGTATATGTATGGGAATATACCTATGTGAGGATTTATGTTGAATTCATACTTTGTGCTATATCCTTGTTAGATTTGTGAGACCTTGAGGGTATCGGTGTCCCTACTAAGTATCGTTATACTCTCCCTTGAACGGGCTATGCCCACACCTCGTTGTGTTGGTTTTAGATGGTTAACAACACTGACTAAGGCCGAGAGTAGTAGGAATAGATGGTTCCTGGAGGTGGACATTACGACGAGTCCGTACACGAAGGATCCAGATGGATGTGAAAGGCTGAGGAGGCTACCTGTACCTACCATTCAGGTAGGGTTCCCCGGTGGATGATCCATCAGCTGTTTTACATTTCATTCAGTTGTACTTGTACTTTACAATTGGGATTGTATTTCTGGCCCCTTTTACTTTTCATCACTCCTTTGTATACAGTTTTGCAAAGTGTTTTACTTCTAGCTTGTACTCTTTTGTGTGTGTTATAATTTATAAAGGATTTTCCTTCCTAATTTTAGGTATTCACGCCTTTGGTGATAGTCGCCAACCCCTAGCCTATGGAAAGAAAGCTTGGGGTAGTCACGACACAGGACCCGAGGGATGGGTTGTGACAAATTGGTATTAAAGGAGTTGGTTCAACTGCAGAACGTAGGACTATGATCCTTCATTTCAGTGATGAAATAGTGTTATGTGTAGTGAGTGTGGTTTTCAGTTTAGGGAGTCCAGTGTTTGGGCGGCAGCCGATGAATCCAAACACCAGGACTATGACTCTTGATTTCCGACTCAGTGCACGAAAATAATGATTGTGTGTGTGTTTTGAAAAGTTTTCTTGAAATCAGCACAACCAGGTCAACTCAACTAGGTCATCTCACTAGGTATAGTATTTTGGCCATGTCAATTCTATTTCATTTAGGATGCCTCCCTGTGGACGACTAGTTAGAGCCCCCAGAGTCGTAGGCACGGATAGCCCACCGAGCGGAGAGGCCTCAATGTAGGGCCATTTTCCAGTGGAGGGACTAGTAGTACCACTTCCCATTGCTCCACCAATGACACCAACCCCAGTAGCAGTTGATGCATGCCACTTGAGCGTGTTTCAGGAGTTCCAGCGCAAGAGGCCGCCCAGGTTCAGGAGCAAGATGGACCCATAGACACTTGAGGATTGGCTGCAATATTTGGTGAGAGACTTTAGACTGCTAGAGACACCAGCTGACTAGATGGTGATTCTTACTGCCAGCATTCTATAGGTACCAGCGGGCAGATGGTGGAGCCTGATGATCCAGATGGATGGTGAGGCGACACTACTCTAGGCAGATTTCGAGAGCATGTTTGAGGCAGATTCTGACCCGATGACCCTACGTGCTATGCGGATACATGAGCTACTTCATCTACATCAGGGAAGAATGAAGGTGGCACACTACTCAGTGAGGTTCACTGACCTCTCGTTCTACTCCACAGATATGGTATGAGATCGATTCTTCGGGGCCCAGACCATTGAGCAGGGGCTCAGGTGAGAGATCAGATATTTAGTGATCTCTCTCAACATCCCGACATAGGTAGGGGTGTTGGAGAGATCCCTCTTAGTGGAGAGTTTCCTTGTTGAGAAGTCCCCAACAGCAAGACCCAAGGCAAGTCGACATGGAGTGGAGTCTTCTATACCTGGTAATAAACATATGACGAAGTGGTCCAAGAGGACCATACCTACAGGTGGACGACAGCACAACTCAGGAATAACTGTGTGGGGCACCAAGGGTGGATACATACCTTCCAAGAGAGGGAAATGTTACTCATGCAGAGGACAGGGTCACATGGCTCATGATGGTCCGACCCGCCATTTAGATGATCAGTAGACAAATAAGGGACCTCCCAGATAGAGGTAGAGGTTTGATCTAGGTGGTTCGCAGGGAGGAGGTAGACGTGGCAGAGGATCTGGTCATGCAGCTGGCAGTGGATGACGTTATGAGGTGTTACCACCACCACTACCAGGAGTTCCACTCTGACCATAGGGAGCAGGAGGACATGTGATAGCTCAGCTCCAGGAAGCTGAGGCTTATGATCACGATGCTCCGAAGATGATATGAGGTGCGATCTATGTCTAATCCACCATAGCTGTAGTTCTTATAGGTACAGGTTCCAATCACTCTTTCATTTCCACTGCCCTTGTTCGGAGCTCAGAGATTTCGACGGAGTCGTTGTCTTGATCTTTACGTCTAGAGACTATTATTGGAAAAGACTCGATGATTACGCACTAGTTCCGGTAGTGTGAGCTTTATCTAGGAGGCGAGAGCTTCAGCTGGGATCTCCTCATAGTGGCATCAAGGCCTTACGATGTCATCTTAGGTATGGACTTGCTATCAACAGTCCATGCTCAGATAAACTGTATTAGGTGTTAAGTGCAGTGTGTCCACAATGATAGGACCAGGATCACCTTCACAAGCCAGATGGGAGCCATTGCAGCACAAGACAGACTTACTCGGAGGAGAGAGCATCCTATAACTCATCATTTGGCCTGTCATACCCTCAGAGCAGTTGATGTGGATAGTCTGAGCTATCCTGTAGTGGTAGACTAGTACGCGGATGTTTTTCCTGATGATGTTTCAGGACTATCTCTTCCCAAAGAGGTGGAATTCTACATTGACATATACCCCATGAAAACACCGATATCTACACCAGCATATCAGATGTATCCTACTAAGATTCATATGTTGTGGGTATAGATGGAGGACTTTCTGGGGAAGCGATTCATCTAGTCTAGTGTTTCTCCCTGGGTGTTCCCGATTCTATTCGCCAAGAAGGTGGATGGGAGAATAAGGCTATGTGTCGACTACCTTCACCTGAATCTGGTGACCTTAAAGAACAAGTACCCACTCCCGAAGATCGATGTCCTATTTGATCATCTGAAATGTGAATGGTCATTCTCGAAGATAGACCTCAGATCAGGATATCACTAAGTCAACGTTCGAGACATGAATATGCAGAAGACAACCTTCAAATGTCGGTACAACCACTATGAGTTCTTGGTTTTTTATTTCAGTGTAACCAATTCACAAGAAGTGTTCATGGGACTCATGAACAAGATCATCCATCCATACCTCGATTTCATTATCATATTCTTCATCGACGACATTCTAATTAACTTAGCTACTGAGGAGGATCATTATGACCAATTGTAGGTAGTTCTGGACACACTCTAAGATCACCCAGTTGTGGTAAGCTATCTAAGTTCCTGTTTTGGATCCAAGAGGTTCACTTTCTGGGTCACGTCATCTTAGAGGCCATAGTTTCTATGGATCTAGTGATGATTGAGGCGGTAGATGCTTGGGAGCCACCCATGAATGTGATGTATGTACGAAGTTTCCTGGGTTTGGCTGGTTACTACCGAAAGTTCGTACAAGACATCTCAAGAGTTTCATCACCACTATCATCCTTGAAGAAGAAGGGGAAACCCTTCGTGTGGTCGGAGAGATGCCATAAGAGAATTCAAGAGCTAAGGCAGAGGCTGACTAGTGCCCCTATCTTGAGGATTCCAAAGGATGGAATAGGGTATGTAGTTTACTACAACGCATCAAGGACCGGACCCAGGTCTGTCCTGATGAAAGAGAAAGTAGTGATCGCGTATGGTTCGCGGCAGATAAGAAAACATGAGAGAAACTACACTACCCATGAACTGGAGTTAGTAGATATGGTATTTTCCATGATGATGTGGACACATTATCTGATGGTTGAACGTTTTACCATATACTCTGATCACAAGAGTCTCAGGTATATGTTCTCTCAGAAGGACAAAAAACTGAGACATCAGAAATATCACGAGTTACTCCAGTACTATGACTACAAGATAGTCTATACTCCTGGAATGGGGAATGTTGTAGCAGATGTACTCAGCATGATATCTGTTATACAACTGCTAGGTGTGGTGACAGAGTAGCTGGCTGCTTTACAGATATTCATTGTGGATACAGATGGAGTATCCTTCCTTCAGTCTCTCAAAATCACTCCCCCACTTATTCAACGAGTCAGAGAGGCATATCTTGGAGATACAAACTGTGAGACATGATGTGCTCAGATATCCACAGGTCAGGCACCTGATGGATTCTCTGAAGGTGTGGAGCATTTCATCCTCTTCAGAGGACATACTATGGTACTAGTTTCACATCAGGAGGAAGTGATGAGGGAGTTCGCCACATCCCCTTTATCAGTACATCCTAGCGTGGAGAAGATGTAACAGGACATTTGACGACAGTACTGGTGGCCAGGTATGAAGAAGGCAGTAGTGGAGTTTGTCTCTTGATGCGTCACTTGTCAGTAAGTGAAGGCGGAGCACCAAGTACCAGCAGGATTGGTTCAGCCTTTAGAGGTCCCAGAGTGGAAGTGGGATGAGATATCCAAAGACTTCATGATGGTTCTTCCACATAGATCTGGGGACACTACTTGATTTGGGTGATCATTGACCAACTCACCAAGTCAGACCACTTCCTACTGATCATAGAGAAGGGCTCAGTAGAGAGAATGGGACGCCTTTATGTGCAGGACATTGTGAGACTACTTTGAGTACATTATTTTAGTGTCTCCAATTGTGATGCATGCTTTAAATCCCAGCTTTGGAAGGGGTTGTAGGAAGCCTTCGTGACACAACTTCATTTGAGCACCTCCTTTCATCCTCAGATGAATGGCCAGACTGAGCGGACCATTTAGACCCTCGAGGACATTCAACATGATTCTGTTCTCGACTTCAGTCACAACTTGGAGGATCACATTACTTTGGTGGAATTTACATACAAAAAATCTATCACTCAACCATAAGGATGGAACATTTTGAGGCATTGTGTGGGTGATGTTGAAGATCACCTTTGTGTTGGACAGACCCCTGGGAGTCAGCACTGGTGGGACCAGAGATGGTACTGGTTACCACAAGGATGGTGCAGATCATCTAGGAGTGGATGAAGACTGCACATAGTAGGGAGAAGTCATATGCTGACCGAAGACGGAGACCTCTGGAGTTTGAGGATGGCGACCAAGTCCTTCTACAGGTCTCACCCCAATGAGGTATAAGGAGATTTTTCCAAGGTGGAATGTTATCTCTGAGGTTAATCAGACAATTCCAGGTCCTTAGTAGAGTAGGTTAGGTGGCTTATCGCCTGTCTCTTCCACCTTAGTTACACCAGGTGCATGACGTCTTCCACGTATCTTAGCAGAGGAGATACTTTCATGACCCTTATCACATCATCGACCATGGAGAGATGGACATCGATGATGATGTGACATTTATGGAAGTTCCAACGCAGACTGAGGATCGATAGAAGAGGGTCCAACGTAGATAGTTGATACCTCTGGTGCATGTTCACTGGTAGCACAAAAACCTCTAGGAAGGCACATGGGAGTGGGAATCTCATATTTCTGCTCAATACTCCCACTTGTTCCCATAGTTTGAGTTGTATCTTATGGGGACATAAAGCCCTGAGGGTGGGGGAGAATGTAAAGGCCCAAATTTCCTTGAATTTATTTTCTTAAATACATCGGATTTTCTACGAGTCTGCAAAAATTTACAGTGCATGATTCTGAGTCGCGATGTTCCCAGAATCAATTTCTAATGTTTTGTTCAGGTACATTCATTAAATGTACGAGCATGTTTTTATAAATTTTCATCCAGTGATTGGAATTGATATCTGAGGGCACCGTTGAACTCATAATGCCGATATTCACTTAAGTAGACTTTCACCTCGACAAAATTTAGTCAAGAATAAAAGTTAGTTTTTGGGTTTTCATAAAATAATAATAAAATAAAGTGGGATACACATTATTTTATGTAAGCTGCCATATGGGTGACTAGTAGTTGAAACCTCCTATTGGAATTTGCAGGTGGGACCACCAAACCATAACCTACCCTGAGTGGTTATGGTTGTGGGGCCCACCTGAACATAACCTCCCGTGAGAGGTTACGTCGTGGGGACCACCCAGGGCTAAACCCCCTATTGACGGAGGGGAGTAGAACCTCCCAACTCTCCCTCATTATTGAGGGAGAGCCTCTCCACATTCCCTTTAATTAAATTGATCCAAATCCCTTTTTATTAATATCTTCCAACACATGTGAATTAATTAAGGGGATCCATGTAATTAATTCTCCATTTTTGAATTTTGTGCCAACACCTAAAATAATATAACTATTATTATATTTTGGTGGGAATTTTTCATTACGGTGGAAACCATGGGTTCTTTGAGGAGAGGATTATTGTGAGAAGGCCCAAACGAAGAACTCTCTCCAATGATGAATGCCGATGACGATCCATCTTCGTCTTCATACCCGGACACCTACCAACACGAACCGTCTTCCACGAGTTGATGCAGCTCGGATTTTGAAGCATGAAGTGGATGCTATGAATGACGATTCTCTTCATCTACTTTCTGTGACTCCGTCAACAAACGATGCCTGAAAATAAAAAGTAGGGGAGATACTTTGGTGTTTTATCCCTTTTCTCTTTCTCTTTATCTAATAGAAATAATTATTTACCGAGATTGTAAAATAATTGTTGTTCGTCGTACTACTTTGATAAACCAATTGGTACCATGTTAAGCATAGAGGGTGCAGGCCGAACCAACATGTCCCGACCCCTCCAGTGATCTTTTTTAAGTTGATCTTTCGATGAAGAAGGCGGAAAAGAGGTGGCGAAGGCAGCAACGACAAAGGCTGTACTACTCGTGATCTCCACAAATCACACCGCCCCCAAAACACTCCAGTGCTCCCGGCCGAACACCGCCAGCCCGCGCTGGCCCGAGTCGTGCCGAACCGGCCTTCCCGAGCATTTCTTGGCCACCGACAGCCCGCCCAAGACCTCTTGCGTGCCCTACCCGCGGCCTAACCGACACCTTGCTGGCCTGCCCGTGCCATGCGCAGCCTGCCGGCGGCCTCCCACACCCTGGCCGCTGCCTGCTCGACACCCTCCCATTCTCCTCGCGCCCCAGGTGGCCTGCTCACATTCAACCCGCACCCCGCACACCATGCCTATGCCCTTCCCGGTGATGTTCCGACCTTCTCGTGCCCCACGCACCCTGCCAGAAGCCTACCTAGGCCTTGCGCGCCCTACCCATGGTCTACCCGTCTCCCCACCAGCCTTCTCATCTGCCTTCCAGCCTATCCGGCGCCCTGCCCGACCGCCCTAGGCCTGCCCATCCATGCCCCCATTCCCGGACGAACTGGTCGAGCCGTGCCGACCACCCGAGCCGGTCCATGACGTCCCTCGCGACATCGTTGGCTGAACCATCTCTGACTTCCTGACCGAGCTGCCCACGTCGTGCCCCATGTAGTGATGGCTGAACCGGCCCTAGCCTTCAGTCTGAACCACCTACGCTGTGACCTCTGGGCTGAACCACCCTCGTAGTCTGTTGGGTCGGGCCTAGTGGACATGGCCAAACCTAACAGGCTGTCCCACATGATGGGTCGTGGTAGACCCAACTGTTCTGACCTGGTAGACCCTGACTGGGATTGTCTGACCGGGTCGAACCGGACTCAGACCCACTACTTCCCCTTTACTTTCATTGGCCATATCATTGGCACCAGATGACCATTTGAAAAACTGTAAGAATCATTTGCTTTCATTGAGTGCGAAATTCCTGTTGAGTATACCCCACTGGAGTTCGGGGTTTATTTGAGTTACAGTCATGTTGGATCGTACAAGAATCCAACCGGGACCTAGGGACTAAAATGAAAATAACTCAAAGACCGGGCATCCGATTGATGCGTCGTCTGCTATGTTGAGACCTCTATGACATGGAAAACCATTGAGATACATTTATGTGGCACTTCGTGATAGTTGGAGTTTCCACCAGTAGCTCGTGGAGTGGATCCTTCAAGAGGTGAGCGGACATAGTGTAGAGACCTAGTAGCTGGATGAGAATTAAAGACTGCTTACTGATCAACTCAGAGTGTTTTAGATAGCCTAGTGGGGTGCATCTTCTTATGGAGGTAGAACCATGGAGAAGGATCGACTGGATGTGGTGGAAAACCCGTGGTACTCGATAAGAGGTGTACCTCTGCAAGCTATCAGTTGGAGCGCCTGGTTGTGGCAGTAGACCTATGGTGAAGTGCGCTTCTGTGTGAGACAACTGACCCACAATACTCGACAAAAGGTGTACCTCAACAGTCCAAGGTTAATGGTAAGCACCTTGGTGTTGTGGCAGACCCAATATACTCAACAGAGGAGGAGTTCTTCAACAGAAGTGGTTTCTACATTGTTAATAAAAATCCTGGTTGAGTTGAGTCAGTAACTTTGTGGTTCACACATGATTGAGATGGATTACTTGATAACTTAGATATAGGTATGGGCATATATCTATCTGAGGTTGTCTGCTGAATTCATACTTTGTGCTATATCCTTGTTGGATTTGTGAGACATTGAGGGTCTTGGGGTCCCTACTGAGTATCGTTATACTCACCCATACACGGGTTATCCTCGCAACTCGATGTGTTAGTTAAAGATTACAGAAAAAACTAACTGAGGCTGAGAGTAGCAAGACTGGACGGTACCTAGCGGTGGACCTTACGACGAGTCGGTACACGGAGGAGTCAGATGGATGTGGAGTGTTGAGGAGGCTATATGTACCTACCCTTCATGTAGGGTTTCTTGGTGGACGATCCAACAACTATTTTACTTTTATTTCAGTTGTACTAGTACTTTACAGTTGGGCTTGTATTTCCGGACCCTTTTACTTTTCATCACTCCTTTGTATACATTTTTTCTTAGTGTTTTACATCCAGATCATAGACTGTTGTGTGTGTTATAATTTATAAAGGCAATTCCTTCCCAGTTTTAGGAATTTACGCCTTTTGTGCTAGTCGCCTGCCCTTGGCCTATCAATGGCGGGATTGGGGTAGTCATGACACTGTCCCCGGGGAATGGGTCGTGGCATTTTATTACTGATTCAATATAATTTTATTGTAATGGGTGATATTATCTATAAGATAGTAACAACATATTACTCTTATGTGTATTAAAACTAAATTTTTAATCACAATGTATGATAGTACCCAAAAATTATATGAATATATTAATCTCTAAAATTCAATAATAATTAAAATGATTTATGATTGGTCAAGACCATATATCTAAAATAACATCAATAACCTTAACATTAATGATGTTTTATAACCATATCAGTTATATTTAACCATTGAATATATATAACCGAAAACATAATATAATTTTTCCAAAATAATCATTTACATAAAACTTAAATGTTATATATATCAAAACTAATAAAAATATTCCGTACATACCATTAATCACCTAAAAATTATATATATTTTTAAATAATTATACCCTTACCAATTAACTGAAAATAAATAATATTTATCTTCAAAATATCTTAAGTGAATAATATTTTACATTAACCAGTACACAATGTAGTCCGGTCGTAAGAAATATACCCATATCTCCCTTCATTTGTGGGTTCAAGCCCACTAACCTTTTCATATATGATGTGTTTTCTAACAAAATTCTATTGTCATTTTCATAAAACTATATTAATTTTATTCATATTATTTTCTCATAATTGTTAAACATTTTAAAAATAACCTTTTTTAGATATCATTTTGGGACAAATAAGGATTTTTTATACAACATATTTTAAAAAAAATCAAATAATCATAGTGGAATATTGTCAACATAACATCAATGATCAGATAAAACCTAATATTTTACAATTCCCTTAATCAAATTTCCACTAAATATAAAGGAATTATTCATCTGACAACTATTTGTTTTCAAAATCAAATAATAAACATTATGATAACATTATGATAAAAAAAATTATTCATCTAACACATCTATAACATAAAACCTAATAAGTTTTACATATTCCATTAATATTATGATAGAACATATATATATTACGATATACAATTCATTTTTAACATAAGACAAACATAGTAATCATATGTTTATTTCCTTATTGATTTTTCGTAAAGTGACAATTAATTACCAAATAATATCCCCTAGGGTTTTCAAACAAGTTGTGATGTAAGGGACAATATCATGCACCAGCTTATGATCAATTAAAGAAAAATGAACCCTTTTTGGTGTTATTACATCTAGGTACTCCTATCTCAGATCCACATCTATAATGACCCTTGTCCTTTACCCATATTATTAGCTAACATTAAACATTGTTAACCATTAAATAAAAATAAATGATCATAACATCTATCATATATGCAAGATAAGATACAAAATTAAAAAACATCAAACTAAAATAAAATCATAAATAATTTAATCATCATAAATAGATACTAAGATAATATATGATATTAAATATTCATAGGAAGACATGTGGAATACATGAAAAAAGTGATGATCTGATTATCATTGTAAGGGAATAGACATATGAATAAATCATAACACATGGGTTCGAAATAATATAATGATGACACAAAAATGAATGGAACATGAAAAAATAAGGTTTCATAACATTTAAAACATTGGATAACAAAAAAAAATTAATCATATTAATGTGGAAACAAAATAAAACATGATTTGATATTTATTCAATGCTCTTTACATGTAGAGTATCCTGAGTTAATGATAAACACAAAGACAATTTAACAGGGGAAATAATTCAAGTCTGACCACCAAGACCATATCACATGACATCCCATGAGATTAAACATTACCCAATACATTAGACCACTATATGTTCTCATCAATCATTAAATTTTCATCCATATTTGTTCTAAATGAATAATCATAGACAATGAATAAAACATAAACAAAAGGGTTTCCCATGTTAGGAATTGGGTATCATAATTATGTAAAAAGGCATGACCAAAGGGTAATATCATAATTGTGTCCATGAAATAATGTATTTAAATAATATATATAAATTAAAAAGTGAAATTATGAATATATCATGATAATTGATGTTAAAAATAAGGGAAAAAATGAAAAAATATGGTTTATGAAACATTTTTTATAAAGATTTTTAAAGCTGTTTTAGGAAAATATTAGAGTATTGAAAGAGGATAATGAATATTTATTTTCATACAAAAATTTCATAACAAAAATAGTTTTCATGCTAAAAATATAATTTTTAGGAAAATATTGGTGGTTTAAAACATGATATAGAGTATACTAGAAAATGGGTAACAAATCAGGAAGTTCCCATTAATTGGGTTTGCTTATCAGAAAGAATTGAAAAGGGAACCTTTTTAAAACATGTATTTCCCTATCAAAGAATGATATAGTTTTCTAGATACATGATTTTGGAATATATAAACATAATTTAAAAGGTTTATATATAAAATTAAGTTCCACATCATGATAAAGATAGATAATATGAAAATAGAATGAAAAATGGGTGTTTTGGCTAGAGTCAATTACCTTATGTATATAAGTATTCAGCACATGATCTTAATTTCCTAGAAATTATAATGAAACCATTTAATTAATTAAATAATAATCATTTATAAATTTAATATTTTTTAATATAATTTTTTATTTTCATTTATGACCTTTATAATTAGTTAAAATGTATAATTTTTTCTCTCAGGATACTTCATTTACATTGTTTTACGGATTAGGTTACTTGTATACCCATATGAAAAATCTTGTAAAATGAGAATATTTTTATAGAAATAAAATTATGTGTTACTAATTATATTCCAAATTATTAAATGGTCTTGTTTATTAATATTTTTCTCAATAAGAGGATGATCTATTACAAAGAAAAGATATTTATAATAGAAAAAAAAATTTAGGATTTTTTTGATCATCCTGAAAATTTATTTTTATTAATTAATATAATAACTATTTAGTATTTCAATAATATAAAATATTTTTTAATAAATTTTTCATAATCGTTTTAAACTATATATATGATTTTGTGACCATCCTTTAAGGAATTAATGAAAATTAAATACACATCATCATTGAATGTTATAAATCAACACATGACCATTGATGTTTTAAATATTAGTAACAAGGATGTTGGGGGAGACATGATGATGGGTTTTTCAATTTAGAAAATAGTAATCCAGTATATAAAAGATACCAGAGTTATCATGTTACTTGGTTAAGGGGATGTGAGGACATAATAAGAAAATAAATGTAATTGAAATGTAATTAAAAGAAAATTAATGTTGTTTAATTGCTCATGAATTATCCTCTTCAAGAACCTCCATATGGGAATTTGTTTTCTTATTTTTTTACATCCCTATGATACCTGTCATGGTGGGAATATATCAGGAGAATATCGGGATGAATTTGGGCATGAATCTTGTCATTATGGAATTGAGGAAAAGAGGGGCGAGGGGTCATATTTATAGTGGGGGAGGATTGTTTTTGATAATTTTATTCATTTTTATATTATTATGTCTCATGAATATGATTTTTTTTTAAAAATGGATAAATAAATTAACTAGAGAAGGAGGTTTAACGATTATCAACTTACATCAACCATATATGTAATGGAATGTGTCTTCCTGGCTCCTTGATTTTCTAGTTTTGGTGGTTGTAGTTATTCAGGGGACATTCCGAATGTTTTTGGGGGATGTCATAGGTATATCAGAGCTTCTTAAGGAATTTCACCTATTGAATGTGTATTACACAATGTAAAAGTTTTCTTCACAAGATTTCCAATGAAGGTTCATGATGTGTATATTTTCTGGTCTAATTAATGAAAAGGATATATGTTTTTTAGTGAAACAAAACCCCATGGATTTAATGTTATAAAAGGGGATTACACAACACGTAACACCCTAATGCAGTGAGTGTAAAAGTTATTTTTCAGCCAAATTATCTCTAACTCATCCCTGGATCCTTCTTCCTATCATATTGGGGTAACCAAAAGCTCCCAAAGGCATTCTTTATGCCTTCATTGTAATTCCCTAAACCCACACAACCAGATTTAGTACAGACACATTTTGTGTATTTCTTAAATATAAATTATTGAAGAAAAATAAACATTTTATTATACAATTGAGAATCTTTTCTGGTCAAGGAATTTGATGATTAGTCAAACCAACCATTAACATTAACAATACAAAATATTTACATTTATTTAATTCTTTCTTCTCTATAATCTTATTGTCCCTTGAAAACTATTTAGTACACATACTCACCTGAGGATATATATCAAAAATGGATGGGATAAAAGCCCAGTAATAGGATATATAAGAACAATATAGCATGGAGTGAGCATAATCATAACATCATTTACAAAATCATGTGAGGTAACATTAATAACGGACTTGAAATATGGAAATGCATAAAAATGAAACATCATGTATTTTTCGTCTTCTACAACACATAGTTGTGAACAATTATATAATATTGTTGACACATCATTTCAATTTAACTCATGGGTTTCAACATTTAACCCAATGCATTGGAGCTCTATATAATTCTGGGCACACCATTTACATAATATCATTCATTTGTTGCTATATAATTCAGGGTGCACCGGTCACATCATAACTTTATCATTATCATGCATTCCACATAGAAAATATACCCAAAAAATGAAAATAAATAACCCATGGAAAAGAATGTGTTTCATCTAATAATAACACATTAATAAAAATTAGGTTCCCAAAAGAATGGGGAAATATAATAAATGATATAATAATCATCAAACCTTGAGTGAGAAGTAAAAGCCTTGTTTTTGAAAGAAGAGTTATTTTAGAAAACATTTGTTTAACATAATCTCCATTGGAAGACATGTACATCCCATAAAAGGTACGATAATGATGAAATCAATATTTTTTTTCAGTGACCATACAAAAAATTGAGCCAAATAGGGAGAAATCAAAGAAAGAATGTTGGGTTCGAGAATTTCCCCTAACCTTGTATCAGAACACTTTATTTATTTTAATTTCTAGTATAACCACGTTATAATAAATAATTAACAATTAAAAAACCATTTTCACATTTATATCGTTATTTATGGTTTCATTAATTAATTTTTTTGTGTTATAGAATTTAAATACATTGTTCATGAAAGGTCATTTTTATTGTTTTCTTTAGTGGTCCACTTGTATTCAAAAAGGGAAGTTTGTGTAGAACTTTGATAAACATAAAAAACTGATATATCATGTTTATAATGAAATTATAGGACTTTAAATGATATTATAATGAATTATTTTATATACCATGTGGTTTAATAAATAGATAATAATTTAAAGATTATCATTTGGGTTAATTTGATTTGTTTAATAATTGAGAAATATGTATATAAGTTAGTTCCAGAACATTAAATTGGATATAATAAAAATATAAAAATTATGGTTCAACCAAAAATATAGTTTCATGACCATATCTGAAGTCAGTAATGGAAAATGAACACATATTGTTCTTGAAGGTGAGAAATTGACACCTAATGATCAGAGTTTTCCTTTCTAAAATAAAAAGAAGGAGAGAAGGGAGTAGTAAGATATATTATCCCATTATTATCATAAAAGTTTAGTATATGTGTGATACTTGAGTTACCATAAAATTTAGATGAGGATATGTGTGGATAGATTAAAAAAATAACATGAAAATTAAGGGAAATTAAAGGAAAAGATAGAGAGAGAGAGAACATACCAATATAATCCTCCCATTGAGATACTTCTTAAGGAACCTAGGATAGGCCTTTTGATATGATCAGAAGAACCTTGTACGTGGGGGAGGGGCTAGGGAAGATGTTTTGATAGATTTAGACAAGACTTGAATCTTTAGAGATGTGGTTTGTAAAGGGGAGTGAGTGTGGTTATTTATACTAGAAGAGGGGTGTTTTTAGAATTAATAAATAAATAAAATATTAAATAAAATAATATATCAAATTTTAGACTTATATTAGTATTTTTTAACAAAATAAATCATATATAAGTATAATATAATTTTTTTGGACTTTACATTATCGTTATATTTCAAATTCATTAATTTAACAAAAGGATGGTGAAAAGGAAGAGAAAAATGATATTTTAAGGAATCAGTTTTGACCATAGGTTTTGGAAAGTTCTTTTTGAGGTTCAATAATTGAGTTAATTGTATTTTACGAAGAATTTATGAAATTATATATAAAATTTCCAAATATAATTTCCTATAAATTTTATGTCATCATTACATCATGAATGATGCAATTTATGTTATACCGGTTATGTGAAAAAAATTGTATTTTCACTATTTACACAAAAATTGATGTTTTCGGGAAAACCTCAAAGATTCACCCTTACTATTTTTATGTGTAGAATGCATGAATGAAGTCCATTTTTCAAAAATAGTTTTCTAAGTATGATTAATTTAATTTTCATTTAAAATCATAATCTACATTTAAAAATACAGATTTTAAAATTAAAACTGATTTCAAAATGCTTCCAAAAATTACATAAGTTCTTATAAAATTAAATTAAAACAAAAAATAAATATAATTTTTAATTTAGGAAAACTTTTTAGGAAAATAAATTTAATTTTAAATTAATTAAATATTTATAATTATTTTTTAATGACATAAAAAATACCAAAACTTTGACTATGGTCATATTATCAATTATAAGATGCCCAAATTTTATTATATCATTCCTGGGTGAGGTATATTACTATTCATAAGTGTATGATACTATTAATAATGGTATTTTACTATTCGTAAGGGTAGTTTAATATTCATAAGTGTAGGTTACTATTCACCAATAATTATGTTGGTCATATTAGACTCCAAATAACATACTAATCGCAACCGCGTATGTCAGATTTTCAAAATTCAAAACACCACAGTCAAAAATTATATTTAATAGCTAGGATATAAAGGTCACAAAGTAATCATTAGTTCATTTAAGCACATAGTGTTTCCTTTTAAAATATTGGTATGTTACATTCTTCCCCCTTAAATGAATTGTGCCCTCACAATTAATTCATTGTACTTCTATTTTTTAATTCATATATTGATAATTAAGGAAAAATATTTTCTTATTTGTCTCTAATAAACCATATATTTAAATATTAATTTTGAAACGACAACATCTAATCTCCAAAGTTGACTAGACCGTTCCTCAGATACCAATTATAATGCCATGAACCCACACATCCAGATTCAGTATTAAAACAAGTTGTGTATTTTTTTATAAAGAACAAAATAAAAATACACAGTATATTATACATTCTAATACCTTTTATGGTCTAATTTATAAAGGATTATACAAACCATACATTACAATTTACAACACAAAACAATTAAATTTATTTAATTTCTTTATATATATCTTTTTATTGTCCCTTGAAAACACTTTTATACACATAATCACCTAATGATATACATCAAAAAATATCTAGAAAAAATCTTAGTAAGATGATAGATAAGAACAATAATTCATGGGGTGAGAATAATCATAACATCGTCCTCAAAATCATAATAGGTAACAATAATAACTTATTTGAAATATAGCAATGCATAAAAATGAAACTTCAAGTCTTAGTTGTCATCTACCACACATAGTTTTAGAAAAATATATAATATTTTTCACATATCATTTCACTTTAACTCATGAGATTCATCACAATACCCAATGAATTTGAGAACTGTATAATTTTTGGCACACCCGTCACATCATAACACTCATTTTGTGCTATATAATTCTGGGCGTACCATCATATCATAACATCCTCATTATCATGGATGCCACATAGAACATATATCAAAAAAATGAACATAAATAACACATTTAATTTAATGGGTTTATTCTCATATGAAAATATTCATAAACATTGGGATCCTAAAAGGATGATGTAATAACATACATTATACAAGAACCATCAAGCTTGAATGAGAAGTAAATGGTTTGTTTTTGAAAGAATATTTCTTTTGGAAAATATTTATTTTACATAAAATTTAGTAGAAAACTTTTATATCCCATAAAAGGTAAGATAATTATGAAAAAATGATTTCTGAGGAGTGATCATACATAATATGCAGTGAAAGAGGGAGAACCCGAATAAAAAATGTTGGGTTCGTGAATTCCCCCAGTCATAGTATTCGAACACATTATTCAATTAAATGTCTTGAATAACCATTTTATATTGATTAATTAACAATTAAAGAACCTTGTTTAAATTAATATCGGTTTTATGGTTTTATTGTGTTATTTTATAGTCCTTTAGATGAGTTAAATAGTTTTAGTATATTGTTTGGGAAAGTTTGTTTTTATGGTTTCATTGAGCGATCCACTTTGATTCAGAAATAAAAGTTTGTGTAGAAGAAGGATAAATATAAATGACATCAATTTAATGTTTTTAATGATATTAAATTAGATTAAACGTTCTTATACTGAATTATGTTATGTACCATGTGGATGAATCGTTAGATAAGAATTTAATGATGATGGTTTGGGTTAATTCGTGATGTTTTTCGACCGCAACAAACATGTTTTGATTAATAATTTAGAAAAATGTACATTAGTTAGTTATAGAACATTAAATAGGATATAATAAATATAAAAAATATTTTTCTACCATAAAAATGGTTTAATTAGAATATCTAAATGTGATAAAGGAAAATAAAACATGTCGTTCTCGAAATTGATAAATTAACACCTCACTAACAATGTTTGACATTCTAAAATAAAAATAAGAGGAGAAGTGTAATGGATGATATATTATCCCATTAGCATCATAAAATTCCATTATATGTAATATACTAGAGTTACTATACCATTTGGATGAGGATAGGTGGGGATAGATTAAGAAAAGAACATGAAATTGAAAGGAAATTAATGGAAGAAGAAAGGAATTACCTCTTCAATCATCCTATTCAGATCCTCTTTAAGGAACCTAGGATTGTCTTTGATGATACAATAAGATATTAGGGAGTGGTGGTGGGTCTATGAATTATGTTTGGACATTTTTTAGGAAAATAATGTAGCCTAAGAGGTGTGTTTGTTCATTGGGAGGGAGTGGGGTAATTTATACATGAGGATGGGGCGTTTAAAAAATAAAATATTAACAAAATAATATATCAAATTTTAGACTTTTAATAGCTATTTTATGACAACATAAATCATATATTCTTATAATTTATGGAGTATTTGACTTTGAATCATATTTATAATTAGAATTCATTAATTTATTTAAATGAATGTGATAAAAAGAAGAAATGATATTTTATGGAATCACATTTTGACTTTAGGCTTTGGAAAGTTCTATTAAGGTTTGGAAATTGTGTTTATTTGTTACTAAGGAACCATTTATGAAATTATATATATCATGGAAGAATAAAATGTTATATAATTTTTATTTCACCATTACATTATTAATGATTCCATTTAAGATATACCAGTTATGTTAAAACCTATATTTTCATTATTCACCCTAAAAGTGATGTATTTCAGAAAATACCCACACATTCACCCTTACCATTTTTCAATGTTTAATATCAAAATATTCATTCTAGGTTTCAAAAAATATATAAATCTTATTAATTTAACTTTTAATTAAAATCATAATATACATGAAAAACACCTATTTTAAAATTAAAACTGATTTCACAATACTTTCAAAAAATTACATAGGTACGTATAAAACTATCTTAAGACACAAAATAAAGAAAATTTTTAATTTATTAAAACATCTTAGTAGATTAAATTTTATTTTAAATTAATTAACTAAATATAATTAATTATCCATGAATTACAAAATGACCAATGCTTTTACTATTGATATTATGACTTATATGATGGCCAAATATTATATTATCATTCATCGTTGAGGTATAGTACTATTCAAAAGTGTAAGAAACTATTCATGAGTGTTTATAACAATTCATAAGGGTATGTTAATATTCACCAAAAATTAAGTTGGTTATATTTGACACCAAATAACTTATTGAATTTAATCGTAAATGTCAGATTTTGAAATTCAAAACATAGAAGTAAAAAAACTAAGTTTATCAGCTAAGTTATAAATGTCAAATAGTACTTATTAATATATTTATGCACATATTTTTTCTTTCTTAAATATGGGGATGTTACCATCTTCATCCCTCTTTGATCTGCTTGTCCCTGTGGTTACAATATGGAAGTCTGTAGTTGATTCATGGTTTCTTTTTCTCACTTCATGTTTAGTTTTCTTCCATTATACTCCCACTGATTCATTGATTTTGTGTTTTTTATGTTTTCTTGTGTGTATTGGTTTGTGTTTTGATGTTCATTTGTGTTGTGTGTTTATCCACATTTCTCATTTTGTGATTGTGTTTCTTGAGAATTCTCTATCACCCAATGGTTTATAGCATATTGGAAAGATTCTTTGAGGAAGGATTTCCAAAAAATTTCTTTATTGTGTATCATACAAGAGGGGTTTTATTTATTTAAAGGTGAATTATGGTAGTTTCAACTTAATTAAATATAAATAAGTATCTAAATTGAAATTGAAAGGGAAAATGGTGTTTGATAGCATGATTTTAGAAGATTGATGATATTTTTGATATTGTGATTATTTGTTCTTGATACCCTATTGAAAATTTTGGCCATTTTGGGATTTCATTATTCTTGATTTATCTATTATGGTTTATTTTTTTTTGTTTGTTGTGATATCACCCTAAATGAAAGTTTGTTAATTAATTATAAACATTTAATAAAATTATTGCCCCATGGTTTTGTTTTTATTGATAACCCCAATAAAATAATGTGTAATGTGATAAAAGAACCATCGTAAATCTAATAAAATGATCATGATTTAATCTGGGGTTTAATTTATATTCTTCTGTGACAGTCACATGTGGTCGGGTCCATTGTGGTGATAGATTGCCGGTTGTACTTTTGGGGACGCGAGGTGACAGAATGATCAGTATTTTATGAAATTTCGATGTTTTGTGATGGATTCATGAGTAATGATTGAATAAATAAATAAATTTTCAATAATGGTGGGAATTTTTTTTGTTGGGTTTTTTATAGGAATCTAAATGGTTAATGGATTATTATATGGTGGGTTTTTTTATTAAATGTGGTTGATAGTAAATAATTAAATGAATGTGATGAATAAATGAAATTGGTTTGAAATATGAAATGGGGGTTTTGGAATGTAGTGGGATTTTATTCATTCATAGGTGGATTCAATGGTGATGGTGTTGTGAGTTTTTTGTTTCTTTGAAAACCCATAGGTTGGGAATCATTTTTTGGAAATATATATATATTGGTATTTTAATTTTGATTTCTATACAAACCAAACCCCTATTGGGAACTATGTGAAAGACACCAACATAGTGACATAGGGGGTGCATTTCCCAACATCCTGGAGGTAGGATGGATGGATATGCACCCACTCTTCTATAATAAATTTTCTAGGTGAGGTTGGTACTGGAAATGAAATGATGGTTGGTGTTTTGTTACTGCATTAGAATATGGTAGTGGTGTTAAGTCCAAATTTTCTTCATGATGTGTTGTGATGTGATTTCCCATGTGTCTATAGGATGCTTTTTTCTCTGATATCCCATGTTTTTAGGATGAGATGTGATGTGTTCTGAGGCCAAGTTGTGTGTGGGTGGTATGTGTTTTGAGGCCCTTTTTTGTGTGGACAGGATGTGATGGGATATATATAGAAGGGGTGGGAGCTCTAGGACATTATCCATTGGGGTGTGAGTATGAAAAATCCATGTGATATTTGTGTCTGATACCCTATCATCTATGTGACTTATATTTTATTACACGGTATGTTTTATTTTGTGATCATTCCTTAGTATGGTTGGTATGGTCATTATTAATGTTTAGATTTAGTTTAGTTCTCATGTCTTCACATAATAGTATTATTATGATTCATTCACATGTTCATGAGATTATTTTGTATTCAAAATGTGTATTTTTATGTGGTCACCCTAAGTATATAGAAAAAATTTCAGGTTTCCATGAGGATTTCAAGGATAGTTCCATAACATAAAAGCTATAATCATTGACAGTTTCTGTGTTGCCGCATTTGATTCATTTTTGGGTATTTATGTTGGATAATTTTATCTTTATTAAATCTATACATAGATGAACTATGGGATATTTTTTGTTTTTCATATAAAAATATTTCATGGATTTGTTTGTGGGTGATTCATTCTATATCCTAGTCGTGTTTCTTATAATCAGAAATTCCTCACATTTTGTGAGATTTGTACACCCTAGTTTCTAGTCAACAACATAGGGCCTACCCGTGGAGGATTCGACAATCATTATCCCCCTTTATTCATTGTCATCCTATTAGCGGTATATTTATAGATAGGGGTCATGATATTTTGGTATCATAGGGGATGGTTGAGGGATAGGATAGAGTTCAAATTCTGTCACAGCGAGGACTAAATGGGGTGGTATGAAAATAGTTCTAGTTTTGCTTGGTAAGTGACATAATTGGGGAGAGTGGCTATGAAATTGGAATTTAGTGCCCCATGTGATCCAGTTCAAAGACCCTGAGCGTATATAATGACCATGTGAGATGGACATGCATTCTATTTAGATTCCTAGTAATGATAAATTTTTCATAATGATTTGTGTTCTTGATTAAATTACATTGTTTTGGGAAGGATAAAATAGATAAAAATGAATTAAAGTAAATATTACTATAACTCAATCCCACTATGGTTTAGATAATCTTTTTTTCTTTTTCATACACAATTTTTTATCATCATTCACTTGTGGCTCTGACATTTGAGGTTCGGTAGGATACTCTAGTTCATCTCCATAGGGTAGATTCAGTTGAGGAGGATGATCAGTGGAAGATGATGTTTCAAACAATGTAAGAATAGGCATTGGAGATTTAATGGGTAGTATTTTGTAAACTCTTATTGATGTATTTCTAGAGGATCACATGCTATATTTCAGTTTTATTCCTGACCTAATGGATTATTGGGTCTCTTTTGAAGTCACTCATATATGGGGATATCTGTGTCGGTGGTGGGTTTTATATATGGGTGAGTCGAAGAAAAAATATATATCATGGGTTAACTTCCTAAAGTTGTTCTGGGAAGATTTTATTTCATTGATCACAAGGCCTCTAAAGAGTTATGATATTCATTCTCTTCAGTAAAGGAGCATGTCGGTTTGCGTCTAGTAGTAATGTTCATGGAAATTATTCTTTTTTTCAGTGTTGATTTTTTTGGATTTGGAATCTTGTCTAAGATGTTTTTAGGAGAGAATCCTTAATTATAATCGCTATTCTGTTACTCCTTTTACATTTTCAACTTATCTGGAGGATTTGAAGACGAAGGGAATGATCAACTAGATAAAATTTTAATGATTTTTCCTGTGGGAGAAAAATCAATCGGGTTCTTTAAGAGGCATATGTGTTAGTGGTATGAATCATAAACCAATTCCAATTAGGTACCGAATTGTATCGAGTGGACCATAGTATTTTCATTTTGGCCATCCTAGTCTAGTGGTTTCTAGGATTTTTCTAGGATATTTGTGAAAATATTTTTTGGTTGTGGGTTTCATGGAAATATACAAAATTAGTAAATAGTGTTTCCCTAATCCGTGTTTAGTGGAGGTAGATAGGTTCAGTGCCAGCCTAAATAGTATTTTCCGGTGATATTGTTTCTATAGAATTGGTAGAAAGCTTCTTCTCTGCCAAGGGGATATGGATCGGTTAAAGTTCACATGTAGGATGTTCCTTGTGATCATGTACTACGACTCGGGCATTTACATGGAGGAGTGTGTCAGTATATAGGTAATGGATTTGAGTGTGGTTAGTTGCACAGAGTAGAGGCTATAGTTACAATTGGGGTAGAGGTCATCCTCGGTATTATTATTTTGTTTAGTACCATTGTTTATGCCTTGATTGATTCAATAGATTATCTCTTCATTATTTAAACCACTATAGAATGTTAATTGAGACTAAACATACAATGTATTCATGTTCACCTTGTATTAAATAAACTATTCAACGACCAAACCAGCATGTTTGATATGTGATGAGGGTGTATACTGATGACCTGGTCACATCTATCCTATGAGGATATTTTCATTAAACCGATTCACCAATATGATGTCATCCTTGACATCTAATGTTTTTATTCCAGAAATTATTTTTTCCATTGCATTTAAAGGCGTATTGGTTTTTTGGATGTTGTTTTCAAGATTATGGTTTTTATTGGATAGAGGTGTTTTCAAGATGGTAGTCAGCAAATAGAACCTCTTATTTCTTTATTAGATGAGTTATCAGTGTAAAATGTAGATTCTGAGATGGTACAAGATCCTAAGGTCATTGGGGAGTTCTTATATGTTTGTTCCCATGGAGTAGGTGATGTTTACCCCTAAATGTTCTATTGAGTTTTAGATTTACAAGAATCAAAATTCTTCTCAATTTTCAGAAGATTCTTATTGAATGGAATGTTCTGTGTTGGGGGAGTTGTGGATTCAGATAGATTCTATGACAAATAAGGATTTTATCTATCTTAGTGTGTCATTCTTGGGTGCTTCAATGTGGTATGAAATGAATGAATAATGAGGTATGAGGTTTTGTATAGACTATTAAAGAATGAAATAGGTGAAAATTAGGATCCATTACCTTATTTTCAGGATAGTAGATCTTTATAGCAGTAGGGAAGGGTAGTTGGGTTTATAAGATCCATCTATAGTTTGGATATCACAATTTTAGGGCGAATGTGGAAGAATTCATGAAGACTGCCTTCAGATTCATGTACGGGTAATTGGAGTCCGTAGATATTCCATTCAAATTTATAAACACACCATCCATGTTCATGGGTCTTATAATACCTCTGTAACATGAGTTCCTATATATGATTTTAAAAATCATCCCAAAACCTAGAAATATATTATTTTGGAAAAGTGGATACATTATCTAAGAGGTATCTGGATGAGCTGGTGCAGTTGTATGGATTTGCATGTTCCATTATATTGGACCAGGAAACACTTTCTATCTCATGAATTTTGATGGAATTTTAACATGATCATGGAACTCAATTATTCCTTAACACTCTTTTCCACCCTCAAATATATTGGCATACAGAATGATCAATTCAGATGATTCCAGATAAGTTTCAGGTGTGATTCTTGTACTTTGTAGGATCCAGGGTATGAAATCATTATTTGGTTGATTTTTCCCTTAACAGTAGCTATCAATATTTCAATGGAAGGGAATTATTTGAGAGTTTAATTTGAGAATATGTCATTCAACATTGTAATGTAAGGATTCTAATATAATAATATTCTTAATAACTATGTGGTGCAGATCATGACTGATAAATTTCATCTCATTCATGTGGGGATGAAAATGGCACCGGAACGAAAGAAGTCATATTAAAATCATAAAAGGAGGTCCTTGAAGTTCTAGGATGGGGACCCATTATTTTTTTAGGTTTCCCCCCTTCATTATAAGTGGTTGTTTTATGGAGGCAGTAACCTGTCTCTTAGGATTAATGGGACCTTTAAGATGTTAGGGATATTTAGTGAGGCATCATACCAAATTTCACATCCACCAGGACTAAACCATGCCCACATCATCTTATATGTATCGTTTATTCATTATCATCCTCATGATGTCTCTTATGTCATTGAATAGGAAGATTTTGATATTGAGGATGCTGGGATTATTGTGGAATGGTCAGTAGAGAACAATGATCACTAAGATAAGGTGATTTTTTATGGACCATTCCATTGGTTCATTATTGTGGAGGCATGGTGGTATGGAGGGGAGAACATAGGAGTGAGCGATGCAGATTCGTGCACAATATCTGAAGTTGTTTTATATGTTCCTTTTCTATATTTTTCTTTGTATGGTTATGTTTTAACACACTTTTATAAAATGTTATGTTTTAAATGGTTTGTGATGTGTGATAAAATCCTAAAATACGAAATGAGGATGTCCATATTCATAATTGAGAATCATTAAAAGTGATGTGACTAATTTAAATTTGATGAGTCAATACCATCCAAAAGATATAGTATATTGAAATGGATGATGGAATTCCATGACTTATGTTTTCAAGATGTTGTGGTTTGTTGGTTATAGTGGTTGTTGGTTGGGACTGCGTGATGGTGGAGATATTTCTTTCAGGGTTATGTGATAATTTGGGTGTGTGAGAGGACGATTATTATGGTTGTGTTGTGTTCCTTGTTTCCATTTGTATTTTTCTTTTTTTACTAGTGGTATCATTTAAGGAATTATGAAACCCTATATATTTTTTTCATGGTTTGTTTGTTTAGACCCTTTTTCCTTCTTAGATTTCTTTTGGATTTTTGAGGATGGTAATCATTTGAGAGGTATGTGATGTAACAGTTTGTGCATTCCCAGTCTAGGAAATCACTATGATGATGTTGTTTGGGATTTTTGTGTGTGGTGGGAAGATTTAATATGGTATTTGGTTGTGATGTAGGTTGATCTATAGTTCACATGGTATGGTTTTGGTTTCTGAGTGTTTTTCTTTTCCCTACGGTGGACAGTTAGTTAGAAATATTCATTAAGGTAGGATATCCCTTGTTTCTATTTATTGTGAATCATGTTGTGGGATTTTACATTGATTCACTATAGTTTATTGTTTTCCTAGCTTAATAAAATATAAATAATGGTCTAAGATGAAATTTAAAGGTTAAATGGTGTTTGTTCGTATTATTTTATAGAATTGGTGTTGTTTTTTATATTTTATTTTTTGGGATTTGTGCTATGTTAAAAACTATGTATATTTCGGTATTTTTGACAGAATATATCGTTTATAGTTTATTATTTATATTTGACACTTTTTATATCTCCATATATGGAAGTTGTTTAATTAGTTATACACTACTAATGAAATGGTTACCCGTGTATTTTGGTTTCTCTGATAACCCCAACTAAAATAAAGTGGAATGTGATAAAACTCCCTTCATAAATATATAAAAAATATCTTAATATGATATTTGGTTATTTATCCATTCTTGTGGGATGGATATGTGTTGTTTTTTCTTGTTGGGTTGATATTATGTGGGCCATGATTTTGGGGTGATTAGGTGAAAATATGATGAGTTATCAGAGAAATGTGGGTTTCTTGTCCTATTTTCCTATGTGATTGAATAAATATATAATTGTTAAAAAATGTGAGGGATGAAATTGGATCGTTTGGATAATGGAATGGAAATGGTTAATATATAAATAAATTTTGGTTTTTCCCCTCAATGTGGTTGATGTAAAATAATGAATATAATGGGATGATTCAAGGAAATTGATTAGAAATGCGAAATGGAGATTAGGGATTATTGTCGGATGTTATGAATTTAGGGATGGAATCATATTTGATGGTGTTTTTAGTTGGTTGTGTGTTTGAGAACTCATTGGTTACGATTGATTTTTTTCATGCATATATATATACACTTGTATTTACTATGTGATTTTTATATGCACCCCACACACATTATGAACATTGTGATGAATAGATACATAGTCATGTGGGCGATGCCTTTCCCAACATCGTGGTGGGAGGATAGATGGTTAGCCACCTGATCTATCATGTTCCCTTTTCAAAGAGAGGTATATATTTCATAGGATGTGATTTCCAGATTTGTGTTAATTAAATAGATTGTTGTTGTGATGGGATTTACCATGTGCCTTCGAGATGAGTTGTGATGTGATGTCCCAGGTGCCTTTAAAATGAGTTTTTCTGTCATGTTCTAGGTATCTTTAGGATGAGATGTGAAGTGTTGTGACAACCATTTGTTTGTGGACATAATGTGTTGTGAGGCCCAAATTCATGTGGTCGAGATGTGTTGTGAGGACAACGTGTGTGTGGGAAGGATTTATTGTGAAGTGTGGGTGTGTGCGAGTGGGATGTGACGTGGTATATTCAGAAGTTGTGGGTTCACAATAATATTTTTTGTTGGGATATGATAGTAGCTAATCAGCTGGAAAGTAGTGTAGGGTACCCTATTATTGATGTGTTTTACGTTATATTATACCACCTAGCCTTTGTTATTTGGAGAGAAAGCCTTGGTGAAGGTGGTATGGTTAGTATACCTATTTAGGTTTTGTTTGGTTTAATGATCTTCTCAAAAGAGAATTACTAATATTCATTCACATGTTTGTGAGAGAAATGATATTTCCTGCTAAATATATTTGTAAAATCACGCTATGATTTTAAAACAATACATAATTCTCCAGGATGATTATGCGGACCCTTCTAGACCACACTAGCTCGGATCTTTAACAATTTTAGTGTTTCATATAAAGATTTACCTTTGGATGTTTATTGTGAAGAATTTTATCTATATCAGTTCTACTTTTACATTAATTGTGGGATGATTTTAGTTTTCTTATATAGAAAAGTCTCATTGTTTTTTTGGATTATTAATTATATCTCATGATCTTGTCACTTATAATGGTTAATTGAACTTATTTTTTGAGATTTCTACACCCTTGGTGCTATTATCTATCTCGGGGCCTACTAGAGGTGGGAATTAGGGGGAGGGTCATTATCTCCCTTTCAACATTTCCAGACAAATAAGGGTATATTTTGAGGGTGGGGGTCATGACAATACATAATCCATGACTAAATAATTCATATATTTATTTTATACTGGAAATTAACGTGTTTCCTCTTTCATCATAAATTTAACCATTTTTGAAAATTTTAATAACATTTCCGTAACCCTTTTTTTGACATGTATAATATTTAATATTTAATCCATTTAATGAAAATAATTTTAAGAATATGAGAAATTTTTTTTAAAAAAAAAACTTTTTCATGAAAAATAAAAATTTTAAAATTATAACTTATTTGATAACACTATAAAAAATTAATTAATGCCTCATACAATTTTATTATAAACATAATAAAACTAAATATTAATTTTTGACTTTATTTTATCAAAATATGACACAACCAAAACCCCAATAGCCCAGAGTCAATGATCGTTCTTTTATAATGGAATATATACAAGAGATTATTTCACTGTGGAATGATCAATTTATTTTTCTTGAAAAACTAGATAAATACATGGTTCCCTTATTTCATAGGTAAAAAACAGAAAACAAAAAAATATAAAATGAACATATTCTAGTCAATTATTCAAATATATCATATTTAGATACTGGGTAGGGGAAAAAAGAATTGGTGAGATCAAACACTTAGTAAGGGTTACATATAGTGGAAGCATGGATAAATAATAAGTGAATCAAGAAAAATTATACATAATCAATATGGATTGATGAATAATCGAAATACACATGCCATCAATGTGTTTAGAATGAAAATGTTTCGATTGATTTTTTCATAGTAAAAATGTAATGGAATATAATAATTGAATACTAAATAAAGAGAATAATTATTATTTGTAGATAGTTTTTATGGAAAATAAACCATAGTACCCTGAAGGAGGTTTACTTATATGGGAAATTTACATTCTAATTTGGTTAGGAAACAATCCCATATGGGTTTTCGGCAATAGTTTTGTCTCATGATTCCAATCCATACAACAAGGGGCTATAACAGTCCCTAATCATCACTGAATGTCCAAATCCTTCTTCATAAATTAATTTAAATCAAGGATAACATGCCTTATCAACATCAGTATTGAGTATAGTATATTGACCTTTCAATATTTTCATAGTTTAAACAAAATTCAAGTTAAACCCTGTATGTTAAACATTATACAGTTAATAAAATAATCATAAACATGATACAAGAACATGAATATTTAATATAAATATATAATAAAATGAAAATTAACTGAAATGGGTAGTATGTACAACACATAAAATTAATTTGGTGCATAATACCAAGAAAGTCTCAAAAAATGGAAATTGAGACAATGTCCCTTATGTCCGAATGTGTTATGTACTAGATCATAATGTATAAAATATTCAAATATATTCAATTAATTAAATAATTAATAAACCCTATTAAATTTATTGGATTTATTATTGTTTTATTATGTTCATTTAGAGCCTTATTGATGGGTTACAGAGTTTAATAACATTATTCTGGATCATTTTTTTCCCTACTTTTCAAGATCTGGTCGATTGATTATAGGAAGTCAAGTTCATGTAATATGAGTATAATTCTCTATAATAAGAATTATATATTATTAATTTAAATAAATAATATAAAATTTTATTATATATTATTCTTTTTTCTTGATATTAGTTTGATTTATTTGATAAATCTTTAATGATAATCATTAAAATTATTTTAGAGGTTTTTCAATTTTAATGAAATGGTTTTTTGTTATTAATTAATATCATGTATACATTCTATTTTTATAATACTAAATTAATTTTAATGTGTTAAATAAAATACAGTTTAACCATAATTATGGATTTATGATTATACTTAATGGAATTAATGTAAAATAAAACGCATCATCCATGATGTCAGTAAATTGACTCATCACAGGTGATATTATTCATTATAAAATAAAATATATAGAGAAATGAGTTTGATGATGGATCATACATTAACATGATTGTTTCCGACGCTTTCGCCGGGGCGCGCGCGCATCCGTCCGCGGAGGAGGGGGACGCGCGGCTTCGTTGCCCCGCATTCCCGCTTTCCAAAGGCGGGCGGCATTCGTTCCTTGTTCAGGTACGTCTGCTCCTTGATCGAAACGGGATGATGGGATGTCGGTTCTTCCTCCTGTGGATTCCTCCTCAGAACTCGTCACCTAGTCCGGGTCTCCCTTATAGATTTAATACGTAGTTCGTGAAACTCTTCCCAGTGCCATATTGTCATGGACACCGGTTAATTACGCTGCTTCTGTCGGGACATTCCAAAGGGTCCAGTCAGGGCAGCTACCTTCGGTCAGGGGAGTAATCACGTTCGAGGCATCGGTAGCGTGTCTGGATGCTGGGGTACCTGGCATGTCTGTCTGTTATCCTCGATCACGAGGCTTCTCAAGGGCGTGGAAACCCGAGGCATCCCACATCGAGCGCGGGGGGTTACATGTCATAGACACGTACCTGAGGTTTTCCTCAGCTTCCCGTGTTCAACACAGGGTATGTTTGCAAGATTAACGTCTAGCAAAGACGGTTACGCCAAAGGCGTTCCATCCGAGGTTTTCCTCAGGCATCTCGTGTTTACCACGAGGTAGGTCGCGAATTTAACGTCTCGCGGAGACGGTTGAGAATGGAATGGGACCATCGCAGGGGTGGTGACGACGAAGTTGGGCTTGAGCCTTAAAGGGGCTTCCTACGTATCCCCGTGGTAGGGAATCAAAGTCCGCGTAGTTCGGGATGGTGCCGGTAAACCGACGTGATGGTGGACCTTGGTCCGATGGGCATCGTCAGCGTACCTACATGAGGGTGGACCTTGGTCCGGTGGGGGTTGGGCTTGAACCTCTGGGAGGATTCCTGCGTACCATGCCTTGACATGGATCAAAGTCCTCGCAGTTCAAATGATACAGTTTAACGTCATGCGGGACGGTAATGAACCCTGACGTGAATAAACGACGGGTGGTGGGTGTCGGTGAGCCGACATAAGTGAGGGACCTTGATCCACTATTGTTGGGCTTGAACCTCGTGGAGGCTTCCTACGTACCATGCCTTGACATGGATCAAAGACCTCGTAGTTCAAATGGTGAGTCGCAATGGCTTACCACTGGACCGGGGTGCAGTTTAACGTCGTGCTGAACGGGGGTGAAACCCGACGTGAAAGACGGGTGGGCTTGAACCTCGTGGAGGCTTCCTACGTACCATGCCTTGACATGGATCAAAGACCTCGTAGTTCAAATGGGGAGTTTGTCGGTAAACCGACGTGAAAGCAGACCTTGGTCCACTGATGGTGGGCTTGAACCTCGTGGAGGCTTCCTACGTACCATGCCTTGACACGGATCAAAGTCCTCGTAGTTCGGATGGGGAGTAGACCTTGGTCCACTGATGGTGGGCTTGAACCTCGTGGAGGCTTCCTACGTACCATGCCTTGACACGGATCAAAGTCCTCGTAGTTCGGATGGGGAGTAGACCTTGGTCCACTGATGGTGGGCTTGAACCTCGTGGAGGCTTCCTACGTACCATGCCTTGACACGGATCAAAGTCCTCGTAGTTCGGATGGGGAGTAGACCTTGGTCCACTGATGGTGGGCTTGAACCTCGTGGAGGCTTCCTACGTACCATGCCTTGACACGGATCAAAGTCCTCGTAGTTCGGATGGGGAGTAGACCTTGGTCCACTGATGGTGGGCTTGAACCTCGTGGAGGCTTCCTACGTACCATGCCTTGACACGGATCAAAGTCCTCGTAGTTCGGATGGGGAGTAGACCTTGGTCCACTGATGGTGGGCTTGAACCTCGTGGAGGCTTCCTACGTACCATGCCTTGACACGGATCAAAGTCCTCGTAGTTCGGATGGGGAGTAGACCTTGGTCCACTGATGGTGGGCTTGAACCTCGTGGAGGCTTCCTACGTACCATGCCTTGACATGGATCAAAGACCTCGTAGTTCAAATGGGGAGTAGACCTTGGTCCACTGATGGTGGGCTTGAACCTCGTGGAGGCTTCCTACGTACCATGCCTTGACATGGATCAAAGACCTCGTAGTTCAAATGGGGAGTAGACCTTGGTCCACTGATGGTGGGCTTGAACCTCGTGGAGGCTTCCTACGTACCATGCCTTGACATGGATCAAAGACCTCGTAGTTCAAATGGGGAGTAGACCTTGGTCCACTGATGGTGGGCTTGAACCTCGTGGAGGCTTCCTACGTACCATGCCTTGACATGGATCAAAGACCTCGTAGTTCAAATGGGGAGTAGACCTTGGTCCACTGATGGTGGGCTTGAACCTCGTGGAGGCTTCCTACGTACCATGCCTTGACATGGATCAAAGACCTCGTAGTTCAAATTGGGAGTAGACCTTGGTCCACTGATGGTGGGCTTGAACCTCGTGGAGGCTTCCTACGTACCATGCCTTGACATGGATCAAAGACCTCGTAGTTCAAATGGGGAGTAGACCTTGGTCCACTGATGGTGGGCTTGAACCTCGTGGAGGCTTCCTACGTACCATGCCTTGACATGGATCAAAGACCTCGTAGTTCAAATGGGGAGTAGACCTTGGTCCACTGATGGTGGGCTTGAACCTCGTGGAGGCTTCCTACGTACCATGCCTTGACATGGATCAAAGACCTCGTAGTTCAAATGGGGAGTAGACCTTGGTCCACTGATGGTGGGCTTGAACCTCGTGGAGGCTTCCTTCGTACCATGCCTTGACATGGATCAAAGACCTCGTAGTTCAAATGGGGAGTAGACCTTGGTCCACTGATGGTGGGCTTGAACCTCGTGGAGGCTTCCTACGTACCATGCCTTGACATGGATCAAAGACCTCGTAGTTCAAATGGGGAGTTTGTCGGTAAACCGACGTGAAAGCAGACCTTGGTCCACTGATGGTGGGTTTGAACCTCGTGGAGGCTTCCTACGTACCATGCCTTGACACGGATCAAAGTCCTCGTAGTTCGGATGGGGAGTAGACCTTGGTCCACTGATGGTGGGCTTGAACCTCGTGGAGGCTTCCTACGTACCATGCCTTGACACGGATCAAAGTCCTCGTAGTTCAAATGGTTTGTCAGGGTCGGTGCTCGCTCTAAGCCCACGTGAGTCATGCTCGGTGTGAGAAACAAGAGGTTGCAAGGACCTGACGATCACGTCGCGAAGGGTGCGTCCGTGAGAAGCGAAATGGGGCTTACGCGTTGAGCGGCCCATGGTGTTGGGGCTTACTCCAGGATGGAGGCCCATGGCGCGGCAAAGCGCGGGGAAGATGGACCTTGGTCCGGCGATGGGAGGTGCCTCGTTCCCTATCACGTCCTCCACTGACCTTGGTAGTGGGGAAGTACCGAGATGCACGGGTGCAATCATCCGTACCAAAGGTTAGGGATTTACGCTCTGAGGCGACCCTTCCCCTGCGAACATACACCACTCCGACAAGGAGGATCTCATTCCATGTGCGGAAGAGTTCCATTCCCGTGGAGACGAGTGGTGTAAAAAATGTTCGACGTGGGGAAGCCCTTCGTGAGGGAGACGAGGTTGGGTCACAGTTTAACGTCATGTGTTGAGGACGTGGTGCTTGGCAGTTTAACGTCCTGCAGCTCGGACGAGGTGGGTTCACTCCACACCCCTAGGGCTTACATAACCGGTACCCTCTGGTCCTTGGGGAAGGGAAGGTGTCGGTAAGGCCATGGTAAAAGGGGGTCGCGGGAGGAATCATCGAGGGGTCCACGTTAGCGTGGCTATGCGAAGAAGCAATAGCCGTTAGCGTGCCTATGCGAAGGAGCATTGGGCGAAGCAACGCTACGGGAGGTGTTGTCCATGGGACTTTGAAATCACATCGTGCAAACCTGGAGGGTCGCACGGAAGGAGGAATCGCTAAGCAGAGGAGTGTGCTTTGCGAAGTGGGGTGCCTTGGCCTTAGCATGGGGCATAGGTGGAAGTGGGAGGTGCTTCGCGAAGTGGAACAGTGTTCGCGGAGCACTGCCTCGCGAAGGAGTGGTTCGCGAAGCAGGGTCCTGCCAAGCAAAGTGCTTCGCGATGCATAGTTATCCTGCCTTGGCATAGGGATTACTAGCATGGGTTGGGTGTTTCGCGAAGCACGAGTGCTCCGCGGCTGCCCGGGTTCCCTTGGGAATCCCCTTCCTTTGCGAACGCCCTTGGGCTTCGCGAAGGGCATCCCTCTCGGAAGAGGGGCTCAGAACGAAACAAATCAGAGTCGTCTCGCGAAGTAGAAATACCTCGCGGAGCTCATGATTCCCGGGGCAAAGCTTGCTTCGCGATTCGGGAGAGGAGAAGCCGAAAGGTCGGATTGTCCGTCTCCGGGACTCAGGGGGAGTCGAGTATTTATAGGGAAGGGGCGCCGCGATGCAGGGCTGGCGCGCCGCCTCTTGAGCTTCGCGGCGCGCTCGCGAACGTCAAACGCGCTCGCGGAGGATCACCGCCTCTGGTGCTTCGCGGCGGCTCGCGAACGTCAAACGCGCTCGCGGAGGATCACCGCCTCTGATGCTTCGCGGCGCCGCCAGGGCTGGGGCGCTTCGCGGAGGGGCTTCGCGGCTGTGCTTCGCGGCTGTGCTTCGCGATGCAACATGCCGGCTGTCTTTTTCGTTCCTTCCTTTCGGGCCATATTTTTGGCGCCAACAAATGCCCCCCCTCAGACTTGGAGCCGCGGAGGGTGAAGGGTCGAAGTCTGAGGGAAGATCGCCAAAACTGTCGGTGGTTCGCGATGCGGCATCGCGAAGGAGGCCCGCGATGCTCGTCGGGGCCGCAGATCCGGACGCGCCGCGATGCTCCGCGCGGGCGAGGCGCGCCGCGATGCTCCGGGGTCGGCGTCTATAAATAGGTGGTCCGCCCTCTTTTGTCTTTACGCGCCTTCCTTGTCTTCTTGCGCTCTCGGTTTCGCGAAGCTCCGCGTACTCCGCGACAGCTCTCCGCGAATCGAGCTTCGCGGCGAACCGCGAGTCTCTGACTCTGCGTCCGCGCCAAGCGAATCTTTGCGTGCCTGCCTTGGCCGGCCTTCGCGGTTTGATCACGCGACCGATCTTCGCAATCCATCTTCGCGACCGAGCTTCGCGACCGAGCTTCGCGATTCATCCGGAAGAATCCTTTTCCGAGGGCCAGAGTTAACATGGCTCATCAAGAAGCTGTGCGGGAAGTGCTTGCAGATGCTGCTCGCCGGGATGAGATGGCCAACCGCCCGGGCTTGGGGGAAATGGTCCGGAACCACTCGGACCACACTTCCTTGACAGATCTGCTGTCGGAAGGCCAGAGGGATTATCCACAGTGCAAAAAACTGCCGTTGTACGGCTTTGGGCTGAGGGATGACGTCTTCATCCCTGAGGCGGGAAGGGATGAACCAGCTTGCTGGTTCAGGAGCACACCATGCCAGCGCCAATGGTTCAGGGCGGCCGATGGCCATGCACAGGAGGATTTGACACCCGTCACCGCCGATTGTCTCTACAATCATGTGAACGACATTGACGGGAGGCCACTGCAACCGGAGACGTCCCCTCCTCTCTACCGCACCATGCTGAAGGCGGCTCTGCAGGATCTGACGAAGGGATGGTCTGATGAGTGGGACCTGCGCCAGGGCGGCAATTTTACCGACGACTGGGCCTGGGCCTACTGGGTAGGCGCCTCATGCGAGGAGTTCGAGGCTGAGCTGAGGAGAGTGGGATTGTACGAGGCGGCATGGGCCTCCCAGTTCCACATTTACCAGCCAAAGCAGCTGATGCCGGAACTGCTGAGTAGATGGTCGTCCAGGACCAACACTTTTCATCTGCATCACGGGGAGGTGGGCATCAGCCTGTGGGATGTCCACCAGGTTTCTGGGGTCCCGGTCTTGGGGGCCATGTACGACGAGTTCCTCCCCGTCATCAGTGTGTGGGAAGATGCGGAGCAAATGCCGCGACTGGCGTCAGCGCTGATGGCGTTTGTCCCCGCGGATGACAAGGAAGCAGTGAGGGACGTCCACTTCAGAAGATGGTTCAAATGCTTCCTGAACTTTCCAGAGAATCGAGAGTTCCCTCCAAGGCCTCGGACTTGTCCGAGGGCAGCCCAGCGGGGTAAGGGGCACTCGTATTGGCGGGTTTTGGAGGACAGCCAATGGAAGACTTGGGGCTTCAGCGTCAGCACCGAACAACAGCCAATAGTTAGGCTGGCGGCGTTCATCGCGGCCCTCATATGTGGGTGGATCCTACCAGTGAGAGATACAAGCATGGGGGTACGGCCCAGCTCGTTCATCATGGCGTCGATGCTGGCCATGGGGCAGCGGATCAACCTGGGGATCCCGATGCTCGCCAAGCTATACAGATTGCTGCGACGTATCAGCGAGAGCAAGAAGCCGCTAAGAATATGCGGGCCCTTCCACCTCCTGTATGGGTGGATCGCGGCGCACATCAGGGGGATTTACGAGTATCCAAACCCCATTTCGCCGCCGGGATCAAACTTTCGCCCTTCCATCCTGAACGCAGCTGGGAGCTTCCCATTTAAACTGGCCGTTCCGATGGTGCTGAATAGGGTGTGGAGGGCGGACGAGTTCAACTTTCATCCCTTTCCACTGCCGACGGGAAGGCTTGCCGATGATGGACGGGGAACGGAAGAGCATCGGGCTTACCTCCTGGCCTTCCGAGGTGGCGTTTTGGTGGCTCGGATAGATCGTGAGCCAATCTGTGAACCGTACACCCCGCATCGTTTCGCGAGGCAGTTCCGGTGCCTCCAGCGGCTGACCCCGGAGGTATACTGGGAGGTGCGTCACGAGGAGCACCCGTGTGTGATGAGGCAGTTGTGGCTCATGTTCACGCGTGAGGATGGGAAGATGCAGATCACACTGCCTCCATCCACCGCCGCCTTCGGCTTGGTGAAGGAGTACGCCATCAGCTGGGAGGCTGCTTATCCCGGGGAGATGCTGAAGCAGCCAACGATCCGGGTAGGTGACGGTGGGCCTCCTTTATCTCGAGGCCGGGGTCGGAGGGCAGCTAGGGCCGCCCGCGGCAGCGGGGCTGCCGTGGCAGAGAGGCCCGCACCGGCTGAAGGTAGGGCAGCAGCGGCGGATCCGGTGGTTCCGGAAGAGCAGGGTCATCCGGAGGGGCGGCCACCGAGGGGATTCCGTCGGGTATCCGCTCAGGCTCCGGGGAAGCGGCTGCGTCACGTCGACATGGCAGAAAATGCCATCTTTCCGGAAGCTTGGGACATTTGGGATGTCAACCGGCAATTTCTCAGCCCAACCGAGATGTGGGATCACCTGAATCGCCTCGGGGTGAGACTGCCGGGCATAGGCCCAGTTCGGGCTGGATTCATGGCGTCTCCGGCGGAGGCGGAGCAATACTTGAACGAGCTGGAGGATTACGTCCACTCCAGCGGTGTTCCTCGCCCGATGACAGACCGGGTGAGGGTACTGTTGAATCAGACGGTCCCTCCACAGCTATCGGCTGCCGACCTGAGGGAGCGCTTCCCCTTGCCGGAGGAATCAGGGGGCTCTTCTCGGGAGGATGAGGCGGGAGGAGGGAGCCCGTTGGAGGAGGGCGAGGTCGGAGACCGAAGCTCAGAATCCGATGACTCCGCGGAGGCTCTCGAGGTAGCATTCCGAACCTCTCTTCTTACGATCTGTTGTTGAATCCATACGGACTTCTCACCAATGTTTGGGTCGTGCAGGAGGAACTTGTTCGTAGGCCTCGTTCTCGCTCCTCGGCGGGTGACGATGCGGGGCCTTCAGAACCCGCGCCTATGGCTGCGTCCAGTTCTGCACCTGGTGGAACCGGGGGGTTTGAGGTGGCTCCTCCGGACTCTCCGGGCCTTCCGACAGTATACGGGGGGCCTCGTCTTGGAGTCCCATCGGTACCGGTCCGGGAGCAGCGCTCGGAGGTCAATCTTCGTAAGTCTCCTCCACCGGTCTCTTCGTCGCCACACGTGGGCCATGTCGACTAACTTTTATGTCTCTTTCTGTCATACAGTTCTCCGACTGGCGTGGGCTGCTGCGGCGAGGCTGGTTGGGATGTCTGGCGGCGTTCCTCCCAGGGGCATGCCGGTGATGGTGTCGATAGTCCCTTCACCTCCTCAAGCTGCGGCGCACACCATCACTGGTGGGACCACCAGTAGGGCCATACCTGAAGTCATCGAGGTGGACTCTGAGGAAGAGGATCAACCGGTCAGTCCCAGTCCTGCCGTGCCTGCGCCGGCGTCAGGCGTCGTACCAGACTCAACACCAGATGCGGATCCCGCTGAGGAATTTCTGCAGGCATATCCTGCGTACGAGCCTGCCGACCACGCGGATTGGGACGAAACGGCCTCTGACGAGGAAGACAGCAGCATAGTCCGTCGCCGGTCGTGGAAGCTGATCACGCGCTTCATCAGGGACACTCCCCAAGCGCAATGGCTGGCCGAAATGGATAGACTCCGTTCGCGGTTGCGCGAGCTATGTGCCGGGGGAGTGGATGCCCAACGCCCTCACGCGCTCATCCGAGACCTCATGGCTGAGAAGATCCGGGAGCATGATCGTGGGCTGAGCGTGGGATGGCAGCGGAGGAAGGCGACCAACATTAGGAAGCTCCAGGAGGCTGAAGGCGAGGCCCAACAGATGCAGATCCGGGCCAACGAGCTTTCAGCCACTCTCAATGCGCAGTCTGAGCTGGTCTCACACTTGAAGGCTCAGCTAGCGGAGGCTGAGGAACATATGGGGCAAACCTCTGGAAGGATGGCTGTCGTCCAGGCCGAGGTGGAAAGGGCCCGGGCCAGGGTTGACGGATTACGCCCCGCCGCTGCTGAAGAGGAGCGGGAGTTGAATCAGCGGCAACAGGCTTTAGACGCCGCAAGTCAACGGGTGGCGGAGCTGCAACGCTCTTTTGACGGAGTCAACCCGTCCATGGGGGAAGTCAACCCCCGAGTATTGTAGCGAACCCGAAGAAACTTTTATTAACACTTTTGTGCTTCAACTCTTTCTTTCTCCTTTGTTTTGAGTTCCGTAGTACGCACAATATCCACTGTTGAATTGCCTTGTTACATCCCTGCAATGTTTGCGGGACGTTTGACGACAATTCTCTCAAACCAGTCCAGATTCCCGAAAGATGGGGAAGGCTTGATCGGAGGAGGAATTTCCAGGATAGCCGAACCACTGTCTCTTCGACGTGCTCTTATGCACGGACAGGGCAACGCCAGGGGCGCTGAAATCAGTTCAAACAGATGAAAATGGGGAGTGTGAATCACGATGCCCAAATTCGGAACGCTATGGAGGCGGCGTGACAATAAAGGACAACCGTTAGCCGTGGCGGAGAAACGGTATCCTTACTGCGTTAGCCTGAAACGGGGACAACAAGTGAGCATCGACCGCTGACCATATTCGCAACGCGGGATTTTATCAATTTGTTGTCGATTAATCTTTCGGGACGTTGGCCCAGGACAGTTGGTGGACCATAGGTCAGACATCCTTACTGTTAGGGGGTCCTTCCAGACATGAAAGAAGACGAGGGTCCGAATAAGGGGCACGCAAAGCGTGGAATATGGAGTGATGGTTTGTTCAAACAGAATCCAACACTTCAGTAGTTACACCACCATGGTGGGTGTACGCCAGATGGGCGCATCGGCCTGATCACAGATCATTCTTTCTTCCAGATAGGGCCTCTCTGGCGAGGGCTGGAAATGAGGAGGAATAGGATTTTGCGATTCCTGGGGCTGGACCCTAGGTGAAATGCCTGGGTGTCTCTACGTATCCCATGACGATGGGAATCAAGCCATACGTAGTTCTGAAGGTGCAGTTTAACGTCATGCAGGACGAGGAGCAGCCTGACTGTGTTGGTACACATCCAGCCAAAACTACTAAGCCCACGTGAGTCGTGCTCGGTGTGGGAAACAAGCAGTAGTGGTGGGAATTTCCCGATGCAGAGAGGGGCAGGCGAGGGTAAAGGGATGCTCGGTGACTACCGGCCCAATGACACTAACATGATCATTCAGCGCATCTAGATGCGCGAAGAGAAAGAGCCGAGTATGGTGGAGTTCCACTTGAACATGAGGGAGTGGAAATGTGTGAATCATGACGCTCGAGATTCAGATCACGATGGTGACGGCGTGGCGATGGAGGACTACTGCTGGCCATATTCGCAACACAGCATCCTATCGCGTTAGCCTGAAATGGGGACAAACAAATGAGGGTCGACCGTTGACCGTATTCGAAACACGGGACCGTGTCACAAATGTTGTCGAATATCCGCAGGGACGTTGGCCCGAAACGATTGTAGGGCCCTTAGGTCCAGCATTCATGGAGAGCCCTTAATCTTAGTATCCACGTCGTCCGAGGGTCCTTTTGGATGTGGAAGAGGATGAGGATCCAAATAGTGAGCTCACGAAGCTTGGTCATGGGATGAGGGGAATGTCCCTGTGAAAATCCCATGCTTCGGGCTTTTTGTCAAAACACATCTGAATACGTCAACGAAACGTATTAGAGAGAGGGAGCAGATTCCTTTCCCTTGGGGAGATCTTAGTTTATGGTCATAGACTTCGGACCATGGATTGGAAAAAGGGGATCAGGGGACGCATGACATCACAACCTGACGTGAATGAGCTCGAGTCGAGGGACCGAACTCAAGGGTTAGGCTGGACCCGCGGGGAAGTACCCGGGCGCTCCTACGTATCTCATAAGGATGAGAATCAAGCCGTACGTAGTTCTGGAAGGTGACAGGGTAAGGTACCAGTGCCAGGGGAAAGGGGAAGTGCGGACGTGGCCCTTGCACTAAAAGAAGCGGAATTTGATGTATCTTGTTTGTTCTTCGAGGTGAATGGTTTTTTTTTTGTGAAGCGACAGGCCTAGAACTGTAGGTCGTGATGTCGCCACAAGAATCAAGCCGTGATGGGCGTTGACAAATGGCATGGCGCGTGGCCAGTACCCAACGTGATGTCCTCTACAGCGAGGTCACCATAATGCGGTGCCGTTTTTCGTCGTGCGGCCAGGACGATAATGTCACAGTTTAGGGTCGTATGATAGGACCAAGCATGCATTTTATCGTCACGCGGCGCAGACGTAGCAGAGACGATGCTAGGCGGGAAATGTGCGCAGTGTTTATAAAACACATTTGACAGAGACATGATCCCACATCAAATCGTACGCCATCCGGAGGTGAAACAGGGAGAGAGACTGGCTTCCTGAATGGGTTGTACCCAGAGACAGGGCGTCTGGGCGGTCCTACGTGTCCCATGAGGATGGGAATTTGAACGTAGTCCCGAATGGGTCTTAGTTTATGGTCTTAGAGCTCGGACCAGGGAGTCCCGAAGGACGCCAGATTGCAGCTTTGTCCCCCTAACATGCAAAGGTGCACTGAGGGATAGCGCCAAAAGTGTCGAGATTCCACCTGGACATGATGGGGTGGAAAATGATGTGAATCATGCAACCAACATTCAAGGACTGAAGGGGCTGGCGTGACGACAGAGGATTACTGCTGACCATGTTCGCAACACAGCATCCTGTCGCGTTAGCCTGAAATGAGGACTAACAAAACGAGCATCGACCGCTGACCATATTCGCAACGCGGGATTTTATCGATTTGTTGTCCGAAACCCTGGAGGGCGTTGGCCCGTATCGGTAGGAGAGCCCTTGGGCGTAGTTTCCAGGCCGTACTTGGGGGTCCCTCCGGGTGTGAAAGATGATGAAAGTCCGAATAGATGGGAACACGAAGCTTGGCAAGTGGAAGGAACTTGACCAAGTTGAATCTGACACTCTTGGTCCTAGACCAGAGTACTCTTAATACATGGTGAACCACTGCGGGGAGCCAAGGGACTCAACCTTGAGGGTGATCGAGAGATGGCAGATTCCCAGGGGAAGGGGGGCATGATGCCCACAACCTTGTATCATACCTACGCACCCCCCCGCTGGAGAGGGATGGACCAAATGGTCTAGGTGACCGGGAAATCAGGATATCTCCCAGAGGTGGGGCTGGACCCGAATCTTGAACATCCAGGTGGTCCTACGTATCCCATTAGGATGGGAATCAAGCCACACGTAGTTCTGAAGGGTGCCTTTTAATGTCATGCAGGACAGGGGACAGGAGGACTGAACCTCAGAATGGGGCGTGCGTAGTGCAGCTATTGCGTACCTGACGTGAACGAGGACGTAGTCCCACACTGCGCCACGCGGTCCCGTGATCAGGGTCCTGAAGGCAGGATTAGAGAGATAAATTCGCTGAACTCAAGCTGGACTCGGGGGCAAGGGGCCTCGAACGTAGTTCCAGATGAGAGTCTTAGTTTATGGTCTTAGAGCTCGGACCGTGGATGGTGACAACTCCCAAGTAAGCACAGAGGTCAACCCAATCCCTAAGCCCACGTGAGATAAACTCGGTGTGGGAAACAAAGGGGGGGACCCTCATTGCAACACTTGGGGCATCCATTAAAGGGGAGTCAGCAGAGAGTTCCGAAGGACACCTTTGATGTAGCTTGTTCCTCAAACGTGCAGACGTGCACGGGGGAAAAAAGTACCAAGAGTCCCGAAATTCTACTTGGACACGATGAAGTGATGAAGGGTGTGAATTGTGTACCCGGCATTTGGGCTTAATGGGTTGGCGTGACGACAGAGGAAAACTGTTATCCTTGAAGGAGACACAGCGTCTGTATCGCGTTAGCCTGAGGTGGGAGCAGCAAACGAGCATCGACCGCTGACCATATTCGCAACGCGGGATTTTATCGATTTGTCGTCCGAAACCCCGGGGGGCGTTGGCCCGTATCGGTAGGAGAGCCCTTGGGCTTTTGTATCCAGGCCGTACTTGGGGGTCCCTCCGGGTGTGGAAAATGGTGAAAGCCCTGATGCGGTGATACGCAAAGCCTGGAAAGCGGGTGCGGACGTGTCCGAGTAAAGCTTGGCATTCCAGGTAATGAACCAGAGTACTCTTAAGCACATTGGTGAACAGCCGAAAGAGGGATCGACGAAACAGCTCGGTGGTGCGGGAAACATGGCGTGGTCACTACAAGATCCTCGTAGATGAGGACATAATCCCACACCGCACCATATGATCTCTTCATGGAGGAAGGATGGGCCAAGGGGCCAAGATGGGATGAGGATTCCCGAGAGATGGGGCTGGACCCGGATTTTGGACATCCAGGTGGTCCTACGTATCCCATTATGATGGGAATCAAGCCACACGTAGTTCTTGAAGTGCAGTTTAACGTCATGCGGGACTTGGGTGGGGAGTAATATACTCCTGAGCAAGGTGTATAGTATGGCGAAAAACCGACGTGAATGAGGACGTAGTCCTACACCATACCGTACAATCCTATAAGATAGGTCCTAGGCCGCGGCCTAGAAAGGCCGAGGGGCCTGAGGCTGAGCCTCGGTCAGGAGGGCCTGACCGGTTTGTAGTTTAACGTCTTACATGAGGACGGGGGGCCAGGGGCCCAAGGAGGCCAAGGGGCCTGAGGCTGAGCCTCGTAAGGGGAGTTGTACGGCATGGTACATGATCCCGACGTAAATGAGGACGTAGTCCCACACCACACCGTACGCTCCGGGTGAGGAATTGTGGGCTGTGGTCCCGATCACTAGCACCACCTGGGGGAAGTTTATCACCTCAGGATGGGGCAGAATGAATCACTGTTGACCACAGTCGAAACACAGCGTTCCTATGGTGACCCGCATGGGGGCAACAATTGAGGGTCGACCGCTGACTAAATTGGCAACGCGGGACTTGTTTCAATTTGTTGCTTGAGAAACCCTCGGGGGCGTTGGCCCGTATCGGTAGGAGAGCCCTTGGGCTTTGTATCCAGGCCATTCTTGGGGGGTCCCTCCGGGTGTGAATCCATCCATGAAAGGGGCAAACACCTCCAGGGGGGGACGTGCAGCCGGGTCGAGGCTTGCTCGACATGGGCCGGGGAAAAAAATGTGCGCCCTGCCGTGTCTTAACCCGAGGGGAAGATTTCGGCTTTTGGGCTGGGCCAACAGACGAAATGTCTGGGCGTTCCTACGTATCTCATAAGGATGAGAATCAAGCCATACGTAGTTCTTGAAGGCCATGCAGTTTAGCGTCATGCGGTAAGGACGTGGGAGGGTAGAAGAACGGAGCGGGCGCATGGTGCGACCTTTACAATCTTTGCGTGAGTGGGGTTGCATGAGCGGGGCCAAGAAGGCCGACGCCCTGCTACACAAAGATCCTCCAAGGAGACCATTCCCAGGGGGAATAGTGGAAGAGAGAAGCTTGGGGCTGGGCTCAAGACGAGGCGTCCGAGCGTTCCTACGTATCCCATAAAGATGAGAATCAAGCCGTACGTAGTTCTTGACATGCAGTTTAACGTCATGCGGGACGAGGGGTATCTCGTTCGGGGACGTGTGCGGCATGGTCATGATCTCAACGTGAGAACGTAGTCCCGCACTGTACCGTACAATCCCGTAAGAGGGTAAGTCGGAGAGAAACGAGGGGGGCCTGGGGCCAGACCTCGGTGGAGACGGGGCCAGGGGCCCAAAGAGGCCGAGGGGCCTGAGGCGGAGCCTCGGTCAGGAAGAACTGACTGACTTGCAGTTTAACGTCTTGCAGTGAGGACGGAGATACAGTTTAAGGTCATGCGGGACCAAGTCGCAGTTTAGGGTCATGCGGGACCGTCTCGCAGTTTAGGGTCATGCGGGACCAAGTCGCAGTTTAGGGTCATGCGGGACCGTCTCGCAGTTTAGGGTCATGCGGGACCAAGTCGCAGTTTAGGGTCATGCGGGACCGTCTCGCAGTTTAGGGTCATGCGGGACCAAGTCGCAGTTTAGGGTCATGCGGGACCGTCTCGCAGTTTAGGGTCATGCGGGACCAATTCGCAGTTTAGGGTCATGCGGGACCGTCTCGCAGTTTAGGGTCATGCGGGACCAAGTCGCAGTTTAGGGTCATGCGGGACCGTCTCGCAGTTTAGGGTCATGCGGGACCATCTTGTGCCCTAGGCGAAGTATCGCTTGAGGAATCTGGCATTGGTGGGAGGGGTTACACGCTCTCCATCTGTGGTCACCAAGGAGTAAGCTCCATTGGGGTAAACCTTATGGATGATATAGGGCCCTTCCCATTTGGGTTCTAACTTGGGCGGCTTCCTTCCGGGAATCATTGGCGCTCGCAGGGCCAGCACCAGGTCACCCTGTAGAAAAGAGCGGAGACGAACCTTCTTGTCAAAAGCTCTTGCCATCTTGTCCTGATGCCTTTCCAGATTGTGCAGGGCACGAAGCCGGTTCTCGTCCAGTGCTTCTAGCTCAGCTAGACGGATCTCGGCTACCTCATCTGATGTCTGGTGATCATAAACGGCCGTGCGTAGCGACGGCAGCTGGATCTCGATGGGTAGGACGGCCTCAGCTCCATACACCAGGGAATATGGGGTCACCTGGGTAGAGTTGCGAGTCGTCGTCCGGTAAGCCCAGAGGGCGTTGGGGAGCTTGTCCGGCCAACTTTTCTTGTTCTGACCAACCATCTTCTGCAGAATGTTAGAGAGGGTCTTGTTGAACGCCTCGATCTGTCCATTTGCCTGTGCGTGGTAGCGGGAGGTATGGTTTGACCGGATGTCGTACTTAGCGTACAATTTCTTCAATTCAGCTGCTCGGAAGTTGGTGCCGTTGTCAGTGAGGACGGCGTGAGGGACCCCAAACCGGTGGATGATGTTGGAGCTCACAAAGTCAACGACGGAACGGGCCTTGACCTCTTTGAGCGGAACTGCTTCTGCCCACTTGGAGAAGAAATCTGTAGCAGTCAGGATGAACCTACACTGGCGGGCTGTTGCCGGCGGGTACGGTCCCACTACATCGAGTCCCCATACCGCAAATGGCCAAGAGTACTTGGTGGGGTGGAGGGGTTCTGGCGGCGGATGCAAGAAGTTGGCGTGCACTTGGCACGCGTGGCATCTCTTGGCGTATCCAATACAATCGTGGATCATGGAGGGCCAGAAGTACCCTAGCCTCCGGATTTGATGGGACAGCTTCGGCCCAGCTTGATGGGCGCCACAGGAACCGGCGTGAACCTCTTGCATAACTTGAGGTATCTCTACTCCTTGGATGCAACGGAGGAGGACACCATCAAAACTCCGTTTATAGAGGGTCTGCTCAAGACTGGGGCCACTCTGGAGGGTAAATTGAAGCGCGCGGCGTCGAATTCGCTCGCGCTCGGCCCGGTTGTCCGGGAGCTGACCATTTTGGAGATACTCGACAAAAGGTGCTCTCCAATCGGGGGTCGTTTCAACCACTGCATCCGACGAACCCGGGACTTCCGATACGGAGGGTCCGGCGGTGAGATGACTTACCCGCAGGCTATCACGGTCCTCTTGGGTGACGGGAGCAATGACTCTCCGGTGGGCCACGTGTATGACCAAATCATCTTGCTCGGGTTCTGCGAGCGATGCGGCTAAGCCAGCTAGGGCGTCCGCTTGGCCGTTCTGCGACCGCGGGACATGGGTAACCTCTGGCCGAGAAGAGAACTGGGCCATCAGGAGGAGGGTGTACTCCAGCAACGGTGCAAGCTCTGGCTTCCTGACGACGTAGTCGCCATTAACCTGTTTGATTACCAGCTCAGAATCTCCTTTCACATGTAGATGGGGTACATGGATCTCGAGGGCCAACTCGAGGCCGGTGATGAGAGCTTGGTACTCTGCCTCGTTGTTCGTACAACCTTCTGACAGCAGGAAGGAGTACGGCAGGACGGCTTGCGTCGGGGTAATGAAAACAATACCCAGACCCACTCTGTTGAGCTTGGGGTCGTTGAGCCTTCTACCGGTGGGGCTCCGGGAGGCGCCGTCGAAATGCATTTGCCAACACGGGACAGCGTGATCGACCGAGAGAATCGTCTCATCGGGGAAATCCAGGTCCAGGGATTGATCCGCGGAGGTTGGATGGGCAGCTAAAAAGTCTGCCAATGCCTGTCCCTTGACGGCCTTCTGAGGCACAAACCTGATGTCAAACTGCTGGAGAATTACTGCCCACCGCGCTAGTCGGCCAGTCAGCATGGGGCGGTTCAGGATGTACTTCAGCGGATCCACCCGAGAGATCAATTGCACCTCGTGGTGTTGCAGGTAGTGTCGCAACTTCTGCACGGCGAAGACGAGCGCAAGGCGGCTCTTTTCGATAAGGGAATATCTGACCTCCGTATCGAGAAGCATGCGACTGAGATAGTAGAGACTGTTCTCAGTGCCCTCGTTATTCTTCTGGGCGAGCAGCGCGCCGAGGGATCTTTCCAGGGCGGTCACGTAAAGGACCAGCGGCTTTCCAGAGACGGGTGGCATCAAGACCGGAGGTTGGAGCAGGTACTGCTTGATTTCCTCGAAGGCGATCCGACACTCCTCATCCCATTCGTAGGCAGCGCCTTTCTTCATGAGCCGAGAAAAGGGCTTACACTTGCCGGCCAGATTCGCAATGAATCGGCGTATATAGGCTAAGTGGCCTTGCAGGCCTCGAAGCTCCCGAATGTTGCTCGGGGGAGGCATTTGGCTGATGGCCTTGATCTTCTCCGGGTCGATCTCGATACCTCGGTATCTGACAACAAAGCCCAGAAACTTCCCGGAGGTGACCCCGAAGGCACACTTCAGCGGGTTCATCTTCAGGTGACGGGAACGGAGGAAACCGAACACTTTCTCAAGGTCTTTGAGATGGTCCTGGCGCTGATATGATTTGACTACAAGGTCATCCACGTAGCATTCCACCAATGTCCCGAGGATCGGTTTGAATATGCGATGCATAGCCCTCTGATAAGTGGCACCTGCATTTTTCAAACCGAATGGCATTACCCGGTAGCAAAAGGTACCCTGGGGAGCCCTGAAGGCAGTGGACTCCTCATCTTCGGGGGCCATCCGGATCTGGTTATACCCGGAATATCCGTCCATAAAAGAGAGGGCTTGGAACCCGGCCGTGGCGTCAATCAACAGCTCCGTCACTGGAAGTGGGAAGTCATCCTTTGGGCAGTGGCGATTGAGATCGCGGAAGTCGATGCAGACTCTAATCTGCCCATTCTTCTTCCTGACTGGCACAATGTTGGCGAGCCATTTGGGGTACTGGACCTCTTTGACGAAGTTGGCCTTGATTAGCTTATCAACTTCAGCCTCAACCATAGCACCATGGGAAGGGTGCATTTTCCTGGGAGGCTGCTTAAACCCACGATGTTTTACCGGGAGGCCCAGACGGTGGACGGCCACTTGGGGATCCAGTCCTGGCATCTCATCGTAACTCCAGGCAAACACATCGCGGTGCTGTTTGAGGAAGTCTACATACTGCTGTCGCTCCTTGAGGGACATGGCCGCACTGATCAATGTGGGTCTTGGATCTGCCTTGCTGCCAAGGTTCACCTGTACCAGCTCATCAACCGTGGTAGAGACGCCTTCTTCAAAGGCTGGGGGAGCATCCTCCAAGTCTTCCTCCCCAGCCGGGGGGAAACTTTCCGTGACGGAAGGTGCTTCTGGGCTCTCAAAACCCGAGGGGCAGCTGGTGCCGGCTTGGGCAGCAGCAGTCATCACATCAGGAGACTCACTCGTCGTGGAGACCATAGCAATGAATGCATTTGACCCTATCCCATCCGGCCTTCGGCCTAAGGGGCCACGCTTGACGATATCAAAGCAGTGGTGACGTGTCGGCCCGAGTCGGTTGATTCCATCCCGGCGAAATAGACACGTATGGCGCACCGCTGTTGTCATGAGCCTGACATCCCGGTACCGTACAGGGGTAGGAGATTCCGGGATGACCCGAGCCTGGTCGGTCTAGGAGTACGAGGTGATTCTCCGCCGTCGCTTGGACGCGGGAACATGCCTTCCTTGCGTACCCGAAACAACAAAACATTGTCCCATGTCGGGGGTCGTGGCCTCCAACCGGTGGATCGGGAGGATGTAGGCGTCGTCCATGCTTGCCCAGGGATCACTTGTGATTGGAGCGGGCTCATCCTCGCTGACCAGGATCTGCTTGTCTTTGCTTTTGTAATAACCCGCATCCAGATAGCGGGCCTCACAAGAAGCAAAGGGGGACGCGTCTCCTTGGATCACGCCTACTCGACCGTTGAGCGAGTACTTAAGGCACTGGTGATACGATGAGGGGACCGCAGCATGCAGATGGAGCCATGGCCTACCCATCAGTGCGTTGTAGGCGGTGTCCTGAGAAACAACCATGAACTCGGTGCTGGCAATTAAGCCACCGAACTGGGTCTTCAGGCGGATCTTGCCGACCGGGGTTTGCTCTGTCCTGTCGTACCCCTGAATCCTGAGGTCAGAGGGAGTCAAATCACCTTCAGACAAACCCAGTTTTCGCAACGTCCGGGTCGGAATTAGATTGATTCCAGAACCCGTGTCAACGAGGCAGCGACGGACTTCCACACCGTTAAAGTGGCCAGTGACATACAGTGGGCGAATGTGCCCCTGTATAGGAGGGTCTTCGTCTTCACCAGAGAACGAGATAACCGCCTGACATTCGGCGTTTTCAATCGTCTCGGTATGGAAGGCCTCCGCGGCTGCCACTTCCGTCTCGAACTGGAGGGGGCTCCTTAGGGCCTCGGCAAGTGCCTCGCGCATCTCGGATGACAAGCGCAGGGCCTCAAGGATGGAAAGCCTCTCCGGAATGCCGACTAAGTGCTTTAGGACATCATACTTGCGTGCCAAACGCGCACCTCTGCTTACAGGGGGTTTTTCGGCATTTGGAGGCATAGCGGGTCCTGCTGGCTGAACTGGCGGTCGGCTAGCACTGGGTACATCCTGCTGCCTGCTAGTAGAAGCCTGGGGAGTAGTCGCCGGGCTAAGGTTGAACAGCGGGAGCTGGCCCGTCGCCGGGCGAGACTGGCTGTGATACGAACGAGGCGGCTCTCCCTGATCCAGCAACACGAATGGCGGTGGAGGTAGAGCCGAGGGTGCTGAATGGGTCTGCGCGTGCTGAGATCTGCGCTGAGCCTGCTGCCTCGTCTCGGTAGCATGCACGGCTTGGTCACAAGTGCCTGCTGACACACCTCGGTGACCGGCGCAATTGCGATTCCGCCGACGTTGACGTCGGCTGGAAACATTGGGGCGGTCTGCCTGGGGTTCCCCCTCATCGGGGGTCATATAGGGCTTTACCAGCTCCACGGTGTTAACCGAAGCGTACCCTTGACTATCACTCGAAGAGTCATCCACCGCTGGGCGGATTCTGGGGGGAATGCCCATTTCAGGAGGCATAAAGTCGCCAAGAGTGCGGGATGACGACGGCACTGGCGGTGCACGTTGCTTCTTCTTACGTCGTCGCTGCTTGCCCTTTTGGGTAGAGGTCGATTGCGAGGACGATGCTGAGGCACCGGCTGTTTCTTCTGAAGGTTCCGGCTGCTTCAGGCGTGCCCGGATGATACCCTGGGCACGGATGACAGTTTTTCGAGCCATCCAGTTGTCGTATTTCTGGGACCCGCGGCTAGGGACCTGCTGCCACTCACCCTCGCTGTCACTGCCGATTTCTGATCCTGCAGAGACGCCTGCCACCTGAGCTGGCGCTGGGCCCAGCTTGACTATGTTGTTGTTGACCTGGTCCTGAAGCCAGTCTTTAAACACATAGCATCGCTTGAGGGTGTGCCCCAGGATCCGATGATAAGGGCAGTAGTTGGGGTGATCAGTGAGATGCGCCTCTGCCGGTCTCCTGCACTCAGGCAGACGCACAATCCCTTGCTCCAGAGCACTTCGGAAGTAACCAGGGACCTGATTTTCGTTGAACGAATAGGTATGGTATTTTCTTTCCGGGTAAGGAGCCCTGGGGGCCTGATCCTGTCGAGGGACCGGAGGGGCCTGCCGAGGGGGCGGCGCCTGGTTGTCTCGCCTAGGTGGCGGTGGCGCGTTGCGCGGGGGAACCTGTCGGTTCTGAGGCGGTCGCTGCTGAGCAGGAGCCTGTGCTTGAGGTGGAGGACCTCTGCGGGGTTGCGGGGGTGGTACCGCCGGTAGCAATTCCAGCTGCCTCGGGGCTTCTATTTGAGCCACTGCGGCGGGTTCAGCCCTGGCGGCCCTCCTGGCTGGGATCATTGGGGGCAGCAAACGTGCCTGACTAGCCTGTTGCAGGGCCTCTTCGAGGCGCTGGGCCTTATCCGAGAAATCTCTGAACCCCCCAGGGTAATTCTGGGTAATCAGGGAGGGTACCAGCTCTGTCTTTACGTTCCCCACACACATCGTCAGTAATTGCTCCTGAGTCAGTGGCATATCGAGAGAATACGTAAGTCCTTTCCACCGGGCGATGAAGTCCGCAACCCGCTCATCAGGCCTCTGTTTGCACTTAAAGAGGTCCGCGATGCTGGTTTTCCGCGTGGTGGAGCTGAACTGGTACAAGAACTGCCGGCGAAGGTCTTCCCAGCCGGTCACTGATCCGATGGGGAGCTGGCTGTACCAGACGAATGCCGGACCTTCCAACGTCTGTACAAAACATCGGAGCTTAGCGGCTTCTTGCTGAGCCGGGGTCCCCAACATGGGGCCGCACCTGGAAGAGAAATGAGCCAAGTGCTGGGGTGGGTCCCCTGTCCCGTTAAAAGGCGAGAAAGTGGGGTTCCCAAAACCCGGAGGCGCGGGCATTTCATCCACCCACGCGGGATAAGGCTTGCCATCGGGTGGGACCGCCACCTGCCGTGTCTCCAACGCCTCGAGGCGGGCTGTGAGTGCCGCAATAAGGTCCTCCGGGTGGGGGTCCCTGTCTTGACGGGGATCCCTAACCACAAGCGCATTTCCAGGTTCTTCAACGCGGTAGACGGCTTCTGCTGCCCGCGGGTCAACTGGCTGAATGACCTGTTGGGCGACTGGGGGAACCCGGATTGGATTCTTCAGATTGCCCCGTCGCTCAGGGGGGTTTGGCGAGACGTATCGCGCCCTCTTGCCGTACGTTCCGGCTTCCACCCTGTCCGCGGCAGTAGCATGATCAGGGTTGCCCGGAGGCATCTCACCAGGGGGAAATTGTTCCTGCCCCTGCTGTCCCGGCCTGGGATTACCGTAGTCGGGTCGTCGCTCTGCAGCGCGCTCAGCCAAGAGTTCGTCGACCAACCTCTTCTGTTCAGCAAGCTGCTGGCGCAACGTGGCTTTCTCAGGATCTTCGTCCGTTTTCTGCACGGAGGCGGACGGGTCGGAGTGCTTGGCTATTCCGACGTGCTCCTTACCCTTGCCAGTGCTTCGACCGAGCGCCAGTGACTCGGTGGGTACAGGGAGGCCTAGCAGGTTCCTTTGATGACGGGTGACTCTCCCTGATGGGTCGAGTAGTGGCGGTACGCACTCGGGTGGTAAGTCCCCATCAAGGAACTCAAGCTCATCTTCCTTATCCACAACGTCGGCCATGTGGACTGTGACCCCTCTTGAGGGCATATCCTCAATGTCGCATAGCGAATCAGGCTGTCGTAGAATAGGGTTGAAGAGGAGGGCGGCATAGCGTCCCCAACCACGGACTTGCACATGGGGGGTAGCTTCCCTGACAATCTTGCGGAGTGCCTTGAAACTCTGAACGCATCTTCGTTGGAGGGCACCCTGATGACCGGGCGACTCGGGGTGCTGGGCCACAAGGAGCACCGCTGCATCAATCAGGCGGCACTGTTTGCCAATCTCCTCGAAGTGCTCCCGACTCCTGGGGTACACTACCCGTTCCCAACGGAGGCGGAAGTGCGTCGCCCACAGGGTCCGACAAAGGCATCCTACTTCTTCAGGGGTAAGCGACTCGGGTATGCGGAAATTCAACGCTGCCGCGGGCCAGAACTTCTCTGGGAAATAGTCCGCTGCAAGAATACTCCAGAAGCTCCTGGGTTCATCCTCAGAGCTCGGCCCTACATTTCCCCACTCATCAACCGGGGGTGGCTGAGGGACCGGTAGCGGCACCGAGGCGGACCTCTGGGATAGCAAACTCGGCGGCGGAGAATACGGCAAGCGAGCAGACTGGCCACCGTACTCTGGGCCTTCCTCTGAAGAGCAAGGTGACCTGACCACAACGTCACGATAGGACGGGCTAATAGCCGCTACTTCGGGTACGGGAATCGCCGTTACCGGTGTCCGGTCATGTCGTGGCTCTACCACCGTTGACCCCCAAAACAGCTCCTTGGGATCCCGGGTAGAGGAAGAGGGCGCTTCGGGCGACGGTGGCGGTGACTGCGCGGTCGAAACCTGCGGAATTCCCAGGATTTCTTCCTCCTGGATGTACCTGCGGAGAGAGACGGGAATCCGATGGACCTCAAATTCGGGGAGAACGAGGCTGACGCGTCTGGTTCCTGCCCCAGTCCTTGATACGGAGGAGCTGGGAGAAGGTTCCATCGCTGAATCGCATTCCGCTTCCGAATCGGAGAAGCGGGCAGGTTTGATCCCCCCCTGGGCCTTCCCAAGATTCTTCCCGTGGCGGCGACGACCCGCTCTTCTGCCCCTGGGTGGCTCTTCGGGACAGGGTTGACCCCTATCAGGCAGCTCTGGGGCGGCGCTAGCGACGTGGCGGAGAGGGCCCCCACTTGAGACAGCCGGGGTGCGAGGGGCACCAGGGCAAATATCAAAGGGTACATGGGGAGGACCTCCATGAACAGTACCCACGTGGGCGGGGCCTCTGTTGGAACCGGCAGGAGCATGGGGAAGGCCTCCACGGTCGATGCGAGTGGAGCGAGGCTGACCTTCACTCCTCAAATTGCTGGGGCGAGGAGGACCTTCGTCAGTCGCAGAGAGGACGTAGGGGGGACCCCCACGTCGAAGGACCGGATGGATGATGCCTTCAGAAGGACGGACTTCATACCCTGTACCGCGGGCGCGGGAAGTGTTTCCGCGCTGAGCATCACTGCCCCGGGGCAGGTCTTCCTGTAGGATGGGGGCGGCATGAAGCATGCATCCATGACGAACCTCGGAGCGGGGAAGGCCCACGCTCTGTGGAGTGGTGGTACGGGGAGGACCTCCGTACGGGGTGGCATCACCGCGGGTTAACTCGCGGCGATCACTACTTGGGCCTGCAACCCGAAGAGTCAACCCGACCTGCCCGCAGGGCGGTTGGGGTCTCGATCCTGGTTGGGCGAAGGGGTGCCCCTGCTCAATGTAGGCGGGGGCTTCATAATGTACGTCGGCGGTGGCTCGGGCCACTGTAGCTGTCGACGTGGACGCGGCTAGGCGAGCGTCCTCAGCCCGGGCCCGGCGCTGACGTCGGGTCAGGCGGGCCGGTGCAGGTGGTGCAGGGACGTAGTCTACCTGTTCTTCCTGCGGGGCCGGACGGCGGCGCTGACGTGGCCGGACGGGAGCTCTCGCCTGGGATTCCTGGGTCGGGGCCCTGAGCGGGCTGAGCCGGACCGCACCTGCCTCTTCAGCATAAGGCGAAGAGTCGTCAAGGCGTTCCGGGGATAGGCTCCCGAAACGATTGAATGTCTGGGTGGGGAGCGGGGGCTCCCTGCGCGGCCTGTTAGGGCGGCGTTGACGGCGGGGCCTGGAAGCCTCCAGGTCCAAACGGGCCATATCCCTGGTCGGGATGACCCCTTGTTCCTCATACCTGCGCACGAGGCTGTTGATCACCCTTCGTTGGATGACCTCTGATGGGGAAAGGGGACGTGGACGTCCCGCCTCCCGCGACGTGCCAGCCATCGTGGCGGTAGTGGCGCCATGTGGGGTGGTCTTAGTGGTGTCGCCCCTGCCCCTGCGCGGGCGAGGAGCGGATGGTGACCGCATAGCAACCTGATTCCTGACAAACGAAGGGATCAACTCATCAGTACTGAGAGGAAAGTGATTGACAGCCAGTGCCCCAGCATTCTTCCATCCCCATGTCTGTGAGAAGGATCCACGCCAACACGCTGCAGAGCGGAGCGCCCCACGTTCTACTACCCCGACTTCTGGTGAGTTCCACGATAGGCCCGCCATTTGCTTGGCGGGGCCAGGCACCGGATACCTGGATCCGGTGACACGTCAATCTACCGGTGTCTCGAACGCTACTAATCTCCATGCTGAGGAGAAGAATTTCACGTCGGGTTCACCATTTCTGTTTCCGACGCTTTCGCCGGGGCGCGCGCGCATCCGTCCGCGGAGGAGGGGGATGCGCGGCTTCGTTGCCCCGCATTCCCGCTTTCCAAAGGCGGGCGGCATTCGTTCCTTGTTCAGGTACGTCTGCTCCTTGATCGAAACGGGATGATGGGATGTCGGTTCTTCCTCCTGTGGATTCCTCCTCAGAACTCGTCACCTAGTCCGGGTCTCCCTTATAGATTTAATACGTAGTTCGTGAAACTCTTCCCAGTGCCATATTGTCATGGACACCGGTTAATTACGCTGCTTCTGTCGGGACATTCCAAAGGGTCCAGTCAGGGCAGCTACCTTCGGTCAGGGGAGTAATCACGTTCGAGGCATCGGTAGCGTGTCTGGATGCTGGGGTACCTGGCATGTCTGTCTGTTATCCTCGATCACGAGGCTTCTCAAGGGCGTGGAAACCCGAGGCATCCCACATCGAGCGCGGGGGGTTACATGTCATAGACACGTACCTGAGGTTTTCCTCAGCTTCCCGTGTTCAACACAGGGTATGTTTGCAAGATTAACGTCTAGCAAAGACGGTTACGCCAAAGGCGTTCCATCCGAGGTTTTCCTCAGGCATCTCGTGTTTACCACGAGGTAGGTCGCGAATTTAACGTCTCGCGGAGACGGTTGAGAATGGAATGGGACCATCGCAGGGGTGGTGACGACGAAGTTGGGCTTGAGCCTTAAAGGGGCTTCCTACGTATCCCCGTGGCAGGGAATCAAAGTCCGCGTAGTTCGGGATGGTGCCGGTAAACCGACGTGATGGTGGACCTTGGTCCGATGGGCATCGTCAGCGTACCTACATGAGGGTGGACCTTGGTCCGGTGGGGGTTGGGCTTGAACCTCTGGGAGGATTCCTGCGTACCATGCCTTGACATGGATCAAAGTCCTCGCAGTTCAAATGATACAGTTTAACGTCATGCGGGACGGTAATGAACCCTGACGTGAATAAACGACGGGTGGTGGGTGTCGGTGAGCCGACATAAGTGAGGGACCTTGATCCACTATTGTTGGGCTTGAACCTCGTGGAGGCTTCCTACGTACCATGCCTTGACATGGATCAAAGACCTCGTAGTTCAAATGGTGAGTCGCAATGGCTTACCACTGGACCGGGGTGCAGTTTAACGTCGTGCTGAACGGGGGTGAAACCCGACGTGAAAGACGGGTGGGCTTGAACCTCGTGGAGGCTTCCTACGTACCATGCCTTGACATGGATCAAAGACCTCGTAGTTCAAATGGGGAGTTTGTCGGTAAACCGACGTGAAAGCAGACCTTGGTCCACTGATGGTGGGCTTGAACCTCATGGAGGCTTCCTACGTACCATGCCTTGACACGGATCAAAGTCCTCGTAGTTCGGATGGGGAGTAGACCTTGGTCCACTGATGGTGGGCTTGAACCTCGTGGAGGCTTCCTACGTACCATGCCTTGACACGGATCAAAGTCCTCGTAGTTCGGATGGGGAGTAGACCTTGGTCCACTGATGGTGGGCTTGAACCTCGTGGAGGCTTCCTACGTACCATGCCTTGACACGGATCAAAGTCCTCGTAGTTCGGATGGGGAGTAGACCTTGGTCCACTGATGGTGGGCTTGAACCTCGTGGAGGCTTCCTACGTACCATGCCTTGACACGGATCAAAGTCCTCGTAGTTCGGATGGGGAGTAGACCTTGGTCCACTGATGGTGGGCTTGAACCTCGTGGAGGCTTCCTACGTACCATGCCTTGACACGGATCAAAGTCCTCGTAGTTCGGATGGGGAGTAGACCTTGGTCCACTGATGGTGGGCTTGAACCTCGTGGAGGCTTCCTACGTACCATGCCTTGACACGGATCAAAGTCCTCGTAGTTCGGATGGGGAGTAGACCTTGGTCCACTGATGGTGGGCTTGAACCTCGTGGAGGCTTCCTACGTACCATGCCTTGACATGGATCAAAGACCTCGTAGTTCAAATGGGGAGTAGACCTTGGTCCACTGATGGTGGGCTTGAACCTCGTGGAGGCTTCCTACGTACCATGCCTTGACATGGATCAAAGACCTCGTAGTTCAAATGGGGAGTAGACCTTGGTCCACTGATGGTGGGCTTGAACCTCGTGGAGGCTTCCTACGTACCATGCCTTGACATGGATCAAAGACCTCGTAGTTCAAATGGGGAGTAGACCTTGGTCCACTGATGGTGGGCTTGAACCTCGTGGAGGCTTCCTACGTACCATGCCTTGACATGGATCAAAGACCTCGTAGTTCAAATGGGGAGTAGACCTTGGTCCACTGATGGTGGGCTTGAACCTCGTGGAGGCTTCCTACGTACCATGCCTTGACATGGATCAAAGACCTCGTAGTTCAAATTGGGAGTAGACCTTGGTCCACTGATGGTGGGCTTGAACCTCGTGGAGGCTTCCTACGTACCATGCCTTGACATGGATCAAAGACCTCGTAGTTCAAATGGGGAGTAGACCTTGGTCCACTGATGGTGGGCTTGAACCTCGTGGAGGCTTCCTACGTACCATGCCTTGACATGGATCACAGACCTCGTAGTTCAAATGGGGAGTAGACCTTGGTCCACTGATGGTGGGCTTGAACCTCGTGGAGGCTTCCTACGTACCATGCCTTGACATGGATCAAAGACCTCGTAGTTCAAATGGGGAGTAGACCTTGGTCCACTGATGGTGGGCTTGAACCTCGTGGAGGCTTCCTACGTACCATGCCTTGACATGGATCAAAGACCTCGTAGTTCAAATGGGGAGTAGACCTTGGTCCACTGATGGTGGGCTTGAACCTCGTGGAGGCTTCCTACGTACCATGCCTTGACATGGATCAAAGACCTCGTAGTTCAAATGGGGAGTTTGTCGGTAAACCGACGTGAAAGCAGACCTTGGTCCACTGATGGTGGGTTTGAACCTCGTGGAGGCTTCCTACGTACCATGCCTTGACACGGATCAAAGTCCTCGTAGTTCGGATGGGGAGTAGACCTTGGTCCACTGAAGGTGGGCTTGAACCTCGTGGAGGCTTCCTACGTACCATGCCTTGACACGGATCAAAGTCCTCGTAGTTCAAATGGTTTGTCAGGGTCGGTGCTCGCTCTAAGCCCACGTGAGTCATGCTCGGTGTGAGAAACAAGAGGTTGCAAGGACCTGACGATCACGTCGCGAAGGGTGCGTCCGTGAGAAGCGAAATGGGGCTTACGCGTTGAGCGGCCCATGGTGTTGGGGCTTACTCCAGGATGGAGGCCCATGGCGCGGCAAAGCGCGGGGAAGATGGACCTTGGTCCGGCGATGGGAGGTGCCTCGTTCCCTATCACGTCCTCCACTGACCTTGGTAGTGGGGAAGTACCGAGATGCACGGGTGCAATCATCCGTACCAAAGGTTAGGGATTTACGCTCTGAGGCGACCCTTCCCCTGCGAACATACACCACTCCGACAAGGAGGATCTCATTCCATGTGCGGAAGAGTTCCATTCCCGTGGAGACGAGTGGTGTAAAAAATGTTCGACGTGGGGAAACCCTTCGTGAGGGAGACGAGGTTGGGTCACAGTTTAACGTCATGTGTTGAGGACGTGGTGCTTGGCAGTTTAACGTCCTGCAGCTCGGACGAGGTGGGTTCACTCCACACCCCTAGGGCTTACATAACCGGTACCCTCTGGTCCTTGGGGAAGGGAAGGTGTCGGTAAGGCCATGGTAAAAGGGGGTCGCGGGAGGAATCATCGAGGGGTCCACGTTAGCGTGGCTATGCGAAGAAGCAATAGCCGTTAGCGTGCCTATGCGAAGGAGCATTGGGCGAAGCAACGCTACGGGAGGTGTTGTCCATGGGACTTTGAAATCACATCGTGCAAACCTGGAGGGTCGCACGGAAGGAGGAATCGCTAAGTAGAGGAGTGTGCTTTGCGAAGTGGGGTGCCTTGGCCTTAGCATGGGGCATAGGTGGAAGTGGGAGGTGCTTCGCGAAGTGGAACAGTGTTCGCGGAGCACTGCCTCGCGAAGGAGTGGTTCGCGAAGCAGGGTCCTGCCAAGCAAAGTGCTTCGCGATGCATAGTTATCCTGCCTTGGCATAGGGATTACTAGCATGGGTTGGGTGTTTCACGAAGCACGAGTGCTCCGCGGCTGCCCGGGTTCCCTTGGGAATCCCCTTCCTTTGCGAACGCCCTTGGGCTTCGCGAAGGGCATCCCTCTCGGAAGAGGGGCTCAGAACGAAACAAATCAGAGTCGTCTCGCGAAGTAGAAATACCTCGCGGAGCTCATGATTCCCGGGGCAAAGCTTGCTTCGCGATTCGGGAGAGGAGAAGCCGAAAGGTCGGATTGTCCGTCTCCGGGACTCAGGGGGAGTCGAGTATTTATAGGGAAGGGGCGCCGCGATGCAGGGCTTGCGCGCCGCCTCTTGAGCTTCGCGGCGCGCTCGCGAACGTCAAACGCGCTCGCGGAGGATCACCGCCTCTGGTGCTTCGCGGCGGCTCGCGAACGTCAAACGCGCTCGCGGAGGATCACCGCCTCTGGTGCTTCGCGGCGCCGCCAGGGCTGGGGCGCTTCGCGGAGGGGCTTCGCGGCTGTGCTTCGCGGCTGTGCTTCGCGATGCAACATGCCGGCTGTCTTTTTCGTTCCTTCCTTTCGGGCCATATTTTTGGCGCCAACAATGATATAATTACAATAAATAAATAAAACTTTAGTTAACATGTCTCTATGGATAGGGGAGGTGAGTGATGGATAATATAATAAAATTAATTGAAAAATAAAATAAAAGAAAAAAATGAGGATTTTTACCTCAAGAATTCTCCTAAATGAGAACCTCCTAAAATGGATTGGATTTTTTATTTTTATGATAAAAACGACTACTAAACGTGGTTGACAGAATTAGGAAGATTATTGGGAAGAATGTACATAAGGACCAAATCATGGAAGGTGTTAAGAAAATAGGTTATGAGGGGTGGTATTAATAGTGGATGAGTGGGGGTGTTTTCACCTTATTTTGTTCATTGGTTTATTATTTGGGCCCAGGGCTATGAAGAGAATGATAATAAGAACCAAATGTATATAAATAATTATGTAGACTAATAAATTATGGTTCTTACATCTTTGATGACTCATGGAATAGTGTATTTTATTATAATGTCTATATAATGTAAATTACCATATTTCAGTATTCACAAAAATAAAATTATTTCAGAAAAATACCTAAAAATAACACAAACTATTTTTTATCATATATAATTTCAAAATTAAGTCATTTTAATAAATTGTTTATCGAAATATGATATACATAATTTTAATTTAATATCATTATTTACTCGAAAAATACGAATTTTAAAATTAATGCCATTTTTACATCACATTAAAAAATTAACTAATGTATCATAAAATTATATTACAATAATAATACATAATATTATTAATTTCAAATTATATTTCATAAAAATTAATTTCCATTTAAATCATTATATTAATTATATAATTTTAATTAAATATTTATGCCTCACTATAATACCAACACATAAATAATTTTTTCTAAAATATTCATTTTTGTATTCTAGGAAATTATTATATCATACATTGATTTATAAGATACCTAAATTATATTTATACTTTCATGGGTTTTTTTATTATTCATTTGATAAATTTACCACTTATAAGTGTCATATTACAATTCCTAAGGCCATGTTACTATTTAATCAGTATATGTTCCTTAACCCCTTGAAATGCCTCTTAGCTCATTGATTCTTCTTTTATAATGTTTATATGGTGTTCTAAATGTAATGTTGTTCGAATAAAACTATATGAAGTATTTTTTTGATAATGTATGATATTTAATAAATTGAATTCATTTAGTAGGATACATACCATGTATAACTGTGTTTTTATAAAATAATTTTTTTAAATCAATATATTAAATATATTATTGTAAATAAATGATTACAATTGACAAAAATACAAATACATAATTTGAAATTTTATAAAAATTTATTTACTTATACTATGATACAATTATATCATATATTATATTATAAAATTCCTAAATTATATTAATAATTTCATTGGTGCATTTAATATTCAATTAGTCTATATTTTATTAATAAGGGTCTTATTAGTATTCTAATGGAAAGGTAAATATTCCATTGGTATATATTCCTTAATTTCTAAAAACAAAAATTATTTTATTCATTCTTCATTTATAATTTTTTGTGTTATTTATATGGATTTATATGATTTATAATATATTACGTAGTTACAAATAATTAATTATCATAGAAATAATTCCAAGTCATTACATTCCTCACCCATTATGAAATTTCATGCACAAAATTTCATTTTACATACTCATTGGAAAACATGTGAGAGAGCTTCTCCATCATTACTTCCTATAGTTCAAATGTTTCTTATTACTATTTATGGATACACCATAGTAATTTCTATAGGTAAGTATCATTTTTGAATATAAATTAATCTCTATGGTCCAAGATCATAATTGGTTCATCCTCATTAAAAGATCATTTTCCAATTGTACCAACTGTAAATTCTGTACATGTGAGGGATCCAGTTTTTACATCCTCAAGATGAATACATGGAATACATCATGTACATGATAAATGGTGGGTGAAAATGTTATTTGATAGGCCATAACTCCAATATGATCTAGAATCTCGAATTGGCTGATGTACATAGAACGTAGATTTTTTTCCATATCTCACGATCCTCTTATTTGGATATATGTAGATGAATTCCATGTCACCAACCGTAAACTCAAGGCCCATCACTGATTGTATGCATATTTATATGTCAAAATTGGTTTTCGTTGATGTGCTTCTAATTGGTTCTCGCATTTTCCACCATTTCATTGACCATTTCATGTCCTAATGGATTTTGTTCATGGAACCCATTCCAATATGTTGATGTTCTACATCTTTTCCTATGAAGGGATTTATATTGATCTATCACAATTCTTGAGTGGAATATGTTATTTTAAGGGAATTCAACCAAAGTTATGTGTTTGTTCCATACTCACAATACGTATTTAGAACATTCTCTTAAAATTTCCTCCATTTTTTGAATAGTCAGTTCAGATTGGACCCTTTCATTAGGGTTACAATTAGAACTAAAGCTTAACACATTGTTCAGAGCATGATGGATAGTTTTTATGATAGTTTATGTATTTTTGAGATCATGAACAGATTCATTCTATAGTGGCACTCTATGAAGCCTCATCACATCATTGTCGTATATCAGTGTATGTTGATCAAGTGAGAAGTCCTCCCGATTTTTGATAATGTGATATTTTTTCATAAGATGATTGAAAAAAACCCATATAATTTCTTCATATTTATGTATTTAGATTTCCGGTTACAAAGGCCATGATGATGTTTCCCACATCTATGTTGTTATAGTTAGTGGTTTCAAAATCCTTGTAAAACCTTTGTATTTAGCGTTAATTTTGTAACATAGTAAGAAATTTGATATATACTCAGCCCTCTATTTCATCATAACCATTTTCCAATACTTCTCTTATAGATATCAGTATATCTTTGGCTCCCTTGGTGAATAGAGAAGGTTATGCATTGATCATCAATCAAACAATCTTTTTTATCTTTATATTTTATGGTAGACATAATCCTAAAGAAAATCATAAGACTCCATCCTAAACAATTTTTATCTTTGAGGAAATCCCAGTTTTGGTAGCTTCTACCTTTTTAGGAGTTTCCATATCATTTAATGGATAATAAATTATTTTTTCTATGAGGGATGGTTGTGAAATCATATGATAATGGTTTGATGATGTTACTTCATTACTTATTCCAATGTTCATCCTTTCATGTTCTAATAATATTGAATCCTTATCAATTATCATCTTTGATAATGTTTTAGGATCCTTTATACCTACATAAATGTCCACATTATCAGCCTTACTAAGATGGCAGTAGATTGAGTAGTTGTAATATTTCATGAGCTCTAACGATATTCCATGGAACATATTAAGATCCTTAAATGTGAATATATATTTATGGGTTTTATGATCAATATATATCCGGCACTTTAACCCATAGAGATAATACCTACATATTTTTAAGGAATATATCAAAGTTGCTAACTCTAGATCATTAATGGTATAGTTTTAATCAAGAATTTTCAACATCATTAAGGCATATGAGATCACAATATCATTTTTCATCTATACAGAACCTAATACCTTGGTTGAATACACTATGTACTCCACAATAAGTTTCCCACATATCAGTCATGTGAACATTGGTGTATTGATAACGGTTTTCTTAAATTATTTTAAATTATATTCACATTCACTGGTATATAAAAACATCACTCACTTATAATCCATCATAGTTATTTGGTTTGAAAATCATGACATGTTCTCAAAAACTAATCCTTAATATCCATCTAAACCAATGAAAATATGAATCTCTATTATAGATGATTACATGTGCCACCCAAAAATTTTATTTGACTTTAATGGGTCCAATGATATTCCATTATTGGTGATACAATTTCCAAATAATGATTAATTACTTATCTAGAAGCCACATTTACTATACTTAGAATATTTTTACTCTCTTGGTAATGTCATCAACAAAATGTTCAAATTCTCTACATATTCTACATTTATATTAGAATATATGATAATTTTATCAATAAATATTACCAAGAATTTATTTATTTAACATATAAAGAATATATTTATTATTTACATGAATATTACGGGATCATTAGTGACTCTTAATGGAATAACTATGAAATAATATTTTCCCTTGCACATTTGAAAGGCTGTCTTGGAAATATATTTTGTTGTGACATTTAATTGGTGATATCCTGATTGAAGTTACACAATAAGGAAATAATTTTAACCATGTATTAGATCAATTAATTCATATATTTATGTAAGGGGATACTTTTTATTTATTGGGATTCTATTTAGATATTTCTAATTAATGAAAAGTCACATCTTTCCATCCTAATTTTTGATGAAGACAACTAGATCACCCCAAGGTGAAGCACTCAGGAATATAAAACCTTAGTCCAGATTCTACAATAACATCTTCTTCAAATATTTCCATTCAATATTGGTTATTATATATGCTGTTATTATATAGGTAGAGTTACAAGAATTAGTTCAATTAAGAACTCAACTTCTCGGTCAGAAGGAAGTCTTGGAAACTCTTCAGCAAACACATTCATTTAGTTACTCCCAATAAAAATTTCTTAGACCAAGTTCCTACCATTTTCATCAATAATTTGATCTAGATATGGTTTCCCAAAAGGCATTAACATCCAAATTTGATATAATTATTTTTATGGAGATTCATCATCCACAATACAATTTTACAGGAATGGAGGATGCATTAGTATGTGAAGAGTTATATCATTTTCATGAAAGTTGATGTTGTATTTGTATTATTATATACAATAAATGCCCAAAATATCATCAAAATACACTAATCTAAGTAAGTTATAAAATTTTGGGCGGCTCCATTGAAAAATAGTAATCAGAGAGGAGTTATAGACATTGAATTCAATAATTTCCCCATTTAATTATCCCATAGATAAATCAACATCCATATTTTGAAAAGGCGAATGAACAGTTATAATAATATTATAATAGATGGAAGAATGTGTATAAAAATAATGATTTTGTATTTTCTCTTTTATTGAATTAACAACCAGTTTACCTATCATGAAATCATTGCTCTAATCCACCACACTAGTAGTGATGGAATATTCACTTCTTTAAATCCAACTAGATAGTTGATTTTGATTCCCTCCAACAACCCTATCCTTAGGGAATGGTTTGAATAACTACCATGATCCTTGGATTTGAAATAGTACAATATAGGATTATGATTGATTTAATTATTACATTATTCTTCAACATTAGTGGGATTCATCATATTACTTTCGGAGTTATTAGCTATATTACCCATTATTTTATATTTTCTTTATTTATTAGTACCCATTTGATGATTTCTAGGATTCTTCTTCCCACAATTTAAAAATCTAGGATTTTGGGGTTTCATTCAATTATAAGATTTATCTATTAAACCTATAAAATTCAAATACACTCTATATTTATTATTTCCAGGCCCATGAGACCACTTAGTGTCCTTGATCCCTATTTTAGCCTTAAAGAACAAAATGAAATCTCGTCATAGATATAAATTTCTTGAACCATTAACTTTTATCATAGAAACTAAATTCGTCATCTATCGAAGATATACACCATTATTTTCCTGATAATGAAACATCTAGAGGTATATCTTTCAAGACATGTCATTTTTTCCTTATGTTCCCAATATAATCATCTACCTTTTTCATCAGTATAATGAACTCACATTCAATCATAAGATGCATGGTTTAGGGAAAATATAATTTGAAAAATGTTTTCTTGAATTATTCCAATTCCATGGAATATATTTCCTCTTTTGGATTCATGTCTTTCATTAGTGTCCACTACTAATAATATTCTCTATCCAAGTGATAGACCACTGACACCACCTTCTTTTCTTCTATGAACAAGAAGACATATGAATATCATATCAATATATTAAATCCATTTTTACATGAGGTGGGGATATTAAGTCCCACTAAACATGAGATTCCTTTCTCAAATAAGGGACTCAACCAAAAATTAATCATTATTTGGATAACGAGGGTGTTAAATAAAATCTATTTTATTGTTCATTACATGATCTAGTTGAGAAATTATTGTCCTGGTGTTTTGATCACATGTTCTTATAATATCCATGAAATCATAAGGGAAATCCTCACTTTTCTTATCGAATTGGTTGATTGACTAGATTTCCTATTTCCAGACATTAAATAAAAAATGATGTAAGATTAAAGGGATTGGATAATTAAATAATATGTATAATAAAATGAAACATTGAAAATAAAAGGATAATCAAGAAAATGAAATTTATATCCAATCATGTGATTTCCTATGTTCTAATCTAGGTTATCTGTAGAGATGGAATATTCCCTTGGGTTATTAAAAACATTATATAATCAAGATATCAAAAAATAACCCGACCATTCTCTGATGGAAATAATAGTGAACCTTTCCATTTACACATATTATTACATGATTTGAAACAATTTTAACCATTAAATACAACCCAATTATCACAATGCCTAGTGTATTTTGAATAATAGATACAGAAGTAAACAATATATATACAATAAAAAATATGTGATTTAATAATCATATAGATATAATAATGTTAGTTAAGATATTAAATCTAAAAAGGATGACCGAAGGAATATATGAATTGATGGAAAATCTAGAATGACTAGTAATGGGATAGACATATGAATAAAGCATAACACATCAGATTGAAAGGATGACATGATGTCACCAAATGGAATAAAACATGAATAAAAATAAGAGTGAATGAAAATTATAACATGGGAACATATAACAATGGAATCATAGGAATGTGGAAACAAAAAACATAACATAACTATGATCCATGTAAAATTTCACATTGAGGAGCATGAGTCATGCATAATGATGAAGAAAGTTACACATAGAGCATGAGTCAAGGTCAAGCACCAAGACCATTAGACATGAAGTCTCATGAGACTAAATATTATCCAATTAATTGGAGTGATATATGGGCGCACACATCCTAACATGGTCATGAATATGTGTTTCACAGGTCAAGTCATACATAATCTATAATACATAAGCATATGTGTTACCCATGGATAAAATTGAGTATCATAATCCTGTAAAAAATATTATCCAAAATGGAATATCATAATGGACCCCATGAAAGTCTAGATTTATGTAATATATGTGCATTAATAAGGTAATATAGTGATAGATCATGATATTTTATGTCTAACAGAAGGGGAAAAAATGTAAAAATAGTGATTGTTAATCTTTATAAATAAAACATTTTAATGCAGTTTAAGAAAAATATTAATGATTATTTAAAGATGAAAATAAATATATTTTTTTCCAAAAAAAATACATGAACCATGAAATATTTTCCTGATTAAAATGATGTTTTAATAAAATATTGTAGGGATAAACCAAGTTATGCATTGTAGTTGAAAATTGGTAAAAAATGGGGAAGATCCCTTTAATCAGACTTGCTTATCAGGAATAATTGAGAGGATAACATTTTTGTTACCAGTATGTCCATATGAAAGAAGGACTTAATGATCTATATTTATGATTTTGGAGTATATAAACAAAAATTATAATATTTAAGTAAAAATAAAAAATATTTACAATGAGATAATTAGAGATAAATCATAACCCAATAGATAAAATGTGGGTTTTGGTAGAATCACTAAACTAATGTCGATAAGTGCTCTGTACACGATATTAATGGCCTAAATAGTGATATTAAATAGTTTAATTACATAATTTATAAACATTTCTAAATATATATTATTTTTTAGGTCTACTTATGTCTTTTTGAATAGTTCTAATATACACTTGTACCATTCGACAGTGTTCGTTTCATTGGTTTTCTTGATTTTTTTAATGTATACATTTATAGAAAGCAATGTCAAAATAGAATAGTTAGACATAATTAAAATTTTATTTTTTAATGACATTACATAATATTTATAAGTATTATCAATCAATTTTTATCTGGATGTGTGGATGATTCATAAGATTAAATCTTTATATTATTTTGAAATTTTTTATCACCACGATCTTGTTTTGTGATCTTAATTAATATCTTGTATATATAAAACTTCCATGACATTATATTGGATGTAATAAATTTATTATAAAATATTTAACAAAATAATTTATTTATTCTCATCCATTATTATGGTAATGTAAATTGAGATCTCGTCTTCCATGAATATGATAAACCAACACAACATAAATGAAGTTTTCATTTTTAGTAACAAATAGGGGAATGAAAAATGAAGCTTGGTTTTTAAATTAAGAAAAGAAACCAATAACATGTAATATATTATATAGTAATAATTTCATTTGGATAAATGGAGGAGAGTATATTATAATAAATGTAGTTAAATTGGAAAAAATGATGAAAAATAAAGTTTCTTTTTAGCTCTTGAATTCTCCTCATTAAGAACCCACTTAGGGGGATTTAATATTTTTTCTTTTTTTGAAACAAAGAGATACTTTATGTGGGTGTATTTTATAGGAGTTGATTGATTAAAAAACTATAAAATATTTATTTCTTAATAGGATTGAGAAGAAGATGTGGTGATGTGGGGTTTTTATAGTGGTAGGGGAGGAGTGTTTTTTATTTTTTAATTCATTTGTTTATTAAATTGGATCACGACTATGAATAGTTTTTATTCCAATGACTAAATATAGTAATTGAAGAATGAGGTTTTATTGGATTAAATAATCCTTACAGAATACATAACTCAATAATTCATGTATTTTACTTATACATTAAATTAATGTTTTTCACTATTCCCAAAAAATAAATTATTATTGAAAATTCCAAAAAAAATCATTGTAACCATTTTTGGACATGTATAATTAAAATATGAACACAATTTTATGAGAATAATTTTATAAATATGAGAAATTTAATTTTTTTTACAATCTTAATTTAATAGAATAATACAAAATTTATAAATATAATTGATTTTATAACACGTATAATAATTAATTAAGGCCTCATAAAATTATATTATATTCATAGAAAAAAATAGTATATTATTATTCTATTTTATGAAAACAATTCATTTAAATAATTATAATAATTATAAAATATTAAGTAAATATTTGTAATTCACAAAATGCTAATACCTAATTGATCATTTCCAAAAATTAATTAATTAGTACTATGATATAACTATATGATATTTTAATTAATAAGAATTTAAAATTTTATATATATTTTAATTTTATTGTTTGTAAATCTCTTGGTTAATTTTCTTTTGAATTCTAATTTTACTATTCAATAGGTAATGGTATTATTCAATTGGTATCGGTTCCATAATTTTTGAAAATTATGGTTATTTTAATAATTCATCATTTGTAATGTTTTTTTTATTTTTTATGTGATTTTAAGTGATTTATACTATATAAAATAATTATACAAAGGTAAACTTAAATAATACAATTTTTGGTTGTTATAATATCCATTTTTTATTTCCTCACAAGGAGGAAATTTTTTGGATCTTAGTTATTTTATACCTTAAAAAAGATATTTTTTGATACACATTCATTATAATAGACATACTCCAAGGGTCCTCAATAAATAATTATTTTCCTAATCAGAAAAATATAAACTGTAATCTAATACTTGCTATAGAAGCATGAATTTATTACCAGTGGGATGTAATTGATACCTATCATAATTCTACATCGGTTGATAGACATCGTCGGTTATACTCTTACCACCATCCCATTTGGAACCCCTTTCCTTATAAATACATTAGGAGAAGATCTATTCATCACCCAACACTCACATTTGAATATTATCTATGATTATATCCCTCCATTAGATATGATTCTAACTATATTGTCCCATTACTTTTACAAATATTATTACTTTATTTTTAACATAAATATCTAATAATTACAACCCAATGAACATGTGTCCTATTGTCTTTAGAATACAATAGACAAAATACATCAAATTGAGAATGAAATAAAAAATAGTAATTTTATTTTCCCTAATGAATTACCAAATCGTTTTTAGAAACAAAAACATCAAGGGATAACCTATGAAATAAATAATGGAATATGGTGAGTTAAAAATCATTGTATAGGAATAAACATGAAATGAAACATAACTTGCGCATCCAAGTAATAACATTTAAACATAAAATATAAGGACCAAGAGTATTCACTTGTGACTTTAACATAAGGAACATGGTAACATAAGATCATGGAAGCATATAAAGTTTGTCAGAAACATAAAACTAGAAACAAACAAATGTGAAGGATAATTACTAATACAACATCACATTGAAAACATAGTCTCATAAGGAATATTTTTATCAAATATTCCCATGAATGATGCCTCATGATACTAAATAATTGATCAGTTCATTGGAGTTATATCTGTATATAATCGTATTATCATTATCTTTTCTTATGTGTTTTATAAAAAATAAAATATTCAAAATGAGTTAATATATGAATTAACAATGAAAATAAATGGGTTTCATCATATTTTTTCATATCATAATCAATGTAAATTTCAAGGGAATGAAATTTATAGATGAATATAAAGAATATTTTCCTCATAAATTTAAAGAAAAAGAAGATATTGACAATATAGAATCAACTTATAGTAACAAATGTTGACTTTATTGATGAAAATATCATTAATACACTTCAATGAATATTTCTTTTGGAAAAAATATTTTATATTGAAATCAATTCTTCAACATACAAAAAACTAAAAAAATATGATAAAAATTTTTACATTGAAATATCCATATACTCCTATAATTATATCTATATCTAATTTATTGTTCTTGATGGTGGGTAATTCAATAAATTATGAACATGTTAAAAAAATCCATTCACATTATTATAAAATGAATTTAAAAAATTTCATTTGAAAAAAACAATAACATTCCATTGAAAATGTTTTGTAAAAATATAAACAATGGTTCAAATGTGATAAATAAATCTTTTTTATAATGTTTAAAATATCAATGAAGATATTTTTAGGAACCCAAAATATGGAAAAATTATTTTTAATAAAAGGAATAAATAAAGGATTATATTCTTAAAGAAAAATTTCATTAAATTTATGTACAAAAGAGAGAAAAATGGAACTAATAAATGAAATGTTAAATAATTTTCTAAATTAATGATAAAATATTTGGGTTAGGTTATAAATATCTATAAATTCATTAATTTTAGTTTGAAATCATGGAACATATTAATCATGCAATGATTGTCAAAATGATAAATCATAACTAAACTATTGAACATTGGGTACAAGTAAAGATCATTGAATAGATGTTTCTAATATAGATCATAAAATAGAATATTATGGACAAATTTTATGAGGAAAATGATTTTGAATGCATCTATGTGATTTAAGATCATATGAAAAATAATTTTGGATAATTATTTAAGAAATGTCATAATATTTGGATCAAAATAAAGGATGATTGTTTGGGCTCATGTGATAGGTTGAACTAGCCTTCCCATATAACGATTCTAGATACACAAATGGACATATATTATTCATTAAACAATATATATTTGAGGCATTTTATTATTTTATTAGTTAATTATTTTATGCTACTAATTTAATGATCATCATAGTAATTATCATTGACTTTCCTCAACATATATACCTTCAATAAAAAAAACCCAGAATATTGGGGTAAATTTCATCCATTATCCATCGGAATCCTTTTCCTCTATGAAATCATCATAAAATGTATATTGTGTGTTTATTTTTCTGAAATATAATATTTGTAATAGATATGATATCAATCAAGTCAATGACATTGTTGAAATGTATTTTGATTATGCACATAAAAGGGTTACATTAATTGGATGGCTCTGATTATCTCATTTTATGGGATCATTATGTTTATACTAATTATTGGCTTAAGAAGGTTAAAACAATATTAACAACTTAATAACTATTAATTATTTACCCACATTCATCTTGAGATCATTAACATTTTGAAAATTGAGATGATGAATATGTCTTCTCTATTCTGTAGTGGGAACTTGGGTAACATCAGGAAATTTAGTTATTCCTTAATAATAGTGTAAAATATTAGATGTATTTTTTATCGATATAGTAATTAAATATTAATACAAAAGTACATAATATTTCTAATAATTCACAATATTATTTTGGTTATGCAATTCAAATACGGGTCACTTGTACAAGGGATTTACCTTTCTTGAATTGATGAGAGTTGACCAAGAATTAATGTATATAATAAACGTTGAATCATTCTTGGATGTTATTGTTAATCATTTAGAGTAAGGGAAGTAATTGAGGTATAAATATCGATATAATTCCATAGTATTCATAGATTCTTGCAGAAAGTGGAGTTTACTCTTCATATCAACAATGATGGGCCCTAAAATCTACTAATTTTATAAGGAATAATTGTTATTATTCACATCACCATTATGTCGGGGCCTCAACTCATTATTAGTAACCTATCATGGAAAATGTTTCTTTTTTTCTTCTATAAAATGTGCGACATTATATTTCAAATTTTTGTTTTCATAGATTGTATTGGTAACAATTTATTTGTGATGGTTGTAGTTTCTAATATACCAGAATTTTATTATCATGCCAAAACAATATTTTATATTTAGACATGGATGATTAGATATCATCCTTATTGTTCATAGACATGACAATAAATTTATAAAACATAATGGGATTTTTTTAGATTCAATTATTTTTATTGTTCCTTAGAGTGATTACCAATGGAAATATATTATATCCTTTTTGGATAACGAGGCATGTTGAGGGAGTATGTTTTCCCTTACACTAAGAAAGTAATTCTAAAAAACCTCATTTTATATTATTTTTAGTTTGAGATGTTATGTACTATCAAATTATTATGTTTTTTTTTACTGGTAGAGGCTCCGTTTTTATTAATCATACTTATTTGGTATGGATCCACCTGCTATATTTCTATAAAAGATGAATTTTGGTCACTATAATGTGAATAAAAATAAATATTACATTTTCGCCATTTCGATTCACATATCTTCCTTTCATAATACCACATGATGACATTATGTGACTAATGTTATACCTTTGATCTCCCATGACATTGAAAATGTGGAATATAGGGTTCTCAAATTTATGTATGAGATGAGTAGTATACACCCATTTAAGGAATGACATCCCTTCTAGTTTAAAATGATCACATTAACACACATTTGTTTCTATTTAAGTATGGATGAATATAATGATGGTATAATGGAAATGAGGTAATTTTTAATTTTTTTATTACCATGTAGGATCCATGGGATGATTATAATATTTTTTTATATCATGTGGGGATTTTGGAAATCTTATGTGCGTAAGCTAAGGGAAATTTTCAGGAAATGGTGTGTTTTACCCTAATAGGGGAATGTATTAGTATTATTTTTCCACTATGTTTAAATAAAATAATGGAATGGAATCAAATCTATGTGGGTGATTGATATCTTATCATATAGGCTACATGGTATGATTATGTTGTGCATATACTAAAGGAGAAGCCTAAAAAAACCTGGAGAATTATATTCATAAGTAATATTTCCTTGAGTTTGTAAAACATTGAGATACATTAATTCTTCTTATTTATCGTCAAATACTGAAAATAATTCCACAATGAATGGCGATGTAAATCCTTTTAGAGGTGGAGGGAAGGGGATATGACCATGAACTTTCCATTATATTTATCTAAACCAAGTCATTTTGTAAGTAACTATGTATTCCGTAGAGTTATAATTTTTTTATCTTCCTTCTAATTCTGGGCGTATATGGATTCTTCATCAATGAAGATTGAGTGTATAGAGGATCTATCCTTATCATTCCCATTGATGTAGGGATCATCAGAGTATATGCACTAGGTCTGAAACCAATTATGATAATTAACACAATGTATGATGTATGCATCATTTCTTTATCCTCTACAATGTAGTATGTTGTTTTCCCAACCTAAGAAATCAATCATGGTGTCGATTATGAACCTATATTACATTTAAATTCTTATTTGGCCTCTCTGTATGATTTTTTATGTCATTGAATTCCCCCTAAATTGAAGGTGACACTCAGGGATTCTGTGGTGGTATTTTCCAATCACATATTTAATGATTTATTTGATTTATATAAGGGGATGGACTATAAAGTTAATATTTTTTGGAAATCCTCAATCATAGAGTATAATAGTTTACTTTATATTATATAAATTTATAATTTGAATTCCCCCATCCCAAGGGATGAGGTTTTCTTGATTTTATAATCACCACATCTTTCTCATAGAATGGTTTGGCTGATGCCTGGGTTAGTGGTGTTAGTAAAAATCCACCAATCGATGCATCATAGTGTATCACCTATAATTTTATTGGGGTAGTTCCTATCTCATCCTCATTAAAAATTCAGTAATATCATTTTGAATTAATTGGTTTTAATTCCATATAATTTGAGTGGGGTACTTCTTACTATGGGATGAATTATATGTTTAGGAATTGTTTTTCATAGAATATATTCCCACAAAATGTTCTCGTAATGATACTATAAGATCCAATAAATGGATATCTTTAATTGGGTATATTGTTGTTGGTTTTTATGATTCATATGTTCTCACTTATTACAATTAATTTTATAAGTAGATCAAAGTCAAAAAAATATCATGATGCAATGAAATAAACATTATGCGTTCTGATAAACTACAATTCCCAGCAATTTGGGTGATGTATAAGGTTCGATATTCGACAAAAACCATTATACATTCATCAGAAATATAATTTGAGATATTTTAGAGAGGTTATATTGTGTAGTTGATACATGATGATCGAATTTCTCTATACTACAATAGTAATTTTAGATATCACAAAACATACAGGGAATCATTGAAAATTAATTGGAAAATATTTCTGACTTCATTGTAAAGACCCGTAAATTTCAAGGAAATTTTTTTCTTAATTTTCTTTGGAATTTTACAAGAGCGCAGTTTCTGACGGCACCTGATTCCGAGGCCCGGTGTGCCCGGAATCATTTTCCGAAGTTTGGCTCGGGTACGTTCAGTGAACGGACGAGCGGGTTTTTCTAAATTTTGAACCGGTGCCCGGAATCGAATTCTCAGGGCACCGATGAAATCGCAGCGCCGGTATTTTCTTAGAAACGCCTCTTCCGGAGTTGCGTTTGCTCGGGTGTAGTTTTTAATTTTCGGGCTTAAAGTTAAGAAATAAAATAATTTTGCGACAACTTTATTTTATTTCACTTAAACCACTTGGAAGCCACTTGAAGCCACTTAAAGGCGGCTTGAACTGAGTTGAACTGGATAGGATGCTATCCGGAAATATCCTACCCCCTTGGTAGGATATTTGTGAGGTGGGGCCCGCACGAGCTCCGCCGTTTCATTCCGCTAAGAAACGCACCCGTGAAAACCCGTCTTAATGAAAGTCAACCGACGCGTTTTCTAAATTCTTAACAGACCATTTAATTGGGCTGTTTCTCTCGTGAATTGAATGGGCTGTTTCTTTCGTGAATTAAATGGCCTGTTTCTTTCGTTGAATTAATTCAACGAATTAATTCAATCGTTTCTTAACCTGTTTCGTGTGTTGGCATATTAATAAAATAAGACCAACCCAAATCTTTGGAGAAGGTTTGAGAGGATTATTGTTCTTCTTCTCCCTCGCGAAGAACACGAAGAACGCGAAGAACGCGAAGAACGCCGAACCCAGAAATCGACGACGCTTCCGTCCGTGACGTTCTTCCACGCTCCGATCTCCGATCACCGACCGTTTGAGGTGAGTGATTTCGGATTTCCTCTCAAAAGTTCCTTTCTTTTGGTTTTTAACGAAACACAGATTTAAATATTAATAATTTAAATCTGTTGTTCTTGGTTCGTTGAGCTCGCCGACTCAACGCCGGATTCCGCGACGAAGCGACGCCTCCCCGCGACGACGCGACGATCCCTCTCTTCCGCGACGATCCTTTCCGCAAAGAACGCCCGCGCGCGACGATCGACGAGGTAGGGATTTTATAATTTTGGAATACCCCTCTTTATATTCCCGTGAATGTTCTTTAAAAACTTAATAGCCGGTTTCAAATGAACAATTTTATTTTATTAAAATTGTCGGTTCATGTGTTGAACAATTTCTCCCGTTGTTTTTATCTAACGCGGAGGGTGCGGGTCAAACGAACACGGCCCGTCAACCCTCCGCCGTTCTTCGTGTTTTGCGGATTTGGCGGGCGACGACGGAACGTGCCGTAACGGGTGTTTGATGATCCCGCAGTAAAGAACGGAACCCGGGAGGAACAACGGCGCAGACGGGAAGGAAAACGGGTCACCGAAGCGACTCCGGCGGCCCGCGGAAGCCGGGGGTGGCGCGGGTCGCCGGCGCGGCGGCGCCGGCGGCCGGAGGCGGCGCCGGCGGCCGGAGGCGGCGGCACCCCGCGGGTGTCCAGCGCGACACCCCGCGGGTGCCGCGGGTGTCCAGCGCGACACCCCGCGGGTGCCGCGGGTGTCCAGCGCGACACACCGCGGGTGCCGCGGGTGTCCAGCGCGACACACCGCGGGTGCCGCGGGTGTCCAGCGCGACACCCCGCGGGTGCCGCGGGTGTCCAGCGCGACACACCGCGGGTGCCGCGGGTGTCCAGCGCGACACCCCGCGGGTGCCGCGGGTGTCCAGCGCGACACACCGCGGGTGCCGCGGGTGTCCAGCGCGACACCCCGCGGGTGCCGCGGGTGTCCAGCGCGACTCCCCGCGGGTGTCGCGGGGTTGTCACGCGGCACCCCGCGGGTGTCCAGCACGACACCCCGCGGGTGCCGCGGGTGTCCAGCGCGACACCCCGCGGGTGCCGCGGGTGTCCAGCGCGACACCCCGCGGGTGCCGCGGGGTTGTCACGCGGCACCCTGCGGGTGTCTGGCCGACACCCCGCGGGTGCCGCGGGGGTGTCACGCGGGGCGGCGGCTTTCCCCCGCTTCGGCCGCTCGGCCGCTCGGCCGAGCCGAGCCGGACCGGCCCTGGCCGGGCCGTGCAGGGCCAACCGAGTCGGACCCGACCCGGTTCTGGCCAACCAGGGGGAGTCGGGCCGGGCCCGGACCCCCCGTCTTCGGACGAACTTCGTTCAAATGGCCGTATCTTGAGTTACGGGCCTCCAAACGACTCGCCGTCAGCGGCAACGCGATCCTTGGATCGAGACGGTCGTTTTGGTTTATCGCACTCAAAGTTTCGGAATACATGGGGTTCGGCCGGTTTGGTTCGTACACGAAACCAACCGGGCCCTCGGAGCGGAAACGCTCATATCTTGAGCTACGGACGTCCAATTGACGTGCTGTCAGCTTTGTTGAATTCCTCTAAGTGAGACGGATCTATTGGCATACTCCGCCCGAGGTTCGGACACAGGTGGAGTGCGGTCGGGTTGGTTTTTCCTTAAAAACCAACCGGGCCCCTGGGACGAAAATGCCAATATCTCTCAGACCGGGCGTCCGATTGACGCGCCGTCTGCGACGTTGAGTTCCTGTTGACGATACGGAACTTTTGGATACATCAACTTCGGACTTCGTGACAGTTGATGTATCAGCCTCTCGGCTCGTGGAGCGGACCCCCTCGAATGAGCTCGCTGTGTGCGGGAACCCTAGTGCTGGCTGCGACTGCTACTTCGACAGCGACGACCGTGCAGAGATCCTCAGTGGACTGCGGCGACGACGGTGCAGAGATCCTCCGTGGACTCCGACGACGACCGTGCAGAGATCCTCAGTGGACTGCGGTGACGACTGTGCAGAGATCCTCAGCGGACTGCGACGACTACTGCACTCAGCGATCCTACGTGGATCAGAGCTTCAGGTCCTGCGTGGGCCCGATCCTGTGTGGGTCCGATTCTGTGTGGGTCACTGCAGAGATTAGTTACCTATCGATCCTTCGTGGGTCCGACGACTTATATGGATCATGGATCATCTTTATCGTCATCCGAAGAAGTATACCTGTGTGAGATGAATCTTCTGTTTTCCTCGATAGAGGTGGTGCGCTTGGTTGTAGCGGCAGACCCGCGATACTGGAGACGAGCGTACGGAGTACGGAGACTGTGCAGCCGGCTGAGACCTGAAGACTGCTCGACCAACTCGACATGGAGTGAGTCGACTAGACCAGTGGACGGAGCTCCCGGTCTTTGGCGGAAGACCCACGGCGGACGGAGCGCCTGTTGTTGGCAGCAGACCCGCGGTACTCGACTGGAGGAGTACCTCTGTAGGCTATTTGGGTGAGCGCCCGGTATTTGGCAGCAGACCCTCAGCGGACGGAGCGCCCGGTAGTTGGCAGCAGACCCGCGGTACTCGACAGGAGGAGTACCTCAGCAGTCTTAGGTTAGTGAGAAGTACCTCGGAGTCGTGACAGGACCACTGTACACTTCAGAGATGGGGCTTTTCAGCAGTTATGTTTTTTATAATGAAAATCCTGGTTTGAGCTGAGTCAATGATCCTTGTGTTTCCTCTTGATTGAGATGGGTTATCTGATAATTTCGATATATGTATGGGCATATACCTATGAGAGTTATCTGTTGAGTTTTCCTGTGTGGATTACGTTTTCCTCTCCTTTGTGGATTTTGTTGAGTTATCCTGTGTGGATTTACTGTTTACTCTCCTCTGTGGATTGTGTTGTTCTATCCTGCGTGGGTATGCGTTTTGCTTTCCTGTGTGGACTGGGTTGTGCTAGGGCTCGGACGTTGGAGCCGATCGGGGAATTGATGACTTAGGTATATGTATGGGCATATACCTAAGCCGTGTCAGATGTTACTTCGTGATTGTATCTCTCCTTCGTGGCTTATCCTTTGTGGATTTCGGGAGACCTTCGGGGGTCTCGGGGTCCCTACTGAGTAGCTTATACTCACCCCTGCACGGGCTATGCCCGCACTTCATGGTGTTGGTTGCAGACGACAGGCAGTGCTGATGGAGACCGAGTGTTCGAGGACTGGACGGTACCCGGAGGTGGACTACACGACGAGTCAGTACCCGGAGGTGGACTACACGACGAGTCAGTGCCTGGAGGTGGACCACTGGGCGAGACGTTCTCGGAGCGGACGGTGGGACCTGAGGAGCATTGGAGCTATCTGTACCCACCCTTCAGGTGGGACTTCCAGAGGACGGCTCGACGCTGCAGTTTTTCCTTTCAGTTTCTGTTTTTCCTTTCAGTTGTACTTTACAGTTGGGCTTGTATTTCCGGCCCCTTTTACTTTCAGCACAGCTTGTACAGTTTTTACTTAGTGTTTAATTTTCCGCTTCCTTACTCTGTGGTGCTTGTTTACTTTTCAAAGGCAATGCCTTCCCTTTTTGTTGGGATATACGCCTTGGTGCTATCCGCCAGCCCCTGGCCTATGGAAGGCGGGCTTGGGGTAGTCACGGCACGGGCCCCGAGGACGGGTCGTGACAAATTGGTATCAGAGCGGTCGGTTCTACCGCAGACTCTGATCTTTCTTCTATGTGAAGCAATAGTGTTTAGCATATTGAGTGTGGTTATCAGTCCAGGGAGTCCAGTGTTGGTGCGGCGGCCGACGTATCCATACACTAGGACCCTGACTTATGATTCCCGACTTAATGCACGAAAACATTGATTGCTTGTGTGTTCCAAGTTTTCTTTGTGATTACTTGTGTCAGCTCACCAGGTATACTGTTCTGACCGTGGCATACTTTTTTCCTTTTCAGGATGGCATGACGACAGCAGCCAGCTAGGGTTCCTAGAGTAGAGCGCGACGACAGCCCGCCGAGCGACGAGGCCTCAGTACAGGTCTCGTTGACAGCAGAGGCACTGGCGGTACCTTTACCCACCGAGCCCCCGGTGCTTCCAGCACTGGCAGCTGACAACGCACGACGCCTCGGAGCTCTACACGAGTTCCAGCGCCAGCGACCACCCAGGTTCCGTGGGGAGTCGGACCCCCAGGCAGCTGAGGACTGGCTGGAGGCGGTCGTCCGAGTTTTCAGGCTAGTGAGGACACCCGCAGACCTCATGGTGATCCTCGCGGCGAGCCTACTGCACGCAGCAGCCGGACGATGGTGGAGCCTGATGCTCCAGGTACACGATGAGGCCACCCTCATCTGGACGGACTTCGAGAGCCTCTTCCGCTCAGAGTTCGTCCCGGCCACCCTCCGTGCGGTGCGCATCCAGGAGCTTCTTCAGCTGCGGCAGGGAAGCTTGACGGTTGCTCAGTACGCGGCGAGGTTCACCGACCTTTCTCGGTACTCGACAGACATGGTACGGGACCCCTTCTTTCGGGCCCGGACCTTCGAGCAGGGATTGAGACATGAGATCAGGGCATCGCTGATCTCTCTTAACATCCCGACCCAGGAAGGAGTGCTAGAGAGAGCCCTTCTGATCGAGAGCTTCCTGGATGAGTCCACAGCGAGACCTGCCGCAGGGCGGCAGATAGTGGATTCATCGGCGGCAGGTAGCCGACAGATGACTCAGGGTTCCAGGCAGACCAGACCTACCGGTGGACGACTGCACGACTCAGGCTCAGTTGTGTGGGGGAGCTGGGGTGGAGTCAGAGCCGGGCATGCGAGAGTGGGCAGTGTTACTCCTGTGGCGGGATTGGTCACATGGCTCGTGACTATCCGACCCGCCATGATGATGATCAGTAGTTAAGTGAAGAACCTCCCAGGAAGAGGCAGAGGTTCGACCGTGGCGGTCCGCAGGGAGGAGGCGGACGAGGCAGAGGAGCTGGCCGCGCAGCAGGAGGTGGGCGATGCTTTGAGGCTCTTCCACCACCACCACCAGGAGGTCCGCCCCGACCACAGGGAGTAGGTGAACATGCGAGAGATCAGCTTCAGGCAGCCGAGGCCTTCGATCATAGAGCTCTGGGAGCAGATGGACAGGAGCAGAACTAGTGGATACGTCCTTTGTATTTCTGGTTCCTTGTTGCTTTTGTGTAGCGTCTTGTATTATGAGCTGCAATAATAAAAGACGCATACCTTTGTGATATTTTCGTTCCTGTCCTCTTTCGTGATGTTACTAAGAGGTTCCAGTTTTGGCTGTTGACTTGACCCTCACTTGGGAGACATCTACTGGAGGAGACCAGTTACCACACACTAAAGCCGACAGTGTGACTCAACCCTTGGAGACGAGAGTAACGGTTGGATCTCTTGGTTGTAGCGTCGAGGCCTTACGACGTCATCCTTGGTATGGATTAGTATCATCCATGTCGGGATTGACCGTATTAGGCGCAGAACGTGGTTTATCCAGGGGATGAGACCAGATTTCTCTTATCGGAAAAGAAGAAATCGTGGCAGCTCTAGTGGGACCAGAGGTGGTCCGGGGCACGACAGAGAAGGTCCAGGTGAGCACATGGGAGCGGAAGGCTCAGATGCGTGCTCAGTACCGCCTTGTATCCCTAGTTTGTGTTGAATCTTTACGGGGACGTAAAGCCCTGTGGTGGGAGTAATGTAAATACCCGTAAATTTCAAGGAAATTTTTTTCTTAATTTTCTTTGGAATTTTACAAGAGCGCAGTTTCTGACGGCACCTGATTCCGAGGCCCGGTGTGCCCGGAATCATTTTCCGAAGTTTGGCTCGGGTACGTTCAGTGAACGGACGAGCGGGTTTTTCTAACGTTTGAACCGGTGCCCGGAATCGAATTCTGAGGGCACCGATGAAATCGCATCGCCGGTATTCGCTTAGAAACGCCTCTTCCGGAGTTGCGTTTGCTCGGGTGTGGTTTTTAATTTTCAGGCTTAAAGTTAAGAAATAAAATAATTTTGCGAGAACTTTATTTTATTTCACTTAAGCCACTTGGAAGCCACTTGAAGCCACTTAAAGGCGGCTTGAACTGAGTTGAACTGGATAGGATGCTATCCGGAAATATCCTACCCCCTTGGTAGGATATTTGTGAGGTGGGGCCCGAACGAGCTCCGCCGTTTCTTTCCGCTAAGAAACGCACCCGTGAAAACCCGTCTTAATGAAAGTCAACCGACGCGTTTTCTAAATTCTTAACAGACCATTTAATTGGGTTGTTTCTCTCGTGAATTGAATGGGCTGTTTCTTTCGTGAATTAAATGGCCGGTTTCTTTCGTTGAATTAATTCAACGAATTAATTCAATCGTTTCTTAACCTGTTTCGTGTGTTGGCATATTAATAAAATAAGACCAACCCAAATCATTTGAGAAGGTTTGCGAGGATTCTTGTTCTTCTTCTCCCTCGCGAAGAACAAGAAGAACGCGAAGAACGCGAAGAACACCGAACCCGGAAATCGACGACACTTCCGTCCGTGACGTTCTTCCACGCTCCGATCTCCGATCACCGACCGTTTGAGGTGAGTGATTTCGGATTTCCTCTCAAAAGTTCCTTTCTTTTGGTTTTTAACGAAACACAGATTTAAATATTAATAATTTAAATCTGTTGTTCTTGGTTCATTGAGCTCGCCGACTCAACGCCGAATTCCGCGACGACACGACGCCTCCCCGCGACGACGCGACGATCCCTCTCTTCCGCGACGATCCTTTCCGCGAAGAACGCCCGCGCGCGACGATCAACGAGGTAGGGATTTTATAATTTTGGAATACCCCTCTTTATATTCCCGTGAACGTTCTTTAAAAACTTAATAGCCGGTTTCAAATGAACAATTTTATTTTATTAAAATTGTCGGTTCATGTGTTGAACAATTTCTCCCGTTGTTTTTTTCTAACGCGGAGGGTGCGGGTCAAACGAACACGGCCCGGCAACACTTCGCCGTTCTTCGTGTTTTGCGGATTTGGCGGGCGACGACGGAACGTGCCGCAACGGGTGTTTGATGATCCCGAAGTAAAGAACGGAACCCGGGAGGAACAACGGCGCAGACGGGAAGGAAAACGGGTCACCGGAGCGACTCCGGCGGCCCGCGGAAGCCGGTGGTGGCGCGGGTCGCCGGCGCGGCGGCGCCGGCGGCCGGAGGCGGCGGCACCCCGCGGGTGTCCAGCGCGACACACCGCGGGTGCCGCGGGTGTCCAGCGCGACACACCGCGGGTGCCGCGGGTGTCCAGCGCGACACACCGCGGGTGCCGCGGGTGTCCAGCGCGACACCCCGTGGGTGCCGCGGGTGTCCAGCGCGACACCCCGCGGGTGCCGCGGGGTTGTCACGCGGCACCCCGCGGGTGCCGCGGGGGTGTCCCGCGGGGCGGCGGCTTTCCCCCGCGTCGGCCGCTCGGCCGAGCCGAGCCGGACCGGCCCTGGCCGGGCCGGGCCGGGCCAACCGAGTCGGACCCGACCCGGTTTGGGCAAACCAGGGGGGTCGGGCCGGGTCGGGCCGGGCCCGGACCCCCCCGTATTCGGACGGACTTCGTTCAAATGGCCGTATCTTGAGTTAAGGGCCTCCAAACGACCCGCCGTCAGCGGCAACGCGATCCTTGGATCGAGACGGTCGTTTTGGTTTATCGCACTCAAAGTTTTGGAATACTTGGGGTTCAGCCGAGTTGGTTTGTACACGAAACCAACCGGGCCCTCGGAACGGAAACGCTCATATCTTGAGCTACGAACGTCCGATTGACGTGCCGTCAGCTTTGTTGAATTCCTCTAAGTGAGACGGATCTTTTGGCATACTCCGCCCGAGGTTCGGACGCAGGTGGAGTGCGGTCGGGTTGGTTTTGCCTTAAAAACCAACCGGGCCCCTGGGACGAAAATGCCAATATCTCTCAGACCGGGCGTCCGATTGACGCGCCGTCTGCGACGTTGAGTTCCTGTTGACGATACGGAACTTTTGGATACATCAACTTCGGACTTCATGACAGTTGATGTATCAGCCTCTCGACTCGTGGAGCGGACCCTCCCGAACGAGCTCGCTGTGTGCGGGAACCCTAATGCTTGCTGCGACTGCTACTTCGACAGCGACGACCGTGCAGAGATCCTCAGTGGACTGCGGTGACGACGGTGCAGAGATCCTCCGTGGACTCCTACGACGACCGTGCAGAGATCCTCAGTGGACTGCGGCGACGACTGTGCAGAGATCCTCAGCGGACTGCGACGACTACTGCACTCAGCGATCCTACGTGGATCAGGGCTTCAGGTCCTGCGTGGGCCCGATCCTGTGTGGGTCCGATCCTGTGTGGGTCACTGCAGAGATTAGTTACCTATCGATCCTTCGTGGGTCCGACGACTTATATGGATCATGGATCATCTTTATCGTCATCCGAAGAAGTATACCTGTGTGAGCTGAATCTTCTGTTTTCCTCGATAGAGGTGGTGCGCTTGGTTGTAGCGGCAGACCCGCGATACTGGAGACGAGCGTACGGAGTACGGAGACCGTGTAGCCGGCTGAGACCTGAAGACTGCTCGACCGACTCGACTTGGAGTGAGTCGACTAGCCCAGTGGACGGAGCGCCCGGTATTTGGCTGCAGACCCACGGCGGACGGAGCACCTGGTAGTTGGCAGCAGACCCGCGGTACTCGACTGGAGGAGTACCTCTGTAGGCTATTTGGGTGAGCGCCCGGTATTTGGCAGCAGACCCTCAGCGGACGGAGCGCCCGGTAGTTGGCAGCAGACCCGCAGTACTCGACAGGAGGAGTACCTCAGCAGTCTTAGGTTAGTGAGAAGTACCTCGGAGTCGTGACAAGACCACTGTACACTTCAGAGATGGGGCTCTTCAGCAGTTATGTTTTTGATAATGAAAATCCTGGTTTGAGCTGAGTCAATGATCGTTGTGTTTCCTCTTGATTGAGATGGGTTATCTGATAATTTCGATATATGTATGGGCATATACCTATGAGAGTTATCTGTTGAGTTTTCCTGTGTGGATTACGTTTTCCTCTCCTTTGTGGATTGTGTTGAGTTATCCTGTGTGGATTTACTGTTTACTCTCCTCTGTGGATTGTGTTGTTCTATCCTGCGTGGGTATGCGTTTTGCTTTCCTGTGTGGACTGGGTTGTGCTAGGGCTCGGACGTTGGAGCCGATCGGGGAATTGATGACTTAGGTATATGTATGGGCATATACCTAAGCCGTGTCAGATGTTACTTCGTGATTGTATCTCTCCTTCGTGGCTTATCCTTTGTGGATTTCGGGAGACCTTCGGGGGTCTCGGGGTCCCTACTGAGTAGCTTATACTCACCCCTGCACGGGCTATGCCCGCACTTCGTGGTGTTGGTTGCAGACGACAGGCCGTGCTGATGGAGACCGAGTGTTCGAGGACTGGACGGTACCCGGAGGTGGACTACACGACGAGTCAGTACCCGTAGGTGGACTACACGAAGAGTCAGTACCTGGAGGTGGACCACTGGGCGAGACGTACTCGGAGTGGACGGCGGGACCTGAGGAGCATTGGAGCTATCTGTACCCACCCTTCAGGTGGGACTTCTAGAGGACGGCTCGACGCTGCAGTTTTTCCTTTCAGTTTCTGTTTTTCCTTTCAGTTGTACTTTACAGTTGGGCTTGTATTTCCGGCCCCTTTTACTTTCAGCACAGCTTGTACAGTTTTTACTTAGTGTTTACTTTTCCGCTTCCTTACTCTATGGTGCTTTTTTACTTTTCAAAGGCAATGCCTTCCCTTTTTTTTGGGATATACGCCTTGGTGCTAGTCGCCAGCCCCTGGCCTATGGAAGGAGGGCTTGGGGTAGTCACGGCACGGGCCCCGAGGACGGGTCGTGACATTCATCAATATTATTTCTATACTCCCATTAATTACGATCCCTTTTCTTGATTTTATGAAGAGATTTCGATATGATGAAGTGAACATAATGTATCAATTAGTATTTACATGTTTTTGGAATACAAAACCAAGAATTAGAGAAGGGCTAGAACACCCAAAATATATAACTATTTCCTTGTCATTATAAATAATGACGTTGTTATCCTAAAATTTGAAAGTGGTTATTGAATTTATATTAAAATTTAAATTTATTATCTAATTTAATATAACTTTAAATGAGGTCATATTGATTTTGATATAGTGATTTAATGGTAAATATACTAATGGTAGTGAAAATGATGACCAATGATACATATTATATATTGGTTTGGTTGAAATATCTCTGTTAAATGATGATTCACTTGGGGTGATTGAACACAAAATCCTCAATGCGACATGATATGAGGGGAATCTCATAGTAGAACTGAATAAGTGAGGAATTGTTTTATGTATGAGTAGTAACCACAGTAAGGACCTTAATTGTCAACTCAAATAGGATGTCCTCTATGATTATTTTCACATTAATTATCATATAGAGGAATTGAAATATCCTTTGACACCCTAATATGGAGTTGGGTTCCAAAACATGAACCATGTGGTGGTCATTAATGGCGGATGGTCTAATCCCCACATGAAGTTTCTTTATTAATAGTATTCTAAAGAGTAACTCTCAAGTTTCTAATATCTATATCCTGAGGAGGACCTCATTAGAAATACCACCTGTTTCTTTTGATAAGGAAATATTATTCAGTTTGATTTCTATTAAGAGTAATTATATATCCATATGGATGTTATAATTTTTTGTAATAGTAATATGATAAAATTATAGATTTTTGTATTCCCACTATGGATAACTTCTATAAAGTCTTGTTGGGTTACAAGGTTTGGAACTTCAATAAATCATGAAACAAAATCACTTTGTCTAAAAACACTCATGAATATTCCTACCTATCATCAGAATATGTTTTCATTATCTTCTATTGGATTATTCTTGGATTCATAAAATGTCTATATATGTATTGGGGTATTAGTTGATTGGTGGTCTTTAGTATTCATTAGAATATGAGGAGGTTACATATATTTGACGTTGTGAATATAATTCATCTAATAAATAGGTTCTAGTAGGATACACCAATAGTCGTCTTATGCAGGTTTTGAAATCTGATATTGACCTTTCATTATCTCCAAACATCCCAAATATCTCTTTCAATGGGGGTGAGGATATAATACTACTCCTGCGTAAATATCAAAATATTTTTGGTCCACCTTCCATAATGGAAGTGATATGGGCCTATAATTAATGGGAAACCATATCAAACTAATTAATTTTAGTTAGAAATATAATGTGGTCCTCATCTAGATATCCATCCCTCTATGGGATATGTTGATGATACTCTATAATTGGATAGAGAATATGTTCCCACAAAACAATGGATATTGGAATATTCTAAAGTGTTACCAATATGACGGTTAGAGTTAGAATATAATCCTTTCAACTATTGGAGATCATATTATTAAAATTTTCATATTCTACTACTGCATATATATTTTATAAATTTTTCATGTTGTGAATATGGATATAAATAATTTCATTCTATTTCAACAAAGTTTTTCAGTAATTATTCTTCTATAGAAATAGGTATAGAAGAAAACTCATCTATTTTAATTAGAATATAGTTACAACACATTCCTTCTATAATTGTAATAATATGATTACATGCTTATTATATTAGGGAAATTATATAGACTTTCACCTTATTTATTAAAAAAATATATCACCAGGGAATCTCTAATAATATTAAATTGTACTTATTGATTCATCCAGCAACGGTTGGGATATATTCCTTCTACTCAGTGGATTTATAGAAATGGTAACTATTACTATATATGGGAAGTATTATATGAGCCTTTTACCTTATTTAAATGAAATTATTCCACTAATAGTGCCACCTATTTAATTCCTAGGACTGAGTAAAAAATAATGGGGAATCAACTACAACATCTTTAGATGATTCTAGTGGAGAAATTAATGGATGAAGTTGATTAAAGAATTGACTATCAGGTTCTATCTTATGTTTCATGTCATCCAAGGTGGGTACATTATTTTACTTCTCTATATCTATTATATAAGGGAGATATGAATATTTTTCTCATCATACATAATTCTAATGTGGTTATAGGTTTTTTAAGGTTCATGTTAATTATTATAACCCATTAATGAGATTATGGTTTATTAAGGAATTAGCATGGATTATTCCATAACATGCCATAAAATATGGGTTTTATCCATTGATTTATAATTAATAGATATGTTAATAATTCACTCAAAACAAAATGTGTTGATTTAGTAATAGTATCCTTCTATCAAATGAGGTCTCCCCATATAGAATTTATAATGAAAAATTCTATAATGTCAATGACCCAAACTATTTACAGAAATGTGAATTATGTAAATGTCTTTTTATAATTTTATGATATATATACTAAATGAATCAAAAAACATAAATAATATAACCCTTGGGTAATGTCTGACAACTAAAATAAATATCAACCAATCATTTTAAAGGGTAAAATATTCTTATTGGGTTTAAAAAATTGCTTCCAATAGAATCCTCTATTTTATAACATTGATCTTATATTGGGTTTATGTATTATAGATTTATAATGGAAGGAATTCATAGGGAAATTATCAGGGACCCCTTTGAATGCACAAAAGTTAATATATTGGGAGGTTAGGCTAGTCAAAATATTTATAGAGGAATTATTTCATACATTGGGAACTCGTACAAAATAATAAAATATTAATGAATATTTCTTGAATCCAATGATGATATTGGTTTCCACCATTATTGAAAGTTTTTTAAAAAATTATTTTAATGTGAACCCAAAAAAATATGATAGATTTTATCTATCTATTCCATGATAATAAGAATATTCTTTAGTTTAAACCCACCCAATTGGGTGCCTTAATGTTTTTCAATATCTAATTATGAGGTAGTTGTATATGGTGTTGGAATTTGTCCCCTAGGAATGTGTTATTATTTATACATTTGAATTGATTAAAAACAGTAATCGTTTTGATTCAAATAATTATATACACTATAAATTATTAGGTCATTTAATGTGCACAGATTCAAAAAAATTTAATTCCCATTATAATGGACTTATAATAAAATGGATTCTATCAATGGTTATTGTACACCATGTTGATTATAACAAAATTACTATTTACCAAAAGATTATAGTGACTAATTATAGTATGTTTGTTTATTAGTGAATATTTACCCATGCGATATTTAGTTGGTATTTATTTGGGGGGACATATCCCACTAAGCTAGTTATTGGATCCCTATAAATGTGATCAAATGAAAAAGAATCCTAGTTAATGTGGCCTTAGTGTTTTTCTTTGTTTCAGATCATAGTAAATATCAACCGATAGGGATAAGCATAAATAATTTCATATGATGTGTAATCCCATACAACATCGTTATATGGTATATGGCTCTTGTGAGAAGACATTCATGATAATGGGAAACGTGGATCAGTGAAGATGGTTGTTGATTTTATCTAGATTTTAGAAACATCCCTCATCTCATCATAACATAACACATTAGAATGAATTCGGTTTCAAAAAAATTATACATAATAAAATATCATAATAGTTATAGATCAACATAATGATTGTAGATTGTTTGATAAAATAACATCCTCATTTAATTATAATTACCCTTAAATGATGTTAACAGAGATGTACAATAATGGTAAAAAAGAATTTGAACATTTCTTTTAAAAAAATTTAAAATTTCCTTTTTATTTAGTAACATTTGAAAAACTAATTCCATAATATTTTGAAAAATAATTTCGTTTAAAATTAATATTTTTATATTAAATTTAAGCTTCAATGTGATGAACAATCATAAAAATGGGAAATTTAATAGGTGCGATAAACAGTAAAACAAATATAATGTTCCCATATCATGTAAATATATTTAAAACCCAATTTAGAAAAAAAATTAAAATATTATATTGAAACCCTTGATAGATAAATAAAAAAATAAATAATTGTATCATTAAACTACTATTGGATCAAATAACTGAACAATCCCTAAAATGTTTTCATGAAGATCAAAATTTATGAAAATGGGCATAGGCCTATTAGGAAATATATATGACTATTCATAACAAAATTTAATAATAATAATTTTAAATTTGCGGAAAATGGTATTATTAGATTATTTTTGTGTTTGAACCCTATGATTATAAAAAATAACTAGTTTAAAAGCTATGATACATTTAATTTAACTCATTATAAACTTATCATATGTAGTCTTGAAAGGAAACGAGATTATAATGTAAATCTCATAACTCATATCTTGTATTTTTTATACATGTTCAAACCTAATGAATAATAAACATATATAATGTATTCCTATATTTTAGAACCATATTAATACATAAAATAATATATATACTTTTTTTAAATTTGTATTATCCTTTTATTAATATTTTCGAAAAAAATATATAAGTGGATACAAAATTTTCCATCTTCCATTCATTTTTGAGTTCATTTTTTTGGTAAATTAAATATAGTAATGATATTATCATATATAAATTTATAATAATTAAATAATTCTAATAATTATTCATTATATAATGATCTAAAAAAATTTATATAAAATTGTGATGAAAAATGACTTGCATCACTTATTGGAAGTGACAATTTGTATATAAAAACAAGTGATAATTCCAAATTCCATTAAATATAATGAATGAGCGAGAAATAATAAATTCCTTTTCCATAATTATTATTATATTATAAATATAATATTTGATCATTAAATTATAAATTATTTCAGTAAATTTTAATAAAAATGAAAATCTAATCACTCTATTTCATTGATGTGGGAGTCCAAATGTAATACATAGGCAATGTTATTGTTTTACAATGATAGCATTGTAAAAATATTTAGAATATATTATAATTAATAATTATCATTAGGTCATAAATAAAAAATATGAACATTAAATCCCTAATAATATACATTCACTTAATCTGGTCATGTAAGATTATTCTTATCGTAGCATAGAGAAGAAAATCCACCGATACACACAATCATCAAATTCATTTTCATATGAACTATAAAATGTGTAAAATGGATTTCCCATAATAATAATAAATTACAAATTTATTTGTGAAATTTTATTGATTATTTTTTAGGGACTCATTATTTTTAGTCTATTATTAAGATGAAAAATCATTGAAAGAGTGTGTATAGATGATTACTTCTTCTTTGTGGTACCATATTAGGTTTACACACTATGCCATATTTGGGTGGCCTTACGGTAAGACTAGAAGCGTATGAAAAAATTTAAGGATGGTATGATGGGGTTTTATAGTGGTTTTCTGTGGTAAATGTCACAAATTCATTGAATAAGTTATGACTAGAGGATCCATTTAAAAGTGATGGGAGGAACACAGAAAGAATAACAAAAATGATTTAAATAATAAAAGGTATCATTATTGTTAGAGTGGTATAAAATGTATATTAAATTGAAATTAATATTGGAAAATTAAAAAAAATCAGAAAATAAATTTATTTCATGAAAAGTTTTCTTGATTATGGGAATCATTAAAACTAACCCCCATGTTAACTCATATTAACCTATTCCTCGGTATTTTTTTAACATTATTAATATTTTTCACAAAAAGAAATTAGTTTCATCATATTAAATTGTTTTAATTATTTTTATTCCAAATATCAAAAAACATTGACCATATATAATTTCAATAAGTGGGAGAAATTCAATTAAAAATATGAGTGACAAAGTCAACACAATGGTTTTTAGAGACAAGTATTATTTTGATAAAAATTCAAAATTTCGTTAATAATTGATTTGAAAAAATCTATATATATATGTTAAAATAATTTATTGAGTATATTCATTATATTCAAAAAATAATTCATTAATAGAGATTATTTAAATTTATTGTGATTAACAAAGATACTAGAGATTATTTTTTTTTGAAAAAAATATTTTCCTTTTCCCAATGAAATTATTTTATTTTCATTTAATAGAAATTAATAATAATGGAAATAATTTTTTATACATATAAAATATGTTTTTCCATAGATTAGTTGTCCCATTATTACACTCCAACCACATGTTTATTTAGAAATATGCACATTAAAAAATAATAATTCAACATTAAATCAATATACATTCAAAATATGTGTTGTGTGTAAAGAAATAACTCAATGAAATTAAATTTATGTATAGATAAATATGTCATAAAATATCATTTTGTAACATTATACTCATTTTATAATAAAATAATATTTTAATTTTCGTCACACTAATACACAAACATAGGATACATGTACCATATCAAATCTCTGAGTTCCTTTGTAGATTCTTCATATTTATGGGTTCAAAAAAAATGTTGAATAGATTTTTCTATTATAGACTAAAAATAATTATATATTAAAAAAATTATAAAATTAATATTCATTATTATACAGACCATGATCTAATGGTGTGACATTAATTTCTAGTAAATGTGATGTATTTTGTATGTACATCATGGATAGATAGACATGGAAATCAACATAAGAATAAAAAAGATTTAGATGAATTTCCAAGTGATAACCTAATATATAGATATGACAAAGATTTATATAGTACCATTATATATAGGATTATCTTCCCTCAAACACCCGAAAATTTAAAATTGTAACATATGTTTCATAGTATTTTTCACATGTAACACCAAGAACAAATGAACCAAAAAATATATACAACAGTTATAACCCAATCATTAAAGTAGAAAGTCTAAATAGTATTAAAAACTAATATATATATATATATTATATTCAGACTTGATAAAAATTATTGAAACATTGTAATTAATAATCAATAGAATTTCCGTAATGTAATTTTATTTTTTACGAATATGTTTTCATCAAAAAATGATGTTTTTTATTTGTATGAAAAAATATATTAATATTTTTATGGAAAAATTATAAATTTTAGTTGATTAAATTATATTCATTTTTTAAATAATCATAAAAAAATTTAATATTTGTGATGTTCTTGGATTTCATTGAAAATCTTTTTTTAATAAATAGTAAAAAATACCAATTTTTGTAAAACATTAACTCGATTTAAAAACATTATGATATTTCAAGGGTAGATAATGTTTTTAATATTATTTCAAGTAATATAAGGTTCACATAGATTTATTTAATCCATATTTTTACATTTTAATTATATTTACATTTTATTTTATGAGATGTTTATTTTGGGATTCAAAAATAATGTTTTCCTAAAAACTAATTTATAGTGGATAATGAATACTATTTTTAATAAAAAACCTATAAGGAGGTGTTTTTTAAATAAAATTTTGATATTAAAAATCATTAAATATTAATTTTGATCCATAAATTAAAATTATCCATCAAAAATTTAGAAAAACATTATACATCTAAAAAAATACATTTCTTAATACATGACGTATTCATTGCATATGTGGATTCATTATTATATTAAAATGTGCCACCTATGTTTGTAAAATTTAATAAAATTGATTAAATATATTTTATGAAAAATATTTATATTATATAATATTTTCATAAAATTTTATGGAAATTAATTGTTAAAATTATAATACATAGTTACTACGGTTAAGGTAAAAATTAGTCTACCAGGTGTTAAACTAAAATAGAAAGTGTTAAAGTTACCAAAAAAAAGACTACAATATATTTTATATCTAATTTTAGACCGTATAATGTATATTTATAAATAATTATCTATATTATATGTTTTCATAATGTGATAACCAAATGTATACTTTTTCATTTCAAAAATTCTATGTGTGTTAATAACCTTACCTATAAAAAGACACCCCAATAATATCTTCATCCCAACATAAAATCACATTGTATAGGAAAATAAGTACAGAAATTAAAACCTCAATTTCCCTACCGACATCATAAAATAATTTTAAATATTATAAATATATCATTTTAATTATTTTTGGAGATCTCTTAATGTGGTTTTCTGAAGAAGATGTATTATGAAAAAACAAGTGTTTTTATTTTATATCATCGTCAAACTCCATAAAATCATATTAAATTATCAATGTATAAACAATTATGTATCATAAAAATAATGAGATAAAATTATTTAATTCTTAAAACCTATATATTTCTCCCATTCAATAAATTTGGATATTAAATCATTATTTATGTCTCTAGCGGACTACAACATCATAAACCGATGTCATCCATTTTCCTTCATCGCATCAAAACTCAGGGTATAATGATGGATTTATTATATATATATATATATATTTAATAGTTTAAATATATGTATACTTATATAGTTATGATATAAAATATACCTTCTTAAATTCCATTTCATGGAGGGATACCAAAATGTCGCTCGTGTGTACGTTGGACAACAGCCTCATGAGCAGATGTGAATCATTTTTCAAAAATGATTTACATAGAATGTATTGCAATTAAATTAGATAAAAATATATGATAATAATGAAATAAATATGATATTAATTACATATTAATCGTAAATAAATAATAGTATATCAATTTCATTCCTAAAATGAATAATGACAACATCATTCATGTGTATGTGTGGAAAATTGTCTTTACAAAGAATCATGGATCTATTTTCATAACAAAATAACTTGGATGATATATATGTATACTTAAATAGATAATATTTTACATATTATTTTATTATCATTAGTTATGTATTACAAAGAATATACATAATTTCAATAATGATCAATGAAAATGGAAATGTTTCCTATGTGTATATATGGACTCCCATCTCAACAATTATAACATAGTTAATTTTTTGTATACATAATCTGTAATTATATTTAATTTATAATTTATTTATCAATATTATAATTATTCCATGATTATTATTTTTTATTTAATGAATGTATGACCACTTTGATAAAGGTCAACAAATCTATGATGTTTTTAAACGATGAACTGACCATTTGAGGTTGACTGTTTCATTAATTTATTATTCATTTCATGAATATGATTAGGATTTATGAATAAATTTGAGGTTGAATGTTTCATTAATTTTAATCTAGATATTACTAATGCAGTATGGTATTTTGTCTCAATTTTTTATTCATTTAAGAATTTTGTTATGTCGCTAATTGACCTTAAGTAGTGTATATACTAACACTATAATATTTTTTAATATTAATAATTTATATATCATTTAATTTTATTATTAAATTATAATTATTCCATTATAGTTATTTGAAATGAATGTCACCAATTAGTAATTAATTTCATAACTCTATTTTTTTAGTTGGGTTATACTACATATTTATTATATTTGAAATTTTATGAGTATAAATGAAAATAATTTTGATTATTGTATGTTTCATTTAATAATTTTTTATTTTGGTTTACATTTTATAAACATATTTATTTCGTTGATTAATTCTTCTAATTAGATGGTATGATTTTAAGGGATATTCATCTCAAATTATCAATATTTGTGGACTAATTTTATGAAAATTCCAATATTTAATTTTGAGGTTTATATAATTAGATTTTACTAGTTATTTCACGAAAATAATTAATTTTAATGATATTTATATTATTATCTTACTTCATTCATCCTTAAGTCCCATGATTATATTATTCCAAAATTGTGAAAGTGTTTATGTGACAATATATATTGTTTTTTAGATTATATATATTGATGATTCATTTGGATGAAATAACATCATATTATGTTATTGAAAAAAATATTTTTTAATTACAATCTAGATATTAATTTTTTATCATGTATAATTTCCATTTCCGACCTTCTTTATTAAAGAAAGATCAGGGAAGTCATTTTTAAGTTATATATATATTTTATTTTATTTTATATCATGTGTCATTATATTCAATGGACATGTTTTCAAAAAAAATTAAGAAAAATTAATTTACGAACATAATTAATTTCATAAATATAATTTTGATGGAATTTGGACTTATAATAAATATTTTAAAATATAATATTTATAATATTTTCAATATCATTCACTGTTTACACCCTTTTAGAAAATAAGAAGTAAAAAATTATTATTTTTACATTATAAAACGCGAATGGATTACTTTGTAACATGACCACTATTTTCATTTAATCATTATTCAAAAATTTAAATAAATTTTTTATTTAAATGTATTTTCAATTTTCTTTTGGAATATTTTGTTTTTAAATTTTTTTATGAAATGTAACTAATTTTAGTTTCCAAAATAATGTTTTTAATGAGATTTTCATCATAATTTCATTCATAAATATAGTCAAGCATTGATATTAAATATCATTTATTTGGGATAAAATAGAATCAAACCATCCGAGTTACGTAATTACATGAATTATGATTGTTCAAAACATATTTTTATTGGATCAGTTTGTTTTTTCTGGGTAGTTCATGTTTCAAATAGATTTATTTTTAAATTACTTATTTTATATGGGATAAGAATGTTTCAATGATATTTTAATTTATCCAATTTTCTCCATATGTAATTATAGATTAAATAGTATTTTTATATAATCCATTTACTTTTAATGGTCAAATATTGTTTGAATGTGATTTCACAGAAACCATTTCATTTCTAGGGGTTAATTATGTTATTTAATGAATAAGGCTTGTTTTTCGGGTTTTATGATTAAATGGAAGCTCTATAAACTATATTTATGGTGATTGTAATTTTTTTATGATAAAGGGTGAGCCCAGAAAAACATAAATGATTGGGGAATCAAAATAGATCATAGTGTCCAAAATAGCGATTTTAAGATTTTTTCATCCGGATAGCACCATGTGAGATTGATTTATCTAATATGATGATTTCACCCGTATAGTTTCATGTGATCCCAATAGAGATTTTATAATGGGTTCACAACGATAACAGTCTAATGCATTATGTAATGTCCATTATATTTAAATATTAGAATATGGTTTTTACCGGGGTGTATCTTATCTGGGTTTAACTAGGATCCAATTGAATATAATATGGGTTTTAAAATGGATATGAGGATATTGTTCCCAAAAATAATCAAATTTTATTAATTATATTTATGGCCATAAATATTTTTGGAGATAATGATTGATATAATATGGATCATAATTATAGATTTGCATGACACATTACATGTTGAAATACTTATTCAATATATTCATGTTTGATGATCCAGGTAATTTATGGGTATGAATATTCATAAGTTATGCTCATTCACAATTATTATTTCATCATAACCATTTTGTGATCTTATTCTCAGTGATGGAATCCAATTGTTAATTCTTATATTTACCATTACTTGGTATTTTTATATCGCTTATTAAGATTAATTTTCCAACAATTATCGATAATTATGTTAAATTGATTTCATCATGTAGTGTATCATTTGAAATGTTATGATAACCCAATGTGAAATATAATAATCTTGGTATAGTGGGCGATTACATTGATCATTATGATAATTTTTTTTAAGAATCAATGATGTTATGATTTTTTTAAAATTCTCAAAAAAATATATACCCAAAATATCATTGACAAATAAAGAGATCAAATATTTAATTTTTTTCAATGGTTTGGTTGGAAAAAATTACATCACCTTCATCGATATTAAATCCAGAAATGTTATGTTTTTGATTTCTACACCAAATCTAAGGGTAAAGGATTTGGGCTATTATAGTTGGCATTATAAGATGTTTTAGATAACATTTGTGATTAGTATGATTTAATGAGAGGTTATTTTAATGGTAAGGGATACCAATACAGTTCTATAAGATTAGTATTGATCTTATTTTGAATTTTTTAGACACCCCTTTTATGGTTTTAAGTGATGAGATTATAATGTCATTAATTAAAATTTTTGACAAGTTTTATTATGTTGAATTATATTTATTTATTCAGATTATCTAAATTTATGACTTCATTTTTTTTAATTTATGATATATGATATTGATAACCAATATTTTTATATGTATTTTGGATATTGTGTTATTTATGAGAACAGTTGTTGTACAATATATGATAACCATGATATTGAAAATTTATTTCATAACTAAGTGATTAGTGTTTCTTCATAAAAATATATCGTTAATTTTCTCTTGTAAGATGAAATCTATGATAAAACCATTAAGGCTAAAACATTATTTATATTTATTTATATTTAAATTAATTGGGCTAAAGTGTAATTTATTTATGAAATGATTTAATTTGAGATTGGGTATTACTGTGGGATTTTGTATATTAATAATATAAAAGTTCCTTAATTTGGAGAAAAATCATACCATATTATAAGCATTATGGTTTTTGATAATCTATAGTTATAGGAACATTATATTATTTATCCCTACTTAGTTTATTTGGTCATTTTTAATTTAATTTTCTGGCAGTAGAGAAGGAAAATGTTTCTCTTGAAGACACATCATTTGGGATAAAAATTGAGATTTTTGAAGGCATTGATTAATGGGTGAAGTTATTATTTTCAAGTATGTATATAACATTGTTATACTTTAATATATGTAAATGTATTACATTACTCTAGGAAATTTTTTTTGAAAACAAAATATCTGTTATTACTATCAACTCTGCTAATATTAATGATCTCTTTCACACCTCTTTGGTTTATGGTTTTCCAGTTATTATCCTCTTCATGATTATTCAATATTTTGGGATCAATGTTCTATGTTACACTATATCATTATTTTGGAATTATTCTTCTCTTCCATGTGAAAATATTTTCATCCCACCAATTTTTCTTATTTTAAAACATAGAATGTCTTCTTCAAGATTACCATCGTAGGTGCTTTTCAATATTTTAACAAGGATGTTTTATATATCTTTTTCATGTATTTTTTTTCAAAAAAAAATAATTTTCAATATTAAAATAGTTAATTAATAATCTAGTTACCATGTTTCTGAGAAAACTATAATTTTACTGGGGATGATATAACAGACTAATATTTTAGAAATGAAAAAAATGCCTGGCAGCATATCCAACATGCAAAATTTAGTTTAAAGGGCTTGTTAAATTCATAAATGTTATATTGGAGGGTATGTATAGTATTATATAATTTATGAAATATATATATATATATATATGTTCAAATTTATTTGTATATATAAATAATAAATAATTTCTTTGTTAGTAATCAATCAATTTCTAGTAATGTAATTTTATTTTTCTCAAATATATTATATTTAAAAATGATTTTCTATTTCTTTTCCATAAAAGTTAATATCTTTTATTTAGAAAACATCTAGAAAAATATTTTAAATAAAAAAATAATTTATGAAATTTTTAATAAATTTTTTTTTCAATGATATTTTGTATTTTTTCTGAAAATATTATGTTTGTTATTAAAATTTGAATACTACTAATTTTTTAAAAATATCATTTATCATCAAATACTTACATCATTACGTTGTACCATATTTTATTTTATATTATGTAACATAAAATAATTTATCTTTAGATATATCAAACCCACTTCAAATAAATTTTATCCATCTTTATATTATAAATTTTCATAAGATTATTTTTTGGTTTAAAAATAATTTTTATCAAAAAACATTTTTAATATCATTAATTTTCTTCCATATTAATTAAAAAACCTATAATGTGGAGTAATTTAAATAAATATTATAGATTATATATCACTAAATATTAATTTTTATTCGAACAATTGATATAACTAGTCATACTGTTAATATAAAATAATCATTTTTTGAACAATACACTTTTTGAAAACCCGATTTTTCACCATAGTAGTTAGTTTAATTTTTAATTGAAATTTCTCACATAAATTAATTATTATTATTGAATATGATTCTATATTTTTAATAATAATAACATATATTAAATTAGAAGGAAATATTAATTTTTTACTAAAACTAATCATGTAAATAAAAAATAATAATTACCATGGTAAAAGAAAAAGCAGGTTTACCAATGGGTTGAAAAATAATGAAATGATTTTCAATTTTCAAATATTTATTATATATATATATTTTAGACATATATTATCCTTAAAATTTATATATATCATGACTGAAACATTTTTTATTATTTTTTAGTTTAAAAAAATTAGGTCCAAATTCTTATTTTCTAATATTTAAGGTGTGTCACTTACCTCACATATAAAAGACCAAGCCATATTATCAACATTTCAAACAAAATAATCGATTTTGTGTCATAAAATAATTAGTAAATTGAATTATTATATTTAATTAGCACATCCATGATGCCTCAATTGAATATCAAAACAAGCATTATTAAAAATTTAGTGTTCTAATATAGAGGTTGTTTGAAGAAGACGTGTCACGCTTAACCGATCAATTTTATATTTTAATTATTCTTCCACCACCTTAATATATTTTTAAATTATTATTATATAGTAAAAATAGAATATCCTATTCTCTTATATTTCATTATTTTAATTTTATTTCCTAAATCCATGTCTCTTCCATCAAATGTGACATGAAAACATCATTGTTGACTACAACATACTACCTCCTCACGAAGTGATGTCATGTGTTTTCGATATTTTCCTGTCATTACATTTTATAATGATGTATTATATATATATATATATCAAAATTTTAAGATTTATTTCTTTTCAATTCTGATATAACATAATCCTTCTTAATTTTGATTCAGGGGGATACAATAATATATCTTGTGTGTATTACTGACTGCCACATAGAAGAGATAAGTTATTTATTTTTCCATAATGCATTACATGGATGTTAATAAGGGTAATTTATATGAATGAATGGGATCTAAATGATATAATGATGATATTTGTGACATATTTATCATTATTAAGATATAATATATCGTTTTACTTTATACATTGAAAAACGATAATGTAATTCACATGTACCTGTGGACTACCACCTCCATGAGGGGGTGTCACTTTTTTCATTCCTAAATCACATTGATGATATATCTGTGTATAATATCCAATTTAATATTGTATTTATGATATATTTTTTAATTTCCCATATTTTTCCTTGTGATATTTTTAAATATTATATGAAATTATTTCCAGAAAAGGATTTTCAACGGCATGAAATTTTGATGCCTAGTCTATCAAGAATAAAAGTGTGAAATAAATTAATCTTTTATATAGTGCATGATAGGTTTTCCTAAAAAAGTAGAATATCTTTTAAATAGGTGGATGAATTTTAAATATGAGGGAATCATTTGCTTTAGAGCCTCAACATTACCATTGGAAAGGCCTAACATAGATTATAGTGGGATAGGTGTAAATGTTACTTTTTTGACATTTTAAAATAAATAAAATAATTCGATTTGTTTATTTTATTTTAATGTTTCCACAACACACAGATGCATTATGTGTTTTAAAATGAGCATGATACAAGGGTGAGGCTCATAACTCGTGAAATCTCCCGAAAATCATCTAAAGCCTTAGAGTGGAGCCACCCTTCGCGAATTCTCGATGAACGATGACGAATGAAAACACATGGATCATTGTGAAGAAGGATAGGATGTCACAGATATTATAATAAAATCCAAATCTCATCGATGATCATAACAGGGGTTTTTATTTAAATTATTTTCCCTATTATTGGATTCAAATGGCAAACTGGGATCAACCGACGAACAGGTTGACCTGCAGATCATTCGTTCTTATGGGTGGCTCCTTTATCAGGTTTATTTTGGGGAATTAATCCATGCATGTTGGGTTCAATTTTATTTTGTCCATTTTATCCTACAAATATGAGATGATCAACATCATGAAGAATGAAATAATAGGTTCATTACTCAATTCACTGTGTGTATTTTTTCTTCTCATTTTCACCTCGGATTCTATATTTTCTTCATTGGGTTATGAACAATGGATTGTTGCATGTACATTTCATAATGAAAAGATCCCAAATTAGAGATCTGGCATCTTGATGACCTAGAGGAGTGGTATCGATGATGGAAGATGAGGTATTGACTCGGTTCAAGAGAAATTTATATTCAATTGTTATTCTTTCTTGTGGATTGGACATTGCTTTTGGGGCCAATCAAAGTCCCAAAAACAAAATAATTAGCTTCATGGTGTCTGGGAGACCTCAAACCGTGTTTTTCATAGTGATCGGTCAACCAGATCGGTGGATCGAAGATAACCAGAGGCTTATGGAAGAGGAAACATGATTATAGAAAATCAGGAAGAACATGTTGTGTTCACAAAAGAACACGACGTGTGGGGTTCACTCTATAGTGACTAGGATTTCACGACGTAGGAACTGATGAAACGATGTGTGAAAACAGTCTCATGATGTGTGGTTCATTATGTGGGACATAACATGTATATTGGACGATACACAAACATTTATCATATTACACTACATGTACTCCCCCACACGACTAGATAAGGATGGTTACATGGGTTACCCCATATACCGGTACAAGGGTTAACAGAATTGGGTTGAGGAAATTTTAGGAACATGACAAACATACATGAAGTATCCCCTGGATAGTAGGGGAAATCTTTTAATGCTCTTACACGTCGTGTATAAATATTTTTACATGATATTCTCTTTGACATTGCCTTGTGTACACGGTCAGTACCCAGGGTCATAGGAAATGATGTGTAACCATTATACATGTTTTGGACCTTTATTTACAGTGCTTGATCATCTTATCCATTGTTCCTTGGATAGGTTTTGAAACGGTTAGATCCTACATTTCTCTTTCCCCTAAAATTCATGTATCATTTCCATTTATAAGAGTATGATACCTTAAGTATGACCTTCTAGGAAGAGTCAATATCATCCCGAGAGGCCTAGAGTGAGATCCATAACCTATTCTTGAACCTAGGTAGAGTCAGTTATTTATGTGGACAATCCTAAGGGACATCGATCTTATACTTTTTAGGTGAAATTGGATTAGTCATGTTATATTCCATGGCTCGGAAACAGATCATCATCCATGTATTGTGATCTTTCTCCAATCAAGAGTGAGTTATCCTAGAATGAGTGCCTTTGTTCTCCCATCAGATCTATCAGGGCGTTGGTCTCACTCAATTACTTTCCTGATGAATAGTAATTCTTTGATGGACGTCATTAGAGCTATCAGACTCATGAGTGAGTTCTCCTAAATGATTTCTTTGTTGAAATCATCGAAATAAATCCCTAGGATGGGTATGTGGTCATTGAAACATACTTATAGACTATGGATCTGGGTTTCAAGTATATATGGATATGTTTCACTTGTAATATGTTTTGTAAAAATATACATTGTAGATATGACTATAAATTTACTTTGTGTATTTATTGTGGTTTCTTGGGGTGCTCAACTGATTATTGTAATACTCACCAATAAACGATCATTGCATACACATGTCATGTTTTGTGTCGACAAGAATCATTTTGGTGGAGTTGAGGGAATACGGAGACCAAAATGGGATTTTTGAGGATTCATATAGGCTTTGGTGTTCATACGACAAAGATTAGTAGTCCCAATACATATTTTATTCTTAAAGGATTGAATTTTTAGTTTTCAAATTATTTCTTTTCGTGGGGTTGTATTCTGTCCTAGTTTACATTTTGGACATCACATTCCATTGTACTCAGTTGGTTGGGTTTAGTTGTATGAATTCATTTTGGTCTATAGTGGGTTATACTTTTCATAATTTTTAGGTTTTAAGATGTGTGCATATGTGAAAGTACTTATGAAATGACTCCAATGTAAGTTATATTCCTTCTCGGTGCTAGTCACCAACCACTGAACTATTGGAGGCGGGATTGGGGAGTCGTGGTGTGGGTCCAACAAGGAAGAGTTGTGTCAGAGTGGTATCATAGGCTGGTTGGTTCTACATTAGAACCAAGAGACTATGACATTGGTTTGGGAAACATTGATATGTGTTTCAAGCTCTTATATTAGGCCGAGGACAACATTTTGGGGGTTGGTGGATGATGTATCCATACACCGGGACACTAATAAACTTATTTTCGACTCGGTACATGAGACCACTAGATTTTGGGGAACGATATAATTTTACATGCCTCATATAAGAATGGGGTTTGTTTTATATGTCGTTTTGTGTATACTATCCTGATATACTCATTGAACATGCTACATTCAGTTTCCTTACAGGAAGCCTCGATGATGAATAAGCACTAGGATTCAGCAACTCGATCGTGAGGATGACCCCCTCACAAATGAGGCATCGATTTAGGGACCACTTCCCTATAAATTTCCTCTAGGTGGTGCACTTTCTTTTCCACCAATTGTAGAGAATCACATGCAACATTTAGTGATGACATATGAAGAGGTAAGTCTAAGCGTGCTCCATGAGTTTTATAGAAAAAGAATCCTCAGGTTCTAAGGTGATCCCAACCCTCATGAAGCAGAAGACTAGCATGAGGTGGGGACCATTGATTTCCATTTAGTGAGGACACCAGTGGACCAGATGGTGATCCTAGGGGTGAGTGTTCTTCATGGTATGTCAGGATAATGGTGGAATTTTAACATTAATACTCATGATGAAGAGATAGTATCATAGATGGAGTTTGAGAGACTCATTAGGGGAGGAGTTCTTTTTAGTTACACTGAGAGAAGTGCGTATTCAAGAGATTATCTAGATCCAAGAGGTAAGTTTAACTATGGATGAATATTCATTGAGTTTCACCATCCTTGCTAGGTACACTATGGATATGGTTAAAGAGGAGTAAAATAGATCTCAAACCTTCGAGCAAGGTATACAACATGACATTTGAGATACTGTAGTACTTATATGCATGTCGACTTATGTAGGAGTGATAAAGTGAGATTTGGTTGTGGAGAGCTTATTGGTTGTCAATAGATAGCCATGGTAGTGAGTAGTTGATAGACCAGTGTAGAGACATGGGGATTAGGGAACTGGAATCAGGCTTAGAGATCCGGATGTGGGAGTTGTCACAAGAGAATCAAAGATAGGGGATCTGTAGTTTAGGGCTCTCAGTATAGATCTAGTCAACCTATAAAATGGATATTTTACTAATGTGATGACATGGGACATCTACCTAGAGAATTCCTAACTCATCAATTTGCTGATAGGGAGGTGATGGATGGACCACTAAGGCAGAGGCAATGAGTTTAGCAGGAATATCCCTTATCAAAGTGCTGTGGAAGAGAAGCAGGGATAGCAGTATGAGGTTTAAGATGCTTCTACTTACTTCTACAACCACCCAAAGTAGTTATTCATCATAAAATAGAGCTAGATGACATGGGTGGGTGAATCTACATGGGTCTAGGTGTATGACCTAGGTACAAAAGGGATGATCAGACATATTATCTTTGTCTTTTATACTATAGATTCTATACATATAGACTTGCAGTTCAATTTATTCTTTCCATGCCACATGTCTTGGGAAAAAACTTCAAATACTAGTAGAGTTATTGAGTCAACCCAAACATATGGAGACACCAATGGTATGAAACTGGATGATCACAAATATTTTCTGACAGTGTGATCATACCCATGTACATGAGAGTTTTGGTTGGAATCTTTTGGTGGTAGCATCTAGGCCTTACGATTTCATTTTTTGGTATGGATTGGATATCTTTGGTCCATGTCAATATCATATTATTTAGGAAAATAGTGTGGTGTTTCCATATTGATGGAATGATTTTTTCCTTTTTCGTTGAAAATAAAACCCAAGAAGAACAGAATGGCATCCTACTTTGGAGGGTGTAGCTGATCACTCATGATTTTGTTATCCTTACCCATGGAGAATAGATGTTGTGATCTTTCAGTTCCTAGCAGCGGTGGCAGAGTATGAGGACATATTTCCAGATGATACTATAGGATTACCACCTCAACGGGACATCAACTTATGCATTGACTTAACCCCTAGGATGACACCGATATACCAACTAGCTTATCATGTAGCTCCCATAGAGCTTTAAGCTCTAAGGGTGCAGATGGGTGATTTTTAGGGGATGGGATTTTTAAGCCCCAATGATTCACCTTGGGAAGCCCTAGTTTTATTTAATTAGAAGGAATATAATATTTTTAGGATTTAAAATGTTTTTCAGTACCTGATCGAGGTAACAGTTAAGAACAAGTATCCACTACCAAGGATAGATAATATGTTCATCCGGCTAAGAGGGGAACATTGGTTCTCAAAAGTTGACCTTCGATCAGGTTACCACCAGTTGCAACTACGATACAAGGATATACTAATGATGGATTTATGAAGCTACTATAGTCATTAAAAGTATGTGGTGATGCCTTTTGGAAAGATAAATTCCCCTACAATGCTCATGGGTCTTATAAACTAGATCATTCTGTCGTACATAGACTGGTTCACAGTGGTCTTCATCGAAGGCATCCTTCTGTACTCAGCTTTAGTGTGGGAGCTTGTGTGACACCATTAGATGGTTTTAGATGTACTCTGAGAGAACCCTATTTATGTGAATCACTTTATGTGACATTTCAAGATATATGAGTTCACCTTTTTCGTAAATTTAATCTCATCAGATAGAGTAGTAGTGGACCCATCCAAGATCGAGGTGGTGTTAGAATTGGTGTCACCTCGTAGCGTGACAGAGGTGTAGAACATTATTATGTTGACAGGATACTTCCATAAATTTATTCTTGATTTTTCCTAGAAAGAAGCATTGATTTCATCCATGACCTTAAAGGGGTATCCTTTTGTTTAGATGCAGATGTGCTTGTAGGCTTTCCAGTAGTTGAGACAGAGTTTGACGAGCACACAAATCATGAGATTTATAGAAGTGGGTGTCGAATACAATGTTTTCAGCGACACATTATGGAATGTGCATGGGTGTGTCTGGATGAAAATATAGGTGGTTATTGCCTGTGGTTTTAGTCTGCTATGGCTAACAGAGAAGAACTACATGACCCATTATCTTATGTTGGCAGTGTTAGTATTCTCGTTGAATATTCGGTGACACTACCTGATGGGTGAAGATTTTATTATTATCTCTGACCACAAGAACCTCAAGTACACCATCATGCAGAAGGATCTAAATCATATTAAGGGGCTATGGATAGAGTTCTTCTAGGATTAGGAATTTGAGATAGTTTATACTCATAAAAAGGGGAATATTTTCGAATATTCTCTCATTCATAGATTGAGATCACAACAGGTGATCAAGGTGCTAGAGTAGTTGGCCTCGCTATAGTCATCCATCATGGATAAACATAATTCATCATAACTTCAGTAGATTGTTGTCACCCCTCCATTCTTGTTATGAGCTAGGTAGGCATTGAAAAGGGACGTTGACTGTGAGACATTATGTGCCCATTTATCCATAAGACAAGATCCTGATGTGTATTTTCATGATGGGGAGAACATCACCCTTTTTAGAGGATGAATGGTTGTGCCAGGGTAGTTTTGAGAGGATTTTATAAGGGTATTTCATACATACCCCATGATGTTATATCATTTAGTGAAAGAATAAACAAAAACATCTGATGTTAGTTCTGGTGGACATGTATGATGAAGGCAGTAGCATAGCTCGTTTCATGATGCCTTAGGTTCTAGTAGGTGGAGGATGAGAATCAAGTTCCAGTTGGGTTGCATCACCCATGAATGTTTTTGAGAGGATGTGGGATGTAATATTGATGTACTTCGTGACATGAAAAGCGTGAATTTCTAGGGGAAAAAATTCCATTCAGTTTATCATTGAATGTCTTAACATGTCATCCCACTTCTAAGCTATCGTGGATTAGATTTCGATAGAGGGATTGGGAAAACTATTATTGTAAGAGATAGATTGCATCATGATATCCCATCAATCATAGTCTCATATCATGATGCTCATTTAACATATAATATGTGGAAGGGAATTCAATATGCGTTTTTGAATCAGCTATGTTTGATCACAAAAATGAATCCCAAAAGAGATGTTTATCTTGAGAGAACCATTCTAGTTCTCGAGGATATATATTGGTCATGTATCATGAATTTTGGTTGTAGTTGGGATGACCACCTTCCACTGGTACTATTTGTGTATAGAAAAAACTACTACTCCACCATCAGTATGGAACCATTTTAGGATTTATATGGGCGGCCCTACCGGTCACCGCTTTGTCGGACCGACCACAGAGAGTATGCTCTAATAGGTCTGGTGTTTGTGAAAGCTACCACCGAGAAGTTGCAGATCATCTAGGAGTATATGAAGGCTACACATATCTAGCATAATTATTATGATGACAGGTGAAAAATACATCTATAGTTCGAGGAGGGAGACCATGTATTCTTTCGGGTCTCACCTTGTCAGGTGTTATAGAGATTTTGTTGGGGAGGAAATTTGTCTCCGATGTTCATCATCCATTTTCTGATACTGTGCATAGTAGGAAATGTGACATACAACTTATTTCTACGACTACAGTTGCACTGGGTACATGATGTCTTCCACATGTCATGGATGAGGAGGAACGTGCATGAACCATCACTATTCATTGATGGGGGAAAGGTGGACATTAAGGATTGAGCGACCTTCACAGAGTACATGGTAGAGATCATGGATAGATATAAGAGGATCCTTTGTGGTGACTGATTCCCCTATTTTTTGCCTGGTTGAAGCATGTTAATATTTAGGAAAGCACGTGGGAGTGGGAGTATCAGAATCATGCACAGTAAATACTTTTTTCAGAGTATCCTTTTGTTTTTAATTTTTGGAGATGTAAAATCCCTACTATGGTGATAATGTAATGTCTCAGAATTTTTAGTGTGTTAATTTTATATGTTATATAGAATTATTTCAAGAACTGGATATGAGACAACATATGATTCCAAGACTCAGAGTTCCTAAAATAATTGTTTGAAATAAATTAAACTTTTAAATTGCGGGTGAGGAGTTTTCCTAAAAAAGATAAATAACTTTTAAAGGGTTTCTTAGATTTGAAATCGGAGGGAACTAGTGCACTTAGAGAAAAATAATTACATTTTTAGACTCATAATATTGAAAGACAAGAGTCAGCTAAAAAAGTTAATTTTTAAATGTATTAAAAGAAATTAAATAAATTTAATAGATTATTTAATTTTAACATTTTTATAACACGGTGACATGTTATGTGGTTTTAAATGAAATGGATTCCAGGGTTATGATCATAACACTAGAAATCTCTCTAACATCCTCTAGATCATTTGAGAGGAGCCACCCTTGGGAAATTCTCAACAAAAGAAGATGAACGACAGTGCTTGGATCATTGTACGATAAGATCATTTCTCCCCTAAGATGGAAGGAAATCAACCACTCATCGATGATTGAGGTAGGGGTAGTTATTTCAATTATTTTCCTTGTTCTTGGATGTCAATGAAGAACACATATTTACCCATGAATAGGTTGACCTGTAGATCATTGGTTCTTATGTGAGGGTATTTAATCTGGTTTATTTTAGGGAATCAATCCATGCATGTTTAGTTTAAGTTTATTTTACCCATTTAATTAAACTAATGAGCGAAGATCAAATCCATGAAGAATGATGGTGTAAATTCATTCCTCACTTAGTTGGGTGGATTTCTTCATCCCCTTTTACCCCATGTTCATCACAGGGCTATGATGAACGGATTGTTTCACGTCTATTTCATAACACAATGATCCCAAATTGGAGACCTGACATTGTGATGACCCAACAATGATGATATAATGATGGAATCAGGAAAATAAACTAGTTTATAGAGAAATCATTCGTCAAGATTTTTTTTGTGTGGGTGGATCAAAAAATGTTTTTAGGGATGATTGGAGGAATGAAACCAATAAAATCCTCTTCGTGGTGTCAGGGACACCTCGAACCTTGATTTTCATAGTGATCAGGCGGGTGGATTGGCATATTAATGATAAATAGAGGCATGTTGAGGAGGAACCACGATTATGAAAAAATGCGAAGAACATGACATGTTCTCTGATGAACACACTGTGTGGGGTAGACTCAACAACGGCTAGGTTTTTGAAAAACAAGAAGTGATTACATGGGGTGTGTAAATATTCACATGGTATCTGAGTCGTTACACTAGACTCGAAAAGTATCCAGGATGATACACAGAAACGAGGTGGAGTACATAGAATGCACTCCACCACACGACCAGACGAGAACAGTTAGGGGGTGCCCCATGTACCAGTGCGCAGGTTGGAAGACCTGAAATGAATAAGTTCATGGGAACATGACCAGTGTACATCGATCATTCCCTCGATAGTAGGACACAATGTGTCATGCTCTTATATATACTGTATATCTCTTTCATCACGAGATGTTGTTCGATACACGCTATTGTGCACAGGCAGTACTCAGGGTCATAAGACACGACATGTGACCTTTTTACACATCATTTCTATTTTTGTACATTTCTTGTTCTTTTTTTCCATCATTAATTGGATATGTTATTATGGGTTAGTCCCCCTTTGGTAGTTACCTTGACGGTCAAGTACCATTTCAATCTAAAATAGTATAATAACTTTACCTGGACAATCTGAAGTGATTCATAAAAATTTGAGAGGCCTGAAGGAAGATTCTTTACCCATTCTTGACCTTATGCAGAGTCAGGTTTCAAAATGACCAATCTAATTGAACACTGATACTCTAAATTTATGATGAATCTCGATGAGTCTTGGTTAACACCAAGGCCATGAAAATAATCCTCATCTATGTATCATGATCATTACCTACTCAATAGTGAGTTCTCCTGAAATGAGTTCTTCTACTCACTCTTCAGATCTATTAGTTTGTTCATCTCTCTCTCTGGGATTTCCCTGATGAAATGTACTTCATGGAAAGATGTCATCTGAGCTCTCAGACTTAGATTTAAGTTCTCCTGGATCAGTGCTTGATGTAAATATCTGATATGAATCCCTAGCATGGGTATGCAGCCGTTGTGACATACCGATAGACTATGTGTCAGGGTTTCATATATATAAGGTTATGTTCTTCATGTTAAAAGTTAGGTAGAAATATACTGTGTAGAGCATAATATATCTTTACATTGTATTGATTGTGGATTGTGGGGGGGGGGGGTCACCTACTACATATTATTATACTGACACCTACATAGGATTTTCTCACCTGTGTCATGTCTTGTGCATACGAACAGAATTTGGATGTAGTCCAGGGTGGACCAAGACCAGAACAATCTTCGGGATATTCCATAATGTTTGAGATGTTTCTAATGTTACGAGAAGAAGACTGAGTCACTATTTAATTCTTAATGGTTGGAATTTAATGTTTGTAGACACTTTCTATTGGTGGGATTGTATTGTGGCCAAGTTTACATTCCACACATTTCATTTTATTGTACTTTATTGGTTGGATTTAGTTGTACAAATTATTTTTATTCCCTAGTTGTTTTCACTTTTCAACATTAGTGGGCTTGGATGTGTGTGTGTGTGTGTGTGAATAGGTACGTAAGAAATGCCTGCCTTATTAGTGGCATGCTTACTCTGTGCAAGTCCCGAGCCACTAGAATATTGGAGCTAGGCATGGGGAGTCACAATGTAGGCCCCACTGGGATGGGTCATGACATTTTTGTCATTATTTTTTTAAATGAGCAATATATATGTGTATTACATAATGATCATTGGATAAGGGAATAATTACTCATTTGTACATAATTCCTACTACCTTAATGAATAAAACATCATTAATTTTTAATTACCATCATCCGTTATTGGTTTTAATAGTATAATAAATATACTAATATTATGAAAATTTTATGTTTATTATTATATAGATGTTGAAACATTGAAAAACAATTTTTGTTTTATACACCTAATACATTTTCATGGAATTAAATGAACAACCTCACAACACTCGTATTGGTGTTTACTGATTATGTATTTGAATAAGCGCATAAAAAATAAATAAACTAAGTTATTCAAGAATAATATATTAATCCAAAAAATAGTTATTAAGAAATAAAATAAATAATATAAGAATATTATATTTATTTTAAAATACATATTATGATGTTTGATTATATTGTATGGATTTTATCATATCAAATTTTATTTATGTGAAATGAATTCCATATTCCCCCCTTTTTAATTTTCTGTATATATTGTAATGATCGTGGATAATAAACCCTAGAAATTTTAACATTTTTATTAATAATTATTATATTACCTAGACACATTCCAAAAGACCGTAATAGTTTATTTTCTTTGGAAACATAGAACAAAACCAATAGACCATAGGTATATAACATCATCTCCAACTATAATCTTCATAATGATAACCATTATTATACATAGAATACATTGTACATATATTCACTAATTTGGTAATAGAAACATAATAAATGGTGATTTTAGAATCTCAGTAATGGTAAAAAGGGTGATACATAATCATAACATGAACATAAGTGTATAAGAACATGAGGATAACATTTAGGAATCGTACCTTGATTATAAGATATCATAATAATGAGTAATGGATGAATGCATGTAAGGTCACGAGACATGAATCATAAGGTAATGATATAAAATTCACCATTGGAGCATAAAAGTTTCTGAAGACATTGATTTTTGGCATACACATAACCATGGAAAATCACTTTCATATTTTTCAAGTCATACTGTCAAGTCTATCGTAGTACACAATGTCCATTATTATACAATGATCGATCCTCATTCCATATCAATCTTAATATAATGAGTTCAATTAAAATTATAGCATTGTCTTAATGTATCATCTCCACTCAGTATCATAGGCATATATATCAAAAAAGATATATAAATGTTCACCCAATGCATTCAATGAATATATTAGTCCCACCCATATCATAATTAAAATGATATTTATTTTTTCCTAAATATCAAAAAAATTCATTATATAATAATCCAGGAAATTAAATGGTACAAAAAACATTTATTCATAGTATAGCCATTTCAAATAGATTGGATTCATAAAAACATCATCAAATAAAAACCAAGGAAATTTGTATGGTTTAGTAAGTGTTTCCTCTTGTTTTAACCCATAGATGTGAAATGATTTTCTTAAACATCATCCTATAAAACACAACCCATTCAGAGATATAATATGTATGGTATCCTAGGATCGTGTTACTGGTAATGAATATATAACAACAACTAATGTAATCTTAGATGGAAAATACATGGGACATTATATTTTAAATTGTTCTTGAGGAAAATATCATTTCTACTTTGGAAAAATATTTTTAAAATAAAAAACATTTCAAAAATCATTGATAATTATTTTGAGAACATGTTAATGATGATTCAATTCAATTATTTTTCATGGTGTTGGAAATTCTATGAATGTTGCACATGATAATATGATAATTCTATTCACATTTTCCATAAAATACATATTGTCATTGATCTATATAATGACATTAACATTCCATTTAAATCTTTTTAGTAAAAAGTTATACGTGGTTGATTATAAATTTTTTATAACATTTTTTATATAAAATAGATTTCCTACTAACGATATTAAAAAATAATGATTTTTTTAAAAAACTATTGTCGTTATTATAAAAAGTACTAATGTTTAGAAAAACGATACCATTATGTCCAGAACCATCCAAGATTCCTTTTTAACTAGATGAAAAAGTCTTCACAAGGTGGTGGAGTATACCCTTCATTCGGATCTATGATCCTTCCTTTCGTATGATTCCAATATTTTTTGCTACTAATAGGTGTTTCCAATTTTAATTGAAGTGTAATCGTCCAACATATCCCCACCCGACCAGATCAGAGTAATTAACGATGTCCAACCCTGGTTTGAAATAATTCACACGCGGCCGTCAGCTTTCCCAAAATAAGGGAATATCTTCTGCCAACTCCAACTCAAGAAGAAGAAGGAATCCGCCAATAGATAGGGAAGTTTGGTAGGGAGCATCATGTTGGCTTTGGAACGGAAGCATGGTAATAGAATTTTGTAGACATTGTTTGGGTCATCCTATTTGTCTCTGTATATTGGTGGGGTGGTCGAGGGTTATCATAACTACTAAAATACACTTCTCGAACACTATAACAGTAGAGTACTATCCATAATTGGTTTTTGGAATTGGAGAATTTAGGTGATCTGCTCAAATACACTAGGTCAATAGAGAAAATGGAAGTGGTGGTTTTCATAAACAAGGTCGATTCAATGGTTGTAGGACTCAAACCCTCGCTTTTTCAATTATCCACATAAACAATGGAGGAAAGGAAAAGAAGTTGGAATGAAAATAGGAAAAATCCATAGGGAGAACTATAAATGAAGAAAAAAAGGTATGTAAATATAAATTCATTCCATAAATTAAAATAAAATAAGTTAAAAACCCATATACTGGTATACACAACTCTCCAAGACCAAGGAAAAAAAATAAGAACCACCATAGTGTGGATATATACCCTTCCTGGATCCTAGATGATGATAATATACAAACACTCGAATGAAATAGTTAAGTTGGAGATTAAATCCTAGTTGGGAATCATACAGGATTCCATAATAAATTGAAACAATTAACTAACCCTATAAATATTGCAGTTTAAAATAAACATATATGGCCATTCAGAAACATATTTAACACAAGTGATGATTCAAATTTAAAATTATGGAAACACCTTAAAAAATGTCTTGACAATTATTTTACATAAAAGAGTTAATATAAATTAGTAAAGCATGTGTAAAATAGTTTTCAAAAAAATATTCTTATATTTCAAATAAAAACGAATGTAAACTATTGAAAGTTACAAATGGATTTGTAGTTCTAGGAAATGGGACTCTCTAACATTCAAATAGTTATTGTTGCAATATATGTTCAAATTTACTTCAAAACATGGTCATAGAAGACTCATTACCATCCCATATACGATGTGGCATGTCACATTTTTATTGTTAGTGTTGTAATGAATAAATTGAGTGTTGTCCTAAATTACTCAATAATTATCTATTATAGAATGGTTTATAATAATAATCATAAATAATAAAAAAATTTTAAAAATATTTACAATAAATTTCAACGCATTATTTGATTTCAAATATGACCATTTTCCATTTAAAAAACATGATTTCAATCAATTCATGTGGTTTTAATGACAAAAACAAGGTTTATATAAAAACCATTTAAGAATTTTTTTTAAATATGAATTTGAACTAAATTTCATCAAATTAATTTATAAAATTTAACTAAAAATTTTAAATTTCACATATTTAAATAAATTTAAAAAACAAACCACAATTCAATAAAAATGGGATATTTTCCAATTTTTGACAAATCAAATCAAACTTCCCAGTCCACTAAATAAAGATTTTTAACAATCATATTGAAGGAATATGAATTATATCATTAAATTTAATCAAAAATAATAAATTTATGGTCAATAAAATTAGATATCTAAAACGTAACCACATTCCTCAAGTTTCGGAGCTTACAAAATACAAATCCCTAATTTGGAAACTCCAATGAAGAATATCTGAAATGTAGCTATGAGAATTAAACCTATATTCCTGATCTTAACCAATGTGTATTAGATCCTCCAAAAATATAGAGATCTATGTTAACATATGTAGGAAATAGGAGAGAGTGGGAGGAAAGAATGGGAAGAGGAAACATATTTGTAAGAGATCAAATATCATTATCCTAGATTTGAATCACTTCTACAGGGATATAGATTAGAAAAAAATAAACTCTGAAGTTCCTCCAATTATGGTAAAATATTAATAGGTTAGTAAAATCCCATCAGGAAAATAAAATTAGTGTTTTAGGTTTTGAAAGTATTTTTTAGATTAATAAAATCACATACACATGGGTAGGTGGGTACAATTTCATAGTATTAAAAACAAAGCACTCTAAAAGAGGACTCATTTTTTCAATGGTTCATGGATTTAACTAATTGAGTACATAGTTTCTTATACTACATTAAGGCTATCAAAACCCATTCTATGTCAGTTTTCATGGTTTCCAATATGAGGTCACACAGTTTTGGAAAACAATGCGCCAAAGCTGTACAACCTAGAGACATTCAATAATTCATAAACATCTTCTAAAATATCCTTAAATGAAATAAAAATAGAGAATGATCAAAATATGGGTCTAGTAATACCTTAATATGGTAACTCAATGTTATAACATCACAAAAATCAAAAAATTATGTCCCCATAATGCCTTTTAAGATGTATCAAAGTGAAAAAGATAGGTCCACTCATCTATCATTACTTCCTTACTCTCCCAAATATATTAAGTATCAGTATCATGACTCAATATCACTGAAAATAGGTATATACATACCATTAATTACATTATTTGGAGAAAAAATTATCCAATCGTGATGCACAATCACGAATAAATCAGGTTCGACATCATGATCCCTCTAGATTAGAACATGAGATGAATCTGAAAGATTATTTTATTTGTAGTACATGGATATGTTATGTATTGATTTCGTCCTTGGAGGATGTTCTAAATTATAATCATACGTCTCCACCAGGTGAAGAAAATCAAAATGTCCCTCAAAATGAGGATAATGTTTCCTGTAATGACCCAAACATTAATTAATAAAAATTACTATTGATATAATTAATTGTGTTTTTGTGTAAAATGGTTATTCAATAAATTGAATTCCTTGGTATTATTTTTTATATTATAAAATAATTTTAAGAATTGTTACCATTTCTATTATAGGTGTTGAACAGTGATCACATGATTAGTATAAATCCAATTTATTCATACAAATGAAGTGATTGCCTTATCTAGTATAATTTCTCCATAAAAATCCAATTTTTTGGGTCTCGAAAAGGAGTTATAATGAATGGAATTTTCTCTTGACCATGACCAAGCCGAGCTTCAACGCGTTAATCTTGAATGTATCCTTCTATGGGAGAAGTGGATGATAATAGATATTACCACTCGAGCACTGTAATCTGAGCCACCCCATGTGTCTATCACCGTCGCACACCTTACCTTTAGGTCTTATGAGGCTGTTATAAGGGGATATGTAATAGGACCCTTGCACTGTGATTAAGTACATTAATTTTCGTGTAGAATAATGAATATACATTCATTTTATTATTTCTACTTTGAGCACAAATAATATTTCTTTTAAACTTAAATTAAGAGATCAATTTTTATGAAATAATCAAATTTTTAATTAAATAATATTTTAATAAAATATTATTACTAAATTACTTTATATTAAAGATAAATTATCGATTAACTTTTTTGAATACAATTGAATGTTTTACTAATGGTTGAAATTTGTTTTTTATCAAAACACATGAACTTATTATAAATGTTGGTTTTTAATTTTAAAGTATATATTCACATATTTATAAATTTATTTTTATAAAATGATTATTACTTTTGGATTCATGATATTGAAATTATCTAACTTGGAAATTTTTATAATTTTATAAGATAGTGGAATTTTTGGTTAAAAATTTAATACCATATATATATAGATATAATATACTAAATGACATCATAATTTCCCAATAGTGATTTAATAAAATACTATAAAAAGATTTTTATAATGATATATGTTTTACTTATAAAATAATTCTATTTTTTGTCTTGTTTTATTTATTTTACAAAGCCTTAGTGGATCCACAAATACTTATAAAAATTTAATCATTTTTGAAATAATTCCATTCAGAATGTGACTCACATCAACATAATCAAGCCTACTATTCTAATATGATAGGCCATTGGCCTTATAAAATAATAATTTACCATTAATCCTTCAAAAAAATCATGGTCAAAACCCTGGGATGTTTTGTGGTTTTTGATTAGTTTAATGTGTGGTGCCCCAAACCAAAATAATAAAAATTTTCCTCTCCCTTCCTATATAAACCCACTCAATCTCCAATTTATCTTCCCTAAAAAAATTTTATCTCAACAAAACCATGCCATACACTCTCTATAATATTTCCAAGGATCACCAAACTCCCATTAATCCCCTAATATGATTCTGTCAAGCCTTCGAGATCACACTTCTAAGTATGGGATTTCATTCTTTCTCATTATTGTCCAAATATATTTCTGTTGTTATTGCACTTTTACATTCAATTAAAAATTTTGTGGTATGATTTAAAATGTACCATATACATAACTCATTATGTTTTAATGATCATATACCCATTAACCTCTCATTAATACCTCCCATGTACACATGTTATCATGGAGAAATTCGGTAAGGGATTTCATCCTTTCACATTTTTGTCCAAGTATCATTAGGTTGATTTCCCCATTTATTTTTAAATAAAATTATGGAGTGTGATTTAAAAACACTATAATACATCCGTCATTATGTTTTAATGATGATATACCTCTTTCTCCCTCATTAATCCCTCACATGTACACTAGTTAACATGCAAGAATTTTGTAAGAGTAGTTCCATTTCTCCTCTTCTTCAAGTTTCATTATTATGTTATGCATTATATTTCAAAAATACATGTGTTGGGATATGTATATATATGACCCAATTAAATTCCATTTTTTTTACATATGAAGATATTCCACTTTCTCTATCATCAGCCATTTTTAGGAATTTTATTTCACACCATTATTCTGCCGAAATTTCACTGTGATTATCCAAGACAAAATCATTATGTAGTGAATACCATACCCATTCTCAATCAAGGGTATTCACCTTTATGCACATATATGCATTGAATAGTAATTACATGTATATATTCTACATTCATTAGTTTTTTAACATCTTCTGATGTTGAATGATTCCGTCTTATATGATCCATGTAACACACTTATGCATGGAATGAAATAATTAAGAAGCGTGCACCCTAATAGCGCTCCAATGCATTGGGTAATGATTCTTATCATGATAGGTCAAGTGAAATGACGTTTTACTCATGCTTATTCTTGTATAATTAGGGTCAAATATGTCTATATGTGCAATGAGCCTTGGATCATGCTAATATTATGTTAAATGTTGTTTCCATATTTCAATGTTATGACAATAATGCTATATCATGACACTATATTCTAGTTTCTCTTCTTCTACAATTGATATAACTATTTAATAACATATACTATATTATTCATGTTATTACTTTTTAACTCCCTTAGTGAGATTTACAGATCACCCATTTCTTATGCTTGTCTTCATCTTATCCCATGCAATGCTAAGAACGAAGGAAAGTTATGGTCATGTAAACTAAGTGGTCAATAAAGAAGTTTTGATTTGTGTTATATTTTAATATGTAATGTTACTAATTAAAAAATACACTAGACCACTCGATCATCATAGTTTTCTTAAGGTAATATTTATGTAATAAATCATGTTTAAGTGTGTAATAAAGAAAAGGGTTATTATAGTTGGTATGAGATGATAGGTTTAGTTATTTTTAGGATTATTATTTGAAAAACCATAGTGAAAGTATGAGGGATAAGACTATGTATAAGAAAAACATCCCTAAATTATTGTTAGTATTACTTAAGTGTTTTATAATGAAAATACATCCCTCTCTTGATTCGAGCTGGTAGAGGAGACTCTAGCATCGATGTATCTTAGGGTAAAACCCGAAAACACTTCTTTGAGATAGACTCAAACAGGAATTGGTGCATGACAATGGGGCTTTCTCCACTCTTGGTTAAGCCAATCATGGGAGATATTCTTTGGTAAATTCATAATCTTCATATGAACCATTATTAAGGGAATAAAAAAATTACCCCTAATAAAATATGTAGGTAAGTAGATCATTGATAACATAGCCTGAAGTCTACAAGTTAAAGAAAAACATTTAATTTATTGGTTATCCATTTATTTCATTTGATTCCCATATATGTGTTACCAATAAATTTCCTTTTATTCTAGCCAAAATATGGTATTAGGAAGACTCCGACTAAAAAATTGTGTGACGATCAATGTGATGATTGTTCTAATGAGATGCCCAATATTATGAGAGAAGGAATCACAGACTTTTTCTTGATACTCTCCCAGTTAACCGATGTTGGGAATAGAAACATGGGTCAAGTGTAACATTCAACACCCCTAATAAATAACAAACCATAATCTAGAGCTTCATGAGACAAAGGCCTCCTAATTTTAATAGATTACCTGATCCCTCAATCACCGAGAAATATATCAAATCCATTGAGAAGATCATATATATCCTTCAATGTTCTAAAAAATAGAAGGTAGTTATAGATGGTTATTGAATGGAGGTTGAAGCTGATCAATAGTGGATATTGATAAAAACTATGAATCCTAAGGAGGATATCGAGGCATTTGAATGGAATGATTTCTGATAAATGATTTTTGATAAATATTTTTCATGCACCCTCTGACTAAAGATGGAAAGGTAATTCCTTTCCCGCAAGAAAAAATATTACTATTCCATGGGAGAGTACAAGGAAAACATCACAATGCTTGCAAGATATTCCTCTGGATTGTGCATTACCCCTGAATTCATGGTTGACCACTTATTTGGTGGGATAAAACCTATCCTATGGAATGCCCTAGTGATCCGTGACTTTAAGAGCTATGATGAAATTTTCTAATGTTCCCTCAATGTAGAAATGGATATCGTTGAGTTTCATGGGTATCGTGGGTATACAATGTGTAACGTGGAATTTCATTCTGAAAGTCCAATCGATAAATCCCACAATGCTAAGAAATTACACCACCCCACATTACAAATGTGAAGAAAGAAGCAACCCATAATGTTTCTAAATTGTTTGATGAAATGATTTACATGTGGAAGAGAAGGGATAATAGGTACTGACTACAGGCAACAAAAATCTTCTACTGTAACCTATGAGAGGAATGCTCTGTTCGACCCTCAACCCATTGTTCATTACGTCAACTACAAAGAACCAAGGCACTTTCCAAACCAGTTCCCTAAGGCCATGGTTTTCAAAGGAAACCAACAACCTATAAGGCATTAAGGGAGAACTTTTTTCCATCACTACCATCGTAGTGACCCCCCATAATGAAGTGATGATAGGTACTCTAGTTATTCATTCAAGAATAGAAATCATACATTTTGATTCTAGTAATACACCTTATTTTATAGCCCAAAATTTTAGTATAACAATCCCAAAACCACCACAAATAATTGATGTAATGATGTTGGTGAGAACCGAAAATGGGGCGATAAATGCATCCCATGAATATAACTCCTCTAATATAACAATTTTTGGTTTTAAATTCCCCTAGAAACTCGACATACATCCTCTAGTGGAATTTGATGCAATTATTTGGATTGATTGGATTTCCTTATATAGATCCAACATAAATTTCCATGAGAGAGAAATAACTCTCCATATGGTGAATCGACCCCCAATTCTGTATAAGTGCAAGGTGGATGATTAATCTTCCTCAGAACCATCATCTCCAGCATGTATATTACTTCTCTATGTACATGCATATCATTCTCAGATGATTGATTCTATGGAGGCAACAATCCTTGACATCATGCCTATTGTGAGGAAATTTTATAATGTTCTTACTGAGGAATTCCCTAGTCCTCCCTTAGAAGAGATGTTGAATTCTTAATTGATCATATGCATGGGGAATTTCTAATATCCCAGGCTCTATGTAGATTAGTAGTTGTGAATCTTGAAGAGATGAAGAATAAACTATAGGGGAATCTGGATAAAGGGTTTATATGCCTAATTTTTTCACCATGGGGTGAATTATTCATATTTTTTTGTGAATAAGGATGGGTCAATGAGCCATTTCATTGATTGTCGTGAGCTTTAACAAAATCACGATAAAGAACAATTATCCTATGTCCCGAATTTATGACTAGTTCGATCAGATACGTAGATCACAATACTTTTTCATGGATGATCTGCAGTCAGAATATTACTATGTAAGGGTGAAGAAGGAGTATATCCCCGCTAATGATTTTTGTACATGTTACAAGCACTATGAATTCAGAGTAATTCCTTTTGGACATACTAATGCTCCAAATATCAGCGTGGACATGTTGAATAGAGACTTTAAATAATACCTTGATAAATTTGTGGTAGTATTTATAAAAGATATTATAATATACTCCATATCCAAGGAGGATCATGAAGACCCTCTAAGAACATTTCTATATAACTTTCAAAAGGAGAAGCTATGTGAAAAGAACAAAAATTGTAAGTTATCGTTGAAGGATGTTTTATTCTTGGGTCATATAATTACATGTAAAGGGATATCTTTGGATACCTCTAAGACAACTGAAATAGAGGGGCAGATGAATCCCTCATCAGTGACAGATATCCATAGCTTCCTAGGGTTAGAAAGATACTATTTCCAATTCGTGAAATTTTTTTCACTATTTTCAAACCCTCTTACCAAGATAAATCGGAAGAGAGTAAAGTTTTAATGGAAGTATGAATGAAAATATTGCTTCATGAATTTTAAACGGTCACCTATAATAGTGCCCATGCTCACACTAGAAATAAGTTCAGATCATTTTTTGGTAGTTAGTTTTTCATCGAAGTAGGGAATGGAATGTGTGTTGATGAAAAATCAGAATGTCATTGCCTATGCTTCACAAAAATTGAATGTTCATGAGAAAAAATATCCAACACATGATCTAGAGTTGGATGGAGTAATCGTTTCATTGAAAATTTGGTGACATTACCCATTTAGGGAGATGTGTGAAATATACATGGATCACAAAATCCTCATGTATACATTAACATAGAAAGACTTGAATATGCACCAACATAGATGGATAGAGCTGATGAAATATTATGACTACACAATCCAATACCACCTTGGGAATGCAAACAAGGTGGTAATTACTCTATGTAGAATGGTCCCAACGATTCTATCATTGATGATAATTGAAAAGGATACAATCTTATTAGATTTGATGTAGATGGAAATGGGAATCCTAAATAAAGTTACATAATCAATCCTTTCACAAATTATTTCTCAACAGTCTATTTTGGAAAGGTTACAGGATGCTCAAAATAATTACGTGGGAATTAAAATGAAAGTGGAAACTGTCAGAAAAGGGAAATCCTCAGTGTTCAATGTTAATGAAGATGGAATTGTGAGATTTGGGACAAGAGTATGTGTTCCATAAATTCTGGAGTTAATGAATGATCTTTTTTAAAATGCACACAGATCAAATTCATCCAGGAAACAAAATTATGTATCTTGTTATCTAAGAGCATTATTGGTAGGATAACATGAAGAAGGAGACCACTGAGTATACATCCAAGGGCCTAGTATGTCATCAAGTGAAGGTTTAGATGAAGATGTCCAAGGGGATGATGAAACCATTACCCATACCAATGTCACAATCTGAGAACATCACTACCAAATTCTTCACTAGACATCCAATGATATCCAAAGGAAACAATGGTATCTTGGTTTTTTAGCATCATCTTTCAAAGACTGTACACTTCATTATAATTGAAGATGATTTATCATTAGATCAAATAGTCCATATATATATCAGATAAGTGGTATGGATGCATGGAGTACCAATATATATTATATTCGATTGAGATCCAATATCCACCTCTATGTTCTGGAAGATTCTTCAACATGCAATGAATAATGAGCTGAACATTAGTATGGTTTATCATCTTCAAAATGATGACCAATCTGAGTGAACTATAAAAACACAGAGGCAAATGTTGAGGGCATTCTTAATGGACATCAATAGAGGATGTGATCAAAATATTCCATTGGATGAGTTCTCTTACAATAACTTTGTCCACACAACAATCCAAATGGATATTTATGAATCCCTATATAGGAAGAGGTGTGGAACAATGACATGGTGGGATGAAGTTGGGGAGAAAAACTCCTTGGTATTGATATTGTAGAAGAAATAATGGAGATGTTTATGACAATCTACCAGTACATTAAAGATTCTCATAGTCAACAAGTGAGCAATGCTGATAATCGTCAACAACATAGACATTTATATGTTGGAGTCATGGTTTTTCTCCATATGTCACAATGGAAGAGACTTATGAGATTTTGGAAGAATTGAAATCTTATTGCAAGTTACATCAGAACTTTAGAGATCCTAGATCATATTTTAATAGTGAACTATAGACTACAAATCCCAGTGAACCTATCTCAAGTACATGATGTATTTCGTGTATGACTAATGAGGAAGAACATACCTGACCTAACACACGTACTAAATCTAGAGGTTATACCATTGGAGAATGACCTCACCTATGAAGATAATTATGTGAACATCTTATATTGTAGGAAAAAATTTCTCTAAAATAAGATAATTCCCTATGTCATGGAGTTGTGGAAAGAGCAGAAATTTGAAAACGAAATGTTGGAATTAGAGGAAGTGATGAAGTAGAGTTACCCTCAACTTGTTAATGTGGGAAAAATGAAATTTCGAGGTAAAACTTTTATAATGGGGTATGATTTTAATGAAACAAATTGTTATTAATGAGAATTCCTCTTTATCTAATTAAATGTATTGTTATGTAAAATGGTTATAAAAAAATTTGATCTTCGTTATTTTTTTTATTCTAAAATGAGGCTATGAATTGTTACCATTTATAATATGGTTGTTTAATGTTGATCACATGATTAAAATAAAACCAGTTTTCACTGAAAATTAAAGATATGACCCCTCTAGTTGAATACAATTGTAAATTTCATTTAGTCTCGAATTCTATTTCTGTCAAAACCCAATAATTTTGGATAAATATATTTTTTTATTTTAAAATAAAAAATTCACATATTTATTTAATTATATAGATTAAATGAATATTATTTTTTGATTCATGATGCTGAAATTATCTAAGAGTGAAATTTTCATAATTTTCCGACACAGTCCATTTTTTGGGTAAAAATTAAATACTATTTAAATATATTCTATTTTTATAACCTCATAATTATCGAATAGTGATGTAATACAATAATAAAAAAAGGGTGTTTGGATAATATATTTTTTAACTTTAAATTAATGTGATTTTATATTTGTTTGATTTATTTTTCAAATCAATAGTGGACCCTCTAAGAATTATAATATATTTTAGCATTTTTAAAATGATATCCTTGGGAGTGTGACACACCACCACATAAGAAATCCAAATATTACAATACATTAGGCCATTTTCCTTTTAAAATAATTTCTTCCACTCTACATTGTAAAAAAAAGGCAAAAAACCATTGGATGGTTTGTGTTTTTGGTTGGTTTGATGTGTGGTGTCGATAACCTAAATAAAAATAATTCCCTCTCATTTCCTATATAAACCCACTCAATATCTCATTCCTCTTTAGTCCAACCATTTGTAGATCAACCTACCCATGAAATCTTTTCTCCATAATCCTCTAAAGGAAACTTAATCTTCCAAGAAGCCTATATCAAGCCTCTCCCAAGCCTTTCGGATCACACTTCTATGTAAGATATTTCTTCCATTCACGTTTTTATTGAAAAACAATTATGTTATTATGACCATTTTTTTCAATAAAAAAAAGTTGGGGTATGATTTATCACTTCCCCTAAACTTCCCTCATTAATTTTTGATGATGATATACCCCTTTATCTCTAATTAATTCCTCCCATGTACACCTGTTACCATACATAAATTCGGTAAGGGATTTCATCCTTTCTATTTTTTGTCCATGTTTCTTTAACTTGATATCCAATTTTATATTAAATTAAAAATGTTGGGGTAATATTTAAAACCTCCCCCATACTTCTTTCAATATGTTTTAATGCCGATATAACTCTTTTTCTCTCATTAATCCCTACTATTACACTTGTTACCATGCTGAAATTGCTTAAGAGTTATTCCATTTCTCCTATTTCTTCATGTTTCTTTATTATGTTACACCTTATATTTTCAAATTACATGTGATGGGACATGTATATATATGAACCCATTAATGTCCATTTCATATACATATGATGATAGAAAACTTTATCACTTTGGAACCATTTTTATTAATTTTAGGTAACACTGTTATGCTACCAGAATTGCAACACAATTATCCAAGCCAAAATCACTGTGTAGTGAATACCATAACCATTTATATATCAAGGGTTTTCACATTTTTGAAAAACTTATTATTTAATGTCACTAACATATATGCATTCCACATTCTTTAATTGTGGAATACCTTATGAATTTGAAATATTTCATGTTATATGATCCATGTGTCACAATTATGCATGAAAAAAATAATTAAGAAGGGTGTGACCTGATAGGATCTAATGCATTGGGTAATGATTAGTATCATGATATGTCATGTGTAATGAAGGATTAATCAAGGAAATTCATTTGAAATTAGGTTTTACTCATTCTCAATGTGAAATTATCATTGTCTCAGGATAATATCATGTTAAATGTTGTTTCCACATTTCCATGTTATGATAATAATGCAATATCATGAATTTATGATCATGTTTATCTCATGCTCTATTGATATGCCTATTTCCTAACTTGTACTATATTCTTCATGTTATTCCTTTTTAGTCCTTTACTGGGATTTATAGCTCACCCTTTTCTTATCCATGTCCTCATCATATCCCATGCAATGTAATAAAATAAGGAATATTGTGGTCATGTAAAAGATTTTTTCAATAAAGATATTGGGTTTTATGTTTTAAGTTGTTATGTAATGATCCTAATTTCCCAAGACACTAGAAAAATCGATACTCATATTTTTCTTATGTGTAATTTTATGTAAAAAGCATGTTTCAGTGTGTAATATAGAGCATGGTTGTTATATTTACCTTGCCTCCAAAGACGTAGATGAAAGAAACAAGGTAAATCATTCAAGAACACCTAGTCACCAACTGAAGATTTCCATGGTCTTCGATGGAGATCATCATTAAAAATATAATGAATCCATTACATCAGCAACATATGAAAAGTAAACTGAATCTTTGATGTCATGTCATGAACTATACTCGGTCTAACTAAGGAATATTCAACAATCTCCAACCAACACAGTGGAGGTTTACATGGCCAACTATACAAGGATAAAAAAGGATCCATTCTAATCAGGGATCGGTAAAATACAGTTAAAATAAAAAATCATGATCCCTATATGGTTATCAAAATCACCCCAAATGTCATGAACATAGGTGAAAAGCATATCCTTAAGAATTTGTCTTAGAATTTCTATCTGGACATCTGACAACAGATGGTATTTTGTTCCAAAATGATCACGATATCCTAGTACCTCTTGAAGACCTATCCAAAATTGAGATATAAATATTCAATTCCAATCAGATACTATAGAATATTTAACTCCATGAATACGGACAATCTATTTTGCATATATATTTTCCAACTCCATAACATTGGATTTTACATGTATGGGTATAAACTGATCCATCTTGGTCAGCCAATCGATCCCATTAGATATCATGTTATTCATTACATGGGTCCATAGAAAACCAACCCAAATATATATATAGAGATATATATATAGAGATATATATATATATATATATATATATATATATATATCTCATTTCATTTCTATATTGGAACTATATGTGTCTAAAGGAAACCCAAAGGTTATCTATGATCTTCCATTACCTGTAGGAATTTATAAAAATGCGAGGCAAAATCACCAATTCCACATCTCATACAAAACCACCAGAATTGTCACCACATATCAATGAAAATATTTTTGGTTCTGAGAATCACTGTACACTAGGGATTATGAAAATCTCCCATCAATTAGTTATTGATTGATAATGGTAAAACAAAATGATTCTGATAAAATAGGATGTCCTCTGGGGAGAATGACCGCTCAGGTATGATCTCCCTACTATAATGAGAGCCAATAATGCTTTGAAACTCATCATAAATATGTGGTTCTTGAAGAATAATATTTAGAAGAGTATAGGTAATATAGAAAGTGGACCAATAAACATCATCCCTAAATTCATGAAATGAAATATGAATCATTGAATAGAGAGCCATCAAAACTGACTATTCTAATGATTCATTCAAGGCCTGGGTTGAAATTTTCATTCCCAAATAATCTGCTAATAAATTCTCATTCAATGTTTTTTAGTCAATGTCATAATCAATAGAATTTAGGTATTCCACCCAAAATAACTTGAATAGATTCAAATATTTTTTATATTATATATAATTCCACATCATGTAGTCGGAATATATGGTAATCCACGCTATGATAAGGTAAATCCAAAATCTCTTTTGGGAGTGTTTTTGGTGTGTGCATCACAACTATGATTTAAATGTCATTGGTGGGGTAATTTTTTTCATGTGGCCAAAGATTCTAGATCCATAGGAAACAGCCTAATTAAGCTCAAAAGGGACGCAGTCAAAACCTGAACCTGATGAAACACAAAAGATGACATACCACTTCCCGGACTCTTGAAGAGTCAACACCAATGAATTAGTCAAAATTCGTTTTATCTAAATAATATATTTATGTTATTATTCATCAAATTAAAAACTTATTACCTTCTAAGTTAGGTAATTCATCGAAAAATTTATCCTAGACAATTATTTAAGGATCCAGTTATAATACCCAACTAATCCCCAGATTCTCGGAATCTAATTTTTTTATGGATTATTTATTGAAATAATAGATTTTATTTTTCATGATCATCTAAAATACCATGTTCCATCACAATTTCTCCCAAGAACAATGTTTCCCAAATCCATAAATAACATTTTTATATATTGGAATAAAATTCATTATTTAATTGATATTCCAGAACTATTCTCAGATAATGTAGGTGATCCTCTATATATATATATATATATATATATATATTAAACAATGGTTTCAACCTCGATGTATACTAAAAAATATCATGATATTCGTGTAATGTATTGGAAATAAAATCGATGAATATTGAAGGATAATTGGTAAGGCCATATGTCATGAAAAGGTACACATATTGGTCGTACCTATGTTGAAAGGTATTTTTTTTGGAATTTCAGATTCTATTATACTTTACTTCTAGTAAAAAAACTGAAGATCAATATTCAAGAACCATTTAGACCCTTTCAACCGGTCCAATAAATCATCAATCCTTGGAAATAGTTATTTTTATTTACTGTTACATGATTTTGTTTTTTTAACATCACAAAGTTGATGTGACCAATAAGAATTTTTGGAAAATTCAATTTGCACTGGCCATAGTGACACCCATGGTCTTATAGTTAATTTACCTATAAAACCATTAATCAAGGACTTCAACTAATTAATTTTATCTACATACATTAAATAATAATTAATTTACAGTATTTGAGTACTGTGTAATAAATAAATTGATTTCCATACCTCCCTTACAAGCGCTAGACCATAGAAATTAGTAGTTATAATTACATGAATCTTTACGAATACTTAAAGGAGAACAAAGATGAATGATTCAAGTGGTAGATGAAACAAAGGCCAATATTTCTTTGCCACCTATATATAAGATGGTATGACTCTGGTTGACCTTACATCCCATTCTCCTTAAAAGATAAGGAAATTCACATCATGTTTCATAATGGGAACCCATTGAATATAATAATTAATCCTTGATTTTTTAAAAATGATCCAATCTATAATGAATAAGATATTAGGAGGTTTTATTTTTAGAAACTACAAACCACACGCAAGCTCAATGTTTGATATAGATAAGACTCAAGCGGGAATATAGAGGCCCTTCACTATATTGGTTTCTTGGGCTGTAGTAATATCCACAAAAAATGATAAATGAATGGTAGGAAGATTAATAATATTTACAATACATGATGAAATAATTAAATGAGAAGCACCGGTATCAAACAGTGTAGTCACTAAATATGAATCTATAGTTATGGTACCTATAACAATCAATGTACATGTTTTTGATTCCTCTAGAGACTCTTTCACTACATGAATTCATTTTTTAACAAATTCTTATGGATGTAAATTTTTTTTTCATGATTCATATGACTACATAATAGTTTAATTATGCACTAATGAACATATTCCACTATGAATTTTAAAAAATAAATGTAGGAACTTATTAATGTAACTTTGGAATCTGTAGGAGCCACATATCATTGGTTTCTCTATTAAAATTTAGTTAGGATTCTTAGTCTTAAAACTTGATGAAAATCAAAGGGCCACTTCCAGGTACGTCAGGAGGTCTAGAAAAACCAGAATTTTTAGAAGAAACATTATAATTATCATTGTTACTCTTTCCAATAGTTGAATTTAAAAAACCTATACTGGGGAAAAAATAAACTCTTGTAAACCATGAATTTAAATCCATTTACATTTCATCCATCAGCACTCCATTAAGAACATTGGTATAATATGGATGATTTAGGAAGAGAACGTGATAGAAAATCTCTGATCGAGGTCCCATATGGGACAATTAACTATTCATCTTCTCATTTGATTCAATCACATGTTGAAATTGTAGATGCATGGAAAAATGTTTTTTAAATACTTTCATCATCTAGTCCTCTAACTCCTATCTGAAAAATCCAATATCATTGTAAAACTCCACTGAATCTACGTAGAAAAAGTTAGTGAATAGAAAATGATATTCATGTCACTATAAGAAAACATTATTCTACAGCATCACCACCATGTACGAAAATATCATGCAAGGTCCCTCCAATATTAATTTGGAACACTTCACCTTGAGTTCTTTAGTTCTCTCTAAGATATCAACCAATTTATCATTAATTTTCAACCATTCATTATTATCTTGAGAATCATTGAAACTTTTGAATGATGGTGTATTTTTTCTGAATGAACTCGTAAGAATTATTCCAAAATGAATCCCTCTATGGATCCATAGTTGGAGCCTGAATAGGAATTGGTGGTGGTGCATGGCCCATAACATTTACAGTACAAGTAATCACCTCAGCCAACATGGTACCATTAGAGGATTTAATTACTCTGGATCATTAGAAGCTTCCCCCTGTATCGGATTTTCACATCATAAAGGAATCATTATTCTACACAAAAACAAAATAAAATATAGATGAGTTTTTATGAACACTCAAACAACGAAACAAGGGAAATTATTCTCAACAGATAAGAAAACCTTATTTAGATTTCAATATATCCAAATCAAATTCATGTAATAGAATAAAACTATTCCCTAATATGTAATAAAAAACAATCCATATTGACATAAATCTGATTCCATAGAGATATATCCACAAACCTAGTTATAACTACCTCCTAAATCATATAAATATTAGAAAACATCATACTGACATTAAGGAAAATGAAAAACCAACACCACAGTTACAAATTTTTCAAGAAATATCATGGGTACCCTGGGAAAATAATAATCAATCTATCTATTACATAAACCAAAGGGAATTACCAATCCATATAGGTCAGTTACGTGCACCTAAAATCATACATTATGAATGTGGAAAGATTATTACTAAACCACAATAGATGTAAGGAAAAAAATATATTCATACAAGAAACACTCTATAGACAGACCTCTAATAGAAGTTAAAAATGTATGAAAACCCAATGTAAAACCACATAGTACTAGAAATCAAGATAAATAACCCAATATCAAGTATAAAAATTCTGCATGATAATTGACTGAAAATTACAACTATATCAAAGAGGTTCTTTACCCTTTATTAGACATAGAAGAAGATTTTCTACAAACACCTAAATCCAAGGATAAGTTGTGATCTAAAATCCAAGAAGGGTCTCAACAAGGATTTCATGATAAGATTCCACAATTAAATAACCATATAAAGATTTCAATATCAAATAAACATGAATTACATTTCAAATTCATATTTAAAACAAGTCATGATTTTCATTTCAAATGATGGAAATACATTATCCAAATTTCTTAATAAACATTATATATCAAAAAATATTTAAATATTCATAAAGAAAGGGAAAAATAATTTACCAAAAAATAAAGACATGTATTTTCTATATTAAATGAATAAAAACATGGTCATCTACGAAATGATAAAATATGTTATGGATTGTGGACTCACACACACGTAAATTGGTAAGAAGGAAATATGTGTACACAAATCCCTCAAACAATGTTCAAGGATGACTCATCACCATTCAATCATGTATGTCACTAAATACATCTGTATTGTTAGTTTCGTAAAGAGTCAATTTAGTGTTCTACTAAATTTCTCACTAAATACCTAGGCTTGAATGTTCTCTAATAAAAATCACTTATGAGGAATAATTTTCCAAGTATTAAATAAACCATCTAACTAATTATTCGATATCAAATATGATGATTTTCAATTAAAAAGCCATGATTTTAATAAAATCATAACATTTTAATGATATAACCACTAGGTTTCTATAAACACCATTTCAAGATATCATTTAAAAAATAAAAAATTGAAATAAATTTCTCATTTTAAATTTGATAATTTGAATTTACTAATTTTAAATCTATTTGAAAATAACTCCCCATTTCAATGGAATTTGGGTATTTCTTAAATTTCATTCTAAATCGAGTTCCAATCCCCAATTCGGTATATTTTGGGTTTAGTAAAAATATTAAATGATATTTAATTTAAATCGTGAAATTGAATATAAATCAAGAAATTTAGGGTTACACCAACTGGAAATCATAAAAGGAACTACCTAATATGTGATCATGGGAATATTAAACACATATCCCTAATCAATATGCTTAGGAAAATAACATCGAAAATATATATTCTCAAATCCAAACTATATTCATTATCTGAAACAACATAGAAAAGATCCTCTAAAAACCCAAATATCTAAGAATCCATTGGGATGATTGATGATAGAGACGTATAATGGGAGTGAGTAGAGGAAAATTATCGATAATAGATTAAATGTTTTCCTCCTAGATTATATTTACTTAGGGTTGGGTCTGGAGGGGTCAACATTACCTCTTTAGTGCCTCCAAAGAATAAAAAAAATTTATTGAGTCGTATTGGCCAATTGACCCCATTAAATGAGTGTTTTCTTGTTTTTAAATCTATTTTTAATATTAATATAGTCTTATAAAAATGGTTATCTAGGCTAGGATCACAATTAGATAAACTGTGAACAACATTTTTCCGCAGTGCATAGATTCTATAAGGTGGACACTCTGTTTTTCAAACTGTGTGTTATCCATGAAAACCCAACTATTTGGGTTTTCATGGATTCCACTAAGATGTTTCATGTTTTTTGAAATGTGTTGTCCATTCCTGAATGCCACAAACAAAAAAATTATCTCAAATATCACCTTAAATAACCCTAAATGAATCACAATAACGACATGATCAAAAGAGGGTTTTATGAATACAAGAAAATAGTAATATTATTTTATTATTTATTGAATATATCATAAAAAAATCGATTATACAAAAACTCATGAGAAATATTGAGATTAATTTGATGATATTTCTACATTGGAGACATGATGATAAATAATATCGATAAATGAGGTGCTTGTAACATAAAATAATTACGTCTTTAGTAAAGAGGAATCATAATAACAATGAGGGATGTAAATAAAAAGAAACATAAAATATATTTATGATGAATTATTAATGGCATTACCTATAAATTTGGATGTTTATACACCTTGTTTGAAAATATAGGTGAATAATATAATGTACATTTCAAATAAATAAAATTGATAGAATATATCCATTACATCTTGAGTAACATTTGAGACATAATACCCATGAAATAATATCATCAATGGAGACGTCAATTATAATTAAATGCAATATATTTCAGATATTTCATCTCATATAAAGTTTTATATACCCAAAAATTCAAATGTTTTTATTATTGAGAATCAGAATCTATCAAATAAAATATAGACTAGATGTCCCCATAACATAAGTCCCTAAAATAATAAAAATTATAAAAACATCGATTATAATAAATTAAAACATCTTATGAATATATAATATAAAATTATTTATATATATAATATCATAAATATTTACCTTATGACATTATATTAGCTATTTATTATCCATTCCATGTTAATGTTGTATTTGAGATAAGAACTGATTTTTTCTTTCATTTATGTTTTATCTTCTTATTGTTGGTCATCATATGTAGATCATTATATTAACATATCACGAATTAAAAATATGATTAAAATATTATAATTATCCACTATATATTAATTTATATTAATCCATAAAATTTAGTGATTTCAAATAAAATTCACTATCCATAGAGATGGAAGTTTATACATTTGTAGGGACACTCGGTTTCATTTTCTTATTTGTTTGAAAGAAAGATAAATAAATAATATATTATCACTAAACAAAAAAAATTATTCTATTATTATCACATATTTTTCATAAACCAATACTTAATAAAATCCATTTAATAGTGGAACCAATCAATCACATCTTTTGGTGGTATTCCACCATACAGGTGAACAATGTTATCGTATTTCCAAAAAATGGGAATAAACATGTTATGTGTGATATAAAAATTACTAAATCATAATAATAAAATTAACATAATAAATATAAATTATAAATAATATGTCCATCATTATGTAAAAATGTGAGATATGGTAATGGAAAAATGAAATACATCAATTCATGTGGTGACAATATATCATATGCACAAACGATGATTTCATAACCCATTCGATGGAATTGTGTGTGGTTTTAGGATGTAACATTAATATAATAGAATATATGTATATATAAGTAATGAGGTTTATTATATTGGAATTATGTAAAACTATTTTAATAGTTTTAATATGAAAATAAAACCAAAACATTTGTAGATGTACTTTACCACTTCTTCTGGTATCCTCCACAGGTTTTCACTAAAATTCATTTTTGGTAGGATGAATTTCAAAAATATGAATTATTGGATTATATTAGGGATGTTGGGTAGTGATTCTTTCTAGTATTTTTTTGATCTGAAGAGTTTTGGAGGTGAGGGGAAGAGGGGATAGGTTGCTTCCTTTTATATATTGGGTTAGTGCAAAACATCTAATGTTTGGAATGTGGTAATGAAACCAACATTTTTCATATGTCACAAGGGTTCAAATGGGACCATTATAGAACCTATGTGGTTTTATAGTTGATATATTTCAAATAAATATTTTTTATTTTTTATTTTAGGTTAATTTTAACATTATCCTTTTAGTTTATCCTCAATTAAACCCATTTTTACATTAACAATGGCAATTAATTTTTACAATATTCACTATTAATTTGGGTTAAAAAATAAGCATTCCATATAATAAATTTTAAATTATTATTTATTCAAAATATGGAATCCATTTACCAAAATTACATTAAAATTATATATTTAGATTAAAATAATATTAATCATGTAGACATGATGAGAAAGAGGGATTTAAAATAGAAAAAAAACAAAATGTTTACAATGTTTTTATATTCAGTTTCAAAATAAAATTAGGTAAATTTATAAATTTCAATAATATATTTATATTTTAACTATTTAACCATAAATAATAATTATATGTATAATTTATTATTATAAATAAATTAAACAAAATGGTTGTTTTCAATTAAAACTCATAATTTCTCACTATTCTTAAAAAACGTAATCATTTTAGAAAAACCAAAAAATTCACCCTTTGATAATTATTACCTTAAAAAATTGAAAATTATGCTTCATTAATAAATTTAATTTTCAAAAATTGAGAAAAGTAAATTTTCTTATTGTTCAAAAAAATTAATAAATAACACTTCTTTTAGAAAATATTATATTAAAACTAATAAAGACAATATAAAAATTATTTATTTTAGTATCTTTATATTCCTATTATGTGCAATAAATATAAATAATATATACTTTTTTTATTACAATTCATTTTTATTGGTCTAAGGACATGGAAATAATGACCAAATTTGAATAATTTTAATAATATACAATGGTTATGATAAAACTCAATGTCGTGTGTCATGCAAGATAATCGTGTGTAGATTTTTGTGCAAGATAACCATAGGATTCATGAATCAAAAGTTAAGGTATTTTTTTGTAGTGTTTTCCTAAAATTTTATTTTAGATAACAAAATATCAACTTGGGGTTGTGACCAACATAATCCATATTTGAATTTTATTTCATTAAAAATCAATTAATAAAAAACATAGTGTGTTACATTCTACCCCCTAAAATGAATTTATCGCTCAATATTCATCAATCTAATACAAGAAATTATGATTCTTATAACTTATCGTATCGTTTTTTCCATGTAGCTTCCTAAAACTAGTGTTTTCCCCTAAATTTTTTTTATTTATGTGTTATTGTTTTGTATAAATTTAAACGTGTGAAATTTAACCTACACTAGTCGGTATTCATTAGAAATATCTCACTCCACTGGCATGACCACTATGTTTAGTTCATGTGAAGGGTTATGTTTGTTAATCCATTAGAGAACTACTGGAAATGTTGTATTTACCCACGATTCTTTACCAAAGGTTTTCTTAAACTGTTGGTAAATAAGGGCAAAAAAACTCTTTCCAATGGTTCCATAATACCGTTGGCAAAGGGGTTCTCAAGTTACCCTTTCCCAAATGATTCATAAAACCATTGGGAAACGAAAACCCTTTGCCAACTGTTCTGTTGAACCGTTGGGAAATGCTACCCTGAACACCCTATTCCCAATGGTTATAAAAAATTATTGGTAAATCTTTTCCCCAAATACAATCAGGCCGCTGCTCTCCCCTAGTCCCGACAGAACCCTAAAATCAATCTGGCACTCGTCTCCTCTCTAGAACTCCCCCATCTGAATAGGTGAAAATCCATTTGTAACATCTCAAATTAGGTATTTTATTCTTTATACTCATATGATACCTTTTTTTATCATTATTGATCTAATAATTTTGTTTTAATTTTTCTTTTCGATGTGATTTCACCCTGAGAAATAAGGAAATGAATGAATATTTTGTTAATTAATTAGTTTCCCATGGAATATCATTTGTGGTATAATTTCCATGAAAATTAAAGGGGTAATTTAATATAAGGCCTTGAATAAAATGTGGAAGTTGGGGTATGTTGCTTCTATGAGTGGTTTTTTGTTGTGTTTTATTGTATGTTGTAGGCTGTTATATGGTGATTGAGGTGACCAGTTGGGATTTGTGATATGTGGGGTTGGAATGTGATGGTTAGTGGACATAGATGTGACATGTGAAGATATGTGATAGTCATGATGTGTGGTGGTGTTGTACTGTGTGGAGGTGTTGTGTGATGAGGTTGTGGTTTATGATTTGGTGAGGTGGTTTTGGTTGTGCCGTGGTTTGTGATGTGAACTATTTTTGTTTTGATATGTGGTTGTTTTGGTGAGATGGTTGGCTGATGTAACATGGTAACGATGGTTATTGTGAGATGGTGAGTTGTTGTATGGTAGTTTTATTAGTTTCCTGGTTATCTATGGAATAAATTATGTTGTTAAAAAAAACAAGATAGTAAATAAATGAGATGTAATAGAAATGGATGTGGGGTAAATGGATTTAATTAATTTAACATTAAATGAATGGACAATGTAAGTGTGAAAGAAGTGGCTTATAAATGAAATTGGGAAATTCTATGTATCTTTTGTGGTGGTGGTGTGGTGTGTTGCATATACTGGTGAAAGTGGTTGTGATGGTTTATGTGTCGTATGGTAGTAGTGAAGTGTGTGATTTTTTCCGTTTATTCATCATCATGGAAAAGAAAGGATTTTGACTCAAGAACACATCGATATGAGGACAGCTAATGCACCTAGTGAAAATGATGATATTGATAGGGTGAAAAAATTTAATGATGCTGCCACGACTCCAGTATATCAACAATGTGATAAAATAAAAGGCTGGAATTTTTAATCTGATTATTTCATGGGAAAACTATGTATGGGATTTCTAATACAGCAATAGATTACATTCTTACCCTATTGATGTTTTTACTTCCAGATGATGAAGATATTCCCTCAAACAACTATATGGCATAGAAGTTAGTTGAGGAACTTGGATTTTCAAGAAACAAAATTCATGCTTGCCTGAATGATTTTAGTTTATTCTGGGAGGAAACTGCTGAATGAAATGATTGTATAAAATGTGGCACATACTTCTGGAAGTCAAAATCTGATGGAATTCCATCCTACATTCCAAAAAAATTAATGTGGCACATTCCATTAATCCCCAGACTCCAGAATATTTTTATCTCTGATGACATATCAATTAAAATTAGATGGCATGGTACCAAGAGAAAGAAGACTAATGATGATTTTTCTCATACTACAGATGGATTTTCATGGTAGAGATTTGATGCTCGACATCCTAATTTTGCAGCTGACATGTGTAATGTGAGTTTGGGTCTTTCATGCGACGTTTTTAATCAGTTTGGTAGAATCTTACTTCGCACAACACATGGCTAGTTTTTATACACATTTATAATCTTCCCCCATGGCTGTGTATGAAAAAACCTTTCACTTTCATGAGTATACTCATATCTGGTCCTTCTGATCTCGACATTGATATTGATGTATACATTCAACCTTTAATAAAAGAGTTTAAACATCTTTGGGATGTGGGTGTGCACACATATGATGCATGTTTGAAAGAAATATTTCGGATGCGTGCTATTCTTATGTGGGTGATCAATGATTTTCTAACGTATACAATGATGTCTGGATGGGTCATGAAGGGAAAACTGTCATGTCCCGTTTGTATGAATAATACATGATCCAGAAGACTGAAGCATCGCTGTAGTTTCAGTTTTATGGGAAATTGACGATTCTTACCAAATGATCATCCATTTATAATGAATCGTCTAAGATTTGATAATACCATAGAGACTGATGATCCACCTCAGCGTATGTCTGGAACTGACGTGCTTAATGAATTAAAAGATTTCAATTTTTCATTCGGGAAGGGTCAAATGAAATCTGGATAGAGAAAGAATGTTTCCACTGAAACCTATTACAATTGGAGGAAGAAGGGTATCTTTTTGGATTTTCATTATTGATAAACCAATTTTTTACGTCATTGGTTAGCCATAATTCATATTGAAAAGAATATATGAAAAATGATGCTTTCGGTTCTTCTAAATGTCAAGGGGATGACAAAAGAAGATTTATGATCTCATCGTGACTTGGTGGATTGGGGGATCAGACCAGAATTAAATCCTTTGCGTATCAATGAAAATAAATGGAAACATCCATCTGCTTCTTATGTGATGAAACCTACGAAAAAAACAATTTCAGGAAGTGTTAGATAATATTAGAGTTCCTAATTTCTATTCAAGGACCATATCTAAACGGGTCAACAGAAGATATTTGAACCTAAAATCTTTGATGACTCATGATTATCATGTTCTACTGAATGATTTTCTTCCATTAGAAATCTTTCATCTTTTCTCCAATAATGTAAGGGTGGATATTATTAGGTTGTTCCATTTTTTAGAGATCTTTGCGCTAAGAAAATGTCCAAGTCTTTCTTAAAAAAAATGTTGACATATGGCCCATTAATTTTTTGTGAGTGGGAGAAAATATTTCCTCCATCATTTTTCACATGCATGTTGCATCTGACTGTCTATATTCCCACTGAAATACTTCTCGGAGGACCTGTTTATTTTTTTTGGATATATCCAACTGAAATAAATATGTTCACATTTAAGTATTATGTCTGAAACAGAAATCATCCCGAATGTTCTATCATGAACGGATACTTGGCACAAGAATAAGGGATTTATTCTCTATTTATTTGTCTGATCTTACTACAAAATTGAACAGACCAGTGATAAATGAAGAAGAATAGTATGAGAAAATTGAACCCTGTTTTCCATCACTTCCTCAAACAGGAGGAATTCCTAGATCATATACTTGAAGACATTAATCCATGAAGAGAAATAGATGGAACATCACACAGTTTTGTTCAACTGTGATTTGTTCGATTACCATATCAAGTAACTAAATTTATTATGTATAGCTTACATATATATCTGTTAAACTATTCCTATTTTTTATCTATAGGGAACATAAAAATATGATAAATAGGAACCATCGTTGTTTATCATTGAAAAGAGAGATACTTTTCATAGAAAAGAGTTTTCTTCTTGGTTAAAATTAAAGGTAAAAGTATTACTGTTTAAAATAATTATATCAATATTTAATTATGTTTAATAGTCAATTATATTGCATGTATTGAGTTTTTCTGCTGACTCTTTCTCTTAGGAAATAAGTGTTTTGACTTTTGGTCCAAATACCCTTTTTGTGACTGTAAATCAATTGTTATCAATGGGTACAAATTTATTGTCACTAAACGAGCAAAGAACATGAGAACACTACATGATGGTATTATGGTTACTACCATAAAATATTGTTATTCCCGTGAATCAGATAGTTGACCGTGATTTGAAAATGTGGGTTATTATTGAGTTGTTGAGAAAATAATAATATTGGATTATTACTCTCATAAATGAGTAACAATGATGAAATGCCATTGGTTTGATTCGATGAAGAAACATGGCACATTTATTTATGATTGTGGATTTTGAGTAATTAATATGACTCACACTCTCTACCAAAGAACCATATGTGTTGGTATATATGTATAAAAATGTTTTTTATTTCAAAGACCAACTTCAACATGAATTTGGTGTCATAGTTGATGTAATTCCAATACATATTTTTGATGATGGTGATGATGGAATTGAAACTATCCCTAGTGCCATTGGAACCAATCCATTTATTTATTTTGATCACTCCAATAGCTCAATTGTCAGAGTTAATGGTGCACCTGATGTTGTGGATGAAAATATATAGAATCATTCATCCATGTTCTCAACTCATTTGGTTTACCTCGAGTTGGGTTGTTAAGGTTGGTAATATTCAAATTGATTTAGTATTGATCACAAATATGTTTTATCTGACTTGAAAGTTATGTGAATTTTCAATTTTTATTGGTTGTAGTTTTATTTGAATTGCATTTTCTAATTTGGAATTGAACTGTTTTTAAACCTAGTCAAACAATATTTCCAACAGAGTGAACATTACAACTAGTATGATTTATTAAATCCATTCAAGATCATCTAAAACAATTGATAGCTAAATTAACAATGAATCCCACTATTCCCTCATATATTTAGTTTTTTGGGTTACACATTAGTTTCATTTTTCTATCTAATTACTTATTTGTTTTCAAAAGCAGGAAATGCAGCCAATTAAAGAGAGAAAAAGGAAAAAAATGATGGAGAACACTCGTCGAACGCTGGAATTTGGAATTACATCATTAGTGCTTGTAGTGAGTACTTTATTTCAAATTTATATATTTAAATAATATATAATGTCATGTGATTAAATTTTTTGTAAACAGTTTTGTAGGATCCACCTATAAGTCGACAATTATTCGACGAGGAGCCTAGTACTGGTCCTAGTATTCAGGTCGGTGGTATGAGGAGGGTTCACACCAGAGGTGGACAAGAAGCTGCTGGTACCCGACTAGACCCTTCCCCTCCCACTAACATGGAATACTTCCCACATTCTACTCCCAGTGTGTCATTAGGACACATGGGATATTTAGGCCTCCCATGTTTTTGCTACCTTATACATCTTCTGGCCCATAATTTTCACATCCCATGATGATTCCCACTGCCCAGTCAGAATCTAGTACTTCTGTCTCTCTGAGCTTCTATATTCCATCGTCTTCGACTCCTGTTCCACCATAGGGTGTTCCATCAGTTTTTGTGGATCCAGGGTGCTTAGGGATCAGATCGGCACAGGTATATTTATAGAACCTTAAAAAAATTTATAGCAATAAATATTTTCATTATAACATGTTTTGATAAAATATTTGTTTTTCATTCACGAAAGATACATCTACTGACAGGAGGTGTGGCCGGGGGCGTACACGCATGCATTCAGTGTGGAACCGCCACTCACATGTTATGATGGATTATAATGAAGACAACCAAATAGTTGAGAAAACAGGGCAGCAATGTCGGAGTTTTTTGGCGACTCTTGCCAAATACTCCGACATCATTCCCATCAGCCTGCTATCATGGAGACATTTTCCACATGAGGTCATGGATAGAGCTTGGGAAATGATATGGGTAAAAAACTCTGTTTTATTTAATTCCATGAATTATATTTTTGTTTATATGAATTAATATTTTGATGTCACCTTCGATTTAATTTTCTCGATGGTGAGGGTGCACTACCGGAACTTCTAAATGATTTAGGCGAGCTTTGGAGAGCCTACAAGAATGAGTTGTATATTGGATGGGTTGCTAGAGTTGACACTAAGTTATAAGCGGTACCAGTGGTGGATGATTGTCCTATAGAGCAGTATCGTCAGATGATTACTCATTGGATGACTACCCAGTTTAAGGTATTAATTAAATTTTAGGTATTTAAATAACAACTTTAATGTTTTTCATTAATAATATTTGTTTCATTTTCGAATTTTATTTAGGAATCATCTAGAAAGAATAAATAGAACATTGATGCAAAAAATACCTCCACACACAGGGACGCACTACGATGCCTGGTCATGAGAGGAAGCAGGTATGACAATTGTTTATAAGTTTTATTTACGAATTACACATTCTTTTGTTTCCTCATTTATTTAATAGTTTCCTAAAGTTTTCATATAACGTTAGTTTTCAATGTCATCTTAGAGGCAAATACAAAATATTGAAGGACATGTGCCTCGAGAAAAACTATTTTGCTCGAGTGGAAGGAAAAAGGATAAAAGTGCCCTCAACGAAGCGACTCATCAGCAGATTGTAAGTTTTAATCTGTTGAATTTATATTATAATATATATTTTGTAACTTAATGATATATTTATATTTGTAACATGATTCTTTAGAGTCCCTCTATTCCCAAGAACCAGACAATTTTGGGCCAATAGATAACTTACATCAGGTGTTGGTAGATGAGCATCCTGGCAGAGTACGCTGCCAATCTAGGATTTCCCTGACGAGGTTTTGGCCCTCCACAGGTACGAGCTGTAGTGCCATCAAGCTGTAGCATGTTATGGCACAGGAAGAACAGACTGAGAAAAGGGCCACAGAGATGGAAGAATAGTCTGCTAGGGAAAACAGTGCATTTATGAAATATATTGAAGTTCTACGTCCAACACTTCCAGCAGAGGCCATCCCATCTTTTGATGAATATGTCATCGATACGTTCTATATATGGTGCACCAAGTGTAAGGTATAGTGGTGGTCAGGATGATGACTAGCTTGACGATGATGATGGAGAGGATTATGATGTAGAAGAGGTGGGAGAGTAGGAGGGCGAGGCAGGTGGCGAGGGCAAGGAGGAGGGTGAGGGCGAAGAGGAGGGTGTTGAGGAGGGTGAGGACGATGATGGGGATGATGACGATGGTGATGATGATGGTGTTGATGGTGATGGTGATGTGGGACAAATTGATCCATTACATTTTTGACTAATATTACTGAGATTTGATATTTAATCTATTCTAGTTGTTGGTTTTATCTAGACTCGCAGTATAGTATTGGAGTTGAGTTATTTTTATATATTATATATTTTTATGGATGTTTTTGTCTTTTAGTGGTTATGTGTTTGGGAATCCCCTCCTTCCTGGACCTTGGACAACCCCCCACCATCCTCCTTGGACCCCAGAAACCCCTCGGACAGCCGCTGGATAGCCCCCCCCCCCTTCACCATCTTCCTTGGTCCCAGGACAGCCCCCCGAACAACCCCCAGACAACCCCCCGAACATCCCACGAGACAGCCCCCCAGACAGCCCCCCCACCCTCCTCCCTGGACACCAGACACCTCCTCGAATAGCCCCATAGATAGACCCTAGGGAAGCCCCCCCTACTCTCCTCCTTGGACCCTGAACAACCCCCGAACACCCCCCGGACAGCCCTCCGCATAGTCCCCCACCCCCCTCCTTGGTCCCCGGGCAGCCCCCCAGACACCCACCGGAGAGCCCCCCAGACAGCCCCCCGGACAGATCCCCACCCTCCCTAATTTAATTTATTACTAGAAAATCTATAATATATAATTTATTTATTTTCATCATGATAATAAATTTAAATCACATTTACACATCTAATCTATATCATATATTCTTGGTATGTTATAAAAGGGATGTATACATTGGGCATGACATTGTTAGCCCTGAAATGCTTCATAGCATGATAAAATAAAATCAATTCCATACTAATAATGATATAAAAATATTCTATATGAATTTCCACAAAATTTTAAGTAAATACCTTTCCACTAATAGACACATGAGGATTCTCATAAATCGTGTTTACTTTAATATTTCCACAAGGATTTTTAGTAAAAGTTTTATCTTTTATTAATTTTCATATATTCTCATTTAAAATTTAATTTTTTCAAAAATAAATTAATTTATAGACCCATTGTCAAATATTGTATTTGAATAATGTGAATAATCAACTAACTTACCACTCTAATTGTGTCTCTTTTGTTTAAAATGTACAGGATTATGAGTGAAAAAAACAACAGGCATACGGAAAACCGATCAAATTCATTCTGATTCTGTTTATAATTTATCACAATGATCCATGGGTCATATTTGACGTGTAAAATCCATCTCAGGCTCAATCTGAGGTAGGGTTTGGCCGAGATCAGTCAAAGTGGCTCCCATTTATTTCAAATGGACAACATTTTAAGTACATACAGAAAACATACCTAACGCATTCAGATTCCATTTAAACATTAGGAGAAAGATCCATGGGTCATATGTGATATGTATGAATAATCCCCACCTCAATTGGAGATGTGGTGTGGCCGGAACCACTCAAAGTGTCTGCCTTTTGTTTCAAAAAGACATCATTTTAAGTAAAAAACATCAACTGGCATACAGAAAACCGACCAAACACTATTAAGTTGTTTTGATACATTAATACAATGATCCCTGGGTCATATATGATGTGTACGAGTCAACCCCACCTCAATCCAAGGTGTGGTGTGGCCAAAACCATTCATAGAGTCTCTCTTTTGTTTAAAATGGACAATATTATAAGTGAAAAGAACAAATGACATACGAAAATCCGACCAAACGCATTCAGATTCTGTTGATAATTTATCACAATGATCCATGGGTCATATGTGACGTGTAAGAGTTAGCCCCGTCTAAATCTAAGGCATGGTGTGGCCGGGATGACTCTAAGTGGCTCTCTTTTGTTTAAAATGGACAACATTTTAAATACATACGGAAAACTGACCAAACGGATTCTTATTGTGTTGATACTTTAGAAAAACGATCCATGGATCATATGTGATATGTATGAATCATCCCCGCCTCAATTAGAGACACGGTGTGGCTGGAACCACTCAATGTGTCAGTCTTTTGTTTCAAAAGGACATCATTTTAAGTGAAAAACATCAACTGGCATAAGGAAAACTGACCAAACGCATTCGGATTGGGTCGATACTTTAGACCAACAATCAATGGGTCATATGTGACATGTACAAGTCAACCCATCCTCAATCTGAGGTGTGGTGTGGCTGAAACCATTCACAGTGTCACTCTTTTGATTAAAATGGACAGGATTATAAGTTAAAAGAACAACTGCCATACGAATAACCTACCAATCGCATTCGAATTCTGTTGATAATTTATTACAACAATCCATGGGTCATATGTGACGTGTATGAGTCAAACCCTCCTTAATCTGAGCCACGGTGTGGCCGAGATCACTCTAAGTGCCTCTCTTTTGTTTAAAATGGACAATAATTTAAGTACATACAGAAAACTCAAAAACGGATCATGATTGTGTTGATAAATTTTCACAACAATCCAAGGGTAATATGTGACATGTATGAATCAATCCGCCTCAATCAGAGATGTAGTGTGACTAGAAACACTCAAAGTGTCTATCTCCTGTTTCAAAAGAACATCATTTTAAGTAAAAAATATCAAATGGCATACGGAAAACTGACCAAACGCATTCGGATTGTGTCGATACATTATCACAACGATACATGGGTCATATCTGACATGTACAAGTAAACCCCACCTCAATCTGAGGTGCGGTGTGGCCGACACCATTCAAAGTGTCTCTCTTTTGTTTAAAATGGATAGGATTATAAGTGGAAAGAACAACTGACAGACGAAAAACAACCAAACTCATTCGAAATGTGTTGATTCTTTAAAAAAAAGATCCATTGGTCATATGTGACGTGTACGATCCAACCTCGTCTTAATCCGAGGCACTGTGTGGCCGGGATCACTCTAAGTGGCTCTCTTTTGTTTAAAATGGACCACATATTATGTACATATGGAAACCCAACCAAACGCATTCGGTTTCTATTGAAACATTAGGAGAATGATCCATGGGTCATTTGTGACATGTGTGAATCAACCCCGCCTCAATCTGAGACGCGGTGTGGCCAGAACCACTCAAACTGTCTGTATTTTGTTTCATGAGGACATCATTTTAAAGGATAAACATCAACTAGCATACAGAAAAATGACTAAATGTATTTGGATTTTGTTTATACTTTAGGAAAATGATTCATGGATCATTTGAGACATGTATGAGTCAACCCCATCTAAATCTGAGATTTGGTGTGGCTTGCACAACTCTAACTATGTCTCTTTTGTTTAAAATGGACATGATTATAAGTGAAAAAAACTGGCATACGGAAAACAAAACAAACACATTTGGAATCTGTTGATAATTTATCACAACTATCCATGGGCCATATGTGATGTGTACGAGTCAACACTGCCTCAATCTGAGGCTTGGTGTGGCCGAGAACTCTCCAAGTGTCTCTCTTTTGTTTAAAATGGAAAAACTTTTAAGTACATACAAAAAACTGACCAAAATGATTCTGATTGTGTTGATACTTTATCCCAACGATACATGGGTCATATGTGACGTGTACGAGCCAACCCAGGCATAATACAACCTGCGTTGTGGCTGGGATCCATCTAAGTGTCTCTCTTTTGTTTAAAATGGACAAAATTTTATGTACATATGGAAAATCGACAAAACGCATTCGGTTTCTGTTGAAACATTAGGAGAACTATCCATGGGTCATATTTGACATGTACGGATCAACCTCGCCCCAATCTAAGACGCGGTTTGGCCAGCACCACTCAAAGTGTCTGTCTTTTGTATCAAAAGGACATCATTTTAAGTGAAAAAACATCCACTGGCATATGGAAAACCGACCAAACACATTCGAATTATATATATACGTTTGCCCAATGATCCATGGGTCGTATGCAACGTGTACGATTCAACCCTACCTCAATAAGAGATGCGGTGTGGCCGACACCACTCTAATTGTGTCTCTTTTGTTTAAAAGGGACATGATTATAAGTGAAAAGAACAACTGGAATACGAAAAACCAACCAAACGCATTTGAAATGTTTTTATGCTTTAGGAAAATGATCAATAGGTCATATGTGATGTGTACGAGTCAACCCCTCCTTAATCTGAGGCATGGTGTGGCTGAGATCACTCTAAGTGGATCTCTTTTGTTTAAAATGGAAAACATTTTAAGTACATACGGAAAACCGACCAAAAACATTTGGTTTCAATTGAATATTTAGGAGAACGATCCATGGGACATATGTGATGTGTACGAATAAACCCCTCCTCAATTTGAGACATGGTGTGTCCGGAACCACTCAAAGTGTATGTCTTTTGTTTCAAAGGGACATCATTTTATGTGAAAAACATCAATTGTCATTCAAAAAACCAAACAAATGAATTCGGATTGTGTTGATAATTTAGGAAAATGATTCATGGGTCATTTGAGACATGTATGAGTCAACCCCATTTAAATCCGATATGCAGCATGGCCAGCACCACTCTAACTATTTCGTTTTTGTTTAAAATGGACATGATTATAAGTGAAAACAACAACTGCCATAGGGAAAACCGATAAAATGAATTATGAATATTTTGATAATGTATCACAATGATCCATGAGTTATATGTGACGTGTACGGGCCAACCCAGGCTCAATCCGAGTCATTGTGTGGCCAGGATCAGTCTAAGTGTCTTTCTTTTATTTTAAATGGACAACATTTTAAGTACATATGGAAGACCAACCAAACGCATTCGGTTTCTGTTAGAACATTAGGAGAACGAACAATCGGTCATATCTAACATGTACGAGTCATCCTTGCCTCAATCCGAGTTGCGGTGTGGTAGACACTACTCAAATTTTCTCTCTTTTGTTTAAAATTGACTACATTTTAAGTGAAAACAACAACTAGCATACTGAAAACTGACCAAACGGATTCTGATTGTGTCGAAACTCTCTAACAACGATCTATGGGTCATATGTTACATGTACGAGTCAACCCCGCCTCAATCTGGGATGTGGTGTGGCCGACACCATTCATAGTGTCTCTCTTTTATTTCAAATGGACATCATTTTAAGTGAAAATAACAATTGACATACGAAAAATGGACCAAATTCATTCAAAAGGTGTTTATGCTTTAGGAAAACGATACATGGGTCATAAGTTACGTGTAAGAGTCAACCTCACCTTAATCCAAAAATCGGTGTGTTCGGGACCACTCTAAGTGGCTCTCTTTTGTTTAAAATGGACAACATTTTATGTACATATGGAAAACTGACCAAAAGGATTCTGATTGTGTTGATACTTTAGCCCAACGATCCATGGGACATATGTAACGTGTACGAATCAACCTCGCCTCAATCTGAGATGTGGTCTGGCCGACACCACTCAATGTATCTGTCTTTTGTTTCAAAAGGACATCATTTTATGTGAAAAACATCAATTGGCATACAGAAAACCGATCAAATGCTCTCAGAATATGTTGATACATTATTAAAATGATCGATGGGTCATTGGTGACATGTACAAGTTAACCTCATCTCAATACAAGGCACGGTGTGGACGGTATCACAACAGGTGTATGTATTTTGTTTAAAATGGACATCATTTCAAGTAAAAATATATGGTATACGAAAAAACGATCAAATTATGAATTGAATTCCGGATTCCACATATTATTTTCATCTAAATTTTAAATTGAATTCTAATTTAATAATGTATGTTTATAATTATGTTATGAATTCTAATTTTATTATGGATGCGTATAGTTCAAGGATGCATTATATGTTAAATGTGTAAGAATCTGTTCTCTATATGTATGTGTTAGTTGGTTATTGTAGGTACAATAATTGTATATGTATGTGTTAGTTTATTGCAGGTACAATAATTGGATTGAAAATGAGAGGGAATGCACAAAATGAGGCCTGGTGTGCAAATTGCAGAGCTGCTGTGAAAATTGCAGGCTGCTGTGAAATTTGCACAGCATAGGCTATGCCAATGGTTTCAAAATGTTGGCATAGCATCTCTGAATATTTTTTTACCAACGGTTCAATGAAACGTTGGTAAAAAACCAATCCCAATGGTTTAGAAACCATTGGGAAAGAGGAGATTCCTTGGGCTCTCCCAGTGATTCAAGCCAAACCGTTGGGAAAAACTATCCCAACGGTTTGGCACAACTCTTGGGATAGGTTAATTTTTCTCCACCATATCCCAATGGTTCATTATAAACTGTTTGGAAAAGCTTTCCCAATGGCGTAATTCCCTATGGTTTGCAGAACCGTTGGTATAACATATACCAATGGTTCGGCAACCTTTCCCAATGGTTTAGAACTGTTGTAAAAGCATGTATTTCTAGTAGTGGAGAGATACATGGAAAACATCATGTACTTGAGAGGCATTCAATGTAATCTCAATGGGATAAGATACGGTCCATATATTTTCAAAAATTTTAAATTTACTAATATTCCAAGGGAATTGTTTCCATTTCCTCTAGAATCTCCTAACCATCATTCAATTATATATTCATAGAGACTCCATGTAACAAACATCTTATTATAGATTAAACCAGTGATTATTAGCATAATTTTTCATCCATCCCAGAGCTATATTGAAACATTTTTTAATTTATATAAACTTCTCTTCCATTTCATGTGATATACTATGTCCGAATATATTTATGTATCCCAATTCATTCCATCACATTGGATATCAATATTTATGAACACATAGGTTCTTATAAGGATACAATTTAATTATTGAATGAAATCAATAGTTGTAAGAAAATTCAAAAGAAGAGGGAATTGATCCCAACCACCATCAAACATGAAAAGAAAATATCTGAATATATCTTCTTGGTTTCAAATTTTTCATTTTTGACTAACTATCTATTAGATGATGGTACACAGTTTTGAAAATGAAATATGTTTCAAGATCTTTATAAATATATTTCATGCACATTGAAGTAAATGTTAGATCCCAATCAAACAAAATGGAATTTTCAAAATATTTCTAACATAACAATTATTTAATGTATATCCTTGAATATTGGTACAAAGGGGATAATTAATTATTATTTACCATGGTTAAGGTAAATTTGGAAAAAAGCGTTAAAAAATATTATAATAATAATAAATTACACTAAAATATGTCCAAACCATATTGGATGAGATATTTCTAATTATGGGATACTTGGGTCGATTTTAGGACCCCATGGAGCCACTTTTGGGATAAAATTACATTTAATTACTTTTAATTTAAATTTAAGGAAAATATAACCTAAAAATGTGTATTTTAGTAAGACAATTTTTATATAGGGTTATATAAGTTTATTTTAGACTATGAAATTTCAATGGAATGATAAAAGTACTGAATAAATCAAGGTATTTTATTTATAATTTTTAGACTTTAAATAAATAAATATATTTATGTCATAATGATCTTGTTGTGATTACCTTATTAATGAAATATTTAGATAAATGATATTATAAATATTAAAATAAATGTATATTTAAACTTTTTATTCCATAAAAGAATTTTTTGGATGCTTATGACTTTTTATAATTTAATTTATGATGTTCTTTTGAAATAATAATGAATTAATGATTTTTAAAAAGTCATGATATGAATAGTATAAAAATTGACATAAATGTGTTTTTAAAAAAATTCTATTTTATTAAATGATATAATAGCCCTAACAACATAATATCTAGACAAATGACTTATATAATTTTTGAAATATCATTAGCTAATCACTTTTGGTTTAATATTATTTTTATGGTTACTATATTAACAATATATTTAGAATATACAAGAAGACATGGTAATAATAAAATTAGTTAACTAAGGGATAAATCTAAATGAAAATGTTAAATTTGAAACCAAAAATTCTCTAAAACCTATTGGTTGAGAATATTTCGAACCATACTTATATTATATTAGAATTAAATGAGTTCTGGTCATTTTGGAATTTGAAATTAATTTTATAATAAAATAGTATTTCAAGACTTTGCTAAAGTACCCATCACCCCTCTTATAAAAGGCCACCAACTCTGACCCCTTACTCACACCTCTTAATACCCTTGTATCTTCTAAAATCTACCCAAATATTCTCTAAATGTCTCTCTACTCCTCCTAGAAACCTCAACCTGGGTAGATTTAAATTCAATAAATCATTTTGGCTCAAATCAAAAGGTGTTACCCATTTTAAGAGGTGGTGTCTTCTCTAATGTTCATTTCGAATATTCTACTTCATCACTCCTAATTATATTCTTATTAACTGATACATAATAAAAAAATTATCCTCAATATACTAGGATATTTTATGAGAATTATTCTAACTACACTTACACACACCTCTATCTAATGGATTTAGAACATACTGTTTCTTTGGATGATGAAATACTACCTCATGAAACGAAGATTGTTCAATTATCACCTACCTCATATCATGGTTTCCTTTAAGAGGGAACACAATTTATATGAAATATATTATGTTTATATTGTCTTTATGATTCGTTAATTTTTAGTTACATCATACATTTATGATTTTCATGGTCTATAAACAAGATAATTTCATTTGAGGAAGCGTGGACTGCCGCCCCTCAAGGTAATATGACTCATTCATTCAATACATAGAATGTATAAATAGTGGAATTGATTAACATATGTAAGATATATATAATAATATATTTTACTATAATAATAGTATAACTATTTATAATTATGTTTTCATTCCATCAAATATGAAATAAAAATGAATGTAGTGTTCATGTCTACGTAAGACTTACTGTCTCCATGAATGCCGATTTTCATTTCTTATATCAAAATGTTATGGAATATTATAAACACTTATATAATGGATATATATGATATGTATATGAATAATAATCTAGAGATAATATAATTTTCAACACATCAAAAAATTTTAACTATAATAAGATCATTTTCGAATCAATTACCCAATATTATCAAAACGAATGATATTGACTTAAATAATTATATAATTTGTATAATGTGGAAAGAAGTTATATAAAATAAATAATAAAAATTAAAATGTTCTAAGGATAGTATAAACTTTCTTAGGTTTATTATTCAGGAAACTAATGAATGAACGAGTCATGTCGGACATGTGGTAAGGTAACTTCTTAACACAATTTCCATTCATTGGGACAAACTTCTACTTTGTGATTATTATATGCTATAATAATGTGACATAAAATTTTTGATAACCAATCTTCAATTTATACTTTATTTATGTGTACTCATATTTTATACAGTCAATCGGCCTATTTTATTTACCATATGATCTTTGTAAGGGACATCATCTTAATCACTTTTTATTGAGGCATATTTTAATAATATAAAACTCCTTCTTTTATACAATGTATAATAAATCCCTTTGAGTTTTAAATTCATTAAAAGGGAGTATTTTTTCAATTATGTGTTTTAAAAAATGAAAAAAGGAATGATTTAAATCTATGTGGCGACAATGACCTCTCCCCCACCGTAATTTTTACTTGGCTTCCTCTCTAAGCCTTAATGTTTTTAAAAGGAAAAGGAATCACTCATTCTCTTTTTGGGTATTTTCATATTGAAAATGGTTCGTGAAATGGATTTTGTGTATCAATAAATTGAATTTTTTTTTGAAAATGTAATTTTATTTGTGAAAATTTGATATTTTCAAAACATAATGTGTTCTGATTATATAATGCTACTTGGAAATTCGGTAGGTGGTAACATGATAAACCAATGATAGGTGGCTAAGTGATAAAACAAATGATGGGTGGTTTGTGATAAAACAAAGATGGGTGGTTATGTTAAAACCTCCAATGCAGTGGGTATGGAAGTCGGTTGTACAACTATTCCATTTACTGATATGTGTGGAATTTGATGATATGGTTATTCCATTTGTGTATGTTTATTTCTGAAATTACTTTTATATGTTATATGTTGTTTTATATGGGCTTTATGGTAATATTTTGGATACAAAAATATTAAATAATGAGATTATAATTAGTGAAGTGATTTTTCTACTTCTTTAAGGTGAAAAGTATTACTTTATGATAAAGTTTTCATGGTTTACCTGTCATTTTGAAAAACTAATAGTTTTCTTTATTTATGTATTCCATAATTAGATTTTTATGCTCATACCTTTTTTTGAAATTTTCTTCACAATACATAAAGATAAATACTATAAAGGATGGGATTAAGAAAAATTCATGATGTCTAAAACATGGAACTAGACATGTTTCATTCATTCGAGTTTTTGTATTATTAAAAAATGTAAAGTGAGTAAAAGTGTCTACCTTTAATATTCAAGTTGTTATGTATATGTTATTACCTAATTATCTAACGATATGAAACTGAAAAGTTCCTCAATGTGAATTATTAACTTAATTCAAGATTATGTAATGTTTAAGGATGGGTTCTTACACCAATGGTATTAGGAGTCCCATCCCATGATTTTTCAGTCACACACTCTTGTAAGGTATTTTCTACCTTCATATTTTCACTATGTAATTATTTTGGTTATGTATATATATTTTATTTTTTATTAGGTTGAGATATGTTATTGCATGTAACCATTATATTAATTTTATATATAAATTTTGTTATATTCCATTAACTCTCATGGATCATTCCATGATCCATATTTTACACCAATTACCATGCTAAAATTTTGTAAGGGTTATTTTATTTTTCCCTTAATTCATGTTTCATCGTTATCATATGCCTTGTACCTGAAATTTATTATATTGGGATAGGTACTTCTATGTCCTAATTACAACATATTTTATGTGAAAATTATTATAGACCCCTTTCCATCTTTTCAATATTTTTTTATGATTTACTATGTGACATTGTTATGATGCTGGGAGATTAATGTGATTTTAAAAGACAAAAAAATGTGTGGTTATTATAATACCCATTTCATATAATGGCCTTTATATTTATACACTTATAAATCATTTGATTAGGCCTCACATGTATTTAATCCAAAATACATTCTCAATAAATAATATATTATGATGAATGAATCCTTTGTTTATGATATATATGGAATACTTAATAATGATAATGAAATTAATTGGATGGATGAACATGAGATTTAATGTTCAATAATGCCTTCAATCTTGTTTAGTACATTATACATCATGTTGGAATAGTGAGTGAACCCAATTCAATTATTTTACCTTTTCCACCATTATTTCTTGTAATTTTAATCTTGGATAGTGTTTATGATGTAATATTTTAGGTTATTTCCACATTTCCCATGTTATGATTATCATTATATATTAGGTCTCATGGTTCATGTTTATGATTACTAATATTTTTATGCCAAATTGATTTGCCTATTTCATAACAAGTATCACCTTATGACTTGATTAATACATTAGTGGGATTTATAGTTCACCCATTTATTATGTTTTCCCATAGGTTATCCCATATTGATTTAAAAGACATAGAATTTTATTATAATGTTAATGAAGAATTAAATAATGTTGATGTATTCCATGATGAAGAAGGTATTCTATATACCAAATTCCATAAGACAATATAATTTTTAATCTTTCAGGTTGTATTATGATTTATTTTGAGTAATAAATAATTAATTAATGTGAAAAAATATTAAAATTTTTATAGAAACGTGGTAATCATGAGTAAATTTGTTTTGAATGCCTCCTGAAATCTCTACCACAACATATATGTGAAGGGATCAACATAGTACGAATTGATCATCGATGGATATCCAGGGAGATGAAATATTTCATGCCTATATAGGCATCATAATATCTTTATTGAACAGTATTCCATAATAGATAAGAAGTTGGTTGAAAAGGTGAGTCTGTCTGTGATCACTCAAATTCCGTTATGTACCCTAGAAGTACATGGTAATACCTTCATTAAGTAAATTGATGTACAATCCCACAACAACTATGGATCATCAAGTGGTTGAGATAAAACCAAGGATATTTGGATCTCAACATTCACTTGATGATAAATAAGTCATCGATAGAAAGACTATACAACCCATTTCTTTATCCATGGCCTCCAAAACTGATGTTGGAGGTTTTGGTACATCATTACCATAACTAGATGTACCACCAAAAGAGATTGATGAAACTCTCTCAGAACCCCCTCCCACTACATCCCTGGAACAATTATATATATTTTATAAATAATGACATCCTCCCAACCTATTCCTCCTTGAAATACTATCAAATTGTAGGGATAAAAACCATTTACTATTGGTAATCTACTTCATATATATCGACAAAGGATAAATGAAGTGGGGCCATCATCTCTGACACCTCATCCTTCAACTACAAACATTATATCATATTTATAGAAACCTCATCCACATTCCCCTTCATAGCATTATATACAATTTCCATGTCATACTCCTAGAGGAACTCTAGAAATCACCTTTTTGTGAAGTTAATATTCTTATGAGGGAATATATACTTGACAATCATAAGATAAGAATGGATATTATACCTCTCATCAATCATGTAGTGTCACCACATTTTTAGTGTGAAGACTACTGATCCTATCCCAAGATCATCTGTCATGTTGTTCTTCTCATGTGGTGTCATTTATGGGAACCGTATGAAATAAAAGCATGCCTCCAAATCTGAAAAATCCAATCATAGTTTCTATGGAATCCGAAAAAACTTAGTATTGAACATTGTCCTATATAAATATCCATATTAGAGTGATCGTCAATCTGTGCCTCAACTACTGAAATTCTAACTATAACCCCTTCATCATCATGAAAGACATCCTATTTGGGTCAATTATTTTATGGGTTCTTATATCCTGATGAAAATAGGTATGAATATTTGGTTATAGCCTTCCAATATAAGAATAATCGTAGCACCATCATGATTTTTGGTGGCTCCCAAGTTAGCACTACCTAATCCTTAGACAAGTCCACATACACTCTATCTGATGATATAACATATCAAAAAATGTGGATTGAAAACATCCAAAACTAACAATTATATAGCATTCTATAAATCTAGTTCTCTAAGTGTATGTCCAGAACCATCCTTAAGTTTCTTATGCGCTCCTCCTCAGACACTTAGTACACAAGGATATCTTCGTTGAAGACTGCCATGAAATAGAATATGATAGGCTATAATATATTATTCTAGTGGCTCATGCACATTGTTTGGGTGTACTTCAAGATAATGGGAATCACCATGCACTCATGGTGTCCATAGAACCATATAAATTTCATTTTTAGAAAATATGCACCCCGTAATCAAAATATTAGATATCTAGAACTAAGGTTATCATTCTAGAAACATTATGCACCACTAAATAGAGTAACTAGGTCATTGAAACTTGGTATAAGATACGTGTACTTCATATTCACCTAGTTTAAGTATTTTTAGTCTACACAAAACCTCAAGCTCTATTTAATATTTTTGGTAGAAAAACTGGGTTTCACTGTGTGAAATACTATGTCTATCAAAGATCATATTATATAATTTATCTAATTAATCCCTTAGTTTTCAATTATCTATGGGATCCATCCAATATAATGGCACAGATATCGATATCATCCTCAAGTGTAGATTGATATAGATTTCAATACATCAGCATTGAGGTAATCATAGAACATCATCATTGAAGACGACCTCATACACCTCCACCACGTTAGGGAATTGGAAAATTACAACATCTACTACACCATTGGACATGCTATCAAAATATTGATTAATCGAATACACCAACCTATGCATGAGTACATAATGTGCCTCATGGTGTTCCTTTTCACTAAAAACAAAGAACATAGTCTCATACCTGTGGAAACATCACATCCTTCACCTAAAATAGTTAATGATGGCATGAAATGTGGATAAATATTTCATACCTAATATGATTTAGTATGGTCTAATTTCTTCTTCCATGAGATCCCAATTAAAATTAACACAAACATGAGTTAAGTGAAACTTTTGTCACATGTTTATAATGATTGGGTCATCTCAGATATGAGTCTCCAAGTATAAGGGATGATCCATCGGATGAAATATAATCTATAAATCTTAAATATATGTTTTAAAGTAGATAAATAACTAGAGACTATGTAGATCATTACTGTAGATATTGCATAAATTACACATATGATGCACAGAATCAATCCTAAATCATATCAGTTATACGATTTGACCACATGAAGATGTACCTATCATTGTCTTGTAGCTCCCTGATCATAGGATGGACCTCCTGGGTGGTGGTGGTGGTCGTTAAAATTAAATATATCTACCACCTACTAATACTCTCAGAACAACCCTTTTAAACCCCCTAGCTATGGAAATGTCTTCTCCTACTACTTAATCTAACATGGTGTACCATCGAAAGACTATCATGTATAATATATGTTAGATAATCTTATTCATGTTGTATAATGGCATCACATGAGTAGCACTACCTCTCTCTGGAATAACTGAACCCATCCCAAGTGCCCTAAACGATATATCCACTATTGTGGGACCCCATCCTGAAACGTCCATCAAGTCCAGTTTCCTAGGATTGATTTTGGATCCCTGCTTCCATGTTCTATGATCTTGTGTTACCGCTAATAGAAAAAATTAATTGTATCATCTCATCCAGGAAACTCTGAACAACCAAATTTATCTCTAGGACCCCATTAATAGTATGAAATCACATATGGATAACTCATGCTTAAATGTCTTTATACAACCCCCTTCTCAATGGTATGAGCATGGATGAATATGTTACTAACCTTATCTATTTACCACATGGAGAGGTTGAAAAGAATAAATGATTACATAGTTACAATTTTTCAACACTTACGGATCAATAGATGATCCTGAATACATTAATCCGTTAGTATAGTTTTAGAGAACTTCCCTATAAAGAGAAACTAAAAATCTAATCAAACTATAGTCTACTCGTCATAAGACTTGTCCACTAAGTCACACCATCATTACTACAAGACATGTAAATGTCTCTCCACTAAGAGCTCTATATGATCTTCTAGTGTCATGAATTGATAGAAGTATCATTCCAACACCCAAATCCAGTCCTCAATTATTGGTTCATCAGGCTCACCTCTGAACCAGAGGGGGGGGGGTATATCATTTTACTCATGATGTGCACCCAACCTGCATCCCTTATCTTCTAGTACTATGGTAACCATGTTTTACAATATAGGTGATGTTATAGCTAGTGAACAACACAGATATATCATCTATATATTTGGTACTTGAATTGATGTATCATCACTAAGTGGGTCATCCTTATGTTCATGGTGCGGAATTGTAGTTGGCATACATCAAAAGGGATATAGTAATTAAATATTATTTACCAAGATAAATGATTATATCTAGAGAGGATACTAAATAAAAACATGGATATCAAAACCCAATCCATTTTGATACAAATTTCATTTTTTCCTTTGAATCCAATGTTGTCATATAACAAGTAAAAATGAATGTGATTAGAGTCCTGGTGTATGGATACGTATGCCATCAAACCACACATCTCCAATCCAATGCAATGAAAAGATTTAAAAATAATTGAACAAACATGCATTAGAACATATAAATCCCCCAATAAGAGTATGATAATAAGTAATGTAAAAAATGGATAATTATTATCCCCCCACAAGGAGTATAAAAACAATCCCTACCTGAATGTCATATTGGGGACTACTGTCAAAATTCCAGAGGAAAAAACATTATTCTCTATAGTACCACATAGTAATGTTAATGATGTTACCACATACTATACCAAGGAAACAATTATGAATATTAGATATCACTATTGTCCTCATAGAAGGATTCCAACACATATGTCCATGATGTATTGATAAAGTGATCATTTTTCAAGGAGTATGAGGGGATTCCAAAATACTACTCAAGTAATGGATATAGGGAATGTAACCTAACAAATTGTGTCTAATAAACATATGATATGGGATCAAATCCATATTTTAGAAAGTACATTAAATATATAATGATTACATGCAATGTCCCTCAAACATGTGTTGTGTATGTATAAATGGATAGTGTCTCATGCCCATGTACCTAAAATAGAACACTATTTGTAAGCTACCCATGTAATCTACACATTTACCCGAAAATTTATTATCTAAGGTTATTTTTCCCAGCTATGTCCGTGTTTGGGAGTACACGACATGCTCCAATCAGCATTCTCATGCTAGTGTCTGTGTACCCTCAGTGGTATATATTCAGTGATCGGGGATTCAAAATAAATCATGTGATAGGGAAATATGTCATATGATCCTTAACTATATTCCACAAACCAAGATACTTCTATGATGGACCCACATGCTATGTAATTCAGAAATAAAATCTGTGTGGCTCAGGTTATTCCCAAAACTCTCATTCATCCATCCGCATGTTCCTGCACCACCATCGCTATAAATTTTAGGTCCAATCATTCTAGATATCATGGATCGATCATGTATTAACATTAACATTTCCATTCATTATAATTCAACCAATGAATACATTTCGAAAATAGATTATGTTCATCCTGTAATTGATCACACACCCCGCTCTAATGGGGAGGTTTCAATCTGATCTGATCCATTCAACACTACCATTATCAAAACACTATTACATTGCGTTGATTCTAGATCTATAATATCAAGTAATTGATCCATGAAAAAAAATAATAAATAATAAATTTAATCGTTGTAAATCATACTACATGACAAATAAAGAACACGTGTGATGAAATAATTAAACAGGGAGGATAGAAAAAGTAAAAATATAAGGAACATACCTTTTTTTATTGTTAAATATTATATGATTCATTTCTATTTGAAAATTGAATAAATATATAACAATTTCAATCAAAAATAATTTATACCATTAATCATTCAAAATTAAACCATCTCACAAGATGGATGTTCAATGAGTCAAACCATGGTCCACTGACTTGTGTTCATCGATACAATTAATAATGTGGAAGGAATTGAATAAAAAAATACCTAATTTCATTTCAGTTGATAACAAAAAATTATGTTTCCTCACATTCATTAGCCTGATCCTTCAATTATATTTCTCAAAGATCATCGATTAATGATATGGTGGGTGGTCATCTAAGTGATATTTTCCAAAGTCATACCAATTTCTCCTTGGTTATGTTGTTACTCTGTAATTTGATAATAGCATTCTTATTAATGGATATCCAGTAACTATATATATGAAAAAGGAATAAAATAATTCATTCAATTGTTTTATTCATATCTATTCATGTGATATCTTTTACAAAAATGAACCACACCAAAAATGAATTGTGACTCCTAATATGGACCCCTCATATTGAACTAAATGGTTCCTTAATATTTATGATACATCCACCCATTTACAAGTTATTAAAAATTATTATTAAAATTGTTGGCACACTCAATATAATACGTTTATTATATTTCAAAAAATTAATTCCAAGCACACATGGCCTTGGAATATCATTCCATCATAGCACCAATTCATGACAATAATAATTTCAATATTAAATATAATACATAGAAAATATGAGTTATTACATATCATTCATAATGCATTTCATCATAACATTTGAAAATGAAAAACATGAATGGTTTATCTCAGATACTCGGTAAGGCTAAAAATAGATAAATTTAGAAATAAATTGAACTTAAGGGTTAAAGAAAATGATAGTAACATTTAAAGAAACATACATTGGATATCCACGATTTTAATAGTTTTTCATAGAAGAAAGACTAGAATATCAAAAGACTTGAATTATAAGGGAAATAAAGAACATGATCCATGATATCATAGATTCATAAAAATGTTATGGATTTTTTGCATAAAAATAAGAATATAAAATCACTACCATATTATTTATGACTCAACTCCATTTCTATTAAAGTAGAGAAATTCACTTTCTATAGAAAATTAACTCCTCTTATCATCCATGTCATTATGGAATGTGACCACACCCTATGAATACTTCCATTACTATACTAGGATCACTCCCAACTCCATCCATGAATAAATCATTGAATATATAAACCATTAGTCAATGCATTGGATCGACATATAATTCCCACTAATCTAATAGTGAAACACATATTTTTTGTAAACCACAAGATCAGAAAATTTCATTATATAATATGAAATGAAATTTTTATGATGATTATTTCATTATTTCATAACATTTGGATAAGAGACATGTTTCATAATCATTTCATCAATGAATAACCCATGAAAAAAGTTTGTTTTATAAGTATTTACTCCATGGTATAACACATGGATGTTCAATGGGTTTAATAATTACAATGAAAAAAACATAATATAATAACAAAATCAATATGATTGGTGTCATTTTATTAATTCTTTATAAAGTTATAGGTAACATCAATGGAATACATTAATGTATGAAATGATTTTTGAATGATCATATAAAACATTTATTGAGGACAAAATATTTTCTTCTTAATTTTTTTTTGAAAACATAAAAATTTTAAAAATAATTTTTCTTTTAAAATGAAATTGAAAATGTATAAATAAATTTTTAAAGGAATTATTCTTTATGAAATAAAAAAATTATGAACATGACTTACAAGATAAATATAATATTCAATTCAAATTTTTAGTAAAATCCAATCATGATTTTTTAAGATAAATGAGTTGAAGATTCTTGTTAATTATTTAAAATATAAAAAGGTAATTTTTTTTAAGAAAATAATAATAAAATAACAATAAAATATTTACAATTTTTTTTAAAAAATATGAATGTTAATTAAAATAGATTACCAATATAAGTGAGAAATAAAGTAGTATCTTCTTAAGAGTAATTTTATTATTTTTATTATGTACCAAATAATGGATGAATGTACCATTACATGAAGATATCATGAATAAAAATAGAAAAAGGAATGTCATGAGAATTCATTGGAGCTATGTAATGATATTTCACCATTGGAGACATGATCATTTAAAATCCATATAAAATATGATATGGTGACAAAAAATCATTACCCTTTTGAAAATATTAAATATTATAACCCATGAATTAATAAAAGTAAATGTAAAAAATATAATAAGGAAGAAAAAAATTATGTCATTCCAAGCCAATGTGGATGAATATATGCCTTATGAGATTATAAAGGTTCATAACATAATGTATTCTTTAAAAAGGTAAATTGAGATAAAATATCTCTTATTGCTTACGTAAATTTTTAACAATAATCCACATCAAAAAATAGAATAATTAATTATCATTAAATTTTTATGTTTCATGAAATATAATGTCATTAGAGAATATATACAGTACATAAAATAAATGATCTTTAAATAAGTACCTGGTCTCTCAAGAATAAATGGAAGACCACAATACATGTACCTTAAGCATTGAAATCTATTATATTCTTTAAAATATTATGTATAATAAATATAAATTTATTATACATATGTCAAAAAAATATTCAAACACACACACACACATATATATATCATAATATATATTATTTTATTATAACTATATATAAATGTTTAATTAACAGTCTCATGTTAATGTTTTGTTACGGGTAATAACCATTTTTTCTATAAGTTTTGACATTTTATTAATTCTCTTAAAACATTGATTCAGATTTATTCATCTCTATAATTAAAAAATGGCATAAATATCATATGTATTAATTTTAAAATCATTTATATTATTTGATAAAATCTCATGATAAGAAATGAAATGAACCGTTTAAGAAAAAATTAGTCTATATGTAAGCATTTGAACTAATTTTCATTTTCATTTCAGTTTGAATGAATTAAATATAAATGATATATTATAATTCATGAGTTATTTTTAATTTATATATATCATATATAAATTTTTTACATCCTTAATACATTCTATGTAAATAAGGAAAAAATCACATTTGTTCTCATGGAGGAAGTCCTCCACACACACGAATGTTGTTATCATATTCCGCTAAAATAGATCAAATGATGGAATGCGTGATATTATAATTATAGAAGAATATTAATATAATTATAATAAAAAATACCATATATAATTGTATTTACATAATTATTCCTATAGAATAATGGTTTTAAGGGGAAAATGAAGGACATTAGTTCATGAGGTAGTTGTCCGCAATAAATAGTAAAAATGATTTCATAAAACATTTGATGGATTTCTATGTTGTTGATGTCCATACCAATAACATAATTAATAAATATATATTTATTATACTGATGTTATTAAATAGAATTGATATAAATATAATTGAATGGATTTGAGGAATATATAATGAAAAAATTTCACTAATTAACGTGACCTCTTATTCAGGAATCTTCCTTAGCTTTTCACTAAGTCCTTCCATGGATAGATTTCAATATAATATAATTCTTATATGAATAGAGAAGGGACATATATAATTTATTTTGGAGGGAATTGTGAGAAATGAATTTGTGTGAAGGTTTTAGGAAGATAATAGGTTGAGTGGCCTTTTATATGTGGGGTGTTTGGAAAATATAATAATTTTTGAAATGAGGAATACCTCCCAGATTTTTCAGATATCACTAGGGTCCAACATGAAAAATTATCAGACATAAGTGTTTTCATTATATAAATAAAGACAAAAAATTTGTTTTTCTTTTTTTTATATTATTTTATATTTAAATGTTTAGATTAACAACATGTAAACCCATTTTTACCTTAACCATTATAATTAAGTTTTAATATAATCACAATTCATCTTTGTAGAAAATTAATTTAAATTTATTAGAAATATCAAATTATTATGATTTAAAATTTTAAAATCTATTTTTTAAAAATGTAAATAATTTATGTGTGTGGATTTTAGTTCAAATTAATCCCACATTCATGACAGGAAATTGGGTTAAAATATTGAATAATATAGAAAATTTAAAATGTTTTTATATTCACTTTAAATATGAAATTCCTTATAGTGAACTAAATTAGATTTATAGATTTATAATAAAACTAATTACACATCAATACAAAATTTAGATATAATTTTTTAATAAAAATATAATATTTGATAAAAAAAGTTTTTAAATAATTATATGTTTTTTACTATTCATTGAAAATAAAACATTTCAAAAAAATATGAAAAATCCCAAATAATATAGTTTTGAAATAGGAACTAAAAAAATATGTTTATTTTATAAATTTAATTTTATTATTGTGTAAAAAATGCATTTCAAAATTGTTCAAAAATTAATTAAAAATCATTTGATTATGAAAATAGTATTTTCAAACATATAAAATTATTATAGAAATTTATGTCTTTTATTATCAATATGTTTACTATATGTAAAATAATTATAAATAATATATAAAATTAAGTTATTAAGATCCATTTTTCTCTATTAACAACAGATAGCTTATAATTATCATATTTGAAAAATATTAATAATATATTATGGTTTTGTAAAAACATATTGTCATGTGTCATGAAATCAAATTGAGTGTTGCATATAGTAGAAGACATCACGGGGTTGAATGTACTGAAAGATTGAATTGTTTTTGTGTTTAATTTATGAAAATAAAATGTTTTGTGTTGAGGATTATAAAATCATTATTTTGAATAATGTAATCTTTTCTTGGTCTATCACGCAACATAGTCCGTCATTTAAATTTATTTTATTCAGAACAAAATAAATCCTAATATCTCAGGGTGTTATATATATACTACCCAAGATGTATTTTATGATTTATTTCCAGAATTTTTCTTAATTTATGAATCCATAGGAGGTTTTCTCATTATGAGTATTTGGTTAATAGATTACCAAATTAGTCTGGTATTTTTTATCAATTTCAATTTATTGAGTCATATTTTGTTGTTATCCACATAATTACGTTTATAATATGTATAATAAAAAACATCTACAAGTATTAACACTAAATATTAACACAAAATTTTATTTTATCTTTAAATTTTATTTATTTCATCCATGGTTATTTCAATTTATTCTTACCATGTGTAAATGAATTTATTACCTAAATTTCCTCTCCTTGGGTTATGTTACATGTTCATTTTATTTTTTATCTTGTGATTATGTGTGAAATGGTTTATTAATACATTATGTTTTTATATTTATTTTATCTTGAATTACGTGTCCTACACATAATATATTCATTTATTAATTTTCAAAAAGAATTGTATGATTTTTGTATTCATTATTCATCTAAAATTCTCTTTCATTGAGACATCATTAATTATATGAATCAATATAAATTTTTATGTGTGCATTCATCCCTATGACATGTTATATAATGTGATAACATATGTTAATTATATTTAATGTAATATTTTATTTTAATATTTCATGGGTTATGTTATTGAAGAGTTAAAAAATTAGAAAAAGAATTTTTTTAAATAAAAATTCATTTCTCGATTTAATATGTTGATGTTTTTTAAGATGAAATATTTTGATAGAATATTTATAAAATATTATGTTTTATTGTATTTTGGATTTGAATATTAGTGATATCAATAATTAAAATTTCATCTTCAATTTAAAATAGAAACATGAGGGATGTATTTTATTAGTGATTATGATACTGAAAATTCATTTAAATCATGAATATTTCTCTTCAATATATATATATATATATATATATTCTAATTTGATCAATTTTTTAAAAAAGAAATCACATTATAAATCTAATTTACATTTAATTTAAACTTCGTTAAAAATTTTATAAAATGAAATTTCATTTAGTTTTCCAAAAGAAACTCTTTTTTGTAACATTTACATAATATTTTTAAACTATTTTTTTTAATCATTTTTATCATTGAAATGTTTTCATACAATCATGATGTGTATTTTCCAGGAACAGTCCAATTATAATTTCAATGTTTTATTCTCAACTACTGTAATGTTCTGAATATATTTTTTAAATTATCAGTTTTTATATATTTAAATTCAAATTAATGTGGGTATTCTATTGAAGTTATTATTTAGAATATTTTATTGGTATTTCTATTCATCAGTATCAACAACAACATATTTTAGTTATGATATTATTGTAATAATTTTTTATTATACCATCTCGATTATTTCTCTTAATGGGTTATGATTATTTCAAATGTATTTTAATGTAATCTATTTTTAATTGATGGTATATTCATGGTTAAAATATATTATTATAGAACTAATTTCACATCCCATGGTTAATAATGTTCAATAATACAATTATGTAATTTATTTATTTTCAATAGGATAATCATGTTTCAATTTGATTATTTTGAAGCCTATTTATTTACCCTAGAAAAATCCTAATTGAATGAAATTTCCATGATTGACATTACTTTTCTATTTATTAATCGAGTTATTAAATTAATAATGAAATATTTTGAGTTTTACAAGGGAATGAAATATCCATTTACTATATTTATTATTCGTGGATTTTATTAACAATCTTGAGTATTCCAAATATAGAATATAATATAGGTGAAACCACACAACTTATAGTTATTTTGATATATTTGTTATGATGGGTGCTCTATGATATCACCATATGACCTTGATATATATTTGTACACCCTAATAGCATCGAGTGATCCTGATATATCTTATATGATGTATGTCCCTAGATATTTCTCCACTTCATTGGTTAATATTCCTTGAATTAAAATATATAAGAAGGAGTTAGTTACTAGTAAGTTTATCATATTGATTTAATTGGGATCTTTTTATCTCTCACACAATTGTAAAATGGTATAAGAATAAAATGTTTCCATGATTCCAACATATATTTTTCTTTCTAGAAATATAAATATTTTTCGGTGATCAAGACTAATATCATGTGAATAATTAGTACTTATTATCATGACTAATTCATTTCTAAAAGCCTCATGAATGTTTTAATGTTTTATTATCCACTAATTTAGGGGAATGCATATTCTTATCTAATGCTCATAAATATTGGTTATGTCATTATATCATTATGATCATTATTTTCTCAATAATTAAATTCTATTGTTAATTATTATTTTTTCTATTATGGTGTATTTGAGATCAATGTTTTTTTCCATTTCCCTATATTATCTGGAATGAATTTAAAAAATTATGTCTATAATGTTTTTATATGGATGATTATAATGATTAAGTAATGTGGATTAAAAAAGTGAGTATAGTGGGGGATGAGTTTCATATTTATGAACCTTCAATTTTTGAATCAATGTTCTTTTGAGTTTTTCATAATTCATTAAATCTATAAAACTAAAAGTTTATTTAATGTATAAGTAATAATATATTTCAATTTTATCTTGTATGTTGTATATATATAAAATTTGGTTATGTTCATAATTATGAAATCATGAAGTGAAATGATTATTATTTCAACACTAGATCTGACAGTTTGGATTAGAGGATATTGTATTTAAGCATACCAAATATTTTAACAGTAATTTAAGGGGGTATTTTTAATAAAACCATGCCACAAATAAAAAAATATTGAGATTATTAGAAATTACCTATAAAAATTATACTGATTTTATTCATCCATGATGTGTTTAGTAATGAATCTAATCATATCTATTATTTACTCAACTATTTTGGGTCCCAATGTGAATAATAATATGTATTTATAACATTGCATCAAACATATTCACATCCTAATATAGTAGATTCATTTAAACTTATCATTATAATTATTTTAAATATATTTTTAAATGATTGCCCGACAAGAGAAATATGTCGATTACCACAACTATTCCAATTATTAAAAAATATTTAAACTTTTTTAAAGAGTTGTAACTGTCCTCTAATAATGAACATCTATATCTGGATGAAAAGAATTGATAATTTTAATCCCTATATATCTTGATATGTGAAGTATTCTTGAGAAAATTATAGAATACCATAAATCCCAACTATATATAATAGAATTTTGTACACTATGAAATCTCATATGATCCCTTATGTACTCCTTAGAAATCCGATAAAGAGATAAATATTCAATTATTGTAATAAAATATGTGGATGATAAGTATATCCAATATAATTATAATATAAGTATTTACTATATATATTTTTTGGGAGTCTGATGATGAAATACATGGATATATTTTCCCATTTCCATTTTGGTATGGGTAATGGTTCTAAAAGAACATTATAATTTTCTTATTAGATTATCCTGTGGGCATACTGGACATCATGATACAGATTATGTAATATCTATTTTCATGTTATCCAAAAATAAATACCAATTTAGATCTGTATACATATTCATACACCAATAATGATAAGAAAATATTCAACTATGATATTAATTCAATAAATCCTTCTTCAGGTCTAATATAGAACTGACATATAATTTATTCTTGATACTTATTATTTATTCACTATAATGGTTTAACATTGTATCAATTTTTATTTTCAGATAATTTTCTACATCACCCTTGTTCATTAAATAAATCCTCACATGTAATATTTCAAGAACATTAATATGAGAACGATATGATGACACATATTTTGTTTTAAAATCAATTTCAGTATTGTAAAAATCCATAATTTTGGATCTCTATAAAACTGCATTGTTGATAAATAAGAAATTTTTTATGACTCATATAATTTGATACATTGTTATTAATCAATGGTTATTAGTCTATTTATGAGTCATAATATTTAATTATTATAGTCATTATGATTAATATTACCATTAAGATATATTATTCAAATTTATCCACAAAAAATAGAAGAATAAGTTATGTTTCTACAATCTAGATATACCTTCAGAGAAAATTGATTTATTTCGTCATAGTTAGTAATGCGTATTTTATCCATTTTATTTAGAATAATTTTTTCCTAAGAACATATGGATGTATAAAATGTTATCACATTATCTACTAAAAATAGTAAGTGTGACATTTCTATATTTCACTATTTTCATCATAGAAAATATGGGATTCAATATAATTCTATTTTAGATCCATAATGTCCATGCCATTTTTTATATGGAGTTAATGGAAATTTTATATTAATACATAGTCTGTCAAAACCCACCCATTTTATGAATTAAGTTTTCCCTCATGCATTATGTTGAAGATATGGGTCGAAACATGATCATCTTTAACATCAATGATAGAGATTTGTAGAGAACCATTCACATTTTCTAAGATCCGAAGAAATGAAAATATTTTCATCATCACATTGATTGATAACTCAGAAAACTATTGATCATAATTCTAATATAAGGATGTTTGGAATCATCTCACAAATGTAATTGTTCAATTTTTTTCCCACCATAGTGAATTCATAATCACATAATGCTTCAGTTTATTGTTATTCAATTAGATAAATGAGCGAGTAAATATATAAGATATTGATTACTATCTATAATTCCAATTTTCTAAACATGGTGATGGTATTTTAATTTCCCATAAATAATTTTTTTATCGTAATTACTTAATTTTAAATCTACTTAATAAATGAAAAAACAAAAAACAAATTATTTGGCCAATAATAAAAAATTTAATAAATCTTAATTGAATAATGTCTATGATGTTATAATTCATTAAAACTTATTATTATCCATTGAAACATTAGGTTCTTCTGATATTAATTATGTTCAATTATACGTTATGTTTGGTTCTCTTAATATATTTTCTATAACATAATATCAAAAAAACTAAATAGTTCATTGATATCATCTGATGATAGGAAATAATAATATATATAAAAATTAAATCATAATAGATTAATATAAAATCCATTTAAAAATAATATATTCTTGAGAACCATAATGGAATACTATCATTAGATATTATAAATATAATCACACTATTTCATAGAAAATATTCATCATCGCACATAATTTGATATATCATTATATAATGCTTCCATCATAATAATGTGGGAGAAAAAAATATATAGCGATGTCATACAGTTAAAAACGATAAACATTGGGAGATAACAATCATTAAAGAGAAACATATTTTCTTCAAATTATTGTAACAAAAACAATTTAATTTTAAAAATATAAAAGTTTCATACATAGATATTAATGGATTGAAATTTAAATAATAAATTCGAATCCAAGAGAATAATTAACAAGCATTACTAATTAGTAATAACCAATCATGTTTCATAAAATAGGCATGTGATAATATATGATTATGAGATTATAATATTTTGAACATAGCTATTTGAAATCATGTCAACAAATAATCATATGACAATAACAACAATAAATCATAGATATTTATCAATATGTGAACATATCCATTTACAACCACGTCCATGCATAATCTTGACAGAATATATGAAATTAATCATATTCAAACATCCAAATTGGTTCATAGTTATTAGAAAGCATTTAAATTCTAATCAACATCATCACATGAAATGTATGTATCACATTACATATTTCACGATGGAAATATGACTAAAAAACATTTAAACTATAGAAAATAATTTATATGTATTACATATGATCATAGAAACAAATCAATTATTCATTGAAAAACTAGTGTACATGAAAGAGTTAATAAAAATTCAATCATTTAATAATTTCCCAATAATAAGTAATGAATTATTTTCATAATGGTTTTTCTGAAGTCATTATCATAATAATATATATTTAGAATGAAATTGTACTGTTTCCTAACATCATATCAATAATATGGTATAAAAATTAACAAATGAGGTTTTATAAGATGAAACATACAACTATATGAGAATTTGAGGATTTCAATACTAAATATGAAGACTATACTTTCTTTTAGTATGAATTAAAAAATAGAAATCATATAATAATGAGGAAAATAATTTTTCTGAATATAACTAAGGAAACTAGAAAAGGAATCCCCAAATTACTGAATGGACAAAATGGTGTTAAAATATGTTTTTTTGATAATCAATACAAAAAATTTTCCTTTAAAATATAATATAATAGATCACAATAATCCCATTCAAAAATCCTAATTTTTTTAAATTTTTAATGGTTAAATTTTTTTTTTTTGAATATTACCATATGAATTAATTGGATCATAGAAAATAAAAATTTTTAAACCATTATAAATAACATAGATGTGGAAGAAAAAGATTATGAGAAATTAGTAAATAAGGATTATTTATTATTAAAACGTATTCATGTTAAATTAAAGTACAAAAATAGAAAAATAGTAGTATTACATGAAAAATATAAGAACGAGTTGACTAAAACAAAAATTAAGGGCTTTAAATTATATGATATATATAATTTTCATCATTATAAAGTTCATATATATACTAAAAAAATTGAGTGAGATTGTAAAATAACTCCCTTTACATTTACAATTTTTATAAAAAAAATTATTTCAAATTAATATTCAGTTAAAGATATTTTTTTACATGGATGTTTCAGAATAATTATTTAATAGTTTAACTTTGGTTATGGTTTCATAATCTTAATAATTAATATAAATCAATAATAAATAGATATTAATTTAATTTATTTATATGCAAACAAATTTCAAAAATATAAATAAGAGCCTATATTATTTAGATTAAAATTAATATTCATTAATTAATATGAAATTTATACACAATGAATTCATTTTAGACAAATATAAATAATTAATTGGATAGTTTTTTTAGACCTAGTCATAAAAATAAGTCCAACATCAAGGTTGTTATTGTCATAATGAATAATATTAAATCTATAGAATGTCTGGATGCATCTAAACTCAGTGTTACTTATGTGTAATGAATAAATAAAATTAAATTTACATAAATATTAATATATCACAAAGTATTATGTTGTTAAATTTAATCAACAAATAAATTATATTACAGTAAATTAATATTGTTACCGTTTTCGAAAATTTTATTTGTGAATTATTGATTTAATGAAGTAGTTTTTGATTTATATTTACATATATATTTCAAATAAATATCCCTTTTACTAAATCAATTCACAAACAACGCCCCTTGATTTACCACATTTATCAACAAGTGGTTATTTGTGAGTTGGGTTGATGAGTGATAATATATTATTGATCACATTCTCAATTTAAGGGCTGAAAATATTTTTATTATTACATTTAATTACAATAATATACTCTATAAATTCAATGAGGTGGTGAAATAGGTTGTTAAATTTCTTTTTTATATAAATTTTAACTTTTAATATTGTAAAGATGAAAAATGTGAACCTGACAATCCTCAATATCATAAAAATTAAAATAATTAAAAATAAATTTAATGGAAATAATACATTTTATGGTGCACTATAAAATGATCATCAATGGAATATAAACTACTAGTGTATCAATTTATCAGGGGATACTAAGAAACAATAGTGGTGTTTCAATAAATTAGGAATATTGAAATTTCTATCCCTTGGTAACTACCTAATATTAGATCTATATTGATTAGTTGGAGAAAATTAATACAAGTATTTGAGAAAAAAATAAAATCTTTCTATGATTATTTATAAAAGGTAAAAAACATACTATAATGTGTGTTGGCGTTGTGATTATATTCCCCTTTAAATATTTATATTCAATGAAATAAATCAATATAGTATCTTATTTCTTTAAATTTATATATCATTAAGTTGAATTATTTAATTATCCCTTATTTAATTCTCATCTAAATATTTTATTAATTTTTCCACATTATTCCAAATTAATTTTATTCATTTTATTTATTAATTGATCTTTTAATAATTAACATTATTAATCTAATAAATTTTTGATCTCATCCATAAAAAAATTCCTCTATGGATTCAAACATTCAAAATTACCTAGATTTTCTATCATTATGGAATTGATAACATTATCGCAACATGGTTTTTATTAAAAACACCATGATCTGAGTCATAACATAATTTTTAGTTTCATGAAATATTCAATAATATGATTAACATGTATTTTTTATGTCTCATATATAAATATTTAAAATTTTACCCCATGATGTCAATTTTTTTATCAAAACAGTAAATAGTTACAATTTTGTCCCCCCATTTGTGGTGTGATGTCATATATCGTTTAAAATACAACTACAAAATATTCTTCCATGAAAAACCCCTTCGTTATTGGACAAAATAAATTATATCATAGACACCATATTTTTTCCACTAAAGAATGTGAGACTAATTCATGGTGTGATAACATTGTTGAATTGAAAACTATAGTTATATATTATTTAAATCACTAGATACTAAGATGTTTAATTTTCCTTCAAAACCAATATTAATAATATACATCTTCATACAAAACAAAAATTAAAACATAATCTTCCAATAATCTATGTAACACTCTTATAAATCCAGATTATTTAACTATATCCTCTAAGATACAACGTTAATATAAGATAATTGCTAACAAAATATGAATTGGAACATAATATAGTATGGTCCCATGATTTTAAATGAAACATATCTAATAGAAACATCAATTAATCATTATTAGACATTATAAATCCCGTTCTAATCTACACGAAACAATCCATCATTACACGTGAACTAAAACTAATTCATTATTAATCATTTTTTATTATCAGCATCTCCAAACAACCTCTATGTTTTCTATGAAAAGTAAATCCCCAATATTGTCACAAATATTACATGAAAAACATAATTCCATCCCTGAACATTGATAGAATCTATGTTCTAATTTTTAGATCCAAATATTCATATATAGTCCAAAAAAATAAAATTGTTTCTTTATTTACAACATTCTAACCCCTTGGGTTTTATGTCAATACAAGATGTCATCAATTAAATTTAATGCCACAAAATTATATTAATTTAAAATAACAATAGTCTTCTTCATCTATATCTATATAATCCCATGAACAAATAATAGTGTAGAAAATTAAATATCTTTATATAAACCAATAAATTTCTTCTTTATCCATTGTATTTTACATTTAAATATAAATTAAACATGATCCTTAATATCTAGAAACAAACAAAATTCATATTATAAAACACATCTATAAAATAAAATAACCACCATAAATAATATCTTTTATAAAATATATTGTTCCTCAAAGGTTTACTCCATATTGAGGGTAAAAAAAGCTCCAAAATATTCCACCTTTGATAATAACAATGATGTATTATACAAAAAAAATAGGAAAAAATATTATATGTTAATATCAGATGAGGAGAAATAAAATATCGAACCACCTCAGCTTGAGGAAGGTGGTAGACCAATAATGTAAAACCAATATTTCATATTTAAAATTGTGGTTAATAGTTATATAAATATATTTGATACATGTTTATTTTCTAAGTAATGATTCATATTGATGATTCCTCAATACACCATCTTCTTTATAAAACGATAAAAAATATAAATGTTCTTTATTTATGAATAATTTATGAATTCATTCATTATATTGATAAAAAATTATGTTTCAAATAGAAAACTACTGGAAGTTTCATTTGTTCTTTATGATCAACCAATTTCTATTTCAACATCAATATAAGTGTATATTCATTGAATAATGAAATAGAATATTTTTAAATTTGTAAATATTTTTTCAATATTACTTTTAAAAAACAATTTGACAGTGTCTCTCAAAAAAAATTATTTTTTTTTCACTTCAGTAAATTCAATCAATAATATCTATTGAACAATATGAATATATTTACGCATATAACCCTCATCCATTACATAAATACCAAATCAATTTAAAGGGTTCATTTAATTTTCTTATGATCTAATTAACTAGTTCAAAATGATTTCCTTTAGAATAACCTAAACTCAAGTTGTGAATAATGCATCCTAGAAAATATCTTGTGTAGATATTTTGAGTTGTAAAAATAATTAAATGGTACCATGGTAAATAGAAAGATTAAAAAACTATATATATAATTGTTTTCTAATATTCATTTCCACCATAAAACGTTAATAGTATTCTATATATCATTATAGATTTTATAAAAAATCAATTTCATTTGTTATTTGAGAAAAAAAATTTATCCTTTATGTTAATTTAATTTTATCTTTATAAAATATACGAGTTATCTAATAATTGAATATGAAAATTCTTAGATCACTAACTACAAAAATTCTTCCACTGAATCCATATTTCTTCCATTGAAAATGTGTTAATAAATATATATTATTATTATGTAATTTAATTATAGGGTTAATTATAGTAAATAGTTTTTTGAGTTAATCTTATTATAAAATCCATCTTCAATAAAAATGCTTCTATATGAGTATTCAATGCTCCATATTCTTATTTAATTTTTTTTATAACTTTCACAAACCTACACAATATCAATTCATCAAAAACCAATTATGAATCCCATTGGTTATATGGTATAGTATTTATATTCAAAAATAGAATTTAAAAATATCAACAGAACAACCATTAGGTATGTATGAAATTTTCAATGAATATTCACTTTTTTAAAGTTACTAATTTACAATTGTATTTCAACCTTTGGAAAATTTTCATTCTCATCAAATCCTTATATATGTAAATATATCTTGTACATGAATATTTGTTTATATAAGATCACATTATCATTCAAATCAATTTTTTTTTCATCACATAATTTTTTTCTATGAAATTTTTATCTATTGCCATATAAAAAATAATAATTTTTTGAATTTTTTTGATCTAAGACAGCAATACCAGAATTTACCTTTGAATAATTTCTATCAACTCTTTTTCATTGATGGTGTAATAAATTTATATAATAGATATGTGTTATCACTATTTAGTATCCAATATTCCTTTTTTTAATTTTATATCACCCTGTGATATTAAAATATTTTCCTTTTAGAATAAGTTTAATTTTGTTGATAATTGGAAATGCATGTAACACCGAGTATAAATAATAATCCTTTTATCATGTTTTCCATATTTAAATATATTATAATAATTTTAGAGAATTTATATTGTTAATTTTTATGTTATATATTCAACACAATAGTTTTATATTATTAAAACATATTTGATAAAGATAAGATAAGAACAAACCCAATATTTTAAATAAAAGATATATTTTCATAAATAAGGTTTTAACGCATTTTAATGGAACACTTATTTTAAAAGTTAATTTTGTGAATTTATAAATTAAATATGAAAAAATAACTTCATTTTTAATATTTTAATGTCAAATTTATCTTAGTGTGAAAGTTTTGTATTTTTTAGAGTTTTTTCATTATGTATCAATTGTAAAAAATATATTATTTTAATTGGAATTTGGGTTTTAGTCTCAATAATTTATGATGATTATTTTTTTAAAAAAAATTGTTTTATATTCACATTATATAAATCATACATATATTAATCGAATGTTATTCATTAGTTTCAATTTCACTTTGATATTTAGTAAAAAAACAAAGCAAAATTTGATCAATTTTACTTAATACCCTCTTGGAACTACAATTTGTGTTATTATCATTAAAATAATTTCATTAATTCATGTTATTGGATGTCTTAAAATTTGTTTAAATATTTTAAATCATAATAAATTTTCCTTTCTAATATTTTATAAATAGTTTTAGAAAAATAAAATTATTGAATGAAATTAAAAATTAATACATCCTTTAACAAAAATTTAATCTAGAAAATAAACTAAACAATAAACATAAGGGATAAAATGAAAGAAAAACATTTCAAAATCATTTTTTCAGTACGTATTTCAAAAAAAACATCCATTTTATATAATTATTGTCATTATTGAAGGCAGGATATGTAAGGAAGAGATCTCAATAGTGTTTACATTTTTATATATACTATAATTTCACTACTCTTACACAATTTAAATCACTCACACCCCCATTTATTCACACCATTCAATGCCTATGAATAGTATAAAAATTTACTATAGAGGATCCCAAAATAATTTCCCCCCATTGAAGTACCTATCTTAGAATAAATCCATCTATGGTGGTCTTTTGGTATATGTCAAAGGGTGTTACCGAGATTATAGGCAATGCCCATATAAGATCATTTTTTCCATTTACACATCCAACCATTCCATTCATTTGAGAGAAAATAACCCTATGGTATAATTTTTAAGATAAATATAGAATAAAATATTATTGATATTTGTAAGGTAGACATTGCATGAGTATTCATAGTATTACAAACCGTTCTGGATACCATAAGTGGACATGGTTCTAGAAAATATGTACCTACTGGTAATAATATAGAAAAGGTGCATTGAGCTTAACTCTGGAATAACGTGGTCCAAAACTGTATTCCTTACAATTCACTTGGTTTGACAAGCATAAAGGATACACATTTGATTATTCCAATTTTACTAACAAACCATTATGAATTATTTACTTGTTATGGATATCCCAATGAAAACAAACATTATAATTATCTGATTTACGATTCAAAAAAATTAATTTATATAGAGTTTTATACAATATATTTAATTATACATTAATATTTAAAATTCATAATTTTATGATATAATACAATATGTTCCACACTTTAGTAATAGTTCATGTTTGAATAATGTAATTAATAATCTTTAGAAACTTATATATTTCCTAATAGAATAAACTAATACAGATAGTTTTGGAATGTAAAATATTATTATAGGAATAGGGAAACAAAATAAACATATAAAAAACAACCTTACTGAAAAAAAGAAACCATTTCCCTGGATATAATATCTTATACTATATCACACTATGTGATATAATCCCTCAACATTCAGTGGGACAACTAATCTAATTATAGCTAAGTGATGGATTATGCCTCTAAAGAAGATATTTACTACCTTGGGATGTACTGAATTATATAATTTTCCACTTGTGGTTCATTATCTCAAATAGTATGCTTATAAATAGTGGTTGTTGATCAATAATAGTAGAGTAATAAAAATAGAACTCAATTAATGTAGATCTTTTATGGAAACATTCTTTGACAAATTATTCTATCGTGATAAAATAATTTAGATGATGATAAATTACATATCATAATGAATGTGAATAAAGTGTGTTATTCAAATTATAAATCTACCTTTATAGGGTTATCTTGGTATTTTAAGGATTATATACCCAACACAAAGTGCATGATTGACCACATCGTTGATGGTTTGGAGAAAAAATATCCAAAGGGCGATGGTTTCTCATACTTTTCCATCACATGAAGTGGTAGTTTTATGTGCCATACATATTGAGTAGGTATTATTAAAATAATACATATTAAAGGAATCCATACTATGAATAGTAAATATGAAAAACAAGAAATTTTTAATGTGTCAGAGAAGAAGATGATGAAATTTTCATCATGTGATCACTATGGAATGTGTTGCCTATGGAAATTCCATAAATGCAAGGAAGTCTTATACAAGTGTGGATAAAGGGGTCCTTAAATCATGACTTGTAAAGTTATTAAGGAAAAAAATCTATTTGGTGTTAAAATGTCATGTATATGGGTCACTATGAAAAAAAATCCCCATACATCTTCGGAATCTACCATATAAGAGGCCAGGGGGAGCTGACCAAGATTATGAAATCACATAAGCTAAGTCATAAGTACCAATTTATGTGGTAGATTAAATCTTCATATTGTCTTTTAATTTATCCAATAGTTTATTTGATTATGAATCCTTTCCCTCTTTAATTTGTACCGTTTATTCTCTGAAATTTAGGTATTTCTATATTGATTTAATAAGATACCTTCTAGTAAAAACACAAATGTTATGTCTCATTAAAACAATGACGTGTCTGGAAATTTTTCATTATGACACATTAATGTTATTTAATTACTAACCTTGTTATCATACCCATGGTTGACATTAATATAATCCATGGTATGGACTATATCCCAAAATATAATGGAACAATTTATTTCAATAAGAAGAAAATTTTGATCTATGAGGAATATAGAGAATTCTGAACCTTTAGAGAAGAATAATCTTCATGTGATTCTTATATGTATTCACCCAAGTAGCTATTTTGAATTATATTACTAGGTTATAAAAGAAAATGACATCTAGTGATGAAGATGGAAATCATAAAATTGAGGTTTTGACTATTGATAATATATAAATTGGCTTATTTCTTAAGTAATTACTCATACAACCCCATAGATTGATTATTAATTATCCCTTGATTTAATCCCCAATGAAATTATAATGTCAAATACTCTCTATAGAATGGTAATCATGGAATTGGAGGATTTGAAGAAAAAATTAATTTGTTTGGGTAATATGGTATTTATTCTCCTTAGAGGTTCACCATGAGAAGCTCGTGTCCTATTCATTAAGAATAATGATGGATCCTTGTGGTTATACATTTATCAATCGAAATCAATGAAATTAAAATAAAAAGAAAATTTTCCTCTACCTCGTATTGATGACTTGTTTGATAAACATCATAGATCCTAATAGTTTTCAATTAATGATATTTGTTCTGGGTTTCTCCTATTATGAGTAATGAAGGAAAACATTCTATAGATATATTTTCAGATGTGGTATCATCATTACATGTTTCCATTAATTCCATTTGTTTGTAATAATTCACAATCTTTTTTAAGGACATAAAAAATAGTGTATTCGTGAAATATATTGGATATTTTTTTTATTGAGGATATTCTGGTTAATTCTAAATTTTATGGCGACCATGAGAATCACTTTCAGACCATTCAAAAAACTCTTAAAAAAGATCTATTATATTGTAATTTTATTAGGATTGATATTTGGTTTAATGAATTTTTTAGTCATGGATATTTTGTCTCTAAGGATGTGAAATATATTGATCCTACAAAGATAGATCCAGGCAAAGAATGGCCAACACCAAGAAACTGAACTATGTAGTGTAGTTCAAATGGGTTTTCAGGTTCCTATTGGTGATTCGTTTAGATTTTTATGAATTATAAAACCATTAACCAATCAAACACATAAATGCGTTATGTTTTTTTGGATAATGGGATGTGATTAATGCATTGATAAACCAGAAATATGAATAGTCAATGCTTTAATTTCGACTATACCATCTAGAAGTGATGGTTTTGTCATATATAGTGATGCATCAATAAAGAGTTTTTTTGTGTCCAAATGAAATCCAATAAATTTATTTCATATGAATCATGGTTGTTTATTAATCCTATACATAAATATCCAACCCATGGTAATCAGTTAGCGACTATAATATTCTCTAGGAAAATAAGGAGACATTTTATCTAGGGTGAATGATATGAGATTAAAATGGATCATAAATTCCTAAAATACATCTTTTCATATAAATTTCTCATCATGAGATATAGTTGATGTCTGAAGATACTCAATGATTAAGATTTATTGATAGACTACCACTCAAGGAAAGTAAATAAGGTATATATTGCATTGATTTTGAAGGATTATTGAATTTTAAACCAAATTGGGATTGAGATGGATCATATAAGCCCGAATCTTGTAAAAATAGATACAATTATTTTTATTTAAGGTGAGAAATAATTTTTTTTCAAATGTTTGAAACCCCATAATTTATTGAGATGATAAATAATTCTCAATTTGATGATGGTAACTTTAAGGAGAAAATTAACAGTGTAAATGAAGGTAAAGAAGTAGAATTTTTTTGTGAAGTAGGTGTTCTAAAAAATTTTATGTTGATATCTAATCCATCTATACATAATCTAAAAAGTGAATTATCCCTTTTTATTATTATAACACATAATTTCTCTATACACCCTAGTGAATAAAAAATAGTTATAGTCACTTGATGGAATATTTTTTCTAGGATATAATGATATGTGATGTTTCAAATAATGTGTCTAGATGATTGGTTATTCAAAAAGTGAAATTTGTGAGGCAACATCAAAGAGGAGTCATTCAACGTCTGCCTATACAAATTTTTAAATTGGATGAAATTAATATTTTTTTGGGAATACCAAATAATCGTAAAAATAATAATGTAACATGGGTTATCATTGACCACTAACTAAATATTCACATTTACATACTACGACAAAACTAATGTCACATTCATTCCTCAGATGGATCTTTATTAATATATATGTAAGAATTCATGGTTTACCTAAATCAATTTGTTGATCTAGATCCCAAACATACCTCCATATTCTAGAAAGGACCGTATAATGATCAGGGAATTGATCTTCCATCAAGCATTTCCTATCATTCTCAAACCGATGGATAGTCTGAAATGAAAATTAAAATAATTTAATACATGTTGAGGTTAATCTCACTTGAAATTCATGGGATGTAGGATATGTACATACATTTGGTAGTGTTTTATGAAAATAATAGATTCAATTGAATAATTCTAATGGCACCATATAAATCATTTTATGGAATGATGTGTTTTATTCCCCCAAATGGTACGATGTTCTCTAATGGAATAATTTAGGCCAATAAATTGTTGAAGATATTTAGGCAATTGTAAATTCTTTATAGGGTAATATTAATTCATCTAAAATTATAAAAAAAAATTATGTCGATAATTTAAGGAATAATTTTAACATCTATGTGATAGATCATGTTTTATGAAATATAACTATATAGATGGGTGTTATAGGGTTTAGTAAGAAAGGTAAACTAAGTCCAAGGTACGTCATTACCATTAAAATTCTATAAAGAGTGGAATTTTATTCTTATAATCTAAAAATTCCACAAAATCTCTCAATGATACCAAATGTGATCCATATATCTATTTATGGAAGTGAAATTCTGACCCAACACATGTACTCACCTCTAAGAAAATAGAGTTAGATCATCAAATTTCATATTGTGAAGAACACAACCTGAATTTTAATACCTAAGAGAATATATTAATGAATCGTAGGACTAATCTAATATAGTTAATCTATGTAAATAATAAAATCAAATAAGAAGCATGGAAATTATTAAATTATATGAAGAAGAAATAAATATATTTTTTTAATTTAAAATAACCTAAATGTATTTGGAATTTTCTTTTGTATGGGGGCATAATTTAGCACCCAATTAATTTACAATATATTTCTTTTTAAATAAATTTAATTATTCTGATAGCCTATAATGCAAGCAACAAAGGGTTTGAACGAATCACTATTTGGTCATGATATTCATAGTTAATTAAATTACAACACATTTGCTAAATTTATGTGATAATATTTTTTATATATCCAATAAAATATTATTATATTCATCCAATATATTTTATGGGAATAAGACAAGAACAAACACAATATTTTGTATAAAAGCTATATTTTTATAAAGGCAGATTTACTGCCTTTTAATTGTGCACAAATTATAAATATAAATATATATTATTTAATAAATTTTATGTGAAAAAATGATTAATTTTGGAATGAGGAAATTCAAAAATATCACAAATATTTTTTTTTGACAGTTGTCACTTTTTTAGGAATAGTGAAAAACATATGATTTTTTTTGAAATTTAACTTTTTATTATATTAAATTATAAATCTATGTTATATTTTTAATTTCTAGTAAATTAAAATTATATAATTTATAAATAAATTAATACAATTATGGTCATTGGAATATAATTCACAAAAAAAATTTATATTAATATTTACCAATCGTTGAACATGTTAACTTTAATATCCAATTTGTTCATCCCATCTGTAAGAATAATTTATAATTAATATCTACCACATATGTAATTTTGAATTTTAAAAATAAACACAATAATAGGAATAAAATCATTTTATAATTTCTAATATGTTTAACATAGTTTTGACAAGACATATTGTTGAATGTAATTAAAATTGTTTACTCCGAATAAGGTAAAATTAATCTTTACAATGGAATAAACATTAATCATAAGGATCAAAATTTAATAATAACATGTTCAAAAAAAATTATATGGATATATTTTTACCATATATTCAATTTTATATTTTTCAATTTATAATTGATGACATATTATATAAAGGAGACCTCTTGATGAGGTTTAGATTTGTATATTTACAACATTGATACTCATCCTCTAATATAAGAAGGTAGTAACCCTTAAAATTTATTCACACATATCAATAACACGTTCTCAACCATAACTTAACCCAATATGCTTAAAATATCTATAAAATCTATATATAATCCTCAATTTTTTCATTAATCTATCCATGTTGGTCTTTTGTTATATACTAAAAGGATTTACCTGAATAAGAGGTATTGTTCTTCAATGATATCTTTTGTTTCATTTACTTCTCCACCTCATCTGTTGAATTTATATCATGATTATAAAAATTTATATGTTCATAAATCCTCTAATATATTTTTTAGAATAATATATATAACTAAAATTTTACACACATCCATTGAATTGGAAATGCAATGATCATTTGTGTGTACGGAAGCCTACCACATTTGGAATCGATATCATCTATTCTTCAATTTACCACATATAATTGATGGAAGTAATGATATTATTATAGATTATAAATGATATAAATGATATTTATAATGTTTTTATACTAATTTAAATCATATATAACTCATACATTCATGTTTTTCATTTTTTTTGGAATCTGATAACACCGTTTGTGGACGTATTGACTACCGCCTCCTCAAAGTTATGTCATGTGTTCCCGGTATACATGGAATTTATCATGGAAGGTTTTTTAAAAATATGTTACATAAATAAACTAATATTATATAAAAATTATAATATATATATAACATAATTTCTAAATATGATATTGGAACGGAAGTAGTATTCATTCATACGTAAGACCTACCATCTCCATGAATGATGCATTTCATTTCACAACTCCAAACATCATGGATTACACTAAATAAATAGGTATTTATGATATCTAATATTTAAATCATGTTATAAATCCTATATATGTTTAAATAACATTTGAAATTATAATAACAAAGATAACAAGTCAAAAGTTACTCGAAAAACAAGGTAAGTAAGACCCAAAATTGTAAAAATAATGAAATATTTTCCACAAATGGATAATAAAATATTATACGAAGATCATATATATTGTTATAAATATTTTTATGGGTTTTTAAATGTTATTGAAATTATTAAAACTGTTATTCAGTATTTTAAATGTGTTTCAGCAAAAAGGGAGCATATGTTGATGAATTCTCATCTCACTTTTTACATTTGTGACAAACAATTCATATTCACCACTTATAAAATTATTTTCTGTATATGTATCACATTTGTATATATTATATAATAAATTATTTTATATTATGGGTATTTAATTTTTTACTATGAATTATTTCATCAAAAGTGTTTTTAATTAAAAATTACCAAGTTATAAAAGATATCATTGCAATCTCACTTTCTTATGTGATTGATAACCTTAACTTGAAACAATCACTTCCTTATTTAAATTTTCCATTTGAAATAATTTTTTATATATCCATTATATTATTTTTTGTGTATAATATTTCTACAAAACATATAGAATTTTTTGTATACATCATTCAATTATAAATTTATTTGATTAATTATGGACACGTTTATAAATATATATACTTTTCTTAATACATATATATGATTAGTCACAATGTTGATGAATTAAAAAAAATATTCATAGATTTAAAGAATGTTTGGGGCTAGTTTGAAACATGTTGGGGACCATTTTTTGTTCGTACCCGTGATGCCTCAATATTCTAATGAGAAGAGTAATTTGGAAAATTTATATGGATTTTTACTTGATATGATAAACCATCTTGTGAATGTTCTGGATGGTAAAGGTACAATATACAAAAGAAAAATTGTTTCCAATAATTATGAATATAGTTTTTGATTATTTAGTTATTATTATTATTATCCATGATATTTTTTCTTTGAAATTATATGGGGATGGATTTCATTCTCGTCAAATACATTAAATTTCTTGTGTTTTGGTTATTATACATTCCATTTTGATTATGAATTACCAATTTATTTGACTGTATTTTTTTCTCAATTATTAAAAATGACATGTTGTTCTATTTCCATGAATTCATTATTTGTTTAGTTGTACTTACCCTTATTGATTAGTTGTGATCCCTCTAATTTTTTTTCTCCTTTCCCCAAGTTTTGTAGAATAAATTTTTTAAAATTCATTCAAAGATGAAGTTTATTTCATTTTATTTTTTGTTAGGTTTTTTTTTCTTTCCCAATTTAATAAGGTTATCATTTTTGTATTGTGGTATTAATGTAATACTAAAATTATTGTTTCTTCTGTATTTTATTCATTATAATCATTCCAATGTAGTAAAGTTAGTCAAAAACTATAGACTTCTAGAGTCTGGTCACTGCAAAGTATATTTATCATGAAAATTATTTTTATAATAAATCCTAAATGAAAACTTTCATTATTAAATCATTATTCGAACCATTTTGAAAATAATTTATCCAATAGTTCAGTCTCAAAATATTATTTACATGTTGAACATTGTGTTCAATTATAATTTTTTTCTAGTAAATAATATTAACAATACAGAATTCTAAAATATGAAATTATTAGTCTATTTATTGATTTATCTTAAATATTATTAGAAAAATTTAATTCCACAATATTTTTATGCACATGTGAAGAAACATAGAGGAATTTTAGTAAAAATTTGTATTTTAAAAACATCCTTTCTTTTTCCAAAAATTTATTTATTTCATTTTTCTTCCTTTTTTATGATTTAAAACATATGAGTTGACATTTCTATGTTATAAAAAATTGTCTTTATTATATGGAAGATTTTATATAGAGTCTTATTGTATAAATGAATAATTAAATCAAAATTAATTGCGGATAGGAACACTAACATGGTTCTATACCAGTAGTAGAAAGTGAAAAAATCTTAAATGAAAATTTATTTTACATATTTATTATAAGTTAATTATACCATTATATAGAACCATCTCTTTTTAATTTCCCTCATGGTCGATACTTAAAACACAATTTCATGATTCCCCTTGTAACATTATACTTCATGGGTTGTTTTCTATGTTCCACTATACAATAAAAGTCTCATAATCATTATTTATACTTCATTCTCATCTACTCAAAATCACACACTTCAATATACTTATAATTTATATTTTACACTAAAAAATCATGACTAATCAATCATATTATAATAATAAAAATGATATGAATGATTTTTCAATTTATATTTCATGAACCATTTTTCTACCAAAAACAAGAATCGGTTCCAGAATTTTTTGGCCCTCTTTTTCATTGATTAATAATGATATTTTAACTTTTACCCTCTCACATATGTATCATTATTCATCTCTCAATTTAATTTTGAAATTAGAATTCCTATAAAAAAATATATTTTTATAAATTATCCCTGATTTATTAATGAATAATATTATGCCTTTTATACAAAAGGATGGTTTCATCTCTTTTGAGAATAATGTAATTTTTCACCATATGATCATCATATTAAAGATTATAATGGGATATACATTCCATCATCATTAACATAACAATTTTATATTTTAAGAAAATACCATATGATTGAATGTTTAAATCATTATTATGTTACAATATTTAATAATATAAAATAGATTATGTCACAGATGATACAAATAATGGAATTACATTGACTATAAATTTTTTTATCCAACATCATCATTCATTGTCAAATTATTTCTAATAAAATTACATTTCTTGATATAAATATATAAATATTAGGACCACTCATTTTAAAATAGATATATGTATTATGTTTTATTGTTTGATCACATACTATAAAGGATCGATGTCCAACAATTTTTTTACAATAAGAATAATTTAATATTTTGAATAAATTTTTTCTTTATTCAACTTTTCTATAAAATATTTTTTGGATTGAGATGCGGTATATGGTGGAAATTCATCATTCTCATTGGAAAATTATATTTACCATAAAAATGTGTTATAATAGATATACAATCGAATTAAAATTCTTGTCTACAATTCAACCTCATTTGACATTCATAGGAATAAATTGATGTTCATAATTTCCTTCAATATTTATATTTATCTCTAAATTTAATATGGCGGTAAAAATATCCATATAATGAATGTAATCATTTAGGTACACCATAAGTTTTCATTAGTTTTAGTTGAATCATTGGTTCTTTAACTCTCAAACTATATTCCTTCCCTTAATAAATATCTCTATTGTTTTATAATTTTCTTCAAAATTTACACTATTTTATAGAAAATATCTTCTCATTATCTATTCAACTAATTCCATAACCCAAAATATTATTAATTTATACATGATATATAAATGATTGAATATCAGTATAAATATTTTATTTCCCATCAATAAATAATGTTTTTGTTATGAATATTTTTTCTTAAGTATCAATGTCATTAAAAATTTACCCCTTTTAGTTTATTTTTTAATCCCATGAAACATTTACATCACCTATGACCCCATGATTTGATGTCCCCAATATTTATTCTTGTGAATAATATTTCAACAAAAACTACATATTTTAATTGCACAAATTATCTTAAGATTCATGTATCATTCTTAGAGTTAATACCTCTTGTTATGAATCATTCATGGATACCCTGATAAAAGGTAATAATTTTGTTATATGGGGATGTATGAAGGGACTTAAAAATCACCATAGGTGGGCATACACTTCCTAGGTATCATTAATGCACATTATGAATTGTTTTAATGACAAATATATCAGCAAAAAATCCAAAATACTGAAAAATAATGAAAAAAGATCCATAGGATAAATAAATATACAAAAAATGAATAAAAATTTAAATATCCACATATAAAATAAATTGTATTGAGTTCCAAATGTATGTTATAAAAATGATCATAGAGGTATCATGTGTTTTTTAAAAACACACATATATAATAATTTTATATGAATATTCAATTAATCATAAAAAACATGCATCTCAATAGTAATGGTGTATATTATTTTCATTCTAGACAAATAATAATATTTTGAAATTAATTAACTAAACCATAGCCAAAAAATATATACTCACTTATTATAAATAAATGAAACACCTAATGCAAATACATTCTCCCAAAACCATGGAATTTAAATAGAGGAATTACATGCCCTATATTTTCAATAGGGGTAAAAATAGTATATAACAATTTTTTTAGTATTAGATAAGTAATAATGATATGATAACATGATAATAACATATATTAATAATTAAAAATTCATCAATGAAAATTAATAAAAAAATGTTGAATATTTATTAAAAATGGATCAAGTTATTACTATTTCGAGTCATCAACATTCAATCATAGTCAACGAGAACAAATCATAATAATATGAAAAATGATTATTTAATAAAAATACAAAAAAGATAACCATCTAATTTATCAGGGATCACTAACCTGGCTGTCATATTGGGTTATTTCAACTCTACATTACCTTATTTCCTTATTTAAGGTTCACATATAAGAATATCCTAGTGTACATGGTATCTTACTAAACTGTTTCACTACCCATTCCTTTTATTATTATATGAGGAGACATACATCACTTCTCAATACATTATTGCGAGATATATTTTTTAACACCCATTAAATAATTTAAATCATTAAAATTTGTACCATAATATTAAAAAACATTCATCATGTAATCATACCATAATTTGAGGAATAGAAATGGGTTTCACAACCATTTCATCAATTTAACATAGCCTAATATGTGGGAAATAAATGGATTTAAAAAATGTTTCACTTTAACAAAACTAACACGTATGAATGAAATATAACAACAAATTTTTTTACAGTATATATCTTATTATGTAAATTCTATTATTTTGATAGAAAACATTTCATGCAATACTGAGGTTAAACAAACTGTGATATACTATTAAATATTAAAATTACCACTGGAGTAGTATTGTGTCAATTAGGAATTGTAAATTGGCCATCAAAATAATAACCTCACCTTCTAAAGTATTAAAAAATTATGTATCTCATAATTGAAAATATGATATATTTATGTCATTGAATAAATGTAAAAAATGAAACCATAAGTTTTGGAATGTTTGGGATACATAAATTTCAATTCACAATTTTATAATTTGTATAATTATTTAAATAGATTTTTTTTCATAAAATAGATTCATAAATTAATGTATTTTGGCATATAATTATGGTATAATTTTATGTTTCCATAATTAATTTTTCAATTTGTGGTAAAATCGTTTATAATACAAAAATAAATATATTTTGAATAAATGATAATGTTAATTAGAAATTAAATTATACATATTTTGAAAATTATACTCCTGAAATTTTGTCCATTTTTTAAATCAACACTATTAAAAATAATTTTGGTGTATTTTTGATTTATTTGAAACATTTAAATTTTTAATGACTAGTGAAATGACTTAATTAAGATTATATAATATTTTAATCCAAATAAAATATATTTTGATTTATAGATGATACAATAATTACTATTTTTAAAATATCATGTTTTAGTAAATTGATTAAGTCATGTGAATCTTCATTATTGATATTTTTGTTCCAGAATAATAAGAAGAAGAATAAAATAATAACAACCCTTTATTTTACCAAATAGCACCACCCATCACCATCCCCTATCCTAACAGATTGTAAGAATTAAATCATTTAAAAATTATTCTTATTCCATTTAGACGAAACATAAACATGTAGGAAACCATTTAATGTTACAAAAAAAATCTAATTCTCCTAAGGCAGTTCCCAAGGTTATGATATTAATATGGTAAACACCTGTATATTTCTCTTTTAAATTCATCTCTTTTCTTATTCTCTACTCATCTTACATTATATAAAGTGGAATGAAAACTACACTATCACATATATACTATAATTTTATTATTTTAATGGAATATATTTATTCAATTATCTTCTCTCAACTTCTTTACATTAAAAATGAACGCATTGTCTATGACATGTCTACTCATTGCGTTCATACACAATATGTTTTAATTTTTCCATAAAATGCTTCAATCATGTTAAAAATATATTGTTATGGTAATATTTTATTATAATATACACATTATAAGTTATATCATGTTATTTAACCATCATATAAATATAATATATACACAAATGATATAATTTTTTTATGGTTATATAATCTTAAATAATAATTTTTTAAAAAATGCATCAACCATTTATCATAATGAGACATAATCATACCAAAAATCTAAATTATACATGATTCCATATAAAATTAATTACATTAATTAATATTATATAGTTTCACTAATGAAGTTTTTCATTCATTTGACATGATCTCTATAATTTATACATGATGGAACCAACTATAAAACCATGAAATTTATGATCCCAAAACCCGACGAGTACAAAATTTAACTCCCCAATATGTCTATATGTAAAAACAATTAATTTATAATAAATACAATATATTTTGAGATGTTATGAATTATATAGTTAATGAATCTAATTTTACTATCCATGAAATTATGTAGATGGGAAGAACACATTCTGACATAAGGTAAGTGTTTTCATTTCAATTTACATTTCATTGATACTTAATAAGAACAATTAACCTAATCATTTTCATATGGTGAATCTTCTACCAATTAGAAATAATTTTACAATTTAAATTATAGTTCTCTTAAACATCATTATTTCCTGTATCATAGACATGATGGTTGGAGTAGTCTATATAACTTGTTCTGAAATCTTCATCTCCCCTAATGCATATACAATATCACAATCACATTATATTAGGAAAAGAAATCAGTCATTTATTTGATGCATCTATTTATATCTTAGAACCATCGTTTCTGGATAGTAGTGTCAAAATTAGGGCATTTACTGATCGTATCCTCGATTATAAAAATCATTTTTAACATTATTTTTTCATTATGAACTGAAAACCATTAATTGTGATCTTAGATTATGGGTTATCCAATTAGGAAAAGTATGAATAAAACGTTGATAGTTACATGATAAACCAATAAAACAATATAACGTGCTTATAATTGTTGGTGTATTCTATTCATGGACTTTTTTTACCATCAAATGATCATGTTAGATTAAAAAAATATTGAATATATGGCCATGAGAAGAAATTTCTTGAATCCATATTTCACACAGTCCTAATCTACCATACTAATTTCCCCATATAGGAGTCTGAAGAATGGTCCAAATGTGATTGTCATTGACATTATTGTTTTTATAATAAACTATAATGTCACTAATAAATAGAAAAAAATAATAATAATGATATTAAATGAATATTATGTTAATAAGACACTCACTTGGTGATCAATGCATCCAAGGCTTCCCATTGTGAAGTAGGGAAGTGGGTTTTAAAACTAATTTTTGTGGACATATCCAACCTCTTGAATCAAGACTTGAATATCCAAAACAGGATATAGAACCACAGAACTAATGAGGCTTAGTTACCATGAATAATGGGATCAGGTCTGAGATAGTTTGCATTTGGAAAATCCAAAATGTTTCAGTATGTTATTCACTTGATGTGAAAAGGGAATTAATTTGATTGAGATGAATGGGAATGGAATACTGAAGGGGTCTCTAGGGGATGAGGATGTTTAGATAGGAAAAGTATTGGTTGGACTAATGATGTGATTTCTTTAGTTTTTTTGGACAGATAATATTTCATTTCCAAGGACCCGTCCTATTCTAGGTCTTCATACATTGGTTTAAATTCTCTCCCTGACGTATATCTCCAAAGTAATAGCTCCCACAACAGATTTTCTATTTTGGGAGATTGTGACTATCATGAACTAGAACAAAGGAATTAATTAAAGGTAGATCATAATTTCCCCAAATGAGGATGTAACACTGTGAAGAGGAAAATTAATCGACCTTAGACTCATGGTCAGTATAGTCCATGGAAATACACATTACATAGTACAATTTGAGAAACTTATCAATGAAATGAAATAACAACATCATTAGCATAGATGTATTTATTAAACACACAAAAAGGATTTGAAGTTGGGTGGAATATTATAATTTACCTAATCCCTATATTAGAAGATCATCATTTAAAGGTATATTCCCTCTTGAATGTGGGGATAACAACCACAAAAGGAAACATAATGGCCCCAAAAAGCTTGTGGTGTTGGTTATAGACAAGGAGAAATATGCTCATGTTGGTAACTCATCATCCATCGATCTCGTGCATGATGAAAAGGAGATTGTTGGATTCGATATCCCACATATTATCAATATTCTAGTTGTGAGTGATGTTTTTAATGTTACAATAAATTTCAATGAGTAATATTTAATGAATGAGTTAGAGGTCAATAAAACACGGGAAGAGTTGGGCACCTATGGCAAGAAGTTATCTGTGGAAGATTCTAAAATGAATTTTTACAAGGGTATGGTTTTTAAAACACATAAACTGTAATTTAAAGAGTAACCCATTACATATGAATTTGGTTGACTTTCTCCTTTTTTACTGAGAATGTTTCACACATTTTCATTAAAAGTTATCTCTTTAATAAATATAAATATTATGGTTGGAGTGTATTAATTATTTTACAGAAATGGATGATTTATAGAAAAATGGATAATCTCTAAAAATATATGTATATACATGGAATTGATCATATAAATCATCAATTTTAGGTAGTGGATTCCAATTCATTATCATATTATCATTTATATCCTTATAATAAATTTTCAACCTCATCTTAATTACAATTATAACATGGCCTTACCATGTAGAAATATTAGGATGAAAAAATCTATAATTAATAAACTATTGTAGTTTCTTACTCATATCCATTAATTCTATTGTGACCATAATATATGGTGTAAATGATATTCGTCTTCCATTTGGGGATAAATCATCGTAATGATCAACTTCACTTTTAAGGGGGTCTTGGTAATTCATTGGGAAATACAATAATGTATTCTTGCACAATTAGTACATCATATATTTGAATATTAATTTCCTTATCAATGGGTGTTATTTTTTCTTCATCCCCCCTAAATATTATTGAGTATAGCTACTGGGGGAGGATGTAGATAAGAGTGAGATGATGAATTTTCTTCTTTAAATATAAGGAATTCAACATCATCCTAAATAGTAATAATTTATTTTTTTTAAAGGAAATTTATCCATGTATTCCAAATCCATTCCATACCAAATATATATAAAAAATTCAAGCATATGTATGATGATAAGGTCATCCAATAATTCACATTTATGGGTGATGATATGGACGGATGAAAAATCATTGTTATAATGAGACTTTCCTAATGGTTTTCATTAATAACTCCAACATTAAATTAAATGGTTATATATATATTTCATGAAAAAATGGTTAGATATAATATAGTTATATGATACAAAATCAAATATAACATTGGATAAAATCAAATGTATGATGAATGTACCACATACCCCACCATTGGAAAATTCTACCTCAGCTGTAGGGATGGAATAATCTTGGTTATCACCCCTTGTTCATTTCTATAGTATATTCCCATAGAGGATGGGTAATTGGTTTGAATAATGACCCGTTTCATTTTAGTTTATTCATTGAAAATTATTTATTTATTTCATCCCCGTGAATTAATTATCTCTCCAATCCTTTTATCCACACTAATAATAATGTCCCATTAATTTTAATCATTCCCATGATTATTCCTTCCACAATTTTCTTATAATGATAATTTCATAATTTCCACTTATTCTATGATACATTTACATTTTTGTGGTTTTCAGAAGATGTATTCATGTATTCATTTCTGTTGAATATATATTATCAATAATATTCTTTATCTGTATTGATTTCACATAATACTACGTTATCTATGATGAAATTCATTGAAAATATAGTACCCTAAGAGGCATGGATAAAGACCTTCAAATAACTTATCAATTTTGTTTTTTGAATCAAGGATGTAATCTATAGATTACCTAGATATTATTAGGAAGTGGCCTTCTTCTCTACAGTATTGGATTCTTTTTTTTCAATGAGATATGAAATTTTCTATTCATTTTAATTAATTTCTCATGAGGGAAATATTTTGTGAACAATGTTTCATTAAATGTTATCAATTCCCCAGATTATTTTTCCTAATTATATATTTTTTTATTAATAAAATACCATCAATGATAAGCATCTCCCTTGAGAAAACATAATAGTAGTAAAAAACATTCCCTGCCATCGAATCCAAATACCAAAGGTATCTTTTCATAGGACATTATCCATTTCTTATCTACAATTAGATTAGTAGTCCAACTAAATAATGGGGGATTATACAACTTGAAATGGACAAACATAAGTGTAATATGATTACTCATCATAACCAGAGTATTATTTATTAATATGATCATGATTTTAACTCCTCTAACACTAACTCTATTTACTCACATAGTAGGGAAATACATAAATTGTTTAGGGTTATTGATTTCAATTATTCCATAACGAAGAATCACTAAATAATGGTACACACTAAGTCACCCCTTACTAGTCATGAGTATTTATCCAAAACATCACTACAAAGAATTATTATAATTATAATGATTTTTCTACATCTATTTCTTATTGTTTATACAAAACATACTATGATACCAACTATGAAGACTTAGACCCCAGTAGTCATCATCAGTAACCTTAAATTTTTACAATTGAATTGATAGAGAAGATCACATCATAGATGATCGAAAATTTAAGTTGTATTTAAGAACTAGATAAATACATGGTACACTTATTACATTGGTTATTAAATATAAAACATAAAAAGGACAATAAAATAATTACTTGATACTTATTCTAATATTGCATCTTCATAAACCAATGAATCAAACAAAAATAAAAGGGTGAGCTCAAATAATTAGTAAGGGTTGTTTACCATAGAAGCATTAATAAATGATAATTGAATCATAAAAAATAATTCATAATCATCACGGAATGGTATATAAAAGAACAGAACATGTTATTTAATCAAAATACTGAGAATGAAACGGAAATCATAGATTTTTTCATTTTCAAAATATCATGAATAGTAATGACAACATACTAAATGAATGAAATGATTATTTACAGTACATAATATATCTGGAACATGAATAACTACCATCAATTCCATTTATATGATAGTTTACAAATGTGGGTAGAAACATGTATAATTCAAATAGAAAACATATAAGAAGGGTTTTTTTAATTATTTTTTCTCGACAGACCCATTGATGCATGGAGGGGATATGTAACATCGCGACCCACCAATCACTAACAGTAAAAATCATTATTCATACATAGTTTTAAGAAAAAAAATATACTCTTTATAAAGATATCTATATTGTATTAAGGATACAAATTTTTCAATATCCCCATGTTAATTAATTATTCAATGTAAACATGATATGTAAAAATGATATAAGTACTAGATATTAATCATGTCCATGATAAAAGAAATATGGATGTTTAAGAGAACTATAATTTAAATTGTAAAATTATTTTTAAAGGGTAGTATTTACACCTCATGAAAATTATTTTGTTCATTATTCCTATTATGTCTCAATGAAATGTAAATTGACATGAAGATTCTTACCTTATGTGTCAATGTGTTCTTCACATGTATATAATTTCATGGATAGTAAAATTAGATTCCTTAATTATATAATTCATAACATATTAAAATATATTTTATTTATTATAAATTTAATTTTTTTACTTATAGATATATTGTTGAGTTCTAATATTTACTCCTCTTGTTCTGGGAGTATTCATTTCATGGTTTTATAATTTGTTCCATTGTGTATAATTATATAGATAAGGTCAAATGAATTAAGAACCCCAAAAGAAAAATATTATATTATGAATAAAAGTAATTAATTTAATATTGTATCATTTATACTTTTTCTTTTTGGTGTGAGTATGAATCATTAGATTAACAGTTGATGAATTTTTTAAAAATTATTATAGCAGTTCGATTAGGGGAGTTGAGAAGGCATCACGGAAGGGGGATCGTCACGTCACGGAGAAGGAACGTCGCAGAAGAAGTGTCACTGAAGAAGTGTTGTTGTCATCACGGTACACTGCGTCGCATAGTCGATCTACGAGGATTTGGATTTCTTCGTTGGAGATCAGTGCATTCTTCGCGTTCTTCACGTTCTTCGTCGAAGAAGAAGGATTTTCTCCAAATCCTCTCCACGCAACATGTTCCCACCCAAATAAAATAAGTGTTGTCTTATTTTATTAACACTCAAACCAACTCATTGAAATTCAAAAAGAAAAGAAACGATCAATTAATTGAGGATTTTAAAACCTCCCAATTAATGAGACGTTTAATATCCAGATTAAACACGAGAGTTGACTTCATTAAAATGGGGGGTGCAGGTGTGTTACTTAAGAAGGAAAAAACAGTGGGGCTCGTGTGGGACCCACACCACAAATATACTACCTATTAGTGTAGGATATTGTGGTTCCCACTTTAACCTCTTTAACTTAGGTTAAACAACTTGAAATAAAATAAATTGGTCGCACCTTTTTATTTTATTCATTTAGTTAACCCGAAAATTTAAAAACCACACCCGAGCAAACGCAACTCCAGAAAAGGTGTTTCTAAGCAATTACCGGCACTACGATTCCATCAGTTCCCTCAGAATTCGATTATGAGCACCGGTTCAAAAGTTAGAAAAAACACGCTCGTTCGTTCACTGAACGTACCCGAGCTAAACTTCGGAAAAAGATTCCGGGCACACCGGGCCTTGGAATTAGGTGCCGTCAGAAACTGTGTTCTTGTAAAATTTCCAAGAAAATTTAGAAAAAAATTCACTTGAATTTTTCGAGTCATTACATGAGTATTACTCTTAAAAAATAATTTTTAATGTTACATATAAGGTCTATTATCTCAATTGGGATATATATAAATGGAGGCCTTTGATCAGGAATACTAGAGAGTAAGAAGAAATAAAACTCATGTAGTAGTGAGATTTTAAGGAGACATTCTTTGGTAAATTTTTCCCTCATGATCAAAAAATTGGGATGAATATAAAGATACATATCATAAAGAAAATGGAAGATAAGGTTGCATTATATTACCAATCAAACTTTACTAGGTTTCTAGAAATTATATGGATTACATGGACTACACATATAGAATCATTGACCACATTATTGAAGGTCTTATGCCATATCTCCCAAGGGCACTAATTTCCCATACTTTTGCATCATATAAAGAGGTAGTTTTATGTTCTATAAAAATATAGAACGAATTATCATGATAATATATATTTAGAAGATTCCATGATATTAAGAGGACTTATGAACAACATGAAAACTTGAATGTGGTAGAGAAGAAGATATTGAAATTTCCATTGTGTGAGAACTATGGAAATGACCACCTATGTAAATGAAAAAAGTTATGGGGGATTTCTATAAGTGATGATAAATGGGAAATAACATCATGGAATGTAAAAGTATTAAGGAAAACTATTATATTTAGGATTAAAACAACATGGATATGGCGAACTATGCAAATGAATACACAATGCATCAAGATAATCTACCATATAGGAGGCCAGGGGAAGGTAAACATGCTTATGAAATAACAATATCTAAGGTATAAGTACCCAATGATGTGGTAGAAGTTGTATTAATCCTATAAAAAAAATTATCCAATGCTTAATTTGTTTTTGTATCCTCACTCTATTTTATATCTACCCAATTTTCTATGAAAATTAAACATTTCAATATTGATTTGATAATAGACTTCCTAGTGAAAACTCATATAGGAAGTCTCATTACCAAAATGGCGTGTCATAAAATATATATTGTGATAGATAAATGTGAATTACTTGCTGAACTTGTTATCGTACTTGTGGTTAAATTTTATATAAACCTTGATATGAATTTTCACATAAAATATTAATGAAAATTTGATTTCAAGTGGAAGGAAGTTACAATTTGTGAGGAAGATCAAGAGTTATTTTACATTAGAGAAGAAACATCCCCAAGTGAATCATATCTAGATCAACCCTAGTAGCTCAATCGAATTAAATTAAAGTACTCCGATATCCATAAACAACTACTCATGAATAAGGAAATCCTCAAATTAAGGATTGACTATTGTAAAAGAATGCAATTATTTACTTCTCATAGAATTAACTAAACATCCGTATAGCATGATGTTTAATTATACAATTGTATAATCCCTAATTCAGGGAATATATCAAGGGATCCCTAGCGAATTTCATATGTGTAATTAGTGAAACTAAAGAATAATATATTGGACTTGGTAATATATTATTTATTACCCCTAGTGTATCATAATGGGGAGACCTTGTCCTCTAATATAAGAAGAGAGGCATACCCAAGAGGTTTTAATTTTTATATAGAAATAAATGATACTATAATAAAAAGGAGTATATTATACCTCGCATTGATGACTTCTTTGATCAAATTCCGAGGGCCTAATATTTTTCAATGGTTGATATTTGATCTGGGTTTCACTAACTACGAGTAAATAAGTAAATCATTCTAAAGACATCCTTTAAGACGAGGTATAAACCTTGAATGATTACATCAATTCTATTTGGTTTTACTATTTCTCCATATATATATATAAACATAATGAATAGTTTAGTCAAATAATATCATGGTGATTTTTTTGTGTGTTTTTTGATGATATTATAGTGTATTTTAAATTTTATGAGGACCATGAGATTCACTTAATGATCATTCAAATGTCTCTTATAAGGGAAGTATTATATTGGATATTTAGTAAGTATTATCTCAATCTAAATGATTTATTTTATTCATTTCTCTATTTTATCTAAGGATGTAAAATATGTTGATCTTATAAAGATAGAGGTAGTCAATGAATCATATACAACAACAAACATAACTATGGTATGTGGTTTTGATGGTTTATCAGGTTACTATTGGCGATTCATTTAGAATTTTTCCAATTAGATAACTAGTTAACCATGGTTACAAGTAAATGGGTTATGTTTCTCTGGATAATGGATTGCGATTAATGCATCGATAAACTAAATAGGACATTATTCAATTATCTAATTTTGACTATACCATCTATAAGTTATGTTTTTTCATATATAGTTATTCATCAAAGAAGCTAATTGGTTGTGTCCAAATGAAAAATGATAATGATATTTCATATTCATCAAGGAAGTATAAGACACAAGAACAAACTCTCCAACCCATGATGTCCAGTTAGAAACTGTAATATTGTATTTGACAACAAGGAGATATAATTTCTATGGTGAAAGTTGTGAGATATAGACTGATCATAAAATCCAATAATATTGCTTCTCGTATAATGTTCTCAATGTGAGACAATGAGCTGGATCATGGTACTCAATGATTTTGACTTTTCAATACACAACCTCCCATGGAATGTAAATAAGATATCTCATGCATTATGTTGGAATGTTCATGGAGTTATAACCAAAATTGTGATTGAGATAGATCATATGATCATAGATATAATAAGTATGGGTATAGATTTTTTATGGAAAGGGATTGATCAAAATTTTTCAAATTTTTGAAAACCCAAATTTATTAGAGAAGATAAATAATTCTCAATATGATAATGAGAACTTTCAGAGAAAAATTTAAGGTGTTAATGAATGAATAGTTGTAGCCTTTTTTGATAGCGGTGTTCTAAAATTTGTAAATAGTCTAGGAGTTCTATCCTTAACTGATTTCAAAAATTGAATTTCAGATGAAGATCATAGAACATATTTACCTATACACCATGCTAGCATAACGATTAATAGGTATATGAAGAAATGTTTTTGGTGGGATAAAATGACATAGTAAATCGCTAGTAAAGTGCTTATATGTTTGGTTTTTCCACAAGGAATACTCTAAGGCATCATCCTTGAAGTGTCTCACAATATCTACATATACCTATGTGATTGGGGTATGAAATTACTATATAGTTTTTCTGTGGTAATACAAAATAATCCTATAATAAATAATAAAATATGAGTTATCGTTGATCTATAAAACAATGATGAAAATTTCCAGTATATAAAAGAAGGCATTCCACATGTGTTCCTCACAATACTCTATATTAGTGGCATTTTAATAATTCACGGTTCACCTACATATATATATATATTATAAACATTAATACATTACAAAAAAATTCTAGAAGAATTTTTAGAAGGCTCTTATATTGAGCTTTATTTGATAATTTCCTACCATTCTCAAATAGATGGATAGTTTGAAATAACAATTTCAATAATATAAGAAATTTTGAAGCGCATTCACTTGACATTTAAGGTATGTGGGATCTATATATACCATTGGTAGTGATTTCAAATAATAATTGGTTACATTCATGTATTCAAATGTATCTGTATGAAGCATAATATAGAACAAGGTGTTTTACTCCAACTTTTTGGTAAGAGGTCAGTGAATGGAAACTCAAAGTCCTTTAAATTGTTGAAGAGATTGGAAAAAATTTAAAGGTTATCTAGTATAACATTTGTGCAGCTCAAATTATGAAATATTGATATGTTGATAAATAGAGGAATGATTTAGACATCAATGCGGGATATCTTGTTTTCATGAACATATATACATGGAATTGTGTGATATGGTTTGGTAAGAAATGAAAACGGTGTCCCTGGTACATCACGCCATTTGAAATTCATTAATGAGTTGGAGTTGTTTCTTATCATTTTGAAATTCTATTAGATGTCTCAAAAGAAAAAATGTGTTCCATGTATCAATGATAAGGATTCAATATACCGACCCCACACATGTTATATCCATTAATGAAATAGATTTTTTACCAATCCTTTCATACTATAAATAACTAATCCATATTTTTAATACCATAAAGCTTATATTGAGGAATGATATGACTCATTTGGTAATGGTAATGCGATGCAATAAAAAATGAAGAAGTAAGAAGGGAATTAAAGTATAAAATGAAGTAGATTTACAAACATATTTTTAGAAGGAAATTCCCCTAAACATTTTACGATGTTTCATTGTATGGAGGAAGAATTTAGCACCCATTTACTTAATTTTTTTATTTTTAAATAAATTTATTTATTTTTTATTACTTGTAATGCATTCATCAATAACATTATACAAAATATTATTTTGGCCACATTTTGTAACAATTATTTAAATTACAACACATTTAGAACATTCATGTGATATATTTATCTTTTATATATTTAAAAATATATTTTTACATTCACCCAATATATTTGATTGGAATATGATATAAAAAAACCCAATATTGAGCATTAAATATATATTTTTATAAAGGGGTATTTATCTCCTTTTAAAGGCACACCTATTATAAATATAAATTTTTTCATTTTATAAATTTAATATGAAATAATTTCCTTCCATTTTAATGATTATTGTCGAAAACATATTAGATTGAATTTTTTATTTTTATGAGAAGCTTCAATGTTTTCTCAATAGTGAAAAATACAAAATTTCAATTAAAAACTAACTTTTTCCCCATAATTTTTAATGTTATAATATTTTATGATTTTTTAAAGTAAAAATATATAAATTATACATAAATTAATGAAATTTATGTCATTATAAGACATTTAAATTGGAAATGTTATATTAAAATTTAGTAATCTTATAACATTTTCACTTTAAAATCTCGTTTGTCATACCTTCTATAGAAAAAAATATAAATTAATTTCTACCAATATTTTTATTTGATTTTTATAAAGTGGATGAAATAATTGGAATCAATGCATTTTATAAATTCTAATGCGGAAAATAGTGTTTTTAGAAAAAAATAATTCTTAATGTAATTAGAATTATTTTATTCGAATATGGTAATATTAAGCTCAAAAGGGGAATAAACCTTAAACATGTGGACCATAATGAACTAGAAACATGTCCAAAACCTATTAAATTGACATATTTCTTATATATCCTTAATTTCATAGAATTAATTTCTTTATTGGTTACAATATATGTAAGGGATACCTCCGTATCATGTTTAGATTTTTGTATTTACAACAATGCCACTCCTTCTCCACAATCAAAAGGCAGTCATCCTTCCAAACTATTCAGACATATATATACCATTAAATAATCCATTCCATAACCCAATAATCTTCCAATATCCCTTGAATCCTTGTAAAGGCATCAATTTTTTTAGAAATCCATCCGTGTATGTATTTTGGTATGAAACAAAAAAGAGATATATGAATAATGGGTAATGTTCTTCATTGATCACATTTGTTTCATTTATTTATCCACGCCGGGAATTAAATTTACATCATTATTATCCAAAAATAATAATTTCATAAATTTACCCATATTTTTTTATTGGATTATTTAAATCTAAAATTTTACACTCATGCAATGAATGGGATACACAATCTCGTTTATGTGGTTGGCTGAATACCACATCGTGACCAAATTTCATTTATTCTTCCATTTACAATTTTAAAAGGTTGTAAATAATAATATATTTATATAATCTTTAATATTTATTTGATATATAGTGTGTATTTATTCATATTTATATATTATATAACTTATACATTCTTTTGTTAAATTTTTTGGGAATATGGTGACATCGTTTGTAGATGTGTTGACTACCATCTTTTCAAAGCTATATGATGTGTTCACTGTATATAGGGACTGAATTGTAGAAGGGTTTTTTAATCATATGTGACATATAAGATAAAAATATGTTAATATAATGGTAATATATATATCACTTAATTTTAATATTAGATATTGAAATTTAAGTAGTGTTTATATACAAGTAGGACTTACCATCTCCAGCAACGATGAATTTTATTTCACATCTCAAAACAAAAACATTTAAACTAAATAATTATATTTTGAATATATATTATTTAAATCATATTATACATCAATTATATGATTATATCACTATTTAAATAATAATATTAATGATAAAAAGTCAAAACATTCTCAAGAAACTCAGCAATTAAAACTCGAAATAGTAAAAAAAGATGAAATATTAACAAAAAATGGGTAATAAGATTTTATAAAAATATCATATATAATATTATAAATATGATTAAAGTTCATGAATTAGTTAATTAAATTATTAGAAACATTATAGATACTTTTAAATGGTGTTCAGCCAATTGGGATAATATGTTAATATATTTTTATCTCACTTTTTATATATGTGAGAAAATTTTCATATTCACCATTTGATTATTTTTTGGTTATATATTGTTCCAATTTTTATCTTATATCATGGATCATTTTATCAATATTTTTTATAAATATTTATTAATAATTATTTTATCCAATTAGTTTTTAATTCAGTATTACCATGTTGTAAATGTTATTATTCACATATATGTTACTTTTGTAATTGATAAAATTATCATGAAAAAATTACATTTTATGACAAATTTCCATATGAAATAACTTTTTAGATATCCATTTTATTATGCTATGGGTATAAATTTTGGATAAACCATATACCACTTTTTACTAATGGTGTGCATTTTGAGCATTATTTTATTATCAGTGGAAATATTTATAAATACATTTCATTTAATAAATATAAATATCTGATAATTCACATTTTTAATTAATTAAATAAATTATTATATATATAAATAATGTTTTTGGCTGGTATGACATAGCTTAGGGACCATTTTTTTAATTCCATTAATTCCTCAATATGTCCATGAAAAGAATCATTTAGCCAAATTAGATGGGTTTCTACGAGAAATGGTAAACCATGTTTTGAAAGATCTTGATTATAAGAGTACAATACACCATTGAAAATGGTTTCCAATTATTGAAAAAAAAATTATTGAGAATTCTGTTAATATTTTTATTTTCCATGATATTTTTCCTTTCACATTATCTATCGATGCATTTATTATCAACATATTGATTAAATTATATGTCTTTCAATTATTAAACATTCCATATTGATTTTTCTGTATACATTTATTTCAATATAATATGTTCTAAATTATTTACAATGATATTTATATTTATTCTCCCGCATTCATTATTTCTCCTACTCTACAAACCCTTCATGAGTAGTTGAGCTTACACTTATTTCGGTTTACATTCCCTTTTCCATGTAGATGAATTATTTGTATATGCTTTCAAAGCTAATGTTTATTTAATTTTATTATGTTTTATGTTTTATTTTTTTTCTTAATTTAATATGGGTATCACGTCTATAATGTGGTTTTCAAATAATATTAAACTAATCAGTCCATCTATATTTGATTCATTATAATCATTCTAATGTAATAAAGTAAGTCACAAACTCTGGACTTCTATGTTTGGAAAGTTAAAAGGTGTATTTATCATGAACACCTTTTTTATCATCAATATTTACTCCCTTATTTTATTATTTAATCATTGTTCAACCAATTTTTTTAATTCATTATCCAATATTCCATTCCAAAAATATTATATACACGTTGAACTATGTTTTTCCTTATAATTATTATATATTTACTCATATTTATGATTCCCTATTCTCAAATATGAAATTCTATATCTATTCATAGATTTATCATCAATATTATTATCATAATTTTATTCCAAAATATAGTTCATCTACCTGTGGATACACATATTGAAATTTTACCAATAAGTGGTACTATAAAAATATCCATGCTTCTTCTAAGAATAATAATAATAATTTATTTTATTTTATTTTTTTATATTTGGCACAAACTAATTGAAAATTTGATGTTTTGAATTATTTTCTTATGTCAATCATTTTAAAGGGAGCATTATTATCTTCATGAATTTGTAATTCCCAATTAATTGTTGATGTGAACACATACATGGTTTCCTACTAATAGTAGAAAGAGACAAACCAATAAATGAAATTTTATTTTACATATTTAGTATAGGCTAATTATCTGTTCATGTGAAACCAACTAATTTACATTTTCTCTCTGATGAGATATCAAACATAATTCCATGATACCATATGAAACATTAGACCACATGTGAGTTCTTATACATTCTACTATATGATTAAAAGATCCAGATCATTCTACATATTTAATTATCATCTACTCATAAAAAATCCTTAATTTATGTATCTTTTCTTGTTTACACTATATAGTTTTCATTCGTCCTATCATATTATGATAAACAAAAAAAAGGAATTATTTAAAACTATATTATTCATAAACCATTTGTTTACTAAAAACATTGATTAGATCATGAATATTTGGGACCATCTTTTTCATCGATCAGTATGGATATTATACCATTTACACTCTTATACAAGCATCATTACTCATCACTCAATTTTATTTTAGATTTGGAATTTAAATAATACAATTAAATTTTTATAAAATCTCTTTTATTTTTTATCAAATTTGTATAAGCCTTTTATGGTAAATAATGATATCTTCTTTTATGAAAATTATACATGACCCCTTATTATGATCCTCTTCATATATATTATAATTGGATATAAATTCCTTTATCATTGAGATTCCAATTTTAATTTTTATAGAAAATACCCTCTGATTGAATGTGGTGACATGTTTTATGTTTTAATATTTATGAATTTCTAATTGATTATAGTGATGACCATACACATAATAGAATTATATAGACCATAGTTAATATTTATCTAACATCATTATTCAATATTCAATTATTTTTAATGATATTCTATTACTATGTATAATCATTGCAGAAATGGAAACATTTATTTTTTTTCAAGAGATATGAATTTCAGGTTTTTGGTTTTGATCACATACTATAAAGGATACATGTAGTACAATTTTTTAAATTAAGTGTAATTTTATATAATGTATCATTAGTTTATTATTTCCACTTTTCCATTAAATAATTTTCTCATTGAGATGAAGCATAAGGTGGAACATTATCATTCTACTTAGATGAGGCTACTATAAAATACTATTCCATGAGACTAAAATACTTATACAATGGGATATCACTTGATATTATAGAATTTATCATCAGTTGACCCTTATTGGAAAAAAAATTGTACTTAGTTTCCTTAAATTTTCGTTATTTTTTTACAAATTTTACACAACGATAACATTATAAATTGAGATAATGTAATAATTATAGAAAAAAATATGTTTTCATAAATTGTTATTAAATCATTTTATGTTCAACAATCAAACTATTTTCCTCTTCCTAACATTACAATTTAGTGTTTCGTAAAAATCCTCAATAATTACACTATTTTATAGAATATATCATCCTATTATCTATTCAACCAATTCAATCAACCAAAATAATTCTCATTTATATGAGATATTAATTATAGAGTATAAGTAGAAATATTTTATTTCCCTTGATTCAATAATGTTTTTTCATTAATATTTTTTTGTAAGTATCAATAACAATAAAAATTTATATATTTTAATTATTTTATCCCTTTTAAAAATTTCATATTATTTAATACCATGATTTAACCATTACAATATTCATTCATGTGATGTTTTTTTCAATAAACAAATACGTATTTTAATAACATGATTTCAAGTTAGATTTATTTATCTTTCATGGAGTTACCACATTATTATTGGGGTCAATCATAGATACCCCTATTTCGGGAACCAAATTAGTTATATATTGAGATATAAAGGTATTTTCCTATCACCACTAGTGGGGGTTCACATCTTGGGATTCATAAATGTACATTAAGAAAAATTTTAATTCCAAATAGATCTTCAAAAAATCCAAAATACCTCAAAATAAAGAATAAAAATGCATATGGTAAATAAATATACAAACATAGAATACAAATTTAAAAATCAACATATATAATAAATTTTATGGGGTTTAAAATTCTTATCATAAATAGGGTTAGTGAGGTAACCCATTTATTTTACAGAAATATATATAAAATAACGGTACATGAATATTCAATACATCTTATAACATTACATGCCTCTGAAATGTATAGTTTTATAATATTTTAAAAATAGATAGATAAACATATTACAAAATGAAATATATAAATCAAATCCAAAAAATATTTTATCACATAATAAAATTATTAGGCATACCAGATGAAAATAATTTCTTCCAAACAAGTGAAATTCAATCATAAGAAAGAGCTATAACATATTTTCAATATGATTAAAAAAATATATAACAATAAAATATTATACTTGACCATAAGATATGTAATAAAGATATTAAAACATGATAATATGAGATAATAATAATTAAAAATATATCAATGAGAATTAATAATAAGTAATAGAATATATAATTTTTAACAAAATCAATAAGTCATGATTTTGGGAATCATCAATACTGAATCATGGTCCCTGAGAACATATCATATGAATATGAAATATCTTTATTTAAAACACTTAATAAAATAAAATAATTTCTTTCATCAGGTATCACTACCAAAGATATCAACTTTGGATATGTTAACTCCACATTCCAACATTTCATTATCCAAGGTTCATATAGAATAATATCATTGTTGACAGGGTCCCTTTCTTAATTATCTACACTCTTCATTCATATTGTTATTATATAATGGGTCATCTATCAATACCCGATACATTATTTGAAGATAAATTTGTCACCCCATCCATTAAATAATATCATTCAATAAAATGTGTACCTTAAGATCAAAAAACATTCGTCATGTAATCATATCATAACTCAAGGAAAATAAATGAGTATCATAAACATTTCATCAAATTAAAAAATCCTAACCCACAGGAAATAAATGGTTTTCATAAATGTTTCATATTATCAAAACTAACCCATAAGAATAAAATATAACAACCCATGATTTTATGGTTTATATGTTCTTAAATAAATTCAAATTATATGATAGAATACATTGCATGCAACAATGATCTTGAACAAACTATGATATACTGTTAAACATTAACTAGACCATTTGAATAGTGTTATGATCATTCGAAATAGTGAAATGGCCTTTAGAATAGAAACCATATCCATGAATGTATAAATACAATTTATATACTTCAGAAATGAAAAAATGATATATTTATTTCATTGAATAATTGAAAAAATGTTCTAAAATATGAAATTATGTGTCTTTATTTTGGTGAAACATAAATATCCATTTACCAATTATTAATTAATAAAATTATTTAAATAAATATTTATTTTCATAAAATAGATACATAAAATAATATTTGGTTTTCATATAATTATAATTTAATTTTTCGAGTTTATAATTAATTTTTCAGTGTGTCATAAAATCGTTTATAATATTAAAATATGCATGTTGTTGAATAAATGGCGATTTTGATTAGATATTATATTTCAAATATTAAATTAATTATATTAATAAATTTGAGTCTAATTTTGAAATATATATATCTAAAATTGATTTTGGCGAATTGATGATATTTTATTAAATAATTTGAATTATTGTGAATTGTGAAATACAATAATTAATACTATGTAGCATTTTAATCCCAATAAATTATTTTTGGATTAAAATATGATGCAATTCCACATTTTTTAAAATAATAATTCTCAATTTAATTTTATTTAGTCATGTGAATAAACAGTATTGATATTTTTGGGGATAAATTATAAACATATGTATAATGTAATAAAAAACAATCTCCTCTCCCTAAAAATAAAACCCCATTCCATACCCTATCATTACACCTTGTAAGACATGATTCAAAAATAAATTCTCCAAAATTTCCTTACAACACCACTTACCCACTTCTAGGACCTTATAGACATACTAAAATTATAAAATCCAATGTCTTCTGGTGATTCCATGGAGACAATTTTTAAGAGGCAAACTCATTCTTATTTCACTTTAAAATTCTTCGATTTTTTTCTATCTTCAACATCCATTATCCAGATTAGAATGATAACTAAATTATCATATATATAATATATTTTAATTATGATAATGGATGTCATTTTATCAAATATCTTCAATCATCATTTTTTATTCTCAAAATGAAAACATCTTATCTGACATGTTGATCCACTAACATCATTGATTTTTATTGGCTTTTACATTAACAACATTAATGATGGTAAAAATATATTATGAATAAATTTGATTATAATATACATATTTAATTTTATATCCTATTATTTATCAACAATATCAATAAAATATTAAAAAAATTTAAAAAGTTTGTGATAACTGTAAAAACTACAAAAATAAAATAAAATAATTATAGCAACCATTTATCTAATGAGTCATCCTTTTACTAAGTAACAAAATAATACATAATACTATATAAAATTAATTGCATTCATTAATACTAATTATTTTCACTTATTAATTTTTTCATTCATTTGATACGATCTTTGTAATTATACATAGGGAAAACAACTATAAAACCATGATACTAAAGCTCCTATGAAAACAATTTAAACATTATAACTCGCAAATATGGCCATAAATAAGCATAATATAATTTTAATAAATCAAATATATTTTTAAAATTTTCGAAATTAATTAATAAATGTATTGTCTTTTATTATCTATAAAATTATGTACAAGTGCAAAATGTTTTCAGTTATATTTTATGGGTCTTCATCCCTTTATCAATTTCATTGAGACAGAATTCAAATATTAAACATAATCATTTTCAATTGGTGTATCTACTACCCCTTTCACATAATTTTACATTTGAAATAAATATATCACATAAATTTATATATTTTTCGTAACATGGATGTGATTATTGTTATAAGGCCCTGGCCATAAACATTAAATAATCATGAATAATGATTATAATTCACAATGAGGATATTTTCAGGTTTAGTACTTTAGAGAATTACATAATAAATTTTAAATAACAGATTGAATATTACCTGTAATAACTTCTACTCACTATCCAATTTTTTATAAAGCAAAAACTATTAATAAACATGTCTAGTTTGATGTTTTAGACACTGTGACTTTTCCTTGATCTCGTCCGTGACCCTAAACAACATTTTGTATTTTAAATAACATTTCAAAAAAAGTGATGAGCATAAAAGGCTATGTAAGGGACACATAAGGAAGGAAAACTTTTAGTTTTTCAAGACCACATGTAAACCATGAACACTTAATCCTAATATAATTCATTTCACCATAATGAATTAGAAAAAACCCTTCACTGAAAATAATCACTTGGATTACCCTTTTGTAATAAAAAAATTACAATAAATCCCATAGAAAACAATGTATTTCATATAAAGGTATTGTAGGACATAAACATTCATAAATGGAATAACCATTCGGTCGACATTCAAATATATCACTAAATGTAATAACTATATGTCCTAATTCCATACTAAATGTAGTATATGTTATAACATAACATCCATCCTTGGTTTATCAGGGAACTACGTGTCATTTTGTTTATCTTGTAACCACCCGACATTTGTTTATCATGTAAGCACATTCAAATTTCCATGTACCATTTTATAATCCTATCCCATAAAATATTTAAAATATCCAAATTTTACTAATAAAATTTTATTTAAAACCACAAGAAATAATTTCACTATATTAAAATACAAAATATATATAAACAATCATCTTCAATATGAAAACACCCAAAAGGGGAATAAGGGATTTTTTCCTTTTAAAATACATTAAGGCCTATAAGTGAATTCAAATAACGATATCAGTGGAGCATATGTCATTGTCACCTCATACATTAAAAACATTACTTTGGTCTTTTCATTAAATGAGTCATACAAAAAATATTCTATTTGAATGAATGTAAATTTCAAAGAATTTTCTTATACACACCATAAAATAAGGAGGTGTATGTTATCAAAATATTCCTTAATTAATGAAGATTGAGACGAAGTCCCTTACAAAGGTCATTTTGTAAATAAAATAGGCCGATTATGTTTATTCAATACAATTAAAAATAAAGAAATTACAAATACAAGATAGTATATCAAAAGTTATATCTCGCATAAAAATATCACAACATAATCAAAATGTATATGTTTTATCCAATCATTGGAAATTGTGTTAAGAAGTTCCCTTACCCCATGTCCCACATGTCTCGTTCGTTCTTTAATTTCATGAATAAAAATATCAAATTAATTTATACATGACTAATAACATTTTCAAGTTTAATATTAATTTTATATCACATATTACCTTTATATAAAAAATGGATAGTTATTTAAGTTAATATCAGTCGTTTTGTCGATATTGGGTACTTGAGTTGTAAAATAAACTTATTATAATTACAAATTGTCCTTGGGGTCAATAATCCATTATCTCCATAATTGTATTCATTATTTAAATTTCATATAAATACATTATATATGTTTTTATATCTAGTATATATGTATTTTTAATATTCAATAACATTTGGATATAATAAATTATATGCACCTATAATGGAGACAGTAAGTTGTACATACGCATGAATGCAACATTCCTTTTTTTCATATTTAATGTAATGAAAAATAAATTATACATAGGTATATTATAATTAAATTATAAAATATATGTTAAATATGTTAAATAATTTCTCTAAATACATTATTTATATGTTCTATGTATAGAATGGCCGAGTTATATAACTTTTATGGGGTGGTAGTCTTCACTTCCACAAATTAAATTATCGTATTTATATGTTATGAAACGAATAGAGGTATGCTGTAAATTATAAATACAGAATAATATAGAAAATATAAATATAATATATATCATATATAAATACAGATCTGTCATAATGGCCACCATAAGAGGTGATATGAGATAATTAAACAATCATTGTTTCATGAGGTGGTAGTTCACTATCCACAGAATCATTATGTTCTAAATCCATTAGATGGTGTTAGGTATGAGTATAGGTAGTATAAATCTCTAAAAATCCTATTATACTAAAGATACTATTTTTCATATAAAATAATTTAATAAAGAGTTTTTATGGGGTTGGAGGTAAAAAATAAAAGGAAGAATCATGAGAGAATACATTACCACAAATCGGGTAACTCAATTTGATTTATGATAAAAAGTCTTCATAAATTTACTTCTGCCCATGTTAATTCTTCTAGTATTAATAATAGGATGTTGGGAGTTTATTTGGGTAGATTTAGAATGAAAAAATGGGGCTTGAGAGGTTTAAGTAATGGTTATAGTCGGTTTCATTTGGTAAGATGGAGGAAGTGTACTTTAGGATTGTTCAAAATATTATTTTATTATAAACTGAATTTCGATTTTTCAAAGGTCCAAAACTCATTTATGTATATGATAAAATGATTATTGCTCAAAATAATCTCAACTAATAGTTTTTAGTCAAGTTTCACTTTCAAATTTAACGTTATCACTTAGCTTAAACCCTTAGTTAACTTGTTTGACCCTTTCCATGTCAACATGTATATTCATACTATAAGGTTAATATAACTACTATAAAATTCCAATAGTACCTTTTGTGGTTCATTAATGAATTTTTAATAATTATCTAAGACAATTGGCCGAATTATATTTTTTTAGGACTATTATAAAATTTAATAAAATAATATTTTGATTAAAAAACTAATTTATGTCAATTTGTATACTATTTATATCACGACTATTAAAAAACCAAAAAAACTTTATTATTTAGAAAAAACGTACATAATTCAAATATAATAAGTAATTATTATCTATAAAATTCTTTTATGTCATAAAAAGTTTCAAAATAAATTTATTTTAATTTTTATAGTTTCATTTATTAAAAACATTCATTAATTTGGTAATAAATACATCGTCATTGTGTCATAAATAAATTTATTTATATGATGTCCTAAAATGATAAATAAAATACCATGATATAGGAAACATTTTTATATTTCAAATGAATATATATAATCTAATACATAACTTATAAAACCCCATATAAAAATTGTTTTTATAAAAGATATATGTTTATGTTATATTTTTTGTAACATTATATTTAAAGTTATTAAAAGCCTTTTTCACAAAAAAGAGGCTCTATGGGGTCCTAAAATTGATCCAAGGACGAAAAGTATATGAAATATCTCATCCAATCCTATTAGGTTAGGTTTCATACTAATTTAATATTATTATAATATTATTTTTAACCTTATTTACCAGATTTACCATTTAACCATGGTAAATAAAGTATTTACTGAACATACTTTTCATAATGTCTAAATATAAAATTTACATATTTACAAATTTGTACCTCCTGATTCCAAATATGGAATCCATTTTTCCAAATTCATAATATATATGTTTTATAAATTTACTTACAATGAATTCCCATTGTCAAAACCAAAAAGTGTGTTTTTTAGAAGTAAAAACAACCAAAAGATTGACATGTGTTATGCCCAATTTCAATGAAAATTTAATTACAATGACAAAAATTGGATAAATGATAAAACATATATTCCAATTAAACTTTAAAACCAATTAAATATATAGTATAACTATATAAATAAATTAGATTAAAAGGTAGTTTGGAATTATAATGCAGTATTTTTCACCATTCTTTAAAAAATGAACTTTAGCAGAAAAATACAAATATTTCATCCAAAGTAAATTTTGATGTCCTGATTATAAATAATAAATTATTTTTTCTAATAAAACATATAAAAGTGAAAAAAAAATATATAATAAGGTTCTCCATCAAAAGGTGATAAATCGACATTTTATAGAATTTTAATCTATTTCATGCTTAAAATCGGATTCATTAAGAATCTTAAATTTATTTGATAAATGTAAAAACATTTTAAAAAAATATGTCTTATCATTATGTAGTTAGTTGTGTCCATTTCTAGAAATATAATGGCTATAAGTTAACTAACATTTAAAATAATAATAATAATATTTTATATTTTTTTATAACTCAATGTTGTGTGGAACGTAAGATTTCATGGAAAACCATTTTTTCATGTAGAGTATGCTTTAGAAAAAAGTTTTCTATTTATCATAAAATTAATATCTTATTAAAAATTATTAATAAAAATAAAAAAGTATTATTTCATAAATACATGGGTTGTTACATCCTCCCCCCATTGGGAAATTGCATCATGAAAATTTTAAAATTGGGCTCGGAAACTTCATTGAAAGTCTCAAATCAGAAAAAGAGTCAACAAACTTATCACTATAAAAGAAATAAAGATAAGTACAAAGGTCACCAAAGATAACACAAACTGGAATTCCCTAAAAACATTGATATAGAATAGAAATCTGACCATAAAATATTTATGGAGGCTGATAGAAAACAAGATCAAGAATAAGTTTACCACCAAAAAACCAAAAAATTGTGACAGGATGAAAAGTATTCGATTCCCAGTAGAAAACATAAATTGACAAAAAAATTTAATGTTTTGTTTCATAACTTTTGAAAATTTATTTATGGATTCACTAATAAATTAATAAAATATTCTATCTTTTCATGTATAGTTTCATCATTTAATATTTTTTTACAGGAAAAATCTTCTTATCTCCAAACGATGAGTATTTAGGATGGATTTGTCACACCTGAAATGCTTTAATCAACTTCTAGATAATCACCTAATCCAAAATTGATGAAATATATATTTTCCTTGTCATTAGACATTATCCAAAACCTAAATTGATATTACAAGATCAAATGATAAACTAAAAGGATATTTTTTTAGAGAATGAATTACAACTCTAAATCATCAAAAATAAAAAAAATACCCAAAGATCAACAAGGACCATTGAATTTATAATTTTCCTTAAAATTCATCAATTTAATCCAAACTATGTTTGAAACCCAAAATTTATAAGGATTTGATCACATAGTATTCCATGATAAATTTTATTATTTATCACTAAATAACATTGACTACTCTTAAAGTCTCATACTAAAAAGTAATTAACCTAATCAAATATTTTCCATGATATGTTAAAAATTTCCATCCATAAACCAAATCTATATACGTCCGCAATAAAAAAATTAATCGTTCAAAATAAAATTCTATCATTAGTCCACAATTTAAATACCAATGTACATTAATTTCATTAGGCATATAGTGTTCCCAAAAGAGAGAACGTCTTCCAAAATAACATTTATAAATTAATCCCCAAGTTACATTACTATACTAAGGATATCTATTTGATATATCATAAGTTCCCAAAATCCTATATTTTCTTAATCCATAAAATCATTTAACTAAAAAGAATTAGTCATACTAACTAGGGACCTCATGTAGTCTAGTGGTATGTGATAAATCTCTGTAACACATTAGTTGTGGGTTCGATTCTGATAGCTTTGTCTGATGTGATAGGTTGTCAGACAGTCTGCATGTTGTACTTTTTAAAAAACTATATAATTTTATATCATTACCAAAAATGATAGAAATTCATCTAAAATATCCATAACATATTTATACCACAAATTTTATCTCAGAACTCACATTTTCATCCCAAAATGTAATAACATGTAATTGACTCAAATTCAAATATCATATATACACATATAGTTATTTATCACTATATCCACAAAAGAAAAGATAATTCTTATTCAAATAACATTTTCAAATTACAATATATATGGGTAGACATACAAGAGAAAATTATTCCAATGTAATTCCATCAACAAGGAGAATTAATAATTTTAAACATATCATCACCCATATTTCTATAAAATCCCTCAAATTTATAAAATGTAGGAATCTAAATCTTCCATCATTCTCTATGATTCATTAAAAATGATTTTCATCTAATTCTATAATAATTATTTTTTTCAAATAAAATCATGAATCATATCCAATTATCCCATAATGTCAAAACATTAGCAATGAAATAATATATATTTTTCATTTTTCATTGTTAGTTTCCTCATCCTCAATTAGAATGGAATTAGGTATTGGTAAAAATATATTTGTATTTTCCTGATGATCCCATTCTTGAACCTTCTTCGTAGGACAACTTTTTTTATAATGAACATGAATAATATATTTAAAACAATAAATTGATCCCTCATAATGAACATATTTCTCTTTCATAGAGTCAAATAGACACTTCCTTTTTCCATGGTTGGTTCATGCATTATGACCTCCAATACCACTTCTATTGCATCTTCCCTTCCCTTTGAAGAGTTTTACTTTCTGTTTCATTCCACATACTAGACACATTGGTTTTTTAATATACATACCTTTATTATTATTACCAAAACATATTTTGGAATTTATTTCTCTCATTTATGATGTCCTATAAAAATTACCTAGGTTCAGGTGGTCATTCATGACTCGAGATAGTAGATTGAGAATAACAAGAAGAGTTCCTATTAAAGCTCCCATTTCATTCGGTATCTTATTCAGAAAATCATCACATTTTTCTTCACATCCATTGTTACTTTGGTTCCTTCTAGATCCAACCATTTACCCAAACCAAAAGGTTAGTGTTATTATATTAGTAAAATCATCATATAATATCATATAAAGAGTGTAAATACAATGATATACATATTAATTCGATCTTAAACACATTCAATTTATCTAAAATAACTATGATGTCCTAATATGTGAACCATAATGGTTATGTATCTTATGCATAAATAACACCCTTACCACTAAATTTATCTCTACTGTCCTCTAATACCAATTGTAAGGACCTAGCCTTAAGAATTAAATAATCATGAATTTAGCTAATAATTAACATTGAGGAACATTTTAGGTTTAGATATCGATGGAATTAGGTAATAACTTATATATAACAACTTGAATATAACATGTAGACACTTCTACTCGCTATTAATTTTTCTTAAAAAAATCATACAAAAAGAAACATGTCTAGTTCCATGTTTTATATAGCATGACTTTTCCTTTATCCAATCAATGACCTTATTCATCATTAAGTATTGTGAAAAATATTTCAAGACATGGGATGAGAATAAAAATTTCACTAAGGGGTACATAAATAAAGAGAAATAATATATTTTCGAAACCACATGTAAACCATGAATACTTTATCATAAGGTAATACTTTTGATCTTAATGAAGTAGAAAAAACACGTCACAGAATATAATCTCATTACATACCTTTTTTGTAACTAGAAGATTACCATAAATCCCATAGAAAACAATGTATATCATATAAATGTTACTTGGGAAATAAACATTAAAAAATTCGATAACCATATGGCATACTTCCACACATATCACTAAATGGAATAACCATACGAAAAAATTCTATACCTAATGCATTAGATGTTATATTGTATCCACCAATCATTGAGTTATCATAGAACCACCCATAATTTGGTTAATCAAGTAACCACCCATCATTGCTTTATCAATTTACCACCCGTCAAATGTCCACCAATCATTATATAATCTGAACACGTAAAGTAAAAAAAAATTCAAAAAATTTATTAAAAAATTTCATTTTAAATCGCAATAAATTATTCCAAGATATTGAAACACAAAATCAATTTAAAAATACATGTTCAATATGAAAACAACTGAAAAGGGAATTAGTGTTTTCTTTACTTTTTAAAAAAAATTGAGGCGTGTAGATGAAGCCAAAAAACAATTACAGCGGTGGAGATGTCATTGTCACTGCATAGGTTTAAAACATTCATTTTGAAATTTATTAAAATGGAGAATACAAATATTCCCTTTGAATGAATGGAAAAGTCAAATGTGGTTCATTATACACCATATAAAATATTGAGGTGTATATTATCAAAATATGCCTCAATGAAAGGAGATTTAGACGAAGTCCCTTAAAAAGATTATTTTGTACTAAAAATAGATCGATTATGTTCATTCACTATAATAACACATAATAAAAGTATAAATACAAGATATGACATAAAAAGTTATATCACATTAAATCATAGAAAAAAACAGTCAAAAAGAAGAAGTTTAACCCATTGAATGGAAATCGGGTTAAGAAGTTCTCTTACCCCGTATCTGATGTGACTTGTTTGTTCACTAATTTCTGATGAATAAATATAAGTTAATTTCTACCTTCTTTAGATCCGTTTTCAGGTTTATTATTCCTTTTATATTACTTATTACTATGTTATAAAATTTACATAATTATTAATTTTAATATCACTTTTTCTATCGATATTGGGTACTAGAGTCGAAAAAAGAATTTTTTGTAATTACAAATTGTCCATGTGGTCAAATGTCCATTATCTCGAGAATTATATTCATGATTTTAAATTGATATATTTATAGTATATATATATATATATTGATCCAGTATAAATGTATTTAAAATAGTCAATAAAAGTTGGATATAATAAATGAAATGCACCATTCATGGAGACGGTAAGCAGTACGTACGAAATTAATTCTAGATTCATTTATTAATCATATTTAATGGAATGAGAAATAAATGATAAACAGTTATATTATATTTAATGTATAATATATATATTATATATGTTACATAATTTAATTAATTCAATCATTTATACATTCTATTTATAGCATGAACGAGTCATATCACTTTCAGGGGGAGGTAGTCTGCACTTCCTCAAATGAAATTATCGTATTTACACATTTTGGAATGAATAATGGTATGATATAAATGAAAAATATCGAAAAACAGACACAATATAAATATAATATATATCATATATAAAAAAAGTTCCATCATTATGGCCACCATGAGAGGCAGTAGGAGCTAATTGAACAATCAATGTTTCGTGAGGTGGTAGTTCAATATTCATAAAACATTTAACTTCTAAATACATTAGATATGGTTTTTGTGAGTGTAATTATATTAATTTTCATATGAACATACTATTATACTTAATATACTTTTGTCGTTATAAATGAATGGAATAAATAGTGTTTAGCGGTTTGAAGATGGAAAATAAATGGAAGAATCTTGAGAGAAGCCATTATCTCAAACCAGGTAACTCCTTTTGATTTAAGTTATAAGGAATTATTTAATTGTATTCTTCCCATGGTAAGGAATATAAGAATAAAATAGAGGTGTAGGGACCTTCTTTTCTCATAGTATGGAAAATACATAGTGTATTTAGAGGTGTGAGTAAGGGTTAGAGGTGGTGGTCTCTTATTAGATGGAAGATGGGTACTTTATGAATGTTTGAAAGATTATTTAATTTTAAAATTAACTACAATTTTAAAAATTAATATAATCATTTAAATTGAAGATAATATTAGGATGATTCGAAATAATATCTACCAATAGTGTTTAGACAATTTTTTATTTCAAATTTATCCTCATCATTTAGCTTTAACCCTTAGTTAACTTATTTGACTCTTACCCTATCTTCATGAAATTTCATAATATATGGTAAATAGAGTTACTATAAAATGCCAATGTAACCTACGATGGTTAATTAATGAAATTTTAAACCGTATCTAAGTCGTTATGCTCAGTAAAGTTTTAAGGGACTACCATATCATTTAATAAAATTGTATTCTTTTAATTCATTTATGTCAACTTATATACTATTTATATAATGAGTTTTTAAAAATAAATACAAACATGTTTCATTCAAAACAACTTCATTAAATAAAACATAAGAATTCTAATTACACCTAAATTTCATGGATGGGATAAATGTTTCTAAATAAATTTATTTAAAATTTTATATCTCATTTATTGAAAAAAATAATTATTAATGTAATCACTACATCATCATTATGTAATAAATAAATTTATTTATTTGATGTCAAAAAAATATAAATAAAATACCATGATGTGAGAAATATTTATATCTATTTAATTAATATTTATAGTTGAAAATATAACTTATATAAACATATTTAATAATTTATTACCATCAATGTGATTTTCACTATGAAAATATTTTTTATTTCATTTTCATTATCAGTTTTTTGATTAACTGGCTTGTGTTTTTCTATTATTTATCATTACATGTTTATTATTCCTTATTTATTATGCTTAAATTATTATTGATTAATGATTCTATGGCATGTAACCCTTATGATGAATTTGATCTCACCCTTTAATTTTTTTATATTCATTAGGTTATAAAGATGAAATATTTGAATAAGTATCAGGGAAGCATTTTATTTTCCAATTTGTGTTGTATGATTAATTAACAATGTAACAATGGAGCCATGTATGTATATAGTTCGTAAAGCAATGTAAAATTATCAATCCATGTTGATTTTATCTCTTGTATATATTCCATTGTAACAGTATAAGTCTCGGGCTAACAACTATTGAGGTCTGAGTCTTTATTGTCGGTACATTAAAAGGATTTTTTTGAAACATTTGGAAGTAGATGTAAAATAATAATGGTAATTATAATAATTAATTTTATTTATTTATGGTAACAATACTATGGATTAGTATGAATGAATTACATGTGTTTTATCATTTTTTGACCATGCATAATCCTAGACAATTTAAGGATTTCCCTACTATGTGAGTAAAGAGAGTTGTTGTTGGAGGATAGAATATCACGAACAAATTAGGAAATCATACAAATGCTATGATGAATAACCATACTACCCATATGTTGGACCATTTCATGGTATAGATCCCCCATTTAGTTAGTGGGACTACATAACAAGTTGTTGTTGAGAAATGGATCAAGTCACATGAAAAGATATTTTTTCCACTGGGATACAATGAAAAAGAAATGTGTGTACTAGTGGCATGTTTCATTAAGGTAAATAATGGTCAATGGTATAATTTTATCTAGGATACGATGGAGGAAGACAAAAATGATACCATGGAATGGAGAACTTTTAATGAAATATTATTCAAACAATATTTCCCTTGTGAGTAGTGAACTAAAATAAATAATAAATTTATTATCATGATGAAAAAAAATAATAGAGTTTTTAAGAGTATGAGGCTACATTTGCATGAGGAGCCATGTAAGTTATAGAATACAAACATGATTTGTAAAAAATATTGATCATTCATTTTAAGGTCTTCCTCCAAGTCTCTAAGAGTTAATTTATTATCAATTGTTCTCAAAATAAGATGAAATTGTATTAAGTGACATGAAAAGAGAGAAGGAAACTGCTTGATAATTTATAATCAATGAAAACGATAACAAATAGATATTACAATAACCATGAAAAAGTGTATGAATCCATAAATTATTAGGGAATTAATCAATTTCTATTATTCAAATATTTTTTAAAGAATCATCCTATGAAATGCTTGAAATGAATTGGATATTTTTATACATGTATAGAAACAGTTCATTGATATAATGAATTTCTAGATAAGGACGAAACAAATTGTGTTCAATGATTTAACTATAATGAAATGGGAAATTATTCAAAACAATGACCGATGAACTATTATATTCTACCCCAAAATAGACTAAAGGTAGATGACATAGATTATGATCGCCATACAAATGAGGTAAAATTACCAAATGATGTGGTAATATGTATATCAATCCTACCTTCAATTTTACCAATTTTTTACTGGATTCTGGGCCATCAATATATTTTATATCTACCTATATTTTTAATAATATTATATATTTCCCATTTAATTTAATAAGGTAGTTTTATATAAAAAATAATAAGGGACGTCTCAATGCCACAATGAAGTGAAAGAAATCCCCATTATGACCCATAAATGTTCTTTATTTTATACATGTATCATTATAACTATAGTGGAATCTGATTACTATAGATATGATTTCATATATGATGGTAAAAATTCATTCAAGAAGAAGGAAATTGTTATTACAAGGCCTCATCCTCAAATATTACATAATCATTAGATAAGTCAATTAATTGGTTTCCTTCAAATCAAAGATCATTGTATTTTTATATTTTTAGAGAATCAGGCCACAACTCGTTTATAACAAAAAATTATAAAAAAATGTCTACACTTACAAAAGAAAATATTTCTTTAATAAAACAAAAACATTTAAAAAGAAATGTGTTTTCTTTCCATGTTTAATCATTACATTTACATGATCCCTTATGTAACTATAATCTATATTAAATTAAGTGAAAATCAGTTTAAAAAATCGGATGAGAATAAAAAATATCATTAAGGGATATATAAGGAAGGAAAATTTTCATTCATGGGATAACATGTAAACCAAGAATACAATATCATAATGTACTACTTGTTACCTTTTAGATGTAGTAAATATTATTCCCTAAATAGAAGATTATTTTTTACCCGTTTTGTAACTGGGAGATTACCATAAAACCCATATAAATCTCACTAAACAAATAAAGGTTACTGGGGAAGAATTCAAACATAAATAGAATAACCACACAGTTAACTTCCACACATATGAATTATCGGAATATCCATACGATTGACTTCTATACCAAATGAATTGGAGTTTCTAATGTAACCTCCCATTCTGAGTTTATCGTAGAACCACCCATCATTGGTTTGTCACGTAACCACCTTTCATTGGTTTATCTGGTTACCACCTGTGAAATTTTCATGTTCCATTAAACATTAACAACACATTATAGATTTAAATTAAAATACACTACAAGAAAACTGTCATTTAGCAGTGGTTTTTTCGCGGCGGTTTTTAAAAACGCCGCTAAACGCGTTTCAAGCCGTAATTTCTCGACGGTTTTTAAACTACCGCGAAATGCCAAGAAAAAGTATTATTATTTTAATTTTAATTTTATTCGAGTATTAGTGGCGGTTTTCTAAAAAACCGCCGCGAAATAGCAGCGGTTTCGGTAAAACCGCCGTGAAATGATATGAAAAAAGAAAAAAACACGAGAAATCCCGAAATCACTAAAATGACCATAACTTTTGATCTGGTCATCCGTTGAAGCGCCACAACCAATCAAATCGAAGATCATGAAGATATATAGATGAAAATCTAATCAAAACCGTGATAAAGTCTATTTTTCCGAAGATATTAGAGTTATAAGAAAGTTGAAAAAAGTTCTCCAACTTCAAACGGACATAACATTCGCTCCGGGTGTCCGTTTGGGCTCTACCAGATATCAAATCGAAGCCAGCGAAGAGAGATATGCACTAGGTCAATAGAAGAATACATCTATCATGTTTTTCGACCCCAAAAACCCCTCCAAAGGCCTCAAAAACTTCGTTTATGTCACTGGTGTCCCGTCGAACTTGTCTTCAAACAGACCTAACATTTGATCCTCGTATCGGTTCGGCCTACTCCACCTGCTAGATCATATCTCGTTCCATGAGATTCAGTTTGACGGGTCACGATGCCCACATGCACTCCTAGATCATATGTTATGGCCTTTTTAGTGGGTATCGAGTTTGTTATGTTTTTCAATGCCTCGTTTCTATCACCCGTTCCTCGTCAGCCTTTTTTTTAAATGGTCGTAACTTCCAATCCGCATGTCCATTCAAACTCTTTCATATTTCAAGTTGAAAATCATTTCAGTATCTTTGATTTGATAGGTCGCCGATCTAAAACGTACTCTCGGATCATAAGTTATCTCCGTTAATGTGAATCCAATGTTTTTGTCTCTTTATGACCGTTTTGACGGGTTTTAACGGTTGCTCCATTTATTACTGTTTATTTGGATTTCCATGACTTGTTATCTTTATCAATGGTTTTTTGTGGGTTATTATGATGATTATGTTGAATTATTAAGGAGTTTTCCAGAGTTATCACGAGTTTTCATGCATTCTCATTCTTTCTAATGTCTCATTCTTCATATGTTTCTCCAGCCTTTTTCATGCGTTTTCATGATTTTTCATCCCTTATCACATCTTTTCATACTTTTCAAGTGTTTCCTATATTATTTATTATTTATTTATTATAATATACTTTAATTTATTTATTATATATTATTTGTAACTGGTTATTTATTATTTATTATTTATTATTTATTATTTAGTATTTAGTATTTATTATTTATTATTTATTATTTATTATTTATTATTTATTAAAAATATTTATTATTAATATTTATTATTAATATTTATTATGTATATTTATTATGTATATTTATTATTTATTTATTATTTCTTATTTATTTATTATTTATTATTTATATTTATTTATTATTTATATTTAATTAATATATATTAATTATTAATTATTATTTAATATTTAATATTTAATATTTATTATTATTTATTTATTATTTATTATTACTAATAAAATAATAATAATAATAATAATAATATGTGTTACTGGTTATTTATAATTTATACTTTATAATTTATAATTTATAATTTATATTTATTGTTTATATTTATTATTTATATTTATTATTTATTATTTATATTTATTTATTATTTATATTTATATATATTTATTATTTATATTTATTTATTATTTATATTTATTTATTATTTATATTTCTTATTTATTATTTATTTATTATTTATTATTTATATTTAATTATTATTTATTATTTATATTTACTTATTATATAATATTTAAATTTATTTGTTATTTATTATTTATAATTATTTATTATTTATTATTTATTATTTATTGTTATTTATTATTTATTATTTATATTTATTTAATATTTATATTTTATTATTATTTATATTTATTTATTCTTTATATTTATTTATTATATATTATATATTATTTATATTTATTTATATTTATTTACTATTTACTTTTATTATTTATTATTTATATTTATTTATTATTTATTATTTATTATTTATTATTTCTATTTATTAATTTATTATGTATTATTTGTTATTATTTGTCCTTTATTATTCAATATTTATTATTTATTATTTATATCTATTATTTATATATTATATATTATATATTATTAATTATTTATATTTATTATTTATTATTTATTATTTATTATTTATATTTATTTATTATTTATTATTTATATTTATTTATTATTTATTATTTATTATTTATTATTTATTATTTATTATTTATTATTTATTATTATTGAGTTTATATCTATTATTTCTGTATTATTTGTTTTTTCAATTAATATATATAAGTATATTAAATTCTGTTTGTTAACCTCATGGCGAGCTTGCTCGAGTGGTAATGTCTTTAAAAAAATGCAAGAGGTTAGGGGTTCAAATCTCACCAAACACAGAATTTCTTTATATTGCATGGGCATGCATGTGCATGTGCATGGGCATGGGATGTGCATGCATGGATAAATAAAGTAAATAAAATAATACGAAATAAATAAATAAATTAAATAAATACGAAATAAAATAAATAAATAAAATAAATACGAAATAATATAAATAAAATAAATAAATAAATAAAATAAATAAAATAAATAAATAAATAAAATAAATAAGTAAATAAAATAAATAAATAAAATTAATAAATACGAAAAATAAATAAATAAATAAATAAAATAAATAAATAAACGAAATAAATAAATAAATAATTAATTAATTAAAATAAATATATAAATAAATAAATTAATTAATTAATTAATATATAAATAAATATATAAAATTAATGATTAAAAAAATAACAAAAATAACAAAAATAACAAAAATAAATAAATAAACCACCACTAAATCATTTAGAGGCGGTTTAAACCGCCGCGAAACGTTCTGCGGTGGTTTTGAATACCGTCGCGAATAGTTTCCCGACGCACGATTTCACGACGGTTTTTCAAAACCACCGCCAATCGATTGAGCGGCTATTTTAACCGCCGCGAAATGGAAAAAAAACCGCCACTAAATGACTTTTTTGCCGTAGTGATATTTCACTAATAAAATTTCATTTACAATCAATAGAAATAAATTGAAGATATTGAAATAGTTAATCCACGTTGAAAACCATTATCAATGCCAAAATAACCAAAAAGGTAAGAAGGGATTTTTGTCATTGTTTGAAAACGTTAAGGGTTAGAGAGGAATCTAAATATATAATAATATTTATGGGAGTTGAGATGTCATTGTCATCACAGACATTGAAAAAAACATTCATTATGTCAATTGAGAAGAAATTAAAACACATTGTATAAAAAGATTCATTTTAGAATCATTGAAAGAAGTTGACAATAGAAGTTAAATTTAATGTATATAATATTAATATACACATAAATATATATTTAAATTAATATCATCAATAAAAAATTAGATAATTAAATCATTAAGCGTTCAATGGTTTCCATAGCAAATTGAACATTCAAATCATAATCTCCATGAATTTATATAATTATTAAAGCAATAAATTAAATTATTATAGTTAAAATATGGACATGATATTTCATAGTGGTTGTATATTCACTTTATTAAAGAATAACAGTTCATATTAACATGATATTTCTCAATAAAATGTGATTGAGATGAAATTTGATACCTTAAGCTTGATTCATCAAATATGATCCTTTTTCATCTAGATAAAAAAATTGTTTAATTTATAATTGATTTTGAACCTATTCCCGTTTAATTATTTTTTCATATCACTTATTAATATGTTATAAGAAATATATAGTTATTTATGTTAATATAGGTTTTAAAGTCGATATTCAGTACGTGAGATGTAAATGAACTAGTATTGATATAGGTACTCCATATGGTCATTAGTCCATAATCACAAAAATAACATTCAGGAAATTATAATAATTTTATACATTAATTATACATTTAAAATAATTCAATTAATTTATGGTATAAAAAATTAAAAATGATATAATCATGGAGAAAGTAGGTCGTATGTACACATCAGTAATGTTTCCAAATTTTATTGATCATTTTGGAAATAAGATATTTTTTTTCCATACAGGTCATAAAATAATTAAAATCAATAAAGTGATTTATATATAGTTATATATTTCATATAATTGATGAGGTGAATAAAAATGATTCACTACGCATTGTGGAGGTGATAGTTCACATTACGTACGAACGATGTTATCATTTTTATAAGAATGAAATGTAAGAAAATAATTGAAATATTCTTACTTTTAAATGATAATTTTTTCATTAATATGTTATATAATCATTTATTAAAACAATATAACTTGTATTTACTTATGGTAATGAAGAATCAAACTATATCGGTTCATGAGGCAGTAGTCCACAACAAACATGATGGAAATAATCATTTCCAATTTTATGAACATTTAGATGGATTTTTGTAAGAAAATTAAAATTTTTAATTTTAATTATATTTAATATAATAGAGTCATTAGTTCATTAGGGATAAAGTATTTTTAAATAATGTAGAAAAATATATAAAATAGAAATAGTCAAAAAATGATACCTCTTCTTCAGTTGATCACCATTGATGAAAAACATTACACATATAAGTAGAGTGTTATCCCTAAAATAAGGCCTCAAGAATATGGGGAATGATTTTAGGAAGGGGGTTGGGTAGATCTTCGCTGATCAAAAAGGATTATGAAATTTGATTATTATATAATACTAGTTACCTTTTTATAGGATAGGGGATGGACACCCTTGGAAACTTATAAAATACTAAATTAATATATATTCAATCTTGTTTTCTAATAGTCAAAAAATAATTTATTTCAAATATATGATTATTTAGATCAAATAAAATTCATCAAATTAATGTTATACAGGTTTTGAATAATTTTTAATCCATGTCTTTTTTGGTTAACCCATATTTTTACTTTTTAATCTTATCGCTATAACATGTTATTAATATTTTTTGGGTCAATGAAATTACCAAAACATTTCAAAGGGTCAAAAAATTGTAATTTATATAATATTATTAATTATCATAAAATTTTGGTTGAATCATAACTTTATAGATATTTTATAACATTTAATAAAATATTTTATATATTAAAATACCAATAATGTCTTGTTTGACACTATTCAATAGTTGACATTAAGAAATATCCTAATATCAAGATAATAACAAACCAACAACTCTAAATTAACAAAAACATAGAAAATGTATCATGGAAATTACCGGATGACAAAAATTATTCCAAATAATATTAATTTGGATATTTTTAAAATCATTTATTTGATTATTTCATTAATTAATAAATTACCACATCATTTTTGTATTGTAATTAAATTTAATTATTTAAATTATAAAAAATATAATTGAATTATCATTATGTTTTTAATCTCTCTAAAATTCCAATGAATATTTATATTTTATGAGAACCCATGCATTACTCCATATTTAAATACCTTATTTTCTATGTATAAAAGTGAGAAAAATGACTATTCCTTGAATATAATATTATAAATGTATTAAATTCATCCATATAGCTCTAAGTGGTCATAAAACTGAATCATGTATGGTCATGGTTGAGAAAAAATCATCATATTAATTTCGGCCATGTGGTAGCGTAGTTGTATATTATTATAATATTATTTTTACCATTAATTACAAGATTTACCTTTAAATGTGCTAATAAAATAAAATATAAAGTTATTATTCCTAATAAAAAAAGAAAAATAATATATTAACATAATTTGAAAATTTTTATAATCAAAATGGAAATCATTTTTCAAATTTCAAAACATATAATTGGATAAAATTAATTAAAATTTAATCCCTATTGTCAAACTAACAAAATTATTTTTAAAAAAGTAAAAACCATGAAATGATTGACATTTGTTTGTATCTAATTTCAATGTAAAATTACTTCTAATTTCTATAATTTTAATAAATGATGAAAAATAATCTTATTATACTTCAAAACCAATTAAAATAAAAAAAATATCTATATAAATAAGTTACATGAAAAAGAATAAATGATTGAAAATGTCATGTTTTTCAAAATTAATTAAATTATGTATTTAATCATAAAAACATCAAAAATTCATCTAATGTAAATTTTTATGTCACTATTACAAATAAGATGATTTTTTTTTTCAAATAGAACTTATAAAAGTGTCAAATCCCAACTATAAAATTGGTTCTCCATTAAAAGGATGTAAAATTTCAGTTTTAAAAAACCTCTCATTTATCGATAAAATTTATTTGTTCTTGTATAATCTCTAGAAAATACATATGATAAATTCTAGATAGAATAATTAATTCATATTCCATTATTATAATATATAATTATTTATTTTATGATTTTATATTCACAATTATTCACACTTAAATATATTTTTGTAAAAAATCAACCTTTATATTCAATTGGTCGTTATTTTCATACAGTTGAATTATTATCTAAATATGTTTAACTCTATTTTCATAATTTATTTAATATATTAAATTCCCAATATTCTAAAAAATATGTTATAACTCAACTTAAGATAATAAAATTAATAATATATTATATTTCAATTTAAATCAATTTGTGTTCAATGTAATATTTTAGTGAAACTCATTATTGCATGTCAGGTACACTATTAGATATAGAATCCCATTTAATTTAAAATTAGTAACTAATTTATAAATATTAATATATATCAAAAATAGTTACATTATAATTACCTTGATGTTACATCTTTCCACACACTTAGAAATTTTGTCCTCACAATTTTATGTTTTATCTTATAACTAATGTTTTACTTTTAAAAATACCTTTGTTGAAATTCTAAATCAGAAAATGATTAAACAATACAACTATATTAAAATAATGAATGTGATATAAAAAAATCACTCAATAAAAGAGGTACTGAGGTTATATATAGGAAATCATGGATATGGAAGAGAAAACTAACCATTATGTTCTAATAGAGGGTGATTGAAAGCCTGAATAGAAGAAAGTTGATGATAAAAATACCACAAACATCTGTTGGGTTAAATAATCATTGATTTCATAGAAGGGGAGGTAAGAAAAAAAAATTTATATGATCATTTCCATCAAGTTATGGAATTATTTTACTACTCAGAATTAATAGAGGGGAATATACTTACTTGACATGTAATGTTCATCAACTAATCGAATTCCACAACATACAATTGATTTTTTTCCTAAATGATGAGTATTATTGTTGAATGTGACAGACATGAAACACTAGAAAAAACATTTATAGAATATCCTAATCCAAAATATATTCATACTAAATTTAACATTTAGTATAACCTAAACAAAAAACCACAATATTTTTCACAAGGTAATATAATTCTCTAAAATGAATGAACCATTATCTGATAAAAAACGACATTAATTTCCAAAATTCAACATTGATACCCACATATTAACATTGACCATTAAAATATTAACTATCCTTGAAATTAATCAAAATAATATAAACTAAATTTGAAACCAAAAATTTAGATGGATTTGATCACATATTCATACAAGAAAAATATCAACATTTTTCTCCAAATAACATCGAAATATGTTAAAGTGTAATTCTTAAAGGTATTTAACCCAATGAAAAATTTTCCATGATAAGATAAACATTTCATTAAATAAACTAATTCCCATAATTCCACATTTAAAATTGCAGATTATTCCAATATATAATTTAACCATTACTCCATTAAAATCCCATAGTGTTCTATTTTCTATAATCATATAATTTTCCAAAAATAGTGAACCTCTTCCAAAATAACCTAAATAACATAATCCCAAAATCATTTTCCAATACTTAGGCTATCTATTTGATAAAACATTAGTTAAAAAATGAAATTATTCTAATTCAATAAAATCGTTTACCTTAAAAAAATTCATACTAACCAGGTAATTCACATAGATTAGTGGGTGGTGATGTATCCTTGACGTCGTTCAATTGCAGGTTTAATACCTACAACCTTGCCAGACATGATGGGTTGTCACACAAACTAAAGAATTTCCTCCTAAAAAACAATATAATTATTATAATTTTACGAAAATTGTACAATCACCTCAAAAATCCATGAAATGTTTCAACCTCAAAGGTTATATCATCCCTCAAATGTTTCTTCCCAAAATATAATAAACCATAATTTCCTCAAATGTTAATGTCTCCCAAAAAATACCATTAGATAGCTAATATATCAGAACATAAATCCTCAAAAAAAATTTCAAATACATTGAACATATGTTAATCCGTAAAATCGGGAACCCAAAATGATATCCCTAACTCTTAAGAAAATATCATTACCACCAAGGTTGTCTAAAATATCCTCTGATACAATGTATAAGGTTATAGCCTTAAACATTACATAAACTTAAGAGAAGTCAATAATTTTACATTCATTCATATCAAGGATAATTTTAGGTTTATAGTTTTAGAGAATTAAGACATAATAGATATATTAAAAAATACTAGAAATACAATCTGGACACATCCAACAGAATAAAAATATTCCATAAGATAATAACATTTATATATAAATGTGGTTTCATTTCCTATTTAATCATAACTATTACCTAATCCCTTCCACAAATCTATTATTATATAAATCTGATGAAAAACATTTCAAATAATGGGATGAGAAAAAATTCTAGTAAAGGGATACATAAAAAAGGAAAACATTTATTCTTGTTATAATAGGAAAATCATAAACACATTATCATAAAGTAATAATTTCCACCTATGAGATGTAGTAAATAATCTTCATTGAATATAATCTAATATATTAGACTTTTTGTAACCAAAATATTACAATAAAAACTATATAATTCATATATAATATTTACAGGTATCTTGGAACTTAATCACACATAAATGAAATAACAATATTTTCAACTTCTACACATATCACTAAATATAATAGCCATATGGCCATCTTCCATAATCAATCAACTAGAGGTTATAACATAATCACTTGTTGTTGGTTTATCATTGAACCATCCATCATCAGTTTTTCACCTAACCACCCATATTTGGTTTGTCATGTAACCACACGTCAGTTGTCCATGTTCAATTATATAATCATAACAAATTAAAGATTACATTTATAACCATTTCAATCATAAAATTTTATTTTCTATCTCTAGAAATCATTTTATAATATTAAAATAGTCAATCCACATTGAAATCTATTCTATGTACCAATATAAAAAAATGGAACATGGGATTTCTTTTTTCATTTAGAAAACATTATGTCTTTTAGTGGAATCCCTATATCAAATAACAGTTATGGTGGCAATGAACTCATTATCAATGTATAAATTGAGAAAACATTTTTTTCATTTATAATGACATTATAAAGATTAATATAAAAATATTCCTTTTGATCCCATTAAATTAATATATAAATAGTTTTTAACTTCTTTTATCATCCTTTAATATACATACAAATTAATATGTAAATTAATATCATGTAGAAAAAGGTTTTATGATTAAATCATTAAATGTTTTTGGTGTATCATACCACCTGAAATGTTTAAATCATAATAGGAATGAACCAATACAATTAAAAAATCCAGAAATGAAATTATGATAGATAAAATATGAATATGAAATGTTATAGTGGTTTTATATACACTTTATAAAAGAATAATGGTGTATATTTTAAATAAATGCCTCAATGAAAGGAGATTAAGACCATATCATTTACCGTAAGTTCAATTCAACATGTATGTTCATTATTCATCCCGAATAATGAACAAGGGTTAATTTAATCCATCTTGAGAGACTTTTTAAAAATTATTGTTTCATTTATATCACACATTACAATTTTTTTAGATATACTTAATTATTTATGTTCAAAATAGACGTTTAGTCGATATTTGATACATGAGATGGAAATGAACATTGATTGATCTAAATAGTACATGGGTTCATAAGTCCATCATCTACAGAATAAAATTCATCACATAATAATCAAATTTATATATAAATTATATCTCTTAAATTAAACCATTCCTTTATTTTATGAAAAATGGAAAATGTTATAATAATAGAAATGGTTTCCCAATTGTACCCATGAATTATATATCCATTTTTCATTAATATTTTTTGAAATATGGTAATTAATATTATTAAATGATAGAATGAACTGAATATAATTAAAATAATAATTATCATAATTCCAATATAATTATATATATCATAAAAGATATGTGGTGAATAAAATTTATTCATATCGCTTCATAGAGGTGATAGTTCACATGTACGCATGAACGACGATAACGTTCTTATGTGAGTACAATGTAAGAACATAATTAAAATATTACTATTTTGAAACGGTAAATATATAATGAATATCATATTTAAAAATTTATTCCTTCATTATAACCAATCTTGATATACGGTCATGAAAAACAAAATATATCAGTTTGTTAGGTTGTAGTCCACCGTACACAAAATTGAAATGTTCGGTTCCCATTTGATGAAATTGAAGATGGATTTATGTTATGATATTCAACTAATAAAGACAATGTATATTGAGGATATTGAAGAATTTAGTTCAACATGGATGAAGGATATTTGAATGTTGTTTAAGAAGAAATAAAATTGAACCACATAAAAATGAAACATGTTATGAGGTTGATTATCTTATAAGAACACCTTAACACCTCTAAATACTGTTTATTGCCAAAAATAAGGCCTCAAAAATGTTGTTAGAGATTATAGGAATTGTTTAGTGGAGATATCTTATGATCTAAAAGGCATTAATAGTCGGAATATTAGATAAGAGTGGGTACTATTTTATATGTGTGGGTAGGGGAACACTTACAATCTCTTAACAAATAAAATTAATATAACTTCAGTTTTAGTGAAAAAAGGTTAAAATTAATTTATATCTGTGATAATATGACTTTAAGTCAAATAAAATCACAAAATTATAAATTATAAATTTTTTTAATATTTTTTAATCCTTATCCTTCATTCATTAACCATTATTTTACCCTTTTTAATCATATCATGATATCATGTTACTTAAACATTATTTTAATGTAATTAAAAATACATGATAATAAATTGAAAAAAAATTCATTTGGGAAAAATTGGGAATTATCATAACAATTTTTTTAAAATATTATATTTTTTGGTATTTAATAACATTTAATAAACAATTTTATATTTTAAAATACAAAGTTTCAATTCTAAAACTATTCATCTGTTTAATTTTTAAAAATATCATAACCACAACATAAGTCTGAACCAACTCCAAAAAAACATTACCAACATGTAAAATATTTCAATAAAATTCATGGATCACATAAATTATTTTAAATAATTTTTATTTTATTTTTTATAAATTCATGTATTTGATTCCTTCATCCATTAAAAATGTAGTATATCAACATTGTGTTAAAATTTAATTGGAAATACAATTTATCAAAATTATCAATAAATTATCCATATATAGGTAAAATGTTTATCTTTCCAATGACTATTTATAGTCTATGATATCACATGTATATCTAAATATTTCAATACATTACATTTTCAAAACAAAAGTGAAAAATAAATAACTATTCATTTAATATAATATTTTAAAAGCATTAATGTTATCCATGTGGCTCCAAGTGATCCAAAAATATAACCACAGATTCCCATGGTTGGAATACACTCATCCAATTAAATTAGTACATGTGTTAGGAATGTTTTATATAATTATAATATTATTTTTACCTTTAATTATCCCATTTATATTTAACCATGGTAACAACATTTGATTCCAAACACAATATTCATAATATAAAAAAAGGGACAGATTTACATAATTTTGTTCATTTTATTGCAAATATGAAATCTATTTTTCTAAATTCAAAACTCTTAATTAGATGAAATTAGTTAAAAATGAATCCCCGTTACCAAAATGTGAAACTGAGTTTTTAATAAATTATAAACAAAATAAATAGATTGAAAAAAAATTATACCTAATTTCAATGTGAAATTTCTTAAAATTACCAAAATTAGATTAAATTATTAAAAAATAATATAATTATACATTTTAAACAATTTACTGAAAAATATAACTATAAATAAATTTTAGATAAAAAATATATTTTAAATAAAATCGATGTATTTATAACGATTCATTAAAATATGAATTTAATAAGAAAAATAAAAAAAATTAATCCACAATTATTTTATATGTCCCTCTTCCATATAAGAAGCTTATTTTTTAAAAAAGATCTTATAAATGTGCCAAAAACTATATTTTAAATTGGTTCTCCATCAAATAATATTAAATCTATATTTATTAAAAAACACTCATTTAATTTGTAAAATTGAATTTTTTTTCTTATATAATATCTATAAAACATATAATATTAATCTAAAACATAATATCTAATTTATATTTCAATAATATAATCCAATTTGGGTGATTTTATTATTTTATAAACCCAATGTTTCACACATAAATAGTTATTTGTAAAACACCTCCTTTATATTCATTTGGATTTTATTTTATGACTAATGATTCATTATATAAACATATATATAACCTATTTTCGTAATTTATAAAATATCATAAATTTCAACCATTCAGATAGTTATGATAAAACTAAAAACTAAAATAATAATACTAATAATATAATATTTTTTTGTATAACTCAATCTTATGTGCATCATAAGATTTCAGAGAAACTCATTCCTATATGTCAGGTACAATATCAGACATATAATTCCCTTTAATTGTAAATTAATATATAATTAATAAATAGTAATAGATATCAAAAATAATTATTTCATAATTACCCATGATGTTATAATTATTATTGATGAAGATGTTGAATTCTTTATATTGGAGATGAGAAGTCCTCATCTCAATATTATCAAGATGCACCCCTAATAAATATTCACCATGAAAATAATGTGGAGGAAAGAAAAAAATAGCAATATAGAAATTAATATTTAAATTTATTGTGTAGTAATCTTATAATAAAACATTAATTTATTTTTTGATGTGTTACCTATAATTCTCCCCTACGAAAGTCATATTGAGCATGCCAATGATTTAATACCAGCTTCCAGAAAAATATAAAATACTCCATATATAATAGTCACTATGGAAGTAGAGAATCTAAGGAAATAACTTGAATAGTTCAGTAATAAGTTATTTATACTTCTTAATATTTATCCATGGGGGTCCCATGTTATATTATTAATGAAAAAATATGAATCCATGAGGCTTTACATTTATGATAATGAAATAAATCTAAATATGATAGAGAACATGTATCTATTTCTTTAAATTTATGATTTATTTGATCACCCCCAGGGTGGTAAATATTTTTCAGAGATTTACCATCTTATGTATTTCATCCAACATGAGTAAATAAAGAATTAATTTCGAAGAACTGTTTTTGATGATGTATAGACATTATGTGTTTATAGTAATGCCATTTGGATTTTCTAATTCACCCTCACTTTTTTTTGGATATGATGAACATAATATTATATGAATATTATTATGATGTTGTTATGGTATTTATTAATGATATTATAGTATATTATACAACCTATAATGTCCATGTGAATCACTATTGGATCACTCTTGAAACTATTAGAAGGAATGATTAAAACGGTAGATTTACCAAGTGGAAATTATGGATTCATTAAATTTTATCACATGGCCATATATTCTCTATGTATAAAATATCACTTGATCATGTGATGATAAATAATTTCCAAGAATAAACTACACCAACAAAAACAACCATGGTACCTTTTTTATTGGTTTACCAGGTTATTATCAATAATCCATTCATACATATTCTAATTGGATAACCCATTAAAAAAATATCACATGTAAAGGTGTTGAGTTTTTATTGAAAAAATAATGTGAAAAATGTATTTAGTAATTTAATTGAATGTTATTAACTTCTCTGATTCTAACTATACCATCGAAAAATGATAGGTATATAATATACGATGATGCATCAATGAAATGATAGGGTTTTGTCTATATATAAAATGATAATGTTATTGAATAATCATCATGGTAGTTTATTATTTAGGAAAAAAATTATCCAACTCATGATCCTGAGTTACAATTTTTACTCTTTTATCTGAAAATGATGAGTTACTATCTCAATTATTAATGAATTAATATATATAGTGATAAAAATAGTTTAAAATACATCATTATACTGAATGAACTCGACATAGGGAAAAGACAATGGCTTCAGTAACTAAATGACTCTGATTTCTCAATATAGTACCACATATAAAAATAAACTATAATGACCCATACATTACATACAATGTTATTACCTCAGAATTGAAGAATACTTATTACAACATATAACAAAACCAGGAAAGGACCGTAAAGGTATAGTGTCTTTAGAAACTAGGAAACATAAACAACTGGTTCATAAAGGTTCTACACTATCTCCCATTTATTTCATCATATCTATAGTCCCATTTGGCATATCGTACTTAATAACCTTCTTCCAGACCTGGGGAAAGAAAACATACAAAAGGGTGAGCTCAAATGCTCAGTAAGGGTAAACAAAAGAAATATCAATCACCTCATATACATAAGAACATAACTTTTGGAAATCTTAACCTGCAAAAGATATCATAATTTCATAACATTGGATAAATCATAGTAGTGAAATGTAATCCCAATAATCATAACTTAAAACATGAAATTTTTTGGAATACGCACATTATCATAGAGAATCATTTATTATTAGTCAAGGATCATTGCCAAGACTATCTTAGTGGACAAATTCCAATTCTGAACCAAGTTCACTCCTTGTTTCAGTCCGGTTTCACTGAACCAGTTTAACCTGCCATTCTAGCCATGTTTATCTCATGAGATATAAAATCTTTACCCAATTAATTTGAGGGAGATATAGGTCCCACCCATATCATAATGAAACTATACTTATGTGTGCCACAAAATCATAAATCATACATCATTGCATAACCCATGTAATAAAAATGGGATTCTTAAAAAACATGACATCATAAAACAATTAATATAAGATAAAGGAATTCATAAAAATAATTCCATTACAACATAATCAAATCAATGTAATAATAGGGATAGAAACAGAACCCTATATTATTTTATATGGAAAATAATATTGATAAAACACTTGAACTCCATTATTGAGGAAAATATCCTTTCTACTTCAAAAACATTTTCCTTTCTTATCATGTCATAAAATTTTAAACTAAAATAAGTTGATTAAAAATAAACTTAAAAACATGTAAAGGAAGCTTCTTGTAAATAATGTTTTAAAAATCCATTCATGTCGTATAAGTTAAAAAAACATTCTTCTCGTACTTTTGTCGGAAAAGTCAAAAAGTACCTCATACAAAAAATGACAAAAGATTCCTTTCATATCTTTTACTAAAAACTCACCTAAGGGTAAAATTGGATTTAAACAATTGTAGGTGGATGTAAATAATATTACATATTGAGGAAACATGGATGTGGATGATAAGATACACCCCAATAAATACCAAAGTATAAACAATCTCGGATAAAAATGAGATTGTGATATTTCCCTTACCTTAGGTCCGATTTGCTTCGTAAGTGTCCGAACCTCCTGTATAATGATTTAAATAATGTTATTGACTTATTCCAGAATCATACTTATTGTTATGATATCATATATGGTCATATTCTTATCTTCTTATTATTAATATTTCATTACAACTTGTTATTCGGGTGTTTATTACTCTTTGTTCTTATGCGTGTTTTGTCGAATAAATTATTATTCTTCTCTTTAGGTTATAGATACCTCATTTCCGGAATGTTATTAGTGTAATATATATCATATTCATTCATTCAATTCATTTATATAATCATTATGCAATGAAGATCATGTAGAACGAGTCACATCACATCGTGGAGACGGTATTCCGTACGTACGCACGAGCGATGATATCAATCCCATGATCAAGGAATTGTATTGGAGTGTATGTATACTATTTCCTAATAAATATCACTTTACAATAATAATATATAGTCATTATTTACACCATTATTCCCATCCAAGTAAGGTGGTGGTGGAAAACATATTACACCACGGCGTGGAGACGGTATTACGTACGTACGCACGCGCGGTGATTTAATTTTTCGTAGGATGGATAGATGGTGAAATAGTGTTGTTTCATACTTATAATAACATATCATTATATGAGTGATACTTATGTTATTACTTTATAATGAAACAACTAAAGAAGAAGAAGTGGAAGAAGAAATAAAAATGAAAGAATCGGTAACAGACATTACCTCTTCTTTGAAATGCTTCTTTGAGAGCTCCTTTTAGGGCACTAAAATTGGTCTTTGAAGAAGACCAGGACATCTAGGATGTCTCTAGAGAAGTGGAGAGGAGAAATTGTCAGGGGTTGGCGGAGCTTGAAGGATCAAAGTGGTGTGAGGAAGAGGGGGAGGAGGTTCCCTTTTATAAGGGAGGAGAGGGGCTCCTTTGGAAAAACTAATAATATTATTTTATTATAAAATCATGTTCGGTTTTAAATAGCTCCAAATTAATTTATTTCAAAGCTAAGGTGGGGAGGGGTCTAAATCCTCTCATATAATAGAATTTAGACAAGTTTAGGTTCCTATTTTAACCTTATCATTTAGATTTAACATTAAGTTAAATAATTTTACTTTTAACATGTCTTCTTGTGTTCTTATACTATAAGGTTAATAAACATACTATAACAATCCAAAAAAACCCAAATTTGTTTATTATTAATATATATAACCTTATCTAAGTCATTTTGATGAACCATAGATTTTTTGGAATAAAATAACAATTACTAATATAATATTTTTTTTAAAAACTATTTTATGTCAATTTTGACACAATTTAGTAATTGATTTTTGTGAAAATCATAACAGAATGATTAGTTCGAACAAAGTTAATTAAATCAATAATAACATGATATATTAAACTATAAAAGTATTGTAATTCATAAAAGTCTCAAATTACATTTATTTTGGTATTTATAACATCAATTATGTCAATATTTCATTAATAAGATAATTACTGCATCATCTTTGTGTCATAACTAAATTAAATTATTTAATGTCTAAAAATTAAAAATAAAATACCATTTTGTAGGAAATATTTTTAGCTTTCTAATTAATATTTATAGTCGAATATATCTTATGTATAAACTTATATTAAAAATTATATAATTATTAAACTTTGATTTTAACTATTTTAACCCTTCTTTAAATACCATTATGTAGGAAATCTTTTTAGCTTTCTAATCGAGTGGTCTTGTTTCGTATGACTTTTTCGCTACGATCCAGAATCTCTATCGGATGTTCTTCATAAGAAAGATCTTGCTCCAGCGGTACAACTTCTGAGCATAGTACATGTGAAGGATCAGGTATGTACTTTCTTAGGAGAGATACATGGAACACATCGTGAACTTGAGAGAGATTCGGTGGAAGCGCCAATCGGTAAGCTACATTCGCAACACGATCCAATATTTCGAAATGACCGATATATCTAGGGCTCAACTTCCCCTTCATTCCAAATCTCATGACCCTTTTCCACGGAGATATTCCTAATAACACTTTATCACCCACTTCAAACACTAGGTCTTTTCTTCGGTTGTCGGCATAACTTTTCTGTCAACTCCGAGCTGCTCTTATATGTTGTTGAATAGATCTGACCCTTTCTGCCATTTCATCAATGAGATCGTGTCCTAATAGATTTCATTCCCCAACTTTATCCCAGCAAGTTGGAGTCCTGAATTTCTTTCCATAGAGAGCTTCATAAGGAGCCATCTGAATACTAGAGTGAAAGCTATTATTATAAAAACATTACACTATAGGTAGGTGTTGATCCCAAACACCTTTGAAATCCATAGAGAAAGCTCTCAACATATCTTCTAGAGTTTGAATTTTTCTCTCAGACTGACCGTTTGTCTGAGGATGATAAGCATTGCTGAAACTCAACTCTGTATCCAGAGTATGCTGAAGACTTCACCAGAACTTTGAGGTAAACCTCGGATCCCGATCAAATATAATAGTAAGTGGTACACCATGCAATCTTACCACTTCCTTCACATATATCCGGGCAAGCTGATCTAGAGATAAATCCTCTCTAATAGTGAGGATGTGTGCAGACTTTTTAAGACGATCAACTATGACCCAGATAGCCTTATTGACTTTGAATGTTTTAGGAAGTCCGGTGACAAAGTCCATAGTAATGTTTTCCCATTTCCATTCGTGTATGGGTAATTGTTATAATATCTCCTTAGACGTCTGTCTCTCAGCTTTAACTTTCTGACAAACCAAGCATCGAGAGACATATTCAGCAACATCTATTTTCATTCCATCCCACCAGAAGTACTCTTTCAGGTCCCTATACATCTTCGTGCTTCCAAGATAAATGGAGAATGAAGAACTATGAGCCTCATCCAGCAGCTCCTTCTTTAATTCGGGGATGGGAGGAACACAAACCCGATTCATGAACTTTATTATCCCATCACAATCAAGGTTGAATTCAGGAACATTTCTCACCTTCTTTTGTAACTCGACATCTTCTTTTTGTGCCTCTTTAATCTTCACATGTATAGATGGGTGAACATTCATTTGATAAAGATACGATTTTACCCTTTCATTATAATTCCAAGATCCATACTTTGTAAATCCATAAATATTGGATCTTTTGTGATCCTCATCATGGATAAACTGACATGGTCTTGTCGACTTAATGCATCTGCCACCTTGTTTGCTTTCCCAGGGTGGTAATGGATTGAGCAGTCGTAATCCATAATCATCTCCAACCATCTTCTCTGGTGCATATTCAGCTCCTTTTCTGTGAAAATATACATTAAAATTTTATGATCAGTATAAATGTCACACCTTTCTCCATAAAGATAATATCTCCAAATATTTAATGCGAATATTACCGCAGCTAACTCCAAATCATGAGTTGGGTAATTTTGCTCATTTATTTTCAATTTTCGTGAGGCATAAGATATCATCATATCATTTCACATAAGAACACACCCCAATCCCTTATTGGATGCATCACTGTAGATTAGTAACCTTTCTCCACTATAAGGCAGTGTGAGCACAGGTGCACTGGATAACCTTCTTTTCAACTCCTTGAAATTCTCTTCACATTCCTCCGTCCAAACAAACTTATCTCCTTTCCGAGTCAACTTGGTGAGTGGATAAGATAATTATGAAAAAACTTTCACAAAACGTCGATAATATCCAGCCAAACCAAGAAAACTTCGGATCTCAATTACTATTGTTGGTCTCGACCATCTTTCGATAACCTCTGATTTTGCTGGATCCACAGATATCCCCTCTTTTGAGATTATGTGCCCCAAAAATGAAACTTTTTGAAGCCAAAATTCACACTAGGTAAATTTGGCATAAAACTTCTCCTTTCTCAGGGTCTTCAATTTAATTCTCAAGTGATCTTCATGTTCTTCCTTGCTCTTTGAATAGACACGAATATCGTCTATAAAGACTACTACAAACTGATCAAGATAGTCTCTAAAGACTCTATTCATCAGATCCATGAAGATAGCAGGGGTATTAGTAAGACCAAATGGCATCACTATAAATTCATAGTGTCCATACCTTGTACGAAAAGCCGTCTTTGGTATATCCTCCATTTTGACCCTTAATTAATGATACCCTGAACGAAGATCAATCTTGGAAAAGTATTGAGCTCCGCGTAGTTGGTCAAATATGTCATCAATGCGTGGGAGAGGATATTTGTTCTTGATGGTGATCTTGTTAAGTTCTCGATAATCAATGTAGAGTCTCATTGATCCATCTTTCTTCTTAACAAACAGAATAGGTGCTCCCTAAGGTGACGCACTTGGGCATATGAACCCCTTATCAAGATTCCCTTGGAGTTGCTTCTTCAATTCCTGCAACTCAATTGGGGCCATTATATAAGGTGTCTTTGAAATAGGCAAAGCACCCAGTACGAGTTCTATTGAAAACTAAACTTCACGATTTGGTGGATGACCCGGTAATTCCTCCGGAAAGATATCATCAAACTCCCGTAAAATGGGCATATTCTTATTCGTGAGTTTCTCACCAACCATTTGATATAAATAACCTTCATTTAGTGGAATCAAGACCCATAAGATGGAAGAAATTTCCACCGGAAGGTTATGTTCATCCTTGCATTGATAGACGATCATAGATTGATCTGGAATATGAAATGTGACTTCCCTTCTTTGGAAATTGATATGAGCTCCATATAAAGAGATCCAATCCATGCGAATAATTACATCAAATTCCACTATAGTAAGGATCACAAGATTTGCAGGAAGCGCTTTCCCACAAACTTCGATCGGAGAAGAGTTATAAAATTTTGATGCGACTGTTATGCTATTAGGGGTTATCACAGCTAACTCAACATCTAATTGTTGAGGTAATACGGTGATATCCTTAGAAAATTCTTCAGAAATAAAAGAGTGGGTGGTTCTAGAATAAAATAAAACATTTGCTACATTAGAGTGGATGGTAAGTGTACCTTTCACCACATCGTTATCGTACTCCACATCGCTGACAGAAATTGCATGTGAATTTCCTTTATCTTTAGCCTTAAGAGTTTGTTGATGTCGACCATCATCATCAACCATTGGATTTGGGCATTGATTGTCATAATGCCCCATCTCCTTTCACATGAAACATTGAAGTGTAGTAGGTTCATTCTGTGTATCCCTTCCTTTGTTTGCATCATTAGACATCTTCTTCCCATCATTGCGGCATTCAAATGCCCTATGACATTCCTTTCTCACATTTGAATCATTTACTTGTCCCTTTAAGACAACTCCCTCCATGTTTATTTCCACACTTTGAGCATAAGGGAATCCTCATCTCCTTTTTATTTTTCTCTTTAGATTTTCCTTTGAATTCCATTTTCCTCTTCTTATCAAACCCATATGACTGATGGGTTACTCTAATCCCCTTCTCGACTTTGAAAGCACATCGAACGATTTCCTCATAGCTATTGAAGTCCCTTATGGCTAACGCCCTTTGAAGACTTGGTTTTAAGCCACTAAAGAATCGATCGATCTTACTCTTAGGTTGGATAATATTACCAGAAGCGTACCTTGCAAGTCTTGTAAAATTTGCTTCATAGGTACCAATAGACTCATCATCCTTTTTCTTTAGTTCAAGAAACTCCTTCTCCATCTTTGTTCGGAGAATATGAGGGAATTACTTATCGAAAAATAAGTTCTTGAACTCATCCCATTCCATGGACTCAATTTCATCCCTTTGCCTCGTATTCTTAATGTGATTCCACCATTTATCAGCATCACCTTCCAAACGATACACTGCTAAGATGACTTTATCATGTCCAGAACATTGAAGAACTGAAAATATCTTTTTAGTAGTACTAATCCATTGTTCAGCAACTAATGGATCAGTAGACCTGCTGAATGAAGGTGGACACTGTCTCATGAAGGATTCAATAGAATGTTTCTCCTTCATTTGTTCGTTTGGAAGTCCTGCATGATTCATAGATTGAGAAAGTTGTGTGAGAATGGCTACAAGATTTTGCATTCCAACTCCCATAACATTTGGTTGCTCAGGGGGACAATCATTGCATTGCCCGTCACATTCCGCATTAACACGATTCCTTCAGGTTCCAACCATTGACTAAAACCAAGAAGAATAGTGTGAGCAACACTAATTATAACAGGAAACCCACATAATCAAGAATAAAATTTCACACTTAAGGTCTTATCCTAGGTTATTCATGGCCATTTCTAAAACACTAAGATTGTGTTCTTTGCTTAGACTTATCCTTAGGATTCTTACTAAGGCTTTCACATCCTAGTTTCCAAATGTTGACTATACCTTTCCTCTGATACCAACTATAACAACCCATACTTTACATATAATGTTATTACTTCAGAATTGAAGCACACTTATTACAACATATAACCAAACCAGGAAAGGACCGTATATGTATAGTGTCTTCAGAAACTGGGAAACATAAACAACTGGTTCATAAAACGTCTACACTGTCTCCCATTTATTTCATCATATCTATAGTCCCTTTTGGCATATCTTACTTAATAACCTTCTTCCTAACCCGGGGAAAGAAAACATACAAAAGGGTGACCTCAAATTCTCATTAAGGGTAAACAAAATAAATATCAATCACTTCATATATATAAGAACATAACATTTGGAAATCTTAACCTGCAAAAGAAATCATAATTTCATAACATGGGATAAATCATAGTAGTGAAATTTAATCCATATAATCATAACTTAAAACATGTAACTTTGTGTCACACAAACATAATCATAGAGAATCATTTCTTATTAGTCAAGGCTCATTGCCGAGACTATCTTAGTGGACAAAGTCCATTTCTGAACCGAGTTCACTCCTCGTTTCAGTCCTGTTTCACTGAACCAGTTTTACCTACCGTTCCAGCCATGTCGATATCATGAGATATAAAATCTTTACCCAATGTATTGTAGGGAGATATAGTACCCACCCATCTCATAATGAAACCATTCTTATGTGTGACACAAAATCATAAATCATACATCATTGCATAAGCCATGTAATAAAAATGGGATTCTTAAACAACATGACATCATTAAACAATTCATATAAGATAAAGGAATTCATAAAAAAAATTCCATTAAAACATAATAAAATCAATGTAATAATAGGGATAGAAACAGAACCCTATATTATCTTAAATGGAAAATAATTTTGATAAAACACTTGAACTCCATTCTTGAGGAAAGTATCCTTTCTACTTCAAAAACATTTTCCTTTAACATGTCATACAATTTTAAGCAAAAAGAAGATGATTAAAAATAAACATGAAAACTTGTATATGAAGATTCTTGGAAATAATGTTTTAAAAATCCATTCATGCCGTATAAGTTAAAAAAAATTCTTCTCGTACTTTTGTCGGAAAAGTCCAGAAGTACCTCGTACAAAAAATGACAAAAGATTCCTTTCATATCATTTACTAAAAACTCACTGAAGGGTAAAATTGGATTTGAACAATTTTAGATGGATTGAAATATTATTACATATTGAGGAAACATGGATGTGGATGATAAAATACACCCTAGTAAATACCAAAGTATAAACAATCTCGGATAAAAATGAGATTGTGATATTTCCCTTACCTTAGGTCCGATTTGCTTTGTAAGTGTCCGAACCTCCTGTATAATGATTTAAATAATGTTATTGACTTATTCCAGAATCATAATTATTGTTATGATATCATATATGGTCATTTTCTTAGCTTCTTATTAGTAATATTTCATTACAACTTGTTATTCGGGTGTTTATTACTTTTTGTTCATATGCGTGTTTTGTCGAATAAATTCTTATTCTTCACTTTAGGATATAGAAACCTCATTTTTAGAATGTTATTAGTGTAATATATATCATATTCATTCATTCAATTCATTTATATAATCATTATGAAATGAAGATCATGTATAACGAGTCGCATCACATCGTGGAGACGGTATTCCGTACGTACACACGAGCGATGATATCGTTCCCATGATCATGGAATTGTATTGGAATAATGTATAATATTTCAGAATCAATATCACTTTACAATTATCATATATAGTCATTATTTACACCATTATACCCATCCAAGTAAGGTGGTGGTGGAAAATAGATTACACCACGGCATGGAGACGGTAATCCGTACGTACGCACGAGCGGTGATTTCATTTTCCGTAGGATGGATTGATGGTGAAATAGGGTTTTTTAATACTTATAATAACATATCATTATATGAGTGATACTTATGTTATTACTTCATAATGAAACAACTAAATAAGAAGAAGTGGAAGAAGAAATAAAGATGAAAGAATCGGTAACAGACATTACCTCTTCTTTGAAGTTTTTCTTTGAGACCTCCTTTTAGGGCACTAAAATTGGACATTGAAGAATACCAGGACCTCTAGGATTTTCTAGGTAAGTGGAGAGAATAATGCGATAGGGTTTGGCCGAGCTTGAAGGCTCAAAGTGGTGTGAGGAAGAGGGGGAGGAGGTGCCCTTTTATAAGGGAGGAGAGGGGCTCCTTTGAAAAACCTAAAAATATTATTTTATTATAAAGTCATGTTCGGTTTTAAATAGCTCCAAATTGATTTATTTCGAAGCTAAGGTGGGTATGGGTCGAAATACTCTCATCTAATTTAATTTAGACAAGTTTAGGTTCCTATTTTACCCTTATCATTTAGATTTAACATTAAGTTAAAATAATTTTACTTTTACAGTGTCTTCTTCTGTTCTTATACTATAAGGTTAATAAACTAATATAACAAGCCAAACAAACACAAAGTTGTTTATTATTAATATATATAACCTTATATAAGTCATTTGGCCGAACCTTAGTTTTTTAGGAATAAAATAACAATTACTAATATAAAATTTGTTTTAAAAACCTTTTTATGTCAATTTTGACACAATTTAGTAATTTATTTTTTTTTAAAATCATAACAGAATGATTAGTTTGAAAAACGTTAATTAAGTAAATACTAACATGTCATAGTAACCTAGAAAATTAGTGTAATTAATAAAAAGTATCAAATTACATTTATTTTGATATTTATAACATCAATTATGTCAATATTTCATTAATAAGATAATTATTGTATCATCATTGTGTCATAAATAAATTAAATTAGTTAATGTCCACAAATTACAAATAAAATACCATTATGTAGGAAATCTTTTTAACTTTTTAATGAATATTTATAGTCGAATTTATCTTATGTATAACCTTATATAAAACATTATTTACTTATTAAACATTGATTTGAACTATTTTAACCGTTCTTTAAATAAATTAATAATAAATGTCCTATTCTAATCCAAGTGTGCCTAAATGGTCATATTTTATTTATAAGGTTGTTTTTGGTCGAATTACACTTATAAAATGGAATTAGGAAATGTGTTAGGGTAATAATAATATCATTTTTATCCTTAATTACCCTATTTGCTTTAAGCGTGGTAAAAAGTTACTATTCACGAAAATTATTTTCATCTCATTGAACCGCATTTTACTTACTGACATCAACCGTGTCTCTCAATTTTTTGAAATTCCACTCACAGAAGCGGTAATATTATGTTTTATGAAAAATTCAGTTTTTTTTTAACTACCACATAGTGGTTTCACTATTCATCAATAATTGAATGTTTTCAGAAAAATACCAAAATTTCACCTTATGCTAATTTCAATATTCTGAATCCAAAAATGAAGCCCATTTTGAAAAATAAAATTTATAAAATTTCAAAAAGTGGTTATTACTATTCATAATGGCTAGTTTTAATAATAGTTTAATAGCATATCATTGTTTAGTGAAACTCGGTATTGCGTACGATGCAAGCTATCGAGGAAGGTCGCGATTGCATGTAAAGCAAGCCAAGCTAGTGTTGTGTGTAGTGAGAGATACCTTTTATGATTTATAAAAACAAAAATACTTCTCATACAAGTCTCAGGTGTTACATAAAAAAAAGTCAATTGATGCCTAAAGAACACAATATCATATATTTATGACCCAAATGAGGATTTATAATGATCATGTGATACGAGATTTTTTAAATATGTACTTGTAAGGTTTCATGTAGAGATAAACATAAAAATAATTCATATGATTGTGAATCCATCTTTATTAGAAAATATAAATATCACTCAATATAAAGATGATAATTTTTATTATAAAATTTGATCCATTAAGGGTGGATGATTCACATATTTCATTTATAAGGTTTGAAATTTTCAATTTGGGAAGATGATTTTTGTTCCAAAACACATGTGATAAAAAGGAACTATTAGATGATGATTATAGGTAAATTTTACCTATACCGCCATGATGGTACCATGATGTATAAATATAAAATCAAAAAAAATTTGGGATGATAAAATAAAGCGGTATGTTGTTGAATATGTGTCAAGATTCCTATTATTTCAACAACTGAAGGCTTAGAGACAAAATCATAGAGGATTCATGTATCTCTTAATATTCTGTGTGCACGTGGGACAATATTATGTTATAATTTGACATAGTAATACCATGTACACAAATATAGAATGATTCAATATGGGAAATTGTTTACCATATTAAAAAATTGGAACATTTTCATTCTATATGAGAAGATTTTCCTCCTGAGAAACTAGAAGTAATTTATATTAATGAAGTTGTAATACTTCTAGGTGATCCTCTGTCAATTTTTTTAATTGAGACACCCATTTTATATAAAAATTGATGATGATTATTTAGAAGTTATTGTATTCTATGAATCATTTGAGTACCTCATTTCCACCTATAACCAATGTAAACTCTGAATGATCTATTCACACATTGGAAGAGAAGTTGATATCATGATCACTAAAATTTTAAGATAAGTGGGATCATTATTTAACTACTTTATAGTGTTCCTAAAATAATATTTTTCATTATAGTATTAAAATAGATCAATTATATGCATTATATGGAAAGATATTTCATACTCCAACTTGTTCATATGATATCTGTGAGATGAAAAATATAGATCCAAAAATTATTGTTGATACAATGAAAAAGGTAAATAATATGCCAAATCATTTTATTATATTAGAATTTACAAAAAACAGTAATACTAACAACATGAAAAAGGATTTTCAATTTCAAGTGGCTGATCATGTATTTCTGAGTGTATCACCCATGAAGGGTGTTATAAGTTTCGGAAAGAATGGGAAACTCATCCCCAAATAAACCATAAAATTAGAAATTATGGAATGAAATTGAGCTCTATCTTTCCTATTAATAATTTCACTAGTTCTCTCCAATGTTCATGATGTGTTCCACATATCATTTTTAAGGAATTTCATGACATACCCAATGCATATAATCACCTTTGAAGGAATAAAAATGGAGCCTAATTTTTGTAACTGTAGATATACTATCCATATTCATTACACTAGAGATAAATTATTAATATATCGTATGACTCTAATAGTAGATGTATATTTCCAAAATCGTAAAATTTAAGAAATATTGTGGGGACTAGAGTATGTTATGAATTAAAACCACCCTTGCATGTTTAGAAGTTAATATTCATGAAAAATTTTGAGGATGACATTTAATAAGGGAGGAAGAATATAACACCCCTGATTATTGGGTATGTATATCCAAAAATAAATTCAATTTATTTGATATCTTACATTTTATTAATAACTCATCTGGAACATACCATGATATACATAAACTATTTGCACGACCATTGGAATAGTAATGTGACCATTTGGAATAGTAAACTGGAACTTATTATAATATAGTGGCCAATGAAAGTATAAATAAAATTTAGAAATCTCCAAAATGAAAATATGATATATTAATATAATGTAATAAGTAAATAAATGTTTCAAAATGACTAATTATTTTTTGGTTTTTTAATGTGACATAAATGATTATATACAATTTTATAACTAAAAATGTTTTAATTGATATTTTTTTCCTAAAATTAATTTAATAATTAATATATTAATTTCCTATATTTAATATATGTTTTCTAAGCCCCCAACTAAATTTTCAAAGTCTTATAAAATTAGTTTTAATATTAAAATTGGTATTATTTTGGAGAAATAATGGTTTTAATTAGTAATTAAATTTAAAATATATAGATAAACTATTTTCATAAAAGTGAGTACATTTATTAAATCGAAACATTGAAAAAAAATTATAGTTATTTGATAGTATTTTTTTGAAATTGTTTAATATGTTTGGGAATACTAAAATACAATATTTTACAGATTTAACATTTTAACCCCAATACATGGATTTTTTAGTCACAGTTTTTGTAAGAACTCATTAGTTCTCACACATATGATATATTTAGTTTATTTTTTCATGTGTATCATAACTCTTGATAGTATTCATCCAAAATTAATAAAAAAAATTAATAAAATAATCAAGAATACCCCTCTCATCTCCTTGTAAATACCACACCTAACAAACCCCTCTCCTCACACCTTCTAGGATTTTAATATTTTCAATATTCTTCCCAATTCCCATCTAAATACTCTTACCCAAGTCCCATACCATCTATTCTTTCCAAAATACCATATCTAATTTCTTTAATGAGTTTCCCAATGATACTATATTCAAAAGTTATAACACCACTTTTGTTCTCATTTATTTTAATTTAATTTTTTATTATATCATGTGATTATCACATAGAAAGTGGAATTATAAATAAAATATCGAATATATAAAAATAGATTTTATTTTTAATGTAATATCGATAAAAAATATTTTTTATCTTCCTTTAACCCTAAAAATGAAACCATTTTCTGTAACGAGTTGATTCACTGCCTTCCTGATTAACAAGTTTCCATTTCTCTATTGTTTCCTTCATGGATGGTTATGAAACCATTATTATCGTTAAATTATATATTAATATAAATATTTTTTTATATTGAATTTTATAACCAACATAAATCCATAATATTAAATAAAATGATACAAGTTTCTAGTTGTCTTAAAATTATATAGAATAAATTAAAACATTTTCATCGATTATTATCTAATGATTCACCATCACACCATATAATAAAATGATATATGAGTCATATTAAAATTATGTTTATTCATTAATTATAAATAAATTTAGTTCAAGATTTCTTCTTCTACATGAAAATAATCTAATAATTTTACACAATAGATGAAAGAATAAAACCATTAAACGAAATCTCATGTTATAAAAAAATTATACATTACTATTAATCAAAATTGAAAAAAAACATAATAAAATTATATTAATTAAAATATATTTTTAATAGGTTATGAATAAAATAATTAAAGGTATTATTTTTTTTATTTTTCGTTATTTACAAGTATTAAACACCTTCGGAAATGTGTAAATATACATCATTACAATTTTCATTTCATTAATACATACTTGGTATTGTGAACCACATCATTTTTATATGGTTTATCTAATACCTATTTGAGTTCAATATTCATTTGAATTTATATTTCTCTTAAATATAATTATTTATTATATCATGGATATGATGATTTTCTAAGATTTATACCTTTTTTACATTCAATGTTAACACTGATTTGTATTTTAACATGGTAAATATTGATAAATCAATATCCTCTACTAGATACTTATTTTTTTATAAGGAATTTTTTTTATTAATATATATGTGCAAAATTTAAATAAATTGAGGTGACAATTTGTACCGACATTATATAGCCCTTCGATGCATCAAAGAGTCTCACTAGACAAAATAGTTAGAGATAGGCCATTCACGTTTATTTCCAAGTTGAATTGTATGGGTATCTAACTAAGAAAATAAACTATCTTATGAAGGTATTGATAGTAGTGAATAGGTTACAAATAATTTATTCTAATTAATTATGAATTTCCTCTCTTAGGAATTTATTTATTTACATCTATGATATTTTCATTTTGAAAAAATGAGGGATGCATTTTATTTCCCAAGTTATTTATTAAATGAATTTTTTGTATAAATTGTTTATTTTTCCATATTTCATATTCCTTATTCATTATGATATACATATTTTTATCTTGTTTCTTTTTTATGTATACCTTACTAATAATTTGAGCATCCCTTTTATTTTTTTCCCTTCCCAAGGTTATGATGTTTAATTCTTTAAATAAGTTCCAATGAAGAATTTTATTTTTCTCTTTTACGTTATATGATTAATTACATAGGTATATGAGAACTATGTAACAATATAGTTATTAAATACAACTAAACTAATTGATCAATAGTGATGTGATCACTTCTATATATTCCATTGTAAAAAAATATCCACCAAATTTGGGCTATTGGGGACATTGTGGTTACATTACATGGGTTTGACATAATCATAAAAAATAAGAGACTATAAAACCCATTAACAATGTGGATGGTATCATAATATCATATCCTCTATCAATCATAATAAATAATAATGGATATTTACATTGATTAAAAACTCCTCTAAAATTATATTTCACCCATTCATTGAAAAAATGTAATAATATAATTATGATTTCATTAAATTTTAATTACATGTGTTGAAAATTTTAGTAAATAATTTCATTAGAAAATAAATAAAGAAAAATGTAATGTAATATTCAACGAAAACACTGCTCATAATAGTGGGAAAATATTTTCATTCTACATAACTTTAATGAAAGTATTCCATTAAATATTATTTAATATGTTAAAAAATAAATTATTATTGAATGATTTTTTTTTAAAAACGTGGAAATAAAATAATAGGGAGTGAATATGAAAATTTTAAAACATTTAATTCTTAGAATTTAATTTTATAATATATTTATTATGATAATTGACATATAATAAAAAAATCCTCACACAATGTAAAAATAAGGTTGGATTTTATTTAATAATATTTTTCTGGACCAGTTTATTTATCAAAAATAAGAAAATGGTACAAATAGATAAAAAATAGAATAATATAATTGTTTGAAAATATATTGTGTATAAGGTTTATGATCATAATTATTTCTCACTCTAAAAAATTATTAGAGACAATCTCACTAGAAAAAGAAATCATGACATTTACCCTGACCAGATTGCTTCTCTCTCATTATGTATATTAAAATATCCTATAAAATAAATTAATATTTATTATACATATATTTTATAACCATATTCATACATAAATTTCTATGCAACATTATTTTAAATTTTCTGATTTTAATTTTATGAAAAATTTAATCATTAAAACAAACATTATCATAAAAACTCAACTATTTACCTTTCGTGATTTAGTTCGATGATTCATATACATCCACCTAGGTCATGATTAATCATATAGATATTAATTATTATCTATTAAGTATCTATTTTAATCAATATATAGACCATTATAATTATTTATATGATGTGGAATTGAAAAATAAATAACATCACAATGTATAAGAGGTATTCCAAGCGTGTGAATGAGTGGCAGCATACTTTTACAGTAAATGGAGATGTTATAAGTTAGAAAATATATTACAATTATAGAATCATAATACTTTCATAATTATAATATAGTAACATTAAATCTATCATAATAACCATCGCTGAATAATGGTATTGAAAAATGAATCATGTCACTATATAGAAGTGGTAGTCATCACACACACATGAGGAATACATACAATTTCCATTGTATAGAAATGTGGTAACAGGTGATGATATGTCACTATAATACTATTATATTATATTTATGATAGTTAATATATTACATTCTGGGTTGGGATACCAAATAATTATAGTAGTTAATAGAATAAATAAAATTGAATGTACATGGATAATATTTATAAATATTTAATGATACAAATAATGACCCGAGCCTTTTACATATACATTTCAATATTTTCAGCATAATTATTCATCAATGTACAAGCTAAGGATCGTTAAGTCTAGTGTCTTGGAAGACAAGGTACATATAACATAAAATATGGGAATAAAAAAACATATTTATTTAATCTCTATAAAGAGATTCTAACTTCCTTTGAGCTCGAACATCTTTATAGGGTACCCTGGGGAACATATGAACAAAGGGATGAGATATAAATGGCTAGTAAGGGTATGATCATAAGGATACATCTCAAGCACATGAGTTAGGAGGCATGACATAATGATATCCAAAGAATGAATCTTATAAAATAATTTAATATAAGCATGGTATCACATAAACATGGAATCATATAAATGTGGAATAATCATAAATCATGTCTTTAGTATGTGTCATGACTAACCTCCAATCTTGTTTCCCATTTCAGTACGGGTCAAGGCTAACCACAAATCCCGTTTCACATCACATCTCATGAGACATAACCTTACCCAATACATTGGAGCGCTATCTGGGTGCACCCATCTCAACATATTCACGAACATCATTTCCACATAAGTATTCTTACCATGTATACAATCATACATATTCAACCATACACAAACATAAGGGTACCCATGTAAAGAATTGGGTACCACAATCATGACATCAATCATTACAAATGGGCGTATCCTAAAAGTGTCTACATAAGGAAATAATAATAAATAAATGGATGTACATAGGGTAAAATAGGCATATAACAATGTATGTGCAGTCAAACATAAGTGAAAATATATGGGAGTTGTATTTTAGAAACATTAGCATTAAAAAAAATTTGTGCGGTTTTATGGAAACCACTCTAAAAATTTTTCAAAAGAAAAGGGGACATTCTTTTATATAAAAATAGAATTGAACGAAGAAGGTTTTCATAATTAAAATATAGAATTTTTCATGATAATGGTGTCTTAATTCTAAAGATATAGTGCTCCTGAAATGAGGTAAAAGTTCGGGAATTTCCATTAAAATAGTGTTCTTATTGGGAAGTATCGAAGAGAGATTCACATATAAGCCTGTATAACCATGAAAGAGAGTGATAGGTTGAACTTGGAACATGATATTGGAGCATATAAACAGAATTTTTAAGTTCTACATAAAATAAAGAAAACAAAAAAAATGATAGAGCAACAGGAAGGAATAAAGGAAGTTCGGGTAGAATCCATCGTGGTTTATTGACATGGTATCGTGTATAATTAAGAGGGATTTATGAGAGAGATAAGGGTTTTCAAATAAAATATAAAAAATAAGGGCAGTAAGGGTATGTTGTATAAATGTACCCCATTACTTGGTATTACACAAAAAGTCATAACATAGAGATCAATCTTGATTTTGAGTAAAAAGGGGAGGATCCCTTACCTTATGTCGGTTGGTGTTCTCCAATTGATATTAATGAAATGAATAGTAAAATTTGGTTTATTAATCAATATTTATAGAACCTTATATACATTCAAAATATTTATTATAACCTTTTTAAGTTTATTCATACCCATTTTGATTGATTATAAGGTTCAATTTCATTGTTTGGGTATGTTTGATTCCTTGGTTTTATTGATAAGTTCACTTGTATTTAGGTTCGGATAAAATGTAAGATGTAATTGGTTTTCCAGAATTGATGTTATATAGCATTAGTGAACATCCAGAAGGTAAAAAAATTCATTTTGTTAATTGGAATGAAAGAGAACCATGACATAATACATTAATGATTAACACATGAATTAATTTTAGCGATTTTACCCATAATTAACTTGTTTTGTATTATTATTTGATATCATGAGTGTATAAGGATTACGGAACCATAAATAGGATATATAACATACATAATAATCTGGTTCAACCATAACTTTAATGGTTTCATTACCAGAAACTAAGATGAAAAAATAAATTTAAAACCCATTATCCATGATGTTGATCACTGATGGTGTTTTGATTTTAGAGAGTGAGGGAGAGGAGAAGAATCATGATGCTTGAATTTTTACATAAAAATTATTAAAATCATGTATATATGAGATTATAGGGCCTTTATTCCTTTTGGATAATGGAAGGAGAAGATGGTATAAGAAAAGAAGGAAATTGAAAACAAAACACTTGAAAATGAAAGGGGATCCTTACCCATTGATCTCTTCTCTATGAGATCCCTCTTAAGTCATTTGATTTTGGAATTTTGGAAAGACAATAAGGACTTGGATGTGGGGAAGAAACATGGGAGGATTTTTGGGCAGAATTTAGGCTAGGCACAAGGCTTGAGAGGTTTGTGGGAATGAGGATATGAGAGGGGGTATTTAAAATGAGGGAGGGGAGGTTTTTCTAATTTTTTTAAGTATTATTTTATTATTTAAGTCCAAGACTATGAATAATTGAGAATTACAATCAAATATACTAAAATAATCAAGGATGATTCGGGATTATCATCTTACATCATCCATACATCACCTATTATGCAGTATTTAGCATTTATCATATTTAACTATTCATAAAACATTCAAGTATTTCATAAAAATCCCAAAAATTCACCCTAACCATTTTTTGTCCTGTAGAAGCCAAAAATGAAGTCAATTATTCAAAAATAAATTTCTATATATGATTATTTTAATATTTAATTAAATTAATTATTTTTTATCAAAACTAGTTTTAAAACATTTATTAAGTCATTCTAAAATATAGGTATATTGCACTTTCAACATGAATATTATTTTTATACCACCATAGGTTATGTTACTATTCATTTTGGTATATCACTATTAATATGGGTATGTTACTATTCATTATGGTAGGTTACTATTCAAAAAAAATATTTTTGTTTTATTAGACTCCAAAAAACATCTTGAGCATAACTGTGTATGCCCGATTTTCAAAATTCCAAACACAAAAGTGACAAACATTTGTTTAAAGGTCACATATTACTTAGTAGTTCAAATTTTTGTGCTTTCATGTGATTTTATGACATAAATATATGAAGGGAATTTCCATTGAAAAACTTTTGGTCGTTACATTTTTTCCCTCTTATGAAATTTCTCTCTCGAAATTTTGTTTTACATACTAAACCAAAAACAGGTGCGAGTAATTTTCCTTCATTGCTTCCTCCAATTCCCATGTTACATCCTCAAAATTACAGTTCCTCCACAACAATTTGACAAGATGTGTTTTCTTGTTTCATATACCCTTATCTCTCTGATCCATAATCTTTACTTGCTGCTCCTCATAGGGGATATCATCTTCCAGCTGCACCACCCTTGAGTTTAGTACCTATCTGGGATCAGGTATGTACTTCCTCAAGAGTGATACATGAAAAAAAAATCATGAACACGAGCCATATTCGGTGGAAGTGAAATCTGATAGGCCACAACTCCTATGCAGTCAAGGATCTCAAAAGGGCCAACATACCTTGGGCTTAGCTTCCCTTTATTCCAAAATTTCATGACTCTCTTCCATGGAGATATTCTAAGGAAGACATTATCTCCAAAATTGAACTCCAAGTCCCTTCGATGGTTATCATCATTTCTATTCTACTGACATTAACAGCATTGATGTGTTTCTGGATGACTTCAACCTTCTCTGTCGTCTCTTGAATAAGATCAGGTCCATGTAGCTTTCTTTCTCCAACTTCATCGCAACAGGATGGATTTCTATATCCATTTCCATACAGATCTTCATATGAATCCATTTGAATACTCGAGTGGAAGATATTGTTGAATGAGAACTCAACCAATGGGAGATTCTGATCCCATCCACCTTTAGATTCTATATAGCATGCTCTAATATATTTCATGCATCTGAATAGTTCTTTCCGAATGGCCATCAGTTTGGGGGTGATAGGTTGTGCTGAAATTTAATTCAGTACTCAAATAATATTGAAGGCTCCTCCAGAATTTAGATGTGAACCTAGGATCCCAGTTAGAGAAAATTGAGATTGTAACACCGTGTAGTCTCAACACTTCCTTCGCATATAACATTCCATGTTGTTCAAGCGAAAGATCTTCCCGAATAGCGATAAAATGGGATGTCTTGGTGTGTCGGTCAACCACAACCCATATCGCATTATTTCCCTCCGACGTCTTTGGAAGACCCGTGACAACGTTCATAGTAACATTTTTCCACTTCAACATGGGTATAGGAAATGGCTTCATCATACCATTGGACTTTTTTCACTCAGCTTTAACTTGATGACATGCCAAGCACCTTGATTTATATTCCGAAATATCCTACTTCATGTTATCCCACCAGAAGTGTTCTTGGAGATCACATTACATTTTGGTACTCCTAGGATTGATAGAGAAGTTTGAGCTATGTTCATCATTCAATATCTCCTTCTTTATCTCTGGATTAGATGGTACACATAATCATGTCCCAAATCATACAACTCCTTCCTCATCAATTTTAAAATCGTAGGATTTCCCATTTTTAACAACTTCTACCCTTTTCTGAATTTACACATCCTTTCTTTGAGAAACCTTTATTTTCTCCATGATGGATTATAAGGCCCCAGCCTTAAACCATACTTAATCTTGAGTTATTACAAGATTACACGTTGAGGATCTTTTCAGGTTTAGAGTATTAGAGAATTAGATCATAAAACTTGCATTACATTCCACATATAAACAAAGTGGTTACAGAAAGATAGTATTCTTCATTCCCATCAATGGAAACTTGTTTAAAATAAAACATGGATTATTTCTTGACACATCCTTGACTCTATCATCTTATCATGTACCTTTCCCTTGACCTGTGAAAAACATTTCAAAAACATGGGATGAGCATAAAAACTCAGTATGGTTTAAAGAAACATGGAAAGGAAACATGAGTTCATACATACATAAGAATGAAATCATACTTTACCCATAAAACATAGGAACTTTAACATACCTCATAAAATCATGAATAAATCATAGAAATCATAAGACATAAAGGTAACTTGAGGCATTCATAACATTCTTACGTAGGGAGTAACCCACTTGGTTACATTTGGAATACCCATCACAGTATATTCCCTACATTATCTTCGGAGAAACCTTAACGTTTCACTCTTTCGCGTTACCCAATGCATTGGAGAGCTATAACGGGCTCACCCGCCCTTAGTTTATCACGGAACCACCCGTCTTCATAATAATGCCCAAGAACCATAACATAATCATATCACATAAAACATGCATAAAGGAAACATAAAATTTCCACATTTCAATCACGAGATATCAATACAACACATTGATATAAAAACATTATGAAAACCATTTTCAATACCAAAATAAAAGAAAAGTAAAACATGGTATTTATTTTTCTTTTAAAAAGAAGGTATGGCTTGTAGAGGAAGCCGAAACTCAAATAACGGTCACGACGGCGGAGAAGTCGTTGTCGCCATATACGTACGAAAAAAACATTCCCTTTTGTCGTTTAGTAAACGCTTCGTATAAAAAAGATTCCTTTTGAATAAACTTAAAATTCAAAGTGGTTTATACACCGTATAAAAGAAAGTTGTGTATAAAATAAAATATGCCTCAACGAAAGAAGATTGAGACGAAGTCCCATACCTCGTATCTGACTTGACCCGACCGTTCTTTAATCTCCTGAATAATAAACTTGAGTTAATCTCTACTTGCTTATGAATCTTTTTCAAGGTCATTATTCCTTTTATACCATGTTATGAACATCATGTAATCAGTTAAGTTAATAATGTTCATTTTGTCGGTATTTGGTTCTTAAGTCAAAAATAGACTTCTTACACTTACATGTTGTTAATTTGGTCAAAGGTTAATTATATCCAGAATGGATTTCATGATTTAGATATCATATATGTCATATATATCCAGTACATACATTCATTTATAATATTACATAATCATTTAGAGGTAAGAAATGAAATGCACCGTTCATGGAGACGGTAAGCCGTACGTACGCATGAACGCTACTTTCATTTCTATTTCGTATTTTATAGAATGGAATCATAATGATATAAAGGTATATTATAATTCAAGTATAATATCATATATAATATCATAGTTCCATCGTTTATATGTCCCACATATGGTATTTAACGAATCGAATCACTTTGAGGGGGCGGTAGTCCGCACCTCTAAAATGAAGATATCGTGTTTACCCATAATGGAAACCATAAAGGTATGCACAAAATGAAAAAAACAGAAGCATAAGGAAAAAATAAACATATTATATATCATATATAAAAATAGTGACATCATAATGGCCACCTTTGAAGGTGTTAAATGTGTATTGAACAATCATCGTTTCGGGAGGCAGAATTTCGCCATCCACGGAAACCGTATGTTCATTAACCATTTGATGTATTTGTGTGAGAGTGTAGCTCAAATAAATATTATAAAAACATCCTTGTATATTGAAGATACTGGTGTTGTTACAAAATAAGTAAATAAAAAGAGTTTAGGGGGTTGGAGAAGCAAAATAAAACAAATGAACATGAGAGAATGAATTACCTTTAAAAGTGTAACTCCTTTTGATTTAAGCCTAAAGGCTTCATTTGAAAGGATTCTGCCCAAAGGGAATCCTCTAGGATGAGGAGAGGGATGTGGAGAGAGTGAATGGTCAGGTTTGGCTGAGCCAATGGCTTGAGAAGTGTGTGAAATGAGGTAGAGGTGGGGGCCTTTTATAAGAGGAGAGGAGGGGCACTTTTGGAAAGTAAAGAAATATTACTTTATTTGAAAATGTTTTTCGGTTTTAAAAGGTCCCAAATTTATATAATTCTTGGATAAGGTGATAAGGGTTCGAAACCCATTCATCCAATTGGTTTTTTCCATGTGTAGTTCATAGATTTTACATTGTCTTTCAATTTTATTTAAATCGTCAAATAATGATGTCATCGCTGCATCATGATTATGTCATTAATAATTTAGTTTATTTAATGTATAAAAATCATAAAAAAAATACTATGATGTAGTAAATCTTTTTATCTTTCCAATGACTATTTATAATCAAATATATGATCTTTATAACCCCATGTAAAAATTGTTTTCGTAAAACATATTATGTTTGTGTCATTTTTTACTTTTACATTAAATAAAAAGTTATTTATGTCATTTCCCAACCAAAATGTCTCCATGGGGTCCCCAAGTTGACCCATGGCTTGTCTTGGTCTTCCATGACACAACCAATAAGGTTGGGACATGTGTATAGGTCATTTCATATAATTAAAGAATTATTTATACCTTAAACTACACTAATCACCACTAATCGCGATTAAAAACTTAATAAGTTACTATTCACCAAAAAATTATATTAATCTCATTGAACCACATTTTACTTCTTAATGACAACCATGTATGTCGTATTTTCAAAATTCAATACACATTAGTGGTAAACTTTCATTTAACTGAAAAATCAGTTTGCTTGATTACCACTTAGTGGTTTCACTATTCATCAAAAATTGAAGTTTTTCAGAAAATTACCAAAAATTCACCCTAAGATATATTTGATATTCCGAATTAAAAAATGAAGTCTATTTTACAAAATTAAAATCATATAAGTCACATTAATTAATTTAATAATTAATTCCCGCTTCCAGAGCAAATAGCGTGTTTTTACAAAACAATAAGTATCAAAAGATTGACACCAGTTTATGTCTAATTTCAAAGTGAAATTGATTCCAATGACCACCATTGGATAAAATGGTAAAAATATATTCTAATTTCACTTCAAAACCAATTAAAAATATAATCTAATCATATAAATATATTAGATTAAAAAGCAGTTTTGATGTAAAATGCAGTATTTTTCACTATTCATTAAAAAATGAACATTGTCAGAAAAATAACAAAAATTCACACAAGGTAAATTTTGATGTCCCAATCATAAAGGATAAGTTTATTTTGACAAAAATAGTTTATAAAATTGTCAAAATATAGATTCAAAAATGGTTTTCCATCAAAAGGCAGTAAAACAATCTTTTAAGAATATTAGTGTATTCCATGCATAAGATTGTATTTATTTTCATTTTAAGCCTCTATAACACTATCTTAATCATTAATAAACATAGATAAAAATATATATTATTCATTACTTACTTGGGATGTTACATCCTTCCCCCCTTTAGAAAATTGCGTCCCCGCAATTTATTTACTTATCAAATAAATGGGGGTACTTATCCCTCATTGCATTTTCAGATTCCCATGTTGCCTCTTCAATCATGTGGTTTTTCCACAAAACATTTACCTGATGAATCACCTTATTCCGTAACACTTGCTCCCTGTGGTCAAGAATCTGGACCGGTTGTTCCTCATAAGATAGGTTCTCTTCCAGATGAACTATCTCTGGACTCAAAACACGAGACGGATCTGGCATATACTTTCTTAACATCGAAACGTGAAAAACATTGTGTACCTGAGATAAAATCGGAGGTAAAGCCACTCGGTATGCAACTGATCCAACTCTCTCCAGAATTTCGTATGGTCCAATGAACCTTGGACTCAACTTTCCTTTCTTACCAAATCTCATCACACTTTTCCAAGGAGAAACCTTGAGAAAAACATGATCACCTACCTCGAAAGATAGATCCTTCCTCCGGTTATCCGTATTACTCTTCTACCTGCTCTGAGCTGTTCTCATGTGTTTCTGAATCAGTTGAACTTTTTCTGCCATCTCTTCTATCAATTCTGGTCCCATCAACTTCCTTTCACCCACATCATCCCAGAAAGCTGCAGTTCGACACCGCTTCCCATATAATGCCCGAAATGGTGCCATCTGTATACTGGAATGGAAACTGTTATTATATGAAAATTCAAACAAAGAAAGATGTTGGTCCCAACTTCCTTGATAATCCATAGAACAAGCTCGTAACATATCCTCTAATGTCTGAATTGTTCGTTCTGACTGCCCATATGATTGAGGATGAAAAGCTGTACTAAAATTTAATTCAGTACCCAATGACTTCTGAAGGCCTTTCCAAAAGTTAGAAGTAAAACTGGGATCACGATACGATACAATGGAGAGAGGAACTCCATGTAACATGACTATCTCTTTAAGATACAAACGGGAAATTTGATCTAGAGAGAAAGTATCTCGTATAGCAAGGAAATGAGCAGATTTGGTCAAGCGATCAACAATAACCCAGATTGCATTATTACCTCGAGATGTCTTCAGTAATCCAACAACAAAGTCCATGGATATATTCTCCCATTTCCACTCTGGCACTGGTAATGGCTGAAGCATCCCTTTCGGTAACTGCCGCTCTGCTTTAACCTGCTGACAAGTCAAACACTTCACAGTAAAATCAGCAATATCTCTTTTCATTCCATCCCACCAGTAATACTCCCGCAGATCTCTATACATCTTAGTACTGCCCGGATGAACTGAAAACGGAGAACTATGAGCTTCACATAACAACTCTCTCTTCAAATGTGAATCACAAGGCACACACAATCTCTTCCCAAATCTCAATACACAAACATTATCAATGTTGAATTCAGGAAACTTACCTTTCTGAACCAGCTCTACCTTTTTCTGCAACTCACTGTCTTGCTTCTGTGCTTGCTTGATTCTATCTGATATAGAAGATCTCACTGATACCTGAAACAAAACAGAAGGACTTCCTGCACCAACAACTTCTATGCCAAAGTTCATCAAATCGTTAACCAAAGGATCACGTTCCAACCGCAACATTGTTAATGAAGCATTACTTTTTTTTGACTCAAAGCATCATCCACTTTATTTGCTTTTCCCGGATGGTAATGAATTGTACAATCATAATCCTTGATTAATTCCATCCATCTCCTTTGTCTCATGTTTAACTCTTTCTGAGGGAATATATACTTTAAACTTTTTTGATCGGTATATATTTCACACTTTACTCCATAAAAATGATGCCTCCAAATTTTTTAAGCAAAAACAACAGCAGCTAATTCCAAATCATGTGTAGGGTAATTTACCTCATGAGTTTTCAACTATCGTGAAGCATAATCAATTACCTGATCATTCTGCATTAGGACGCAACCAAGTCCTTTCAATGAAGCATCACTGTATATAACAAACTCACCATTCCTGGAAGGTAGTGCCAAAACTGGATCATTCACCAATCTTCTTTTCAATTCCTGAAAACAATCATCACATTCTTTTGTCCCGATAAACTTAACACCCTTCCGAGTTAGCTTAGTCATTGGACTAGATAACCGTGAAAAATTTCTAACAAACCTTCGGTAATAGCCCGCCAAACCAAGGAAGCTACGAATCTCAGTTACATTTGTGGGTCTTGGCCATTCTTCCACAACTTTTGTTTTTGCAGGATCAACAGTTATTCCATCTTTAGAAACAATGTGACCAAGGAAAGAAATTTGTTGCAACCAAAACTCACACTTGCTGAATTTCCCATACAGTTTCTTTTCTTTTAATGTTTGCAAGATAACCCTTAAATGTTTTTCATGCTCCTCTTTACTTTTAGAAAACACCAAAATATCATCAATGAAAACCACCACAAACTTATCCAAGAACTCATGGAAAATTCTATTCATTAAGTCCATGAATACAGCAGGTTCATTGGTTAGCCCAAAAGGCATTACTACAAATTCATAATGGCCATATCTCGTACAGAACGCGGTCTTCGGAATATCTGCCTCCTTTACCTTCAGCTGATGGTACCACGATCTCAGGTCAATCTTTGAAAAAAACTGAGCTCCCTGGAGCTGATCAAACAAATCATCGATATGAGGCAAAGGATATTTGTTTTTAATAGTGATATTATTCAAGGCTCTATAATCAATACAAAGTCTCATAGAACCATCTTTCTTTTTAACAAATAAAACAGGAGCACCCCATGGTGATGTGCTAGGTCTAATGAAACCTTTCTCTAATAAATCTTGCAATTGCTCCTTCAACTCTAACAGTTCAATTTGTGCCATTCGATAAGGGGGTTTTGAAATTGGCTTAGCATCAGGAACTAAGTCAACAGTAAACTCAACTTCCCGATCTGGTATTATTCCAGGCAACTCATCAGGAAAAACATCAGGATACTCATTTACCACCGGCACATCATTAATCTGAATAGTTCCTTTATTTTCAACGACGTGTGCAAGGTAACATTCATTTCCATCTTTCACAAGTTTCTCGGCCTCTTGATATGATATCAAAAGTAAGGGTTCATTCTTGTAAACAAACTGAAAGTCTTTCTGAAAAGAAACTTCTTTAGCTCTACAGTCAATCTTAGAATGGTAAATAGAGAGCCAATCCATACCCAGGATAACATCAAACTCAACTAGAGGTAGAACAATAAGGATTGCAAGTAGGTTCTTTCCACAGACAAGGATAGGAAGATTCTTATAAATTCTTTTTGCCTCGACACTTCCCCCAGGTGTTTTTACCAATAGTTCATGAGTCATTTCTTGAGATGGTATTCCCATTTTACTAGAAAAGGTTTTAGAGATGAAAGAATGTGTAGACCCCGAATCAAACAACACACTGGCATAATCTGAAAAAACAAACAAAGTACCTGATAAAACATTATTTGATGGCCCGACATATGCTGAAGTAGTTGAAAAGGATTTCACCACCCCTTTCTGCTTGTAGTCTAACTGCTTCCCATCACTCAAGCTCCTTGTCGGACACTCGTTTGCGTAGTGACCCATCTCATTGCACTTATAACATTTCACTAACTGTAAATCAAATTTGTTCTTACCTTCACCTTGATCTTTTTCAGTGCAATCACGAGCCTTATGTCCCATCTTACCACATCGGTAGCACTTCCCAGAATTCAGAAGACATTCCCCAGCATGCCTTTTGCCACATTTATGACAAACTGGAAACTTAGTTCTCTTACCATCAGACTTTTTTGAAGAATTCTTACCTTTCTCCTGCCACCTCGGTCTCTTCTTCTGCTGGTTTTTATAGAACACTTGGTCATCGGAAAACTCCATTTCCACCTTCTCAGCACATCGAACAAGCTTTTCATAACTTTTAAACTCACGAGAATCTAATGCCCTTCGATATTTTGGCTTTAATCCTGAGTAAAAACGATTGAATTTACTATCAAGGTCTCGGATAAAATTTAGAGCAAACCTTGCCAAACGAGTGAACCTTTCTTCATAGGCAGCCACTGAGTCTTCCTCTTGCCTCAATTCCAAGAATTTATTTTCCATCCTAAGTCGAACAGCCTTACGAAAATACTTCTCAAGAAACATACCTTTGAATTCATCCCGGTCAAGAGCATCAATATCATCGGCGTCCCTGATATTTTTAACCATAGACCACCACTGATCTGCTTCACCCTTCAAACGGTAAATAGCAAGACTAACCTTTTGATTGTCTGAACACCCCATGACATCAAAAATCTTCTCCAGTGCTTTAATCCACCCTTCAGCTAGCACAGGGTCAGATGATCCTCTGAATGATGGTGGATGTTGCCTCATGAAATGTTCCACCACTGACATGTTCCTCTTCGGTTGAACTGGCTGATCTCGTGCATGGATACCACCGCCATTTATCGCTTGAGTCAACTGCGCCATTACTGCAACAAACTGTTCAGTTCCAATTCCGACCATCTCAGGATGCTGATTCGGAAGGTTATTTCCTTCTGTATGCATTCCTAGCACTGCTTCCCTGTTTCCTCTGTGGAAAACCATTCTGAACAAACATGTCTTAGATGAAGCAACATGGTAATCTTTAAATGCTATATCATTTCGAAAAAAAATATTTTTGGATAATCATTTAATAGAATTCTAACTCCTAAAGTTATCTAAACCGACCTTTGATACCAACTATAAGGCCCCAGCCTTAAACCATACGTAATCTTGAGTTATTACAAGATTACACGTTGAGGATCTTTTCAGGTTTAGAGTTTTAGAGAATAAGATCATAAAAATTGAATTACATTCCACATATGAACAAAGTGGTTACAGAAAGATAGTATTCTTCATTCCCATCAATGGAAACACATTTAAAATAAAACATGGATTATTTCTTGACACATCCTTGAATCTATCATCTTATCATATACCTTTCCCTTGACCTGTGAAAAACATTTCAAAAACTTGGGATGAGCATAAAAACTCAGTATGGGTTAAAAAAACATGGAAAGGAAACATGAGTTCATACATACATAAGAATGAAATCATACTTTACCCATAAAACATAGGCACTTAAACATACCTCATAAAATCATGAATAAATCATAGAAATCATAAGACATAAAGGTAACTTGAGGCATTCATAACATTCTTACGTAGGGAGTAACCCTCTTGGTTACGTTTGGAATACCCATCACAGTATATTCCCTAAAATCTCTTCGGAGAAACCATAACGTTTCACTCCTTCACGTTACCCAATGCATTGGAGAGCTATAACGGGCTCACCCGCCCTTAGTTTATCACGGAACCACCCGTCTTCATAATAATGCCCAAGAACCATAACATAATAATATCACATAAAACATGCATAAAGGAAACATAAAATTTCCACATTTCAATCACGAGATATCAATACAACACATTGATATAAAAAATTATGAAAACCATTTTCAATACCAAAATAAAAGAAAAGTAAAACATGGTATTTATTTTTCTTTTAAAAAAAAGGTATGGCTTGTAGAGGAATCCGAAACTCAAATAACGGTCACGACGGCGGAGAAGTCATTGTCGCCGCATACGTACGACAAAAACATTCCCTTTTGTCGTTTAGTAAACGATTCGTATAAAAAATATTCCTTTTGAATAAACATAAAATTCAAAGTGGTTTATACACCGTATAAAAGAAAGTTGTGTATAAAATAAAATATGCCTCAACGAAAGGAGATTGAGACGAAGTCCCATACCTCGTATCCGACTTGACCCGACCGTTCTTTAATCTCCTGAATAATAAACTTGAGTTAATCTCTACTTGATTATGAATCTTTTTCAAGTTCATTATTCCTTTTATACCATGTTAGGAACATCATGTAATCAGTTAAGTTAATAATGTTCATTTTGTCGGTATTTGGTTCTTAAGTCAAAAATAGACTTCTTACACTTACATGTTGTTAATTTGGTCAAAGGATCATTATATCCAGAATGGTATTCATGATGTAGATATCATATATGTCATATATATCCAGTACATACATGCATTTATAATATTACATAATCATTTAGAGGTAAGAAATGAAATGCACCGTTCATGGAGACGGTAAGCCGTACGTACGCATGAACGCTACTTTCATTTCTATTTCGTATTTTATAGAATGGATTCATAATTATATAAAGGTATATTATAATTCAAGTATAATATAATATATAATATCATAGTTCAATCCTTTATATGTCCCACATATGGTATTTAACGAATCAAATCACTTTGAGGGGGCGGTAGTCCGCACTTCCTAAAATGAAGATATCGTGTTTACCCATAATGGAAACCATAAAGGTATGCCCAAAATAAAAAAAACATAAGCATAAGGAAATCATAAACATATTATATATCATATATAAAAATAGTGACATCATAATGGCCACCTTTGAAGGTGTTAAATGTGTATCGAACAATCATCGTTTCGGGAGGCAGAATTTCGCCATCCACGGAAACCGTATGTTCTTTAACCATTTGATGTAGTTGTGTGAGAGTGTAGCTCAAATAAATTTTATAACAACATACTTCTATATTTAAGATACTGGTGTTGTTACAAAATAAGTAAATAAAAAGATTTTAGGGGGTTGGAGAAGCAAAATAAAACAAATGAACATGAGAGAATGAATTACCTTTAAAAGTGTAACTCCTTTTGATTTGATCCTAAAGGCTTACTTTTAAAGGATTATTCCCAAAGGGAATCCTATAGGATGAGGAGAGGGATGTGGATAGATTGAATGGGCAGGGTTTGGCCGAGCCAAAGGCTTGACAAGTGTGTGAAATGAGGTAGAGGTGGGGGCCTTTTATAAGAGGAGAGGAGGGGCACTTTTGAAAAGTAAAGAAATATTACTTTATTTGAAAATGTTTTTCGGTTTTAAAAGGTCCCACATTGATATAATTCGTGTATAAGGTGATAAGGGTTCGAAATCCACTCATCAAATTGGTTTTGGCCATGTGTAGTTCATATATTTTACATTGTCTTTCCATTTTATTTAAATCGTCAAATAATGATGTCATCGCTGCATCATGATTATGTCATTAATAATTTAATTTATTTAATGTATAAAAAACATAAAAAAAATACTATGATTTAGGAAATTGTTTTAGCTTTCCAATGACTATTTATAATCAAATATCTGATCTTTATAACCCCATGTAAATTTTTTTTTCGTAAAACATATTATGTTTCTGTCATTTTTACTTTTACATTAAATAAAAAGTTATTTATGTCATTTCCCAACCAAAATGTCTCCATGGGGTCCCCAAGTTGACCCATGGCTTTTCTTGGTCGGACATGACACAACCAATAAGGTTGGGACATGTGTCTATGTCATTTCATATTATTAAAGCATTATTTATACCTTAAACTACACTAATCACCACTAATCGCGATTAAAAACTTAATAAGTTACTATTCACCAAAAAATTATATTAATCTCATTGAACCACATTTTACTTCTTAATGACAACCATGTATGTCGGATTTTCAAAATTCAATACACATTAGTGGTAAACTTTCATTTAACTGAAAAATCAGTTTGCTTGATTACCACTTAGTGGTTTCACTATTCATCAAAAATTGAAGTTTTTCAGAAAATTACCAAAAATTCACCCTAAGATATATTTGATATTCCGAATTCAAAAATGAAGACTATTTTACAAAATTAAAGTCATATAAGTCACATTAATTAATTTAATAATTAATTCCTGCTGCCAGAGCAAATAGCGTGTTTTTACAAAACAATAAGTATCAAAAGATTGACACCAGTTTAAGTCCAATTTTAAAGTGAAATTGATTCCAATGACCACCATTGGATAAAATGGTAAAAATATATTCTAATTTCACTTCAAAACCAATTCAAAACATAATCTAATCATATAAATAAATTAGATTAAAAATCAGTTTTGATGTAAAATGCAGTATTTTTCACTATTCATTAAAAAATGAACATTGTCAGAAAAATACCAAAAATTCACACAAGGTAAATTTTGATGTCCCAATCATAAATGATAAGTTTATTTTGACAAACATAGTTTATAAAATTGTCAAAATATAGAGTCAAAAATGGTTTGTCATCAAAAGGCAGTAAAACAATCTTTTAAGAATATTAGTGTATTCCATGCATAAGATTGTATTTATTTTCATTTTAAGCCTCTATAACACTATCTTAATCATTAATAAACATAGATAAAAATATATATTATTCATTAATTACTTGGGATGATACATGGATGGTTGAGAAATCATTTGAGAAAGGATTGATGATGTTCCTCCCTTAATGATTCTCATATCTATCCTATGCAAATCCAAGAAGATCATATCCTTTTCAATTCTCATCATTGATAAAGATGCAGGATGATTTCAACTTAGTGCATCCGCCACCATGTTTTCCTTACCGGGATGGTAGTGAATTGAGCATTCATAATCCCTGATGGGCTCTATCCATCTTAATTGGTGCATATTAATCTCTTTATTTTTAAATATATATTTCAGACTCCTGTGGTTGGTATATATCTCACATTTTTCCCATAGAGATAATGTCGCCTGATTTTCAACGCAAGGATCATAGCCGCCAACTCCATATCATGCGTGGGATAGTTTGTCTCATGGATTTTCAGATGCCTTGAGGCATAGGCTATCACTTTATAATTTTTCATTAGCACACAACCTAAGACTTTCTTAAAAGAATCACTATACACCATAAATAGTTCTCTAGTTGAAGGGAGTGTGAGTACCAGCGTAGTGATAAGCCTCATTTCAACTCCTTGAAACAGTCTTCACATTCCTGTGTCCAGAACAACTTTAATCCCTTCCATTCCAGCTTGGTCAATGGGTTTGACAATCTTGAAAATATCTTCACGAATCGTCGATAATACCCAACAAGACCTAAAAAGCTGCGGATCTCCATTACAGAAGTTGGCCTCAGCCACTCTTCAATAGCCTTAATCATAGAAGGGTACACAGATATCCCATTCCTGGTGATAACATGCCCCATTAATGATAATTTTTCAATCTAGAACTCACATTTACTATACTTTTCATACAACTTATCCCTTCACATAGTCTCTAACACTGTTTCCAAATGATCCTCATGTTCTTCCTTCTCTTGGAGTGTATCGGAATATCATCCATAAAGACCATAAAAAAATTTTGTGGTAATCTATAAAGACTCAATTCATTAAATACATGAAAATTTATTGAGAATCAGTGAGTCTGAAGGGAATCACTATGAACTCATAGTGTCCATGCCTCATTCGAAAGGAAGTCTTGGGAATATATTCCTTCCTCACCTTTAGTTGGTGATATCCTGATCGAAGGTTCACCTTCGGGAAATAACTGGACCCACGAAGCTGATCTAACAAGTCATCTTTCCGTGGGAGGGGATACTTTTTCTTTATAGTGATTTTATTGGGATCATGATAATCAATGCAGAGGTGAATTTATCCATCCTTCTTCTTGACGAAGAGCACTGGAGCACCCCTTGGTGAAGCACTCGGGTGTATAAAACCCATCTCCATATTCTAATATAACTGCTTCTTCAGTTATTCTAGCTCTATGGTGGCCATTCTGTTTGCTTTCTTTGATATTGGTAGAGATCCAGGGATTGGTTCAATTGAGAACTCACCCTCTCTATCGGGAGGAAGACCAGTCAACTCTTAGGGGAATACATCCGTGTAATACCTCACAATGGGCATGTATTCAAGCATGATAATCCCTATTGTCTCAATCATTTTATCTAGTTATGCATTCTCATAAGGAAGAAATATCCACACTTGAGATGATGCTTCTAAAGGAGACTCATCTCCCTCCTTGTACTTATAATAAATTAGAGGATGCTTTAGGATGTGAAGAGTAATCTCCCTTTCTCGGCAGTTGATGTTGGTCTTGTACAAAGACAGCCAATCCATGCCCAATATTGTGTCAAACTCCGCTAAAGGAAGTATGAAATGATTTTCTAGGACTTTTAGTCCACAAACAATATCCAGGGTGGAGTTATAAACCAAGGATGCAATAATTTACCTATTCAATGTTCTCATATATAACTTTTCCTCCAAATTTTGAGGCGGTGTTTGAATAGTTCTACTAAACTTGAAATATATGAAAGAATGCGTAGATCCATAATCAAATAGTACGTTCACTATTCCATAATGAATAACAAGCGTACCTATAACCACATCATTTTCTGGCTCCACCTTAGTAGTAGTGATATTGTAATCCCTTCCTTGTTTCCTGGGAGGTTGATGTTCATTGCCTCCGACAACCCTCATCTTAGGGAAATTGTTCGCATAATTCCCAAGCTCCATGCAGTTAAAACACTGCACTGTAGGCTGAGTGTTGATCTGAACCTTCCATTATTCTTCAACATTAGCAGGATTTTTCTTATCCCTTCGACATGTTTTGGCCAGATGACCAAAATTTCTGCATTTGAAGCAATTCCTGGTTCCCATGAGATAGTCACCAAGATGCTTCTTCCCACAATTATTGCAAACGTTAATGTGAGGCTTCTTTCCATCATGGGATTTGTTTGATGATCCACAATTTTTTTCTCCATTTTTCACTTCTTGTCACTATTCCCATGAGACCACTGAGAGTATCGAATCTCCATTTCAACATTGAGGGCACAACAGACAATCTCCTCGTAGCTATAAAAGTCTCGAATTTCCAACACTTTTCATAGACTCGACTTTAATACCCTAAAGAAGCGATCCACCTTTCTTTAGGTGCTCATGAAAAACCCAGAGGTGCAGCATGATAGCCTTGTAATGTTCACTTCATACACCCCGATGGAATCTTCTTTCTTCGTCTTGAGTCTAAGGAACTCTCCTTTCATCTTGAGACGGTGGTTTCGAGGAAAATATTTGTTGGAAAACATCCTCTTGAATTCCTCCCAATCTATGGAATAAATTTCTTCTTTGGACTTCGTATTCTTGATCAATGTCCACCACTGATCATCTTCCCCATCAAAATGATAGACTGCCAGTACATCCTTCTCTTTTCCAAGCACTGTAGAATAGATAATATCTTTCAATAGAATTAATCCATTTTTCTATGATGAGGGGATAAAATTACCCATTGAATAGGGGAGGCATTTTCCTAATTAAGGATTCTATGACAACATTCTCTTTCATTGGAGTAGGGGGGTGTTCGACCTGATTCAAGTTATTATTCATGACTTGAGCAAGCTGAGAAAGTACTGTCATGATGTTTTGAGAACCCAGTACCATCACATCAGGCATGTAATTAGGGGAATCATCAAATTGACTATCACATTGGTTGTTGGAGTGTGTTATTCTATTTCCCACCATTAACTAAGAAAAAGAACGTATATTTAAAGGTCTTGAATACTTAGCTATTGAACATAAAAAGAAACATTGAACATAAAATTATGAACTTTTAATGAAAGCTTATATCCTGACTTGTGAGTCATTATGTTTATATCTAGGTTATCCTTGATCTATATCTTAACATATATTCTTATGGGATTCTTTTTGTCCCTTAATAATGGTTTGTACTAAACTCGTGAATCTAACAAAGCATATCCCATGGGATTGTCTTAACCAAGAGTGCAGCAAGAACCATTGTCATGCACCAGTTCTCGTTCGAGTCTAGCTCAAATTGGTGTTTTTGGGTTTTACCCCTCGATACATTTGTTCCAGATCCACCTCTACCTGCTCGTATCCAGACATGGATATATTATTTGGATAATCCATATACTCTATACTCACCAAAATTTTAGACTGTTTTCTTATACCTAGTCCCATCATTAAGGCTCTCACTAAGGTTCTTTATTCCTAATCTCCAAAAATAAATATACTATCATCTGATACCAACTATAGCGACCCGAGCCCTTTTCATATAACATTTCAATATTTTCAGTATTATTATTCATCAGAGTAGAAGCCATGGATCTTTAAGTCTAGTGTCTTGGAAGACTATGTACATATAACATAAAACACAGGACTAAAAAACATCTTTATTTAATCTCTATAAAGAGCTTATAACTTCCTTTGAGCTCTTACATCAGCATAGGGTACCCTAGGGAACATATGAACAAAGAGATGAGCTAAAAATGTCAAGTTAGGGAATGAACATAAGGATACATCTCAAGAACATGAGTTAGGAGGCATGAAATAATGATATCCAATGAATGAAACATATAAAATAATTTAATATATGAATGGGATCGCATAAAAATGGAATCATATAAATGTGGAAGAATCATAAATCATATCTTTAGTATGGGTCAAGTCTAACCGCCAATCCCATTTCCCATTTCAGTATGGGTCAAGGCTTACCGCCAATCCCGTATCACATTGCCTATCATGATAATTAACCATACCCAATGCATTGGAGCGCTATCTTGGCACACCCATATCAACATATTTCGGAATATTCTTGCCACATTAATATTCTTACCACGTATACAATCATATATATTCAACCATACACAAACATAAGGCTACCCATGTAATGAATTGGGTACCACAATCATGAAATCATTCATAACTAATTGGCGTATCATGAAAGTTTCCATATAAGGACATAATTGTAAATAAAAGGACGTTCATTAGGTAAAATAGTCTTATAACATGGTAAGTGGTGTCAAACATAAGTGACAAGATATGAGAGTTGTATTTTAGAAACATTATCATTAAAACATTTTTGTGCGGTTTTATGGAAAACACTCTAGAGATTTTCAAATAGAAAAAAGGACATTCATTAATATCAAACCACAATTGATCTAAGAAGTTTTTCATAATTAAAATATTGAATCTACCAAGATAATGGTGTCTTAAAGCAGAAGATAGAGTGCTCCTGAAATTGCATAAAAGTTTAGGAATTTCCTTTAAAACAAGTGTCCTTATTGCGTAGTATTGAAGATAGATTCACTTATAAGTATGTATAAACATGAAATAGAGTGATAGGTGGATCTTGTAACATGATAATGATGAATATCAAAACAATGATGAAGTTCTACATAAAAAAAAGGAAAACCCCAAAAATAATGATAGAGCAACCTGAAGGAATAAGGGAAGTTCGGGTAGAATCCATCATGGCTTATTGACATGGTATCATGTATAATTAAGAGGGATTTACGAGATAGATAAGGGGTTTATAATCACATATAAAACATTATGGAAGTATGGGTAAGGTGTATAAATGTTCCCCATTACTTGGTATTACACAAAAAGGCATAGCATAGAGATCAATCATGATTATTGGTAAAAATGGGAGGATCCCTTACCTTGAGTCTGTTATTGTTCTCCACTTGATATTAATGAAATTAATAGTCAAATTAGGATTATTAATAAATAGTTCCAGAACATTATATACATGTAAAATATTTATTATAACCTTTTTAAGTTCATTCATACCCATTTTTGTTGATTATAAGGTTCAATTTCATGGTTTGGGTCCGTTTGTTTTGTTGGTTTAATGATACGTTCAGTTGTATTTAGGTTCGAATAAAATGTAAGATGAAATTGGTTGTCCAGAATTGATGTTATATAGCCTTATTAAACATCCAGAAGGATAAAAATTCTTTTGGTTAATTGGAGTGAAAGAAAACCATGACATAAGACATTAATGATAAACGCTTGAATTAATTTTAGCAATTTTACCCATAATTAAATTGTTTTATATTATTATTTGATATCATGAGTGTATAAGGATTCCATAACCCTAAATAGGATATATAAAATATATAATAATCTGGTTCCAATATATAATAAATGGTTTCATAACCAGAAAAAAAGATGATAAAAGAAATGGAAAACACATTATCCACGATGTCGATCATGAATGGTGTTTTAATTTTAGAACGTGAGGGATAGGAGAAGAAGCATGATTCTTGAATTTTTATATAAAAATGATTAAAATCCATAGTATATGTGATTATGGAGATTTCATGACTCTTAGATAAGGGAAGAGGAATTGGGTATAAGAAAAGAAGGAAATTGAAAACAAAACAATTGAAAATGAAAGGGGATCCTTACCCTTTGATCTTCTCTCTTTGAGATCCCACTTAAGGCCATTGATTTTGGAAATTTGGTAAGACAAAAAGGCCTTGGACGTGGGGAAGGAGCTTGGGTTTATTTTTGGGAAGAATTTGGGCTAGGGACAAGGCTTGAGGGGTGTCTGGAAATGAGGTAAGGAGTGGGGGTATTTATAGTGAGGGTGGGGAGGTTTTCCCATTATTTTAAGTATTAGTTTATTATTTAAGTCCAAGACTACGAATAATTTATCATTATCATAATATATAATAAAATAATCAAGGATGATTTGGGATTATATTCTTACATCATTCATACATCACCTATGATGCAGAATTTGGCATTTATCGTAATTTATCGTATTTTACTATTCATCAAAATTTCAAATATTTCATAAAAATCCCAAAAATTCACCATAACCATTTTTTTACTTGTAGAATACAAAAATGAAGTCCATTTTTCAAAAATAGTTTTCTATATACGATTATTTTAATATTTAATTAAACTAATAATTTATTATCAAAACTAGTTTTAAATCCGTAATTAACCCATTCTAAAATATAGGCATATAGCACTTCCAAATTGAATATTATTTTTATACCTTCACATGTGAGGTTTCTATTCATTAGGGTATATAACTATTTCTAAGGGTATATTACTATTAATTAGGGTTGGTTAAAATTCACCAAAAATTATTTATTTTTATTACACTCTAAAAAACATCTTGAACACAACAGTGTATGCCAGATTTTTGAAATTTCAAACACAGAAGTGAAAAACTTATGTTTAAAGGTCACTTATCACTTATTAGTTCTTTATGTTGTGATTTAATTTGATTTTGAGACATAAATATAAGAAGGTAATTTCCATTGAAAAAAATTCGGGTCATTACAATACACCTCATATGTATTACACATTATGAATTCAAAAGATTGTTTTATGATTATAAATAAATTTAGAGGATGTTTGTAGAGATAAAATGAAGTTATTTGGTATGTTATTTTATAAAATAGAAGGAATATTGGATCCTATGGACACAATTATGGTGGTATTCATTCATAACAGAGTGGGATGAGAAACCTCTAAATTTTTAAATGATTAAAATACATTAATTTATTATTGAGGACTAGTGGATAAAAAATTGGAAATAAAATTATATTGAAATGGTATTTCTTAAAAATATAAAAATATAATGTAAAATTTAATATTTTCTAATATTATATATCTTCCCTCTTTAATTTCCCTTGTAAAACAATTTTAACCATAAGGTTGGAATAAATTTTTTTATTATTTTTAACATTCCATATAAGCAATAAATTATTTGAAGATATTAAATTATTTTAATCATTATAATAAAAAATATGGTAAGAAAATTAAAAACATGCATTTCATTATTTCGATGAGTTTTCATTTTATATTATTGAATATAATACAAGATAACCAATTTTATGAAGTTTCATTTCAATAAACCAATATATTATTACCTTCATTTCATAACATGTAAAAACTATTAGATGGATGGTATAAAATTAAATTGAATAATTATATATGAAATATAATAATTAGTCACAGATAGTGATATATTAATTTACTATGATAAAAACCACAATGTGTGAATATAAAAAAAATTTATAAGAAAACATATCATATTACATTCAAATGATTTAATTTAATTTTTGACTAATTTAAAACCAATGAATTTATTTTAATGGTATTTAAAAAATCAGTTGTTAAAATTTTTTAGACATATTAAAAACTTTTTATTTAATGATATTTAAATTACTAGAATAATGAAAAATAATATTTATATAGTAGTTCGTTTGAAATCAATGTTTTTTATAAAGAACGATATTAAAGTATTGAATATTTATAAATAAACTTATCATAAATTTTCACGGTGTTACATTGTAAACCATTTATGAATTTAAATATTTTCAACACATAACACTAAAACAAAAAATGGAGGATTCTTGTTTTTCATACCAAAATCTGGTTCACCCGTTGCTTCTCAAAATTTATAGTTTTATACAAGGTGAGTGGTCATCACCCATAACAAGTTCTCTATAAAAAATATATAATGGTTTTTCCCCATGAAATAGATCTTGATATATTGGTATGACCATTTTATTTTGTACAATTTATGGACATGATATGTATTTCCTTAATAGTGATAAATTAAAGGAATCATGAAATTGAGAGAGATTCATTTAATGTGAAAAGAAATAAGAAACTATCCTAATGTGATAAAGAATTTAAAAAGTACTACTATATCTTGGAATTAGTTTTTATTAATACAATATATCATACCTACATCCCAAGATAATTTCAATTCAATACACTATCACCAACATTGTTATACAAATATTGATGATGATTTTAAATATAAATTTCTTATCATCTTTGAGATTCAATGATTCACTATTGAATATTTGTAACCATATTCTCATTTCCTATGAAATCTGAGTATTTAATATCGTTATATCTTTATATTTATTCAAAATAACTGTATTTCTACCCTTCTATCATTTGGGGTATCAATAATGATCCATATTTATTCTTGAGGAAAGTTGTTATTGAGATAAAAATATATTTTAAAGAATCACCATGTCCACAAGAACCATTAAAATGTGTAGAATATCCCCTCAAAATATCATCAATGGTAATAATGTTCCTCATAGATAAAAAATCAATCTAAACATCAAATTTACTACTCTTTCAAAAATATATATTTAGAGACATCTAAATATATCTATTGAATATCTAGATAAGCCACATATATTGATAATAAAAAATTTATAGAGTTACAACATGAAATATCACGAAATCATTAATATATAAACATTAATTCCCCTAGAAGGTAAATCATCCCTTTTTAAAATGAGGTATTTTTACTTTGTATGACAATAGAGTAAAACCTAAAAGTAATTATTCATTTTAGATGATATTTCTTGTTCAATGATGAAATCTATAGTAATTTTTTCCTCTTACATTATAGCACATGTAATACATATAATATCTCTAAAGACATATCTGTCTATATATTACATGTTAGTTTACCAGGAATTATGATTCAAAATATAAATTCTCCCTCCTGATGTAATCCCAAAATAAATACTCTATCAATTATGATTAAAGTTTTTAAATCATTGATCAATATAAAATGAGGAACCATGAAAAGCATCCAAAAACCCCTTATTCATGTATGGTATTGATGAGACACGTAAATGGTTCTGAAACAACATTTTTTCAACACTATAAAGGTATACTAATGAAATATTTATAACACCATTCTATGGTACCACATTTTCCTTATTCACCTCATTAATCAACCCATGAATCGATGGTTCAAGATTCATCTATGAATGATTTAATATGTCCCATATTTTTATGATTTCATGATTTATATTGTCTAAAATCATATATATCACAATTAATTAGTTATCACTCATTGAAATACTGTCACACAATTTCAATCATAGATAATTATAAACTGTGTTCCTCTTCATTGGAATGTAGTTTATTGAGTATTATTAATCATTAACAGAATCTATCAATATCCATTGGAGTACATGCTTCTAGTACTATGTGAATATAAAGTATTTCATTTGATGATTTGAATATTTGAAAAATTAAAGGATAATAATATTTTTCCTATATTTCAACTAAATAATTTACAAAAAAAATATGTGACTAATAGGTAATAAAAAATTGGTAGTGGCTACTAAATTTTATGAAGGAATAAGCTATATATATATAACTATTTATGTGGAAAATACCCATTCCATGTTTCTTTCCTTCTCAAATGATTACACTACATTTTCCCATTTAGTGTATTGTATTTATAAATGAACATAACAACCTTGTTTTCATCTCCATATACTTTTACATGGATTCATCTGTCTAATGGATAAATTATCCACTATATTTAATATATGTTATTTTATGATAAACCCATGGTTAATACCTTAAAATGAGTCGTTACTATCCTGAAATCCTATATAAAATATCAATATTAGATACTATATTTGGTTTTATATATTATTCAATAAAAATCATCATTAAATTATCCACAAATATACCCTAAAATGAGATTATATTACTAAAAAACGATACTTTTTATAGAAATAATTCACACATAGTGAATTTAGAAAATAACTTCTCATTCACAAGGGTCATTAAAATAATTATAAAATGATCTTCAATCTCTTCATTTCCATGAAAATTTATAACAATATAAAATATATATATATAAGCCAATATATATCAAGTTAATCGGTGAATATTATATGCATTATATCCAAGATTACAGTGCGGAATTGGTATTTCCAAATGGTAGCATTATAAACTCTAAATGACTATACATTAAACCGAATGTTATTTTCGATATATATTCCTTATTGAAAAAAATGACGATATCTTTAATAATAGTCAACCATGGAAGTGTGTTGAATTTTATGTAAGATGAACAAAATGGAGGAAACGTCCATTGAATATTCATATTCATCCTTATCGAATGTGTTCTTTAGCAATGAGATGAAATGATCATACCATTATGAATTTTTTTCAACTAAATTAATACTAGTTATTGATGATGTGACATTATACCATTATAAATAAATTGAATTTAAAAAATATGATCTATTTAGATTAAAATATGGTATTTGATTGTATGTTTACCACTAATATCTTTATTCTCGTGACACACATTAGAAGCTTTGAGTGAATGTTGTTTCCATTTATATATAGGCAAAAGAAATTTTTGAATATTATTTTCATAATATACAGTAAAATTCTTGTAATTATTTTTTTGAGTATTTTCACTCTATGAAACATTATAATTGGAATATCGGTGGGCCACTACAATGATATATTACACCACCCATTCTAATGAATAGCCTATTTATATCGGATTGTAATTAATTTTTCTAATAGATATATTTACCAACATTTAAAACACTCATAGTTACCTATAGTTAAATTTATTCCATTATTCCTCCCTCTATTATAATATTGTTGAAAATTAATTTTTATTCCTCAATGTGATTTATCATTATAATTTCCATACAATTCTATTTTATATTTTACCCTAAAAATCATGATAACACTGAGGGTTCTTAATTTTCGATTACATATTTAGATAATGTCAAATTAATTTTTCTAATATATTAGTGAATAATATATGTAATTACAATCAAATATTTAGTCTGAATCCTATAATGAATTACCCAACTTTATTTAAGGATCAACTGTAAAACAAATATCATAAATTGAAATTCTCTGAATTTTTTTATAGATAATACTTCTTTAATTATCATTCTTCTTCAGTTATAGAAATATCCTTTCAAATATCATGTTAAGAATTATGATAAAATATTTATTAAAGGGTAAATTATTAATTTATTCCAATTTCATAGATTCAATTGCATCCCCTTAAATAATATAATTGATAACTTTCTACCATTAATATTCCATTCCATCAAATGATAAAAATCCAAGAAAAAATTTTCATTTCATAAAATCCATATAGAAAAATGTATTTCATTGGTACCAAAAATTTTATCATCAACTTGTGGATCAGAATAACCACTGATAGAAAGTTTAAATTTTCACATTAAAGACTTGATAACTAGTTATTATTATTTTTGGTTTTTTTGATGGTCAACATAATTCATGGGACCATTCATAGATTGAGAGTGTTGGGATGTAATTTACACCAGATTTTCTATATCATCTCCCATTTCATATGTTTTCTCATAAGAACTATCTTTTAATTTCGAATAACTTTCATTGTTATCACCATTCTTATTGGGTCTATCAATTGACTATGATAATGAAGAATATTGCAAGAAATAATAATGAAAATCACAAATCATGTAATCATGTATTTTTTTTATATATCTAAATCATTAAATAATGTTTTGAATCTATGATTCCATTTTGTTATCCTACATCATTAATGTCATCATAATTTAAAATACATTATAAATTTTTATATTGAAAATTTTAATTATTCCAGGAATATCCCACAAGATTATCTAGCCTAGTGTATAGTCTTATACTCACCTTTTATATATCGTTCAAAATAATCTTAGCATTTAGTATTCTAAATTTAGCATAATTACTGGTAAGTGAATATATTCCAATCATAATCACTCTTACAAAAATCTAGGCATTGATATATCACGAAGTAAGACCACACAGTATCTATCATACTATAGAATCATTTAAGTATCCTATACATATAATTATATCCTTGGTTTTAAAAAAATTACTCTAATACTAATCATGGAATATTAACTCAACCCTTCCTTGATACAAACTATAGTGACTAAATAATATCATCATTATTTATTAAATTAATGTGTATAAATATTTTATAGAACCCATAAAAAGCACCCTAGAAACACAAATGTTTAATTATTTTATACACATCATACATAATCATTTTATTTCTTGAATTATATTAAACATATCCAATTGTTATATTCTCAAATAATACAATTAATATACTTACCATATATTTATTCTTCATGATTACTTGGGTAAAGGATAAATATGAATGGGTGAACTCAAATGTCTTATACGATTAAATAGAACATATATCAATCAATTATTGTAATTTTGAAAAAACATATACATAAGGTTATGTGACAATATCTATTCATTACAATAATATTTCCCAATGCATCAATGATAATAAGTAATAAATCATTCCCTTATGACTATTCATAATAAAATTATGTCATAATTATGTATAATAATCCATTTTCAATCATTATACATGAAAACATATCATAATCCTGATATATATGTTTTTTTTAATTGGAAATTTTTGAGATAATCATTTCCTTTTCCATGGATCACAGTCAAGGATATAATATTGGATTGGGTTCACACCCCTTTCAGTCATTTCATTAGACAATGTTCACTCCCACATTAATAAAATATGATGGAGACCCATTCATAACTTGGTTAAATTGATATTCAACAGCATATAGTCTCGTGATATATATATCATTAAAAAATTAGGGATATATATTTACAATTCCTAACATAGCATTGTTATAATCATATATATGTGTTAATAAAGATCAATTAACATTCATTATTTCTTAATTTCATGACCAGTGTAGGGGAAACAGGTTTCATAAACACATTAGTATTTCATCGTACCATTACATGTTATAATGAAATAGGAGTTATAAAATATTCTTTGAAACCATAACAGACGAAATGATCAAGATTCAGAAAATCATACATAAATCATTATCACCATAAAATATCAAAAGGGAAAAATGTGGCTGGAATCATAATAACTTATTCCTTGGTGATGAAAATAATCCTTAAAGGAATTTTAAAATTGATAAAAATCACCTGTATAATATTATTTGAATCATTCATTGATAACTTCTGAAAAATCACATTTTGTTTTAAATGAAGTAATATTTAAAAATTCCTAGGAACATATATAAAATCAATTTATTTAATAGATAAATATTATTGTAAAAAAAATATTCAATAAAAACTATTGTTTTTATTTTTTGAAAATTAAGAAATTCAAATACATTAAAAGAAATAATTCATTTCACATAATCAAAAAAAAAGTTACACTTTATTTATTAAAAAAGTTATTTATAATTAGTAATTTTTATAAAATTTTTAATGAAGTAACTTGTAAATAACCTTTCCTTTTAAAAAATTCATTTTAGTTACAAAATTTTATAAAATAATTACAATGAGTATGAACACAAATGAAAATTTTCATTAACTAATGAGGAAACATATTCTATTGTTACATTAAAAAAATTCATGATAACAGTATATAAAAATTTAGGAAAATTAAAATAATACATAAAATGAGAATCTATAAATATAAAAAAATTATATTAGGATTGAATGTTAATATAAATATAATTTAACATTAAGGAAATGTATCATAAACAATCAAAAAAATAATGGAGATTGTAACATCAAACCTTACCTAATGATTCATCATTCCTAGTACATATATAAATATACTATTTAATTATTATATATTCTTATCATATATTTATTGAATAACATGTAATTTTCAATTCAATAAAGTTTCCAATAATCATTATCTCAAAATCTATCTTTTTAAAAAAATCATTTTAGTGAAAAGTGATTTTATCCCATGTAGGTTTTTTTCATTGGATCCCATACTTTAACATTTTACATGTTTAAAACATATAAATAATATTTACTGTGATATAATTACCTTTTTATCAATTATAAATACTTTTATGATTATTCATATAATGTGGTAATGATAAATGAATCACATTATTTCATGGATGTGGTTGTCCAGACATATGCATGGGTGATGTTATCTAATTCCATAGAAAGGAATGGAAAAATGTGTATAAGATATTATATTTATAGAAGAATAAATATTTCATAAATACCATATATATATTAAAACAATCATAATAGTCATCCTTAAATGATGGGGTTGAAAAATGATTCATACCACTATGTGGACATGGTAGTATACATAAACAGATGAGCAATATTTTATCTCTCATTTCATAGAAAATTAGTTTAATATGGTTGATGAATCTTATTAATAATAATAATTTATATTTAATCTTTTTATGTGATTATTTTCATTATGAATACCATATAATTAATTGATGTAGAAGTGAAAATTAATGTTATGTTGCATGCCTATGAGTTATATCTATTTATTGAGAATCAACCTTTTTCAAACCACATAATCATTGAGATGATTATATTGTTATAAAAATGCCTCTAGAATTTTGGGATAAATTTCATATAGAATTTTTAGGAATTTTCTTATTTATAAGTCTCATAGAGTGGGTGTAAGAGATGATAAAGAATTTCATTTATAGGAGTGGTGGTAGACGCACATGAATATTTTAAAAAGATTAAAATATAATTAGTTCTTACTATTATCAAGTGTCCAAAATGTTAATATTATTTTCATATTCAGAGAATAATTAAAACTATAATTAATAAATAAAATTAAATAAATTTTTTTAATATGTAAAACCATATCGTTATGAATTACCCACGGCAAACCCGTTTTATCCTTAAATATGGGAACACGTTTTTTTGTCTTTAGAAGTCCGTATTTGAAAAAAATGAAACAAAATTATTAAATATTATAAATTATTATAATATAAATATGGAAAAAAATTTGCATGTTCATTTTTCTATATGTTTCAAAATTTAATTTTAAAATAAAATAACAAAAAGAAACGCACTTTTAAAAATATTATTTCTAATGCATATTACTAGGTTTAAAATAATTGTATTGCTTATAAATAATATTAAATTAATGTGATTATAAATCATTGAATATATCATATAAAATATCCTCAAAATCATTCATAAGTATCGATTAATTTAATTTATTAACATATAAAAATATTTTTAGAATAAACAAGTTTTTAGATATCATTAATTATTTGAAATATTTTAATTAATAATATATTAAAAACTAATTAATACATCATGAAAAATAAATAACCCAAAATATATTTTTCATATTTAAACACACATTTTAAAAGGATAAGTCATAAATATTTCTTAAAATAGTCATATTAATTTGAGACTCTTATATATTCTAATCCTGGATCCTTTACCCTGGAGTGTATGAACATTGTTCAAGCAGATGCTCATGGAATCATTAATTTAGACCCCAATGATTTTTTTTCTTATTGGATTGTATTGACCAAGTTTCATTAATAAAAATAAAAAAAAGGTGTTGGTTTTTTTATCCTTTATCTGACAATTTTATGTATACGAACACTAATTAAATATTTGAAGGGTTTGTAGACATATATCGTAGTATGATCCAACTATGTATTTCATGTAAAAACAATCACACAAATTGTTTTAGAGATAGTTTTAAATTACTGAAATGAATTTTTCTTAATCATTTCAATATAGAATGAAATATGAAAATTAATAAATGTAGACTATAGTAAAACCATGGGGTAACTTTGTTTAAGGATTCAACCTATTATCTCCATATTATTAGTAAAAAATCCAAAACATTACATGTGAATTATATTAATAGGGATTGGATAGTCGTCTTTCTAGTAGCACGGTGACACAAAATTATGAAACCAAAACCAATTTCTATATTTTTATTTTGGGTTGTAGGTTAATATTATATTTCGAGAGGAGGTAACTTATTTATAAATAAATATGTATTCCATACACCTATTCATGTAGTGTTATAATGTTATATTCTCATTCTATTTAACTTTTCCGACACAAATACTTCCTCCCATAAACAATATGGAAACTTGGATGCATTTTGATGACTATAAAAAAGATAATGAAAATTAATCAACGAAAAAAGAAATAACAGATATGAAATATTATTATACGAAACAAAATATTTATAACATTGAAATGAAATTTTGGGGATAAAATTAAATTATTCAGACAATATAATTCCCTCAAATGACCAATCAAGATTCAATAAAAATATTGAAATAATGGTAGAATCCACTTGATAATGATAATTAATAGCTTCAAATTAAAATAGGATAACCCAATTTATAAAAAATTAGTTTGTTAAATTTTTAATGAGTAATCTCTCATCAAAAATATTTGTAATTTATTTGTAGAACTATTATGGAAGGGAAAACTGTGCCTTGAGGAATGAGAGTAAGGTTATCAATGATTCTTTTTGGATGTTATATAATGATATTAACCCAAAATTGTAGACATAAAGTGAATGAAAGAGGGGACCCCACACACTATTCCTGGCGGGTAAAATTGTAATGACCTAGGTATTTATAAAATAATAAATTTTATTTTTTATTTTTATTTATTAATAATATATTAATTTTATGTTAAAAGTATATTCTTTTTCTAATAGTCTACTTGAAACGCAACAACGGGTTTTTCTGAAATCATATATTTCTCAAAACATCGTGTTTTACTAAAATATAATACAATAATTATATTATTTTAAATATTTTTAATGCCAAGCCATTAGAATGACGAGTTATGAATAGTATCAAATATTTTTTGAAATATTGTTTACACATGTTTTAATAATGATACTATAGTTACCAAACATTTTAGAAATGGAAATTAAAACTAATTGAATATAAAGGATGTGTTTTTATTAAAACCTATTTAAAAACAGAATAATGTTATTTATATAATCATTTCACTCTCTAGGGATATTGATTTAAGGAAAAATATATTTTATATATTCAATGTAATGTTTTAAATTCATCTTATATGTTTTCATGATATGATATAAGAACAAATTTAAATTTTCAGATAAATTAAGTATTTTTCTAGAAATGCAGTTTTAACACCTTTTGTTAGAGATAAATTTTTAAAGTTAGTTTTTAACAAATTCATATGTTCTAAGTTAAAAAATAAACTTCATATTTTGAATTATGACATCATATTTTAAATTGTGTGTATTTTTTATTCTTTTGGAAAACTATCATTTTTTGATGAATAGTAAAAATATGTTAAAATAAAATTAAAAAAAACTTTATCTATCATGATTGTTTATATAGTAAAATAATATTTTTTTATGGTTTAAAAGTATAAATATAATATTTTTTTATCATTTAATCCAATTTTAGACATTGGAAATAATTTCACTTTTAAATTGGATACAAAAACATGTTAATATTTTGATACATTTTTCTTTATTAAAAATCTACATTCGGGTTTTACAACATGAATTAATTATAAATTAATTTCATCCAATTACGTGATTTGAATTTGTAAAAATGGATTATATATTTTTAATAATAAGGTCCATATTTTATAAATTGGTACCTTTTATTTTAAAAAATTATGAATAGTAATTTTGGTAATTATTTTATATATCATGGATAAAAGGAAAATCATTTAAATAATGGTAGAAAAATAATATTATAATATTATTAATATACACTAAAACATGTACTAATCCTATTGGATGAGATATTTCTGTCTATCAGTATCCTTGGGTCTAATTTGAGACCCCATGTTGCCACTTGGGTTTGATAATGACATGTTATAAAAATTAATTTATAAGAATGAGAAATATAATATTAACATGTATCTTTTACTAAGAAAATTTTCAAATGGGGTTATATAAGTGATATCATTGAGTTTTACTAGTATATAATGGTTAAAAATATTTCTTATATCATTATACTTTATTTATAAAATTTAGACAGTAAAAAAATACATTTTATTATGACACAATAATGATACGGTGATTGATTCATCAAAAAATGATTCAAATAAATGATATTACAAATGTTAAAATAAATATAATTTGGAATTTGGATTTCATACCCAAATATTATGGATGATATGGACATATTTTCTATGAGTTAATTCTTTTTCTGATGTAATAACGTTATGAATTGTTAAAAATGTCAAGTATGAATTGTTTCCAAAATTAACATAATTCCTAACATAAAATATAAAATAGATTATTAAATGATTTTAAATTCCTAAAAATATAAGATTCAACCAACGATTTAATATATGTCCAAATATTTCATAAATTACTTTTTTGGGTCTTTTTACATGAGATGGTAATTTTATTAAACCACAATGTGTAAATAACATGATATCATGATAAGATTAAAAAATGTAAGATAAGGGTTAAAGAAAAATGATAAGGATTCAAAAATATTAAATAATTTCCAAAAATTATTGCATGATGGTTATTATAACGAAAATCAATGTTTCTTTTCATTAAACAAGTTTTGGACAATTTGTAATCGAAATTGAATTTATAATAAATCAACATTTCTATACATTCCTAAAGTGGCCCTCCTTCCTCTTATAAAATTCCACCACCTTTACCCAATTACTCACACCAATTAAGCCATATTTATCATCCCAATTATACCTAAATAATCTCCCGTCATCCCTACGTTCATTCTATATTCCTCAAAATATGAATAGGGAAATTCAAGAAAGCCTTTTGGCTCAAATCAAAAGAATTTACCTGATTTAGGGGTAACATCTTTTCTCAAGTTTTCTTGTATTATTTTCCTTCTCCACTCTCTATGATTTTATTATTCTTTGATTTAAAAACAAAAAAATATTATAAATATTCTAGGGGTTTTTTATGATATGGATTCTATGTACCATTAAAAAATCTTCTATCTAATGGATACAAACATATTGTTTATTTGTATGATGAACTATTGCCCCACGAAATGATGACTGTTAAATTTTCTCCTACCACATCACATGGTGTCCATTATGAATGAAATGTATTTATATATGATATATATTATATTTATATAGTCTCAATTATTTTTTAATTTTTATTTAACAAGATACATTTATGTTTCCCATGATGGGTAAATACTATAATTTCATTTGAGAAATTGTAGACTACTTCCACCTCAAAGTGAAACGAGTCATTCATACTATACATGGAATGTATAACAAATGGTTTTATTAATCCAATGAGATAAAACGTCATAAATATAATATTGGTATTATAATATATATTCAATAATTTAATTATTATTATTTTGTACGACAAAGAAATGAAAGTAGCGTTCACGCATAAGTACGACCTACCGTCTCCATGAATAGTGCATTTCATTTCATTTCATCAAATGTTATGAAGAATAATAAATACATATATATAGGATATATGTGATATTTATATCATTAATATAAAACTACATATGATTTACTTATGAGAGAAATTATAATTTTTATCAAAACATGTTCTTTTTCGACTCTAGAATGGAATATCGACAGAATAAATGATTTTAACTTAAATAATAAATTAATTCTTATAATGTGGTAAAAAGTGATATAAAATTAATTATAAACATTAAAAAGGTTAATAATAAAGTATAAATTATCTTATGTTTTTTTTGTAAGAATAAGAAACATGCATGATGAATGAGACTCAAGGTAAGAGAACTTATTAACCCAATTTTCCCCCATTGGGTTTTACACTTAGTTGATTATATTATGTGATTATTATGAGGGGAATCACTGTTTTTATATTTACGTTTTAATTTCTACTTCCCTTTAGTTGGATATAATATTTATTCTGAAAATCACCCCATTTATAAATTCTTATGTAATTTATAATGAACATTATAAGGGAAACCATAACTCAATCTCATTTCAATGATTTATATGTCGATGTCGTTGTTTTTATTTTTTCCAAGAATATGTGTGAATGAACAGTGATATCTTTGCACTAAATATCAAATTATATTTGGTGTATTTATATTTTTTTCACACATAATTATTCCTTTTATTTATCCTTAATCTAATGATATGATCTTTGTAAATTATTTAATATCAATCTCTTTTCAATGAGTCGTATCTTGTTGTCCTAAACAATTAATATCCTATAATGTGTATATAAAAACTTTTTGACTCTTTATATCATAAATTAGTATATTCTCATGATATTTAAATTTCTTTTTAATTATATTATTTGATTATTTTTATTCAATTGTTTCTCAAGATGTAAGGGACTATTTATCTGAAAGATTATGTTATAATGATTTATTCATTTAAAACCATCTATTTGATTTACATGTTTTCAAAATGGGTTTAAGAATTTATTTATATAGACGTGAATTTTTGAAAATGATAATTTATTTGAAATTTTTTAATGTGGTATTTGACACTTTGATTCAAAATTCTCAATTGATTAATTTAAATGGTTTTCGAAATGGGTTGATTATTTCTATACATTAAAAAGATATCTTGTGGTTGTAGCATGGAAATGTTATTTTTTTCCTTAATGATTGTTTTTTTATTATAATTATTAAAAGGTACATGGTCATTTGATGGTTGGTTACGTGATAAACCAAGAATGGTTATTACATGATAAACTATATAACAAGTGGTTCCATGATAAAATAAGGACGGCTGGTTATGTTATCACCTCCAATGCACTGGGAATGGAATTCGGAAATATGGATATTCTATTTAGTGATATTTTTGTATTCTGATCTTATGGTTATTCCTTTTAAGTATGTTTATGTCCCTCTCAAACATTATATTCTATATTTGGTTTTCTATGGGAATTAAGGTAATATTTTTTTATAAAATGGTATGAAATGAACTTATATTCAATGAAGTGTTTTTATACTTCAGAAAGGTGAAAAGTATTACATTATTATTATGTTTTCATAGATTAATTTTTTTCAAGAATAACAGTTTCTATTCATTATGTATCCCTTACTAAGATTTTTAGGAACGACTTAGGGATTGAACTATTTCTCACAAGACATAATGATGAATATAGACAATGATGGGATCAAAAAAATAGTTGATGTTAAATCATGAAAGGATGTCATGTTTTTTTAATGAGTTTTTTTAGTAAGAAAATATATTGTTAGTAGAATTTTCTAATAATAAAGTTGTTATATATCTTTTATGACCTAATTCTATACATTTATAATACAAGAAAGATCCTATATGTGCATTAAAGTCAAATAATTGACTTATCTGAATATTAAAAAATTGTTATAAATGTGTCTTTGTAGTTTGTATCAGAGGTCAGTTTATATAACATTAGAGGATAGGGTGTTACTTAATCATATGTGTCATTTTTTTATTACCATAGTTGTTAGAATATTAGAAAAATTAATAGTTATTTTTTAAAAATTGAATGTGTTTAAGATAACTTGAATACGTATATCATAGTGTTTACCCTCATAATAAGATAATATATGATTATTTTACTAATATAATTATACTAAACATATCAGTTTTGTTAAATTTCAAGATCTAGTAGGCGTAGTTGTGTCAATGTAGTTGAAGGAAACTATGGTGATTTTCAGAATAAATAACCAAATTAAATTATAACTTCAATGAGAACCCATGTGGTTATTCATGAACAACTATATGGAGTCATAGTTGACCACTCGATCCTTGGTGATTTATCAAAGGCATTATAAATGTGAGAAATAAATCTCTATGGATATTTAGGTAAAAATCATAATGGTATGTATAATAAAAAATCGATGTGACAAGGTTGTTGAATGAAACACCGATGAAAATGTTTTTAATGGATGTGGGTGTCACAAACCATCCCCTGGGGACCATGTCATTACAACCCCAAGAACGCCTTCCATAGGCCATGGGATGGCGACTAGAACCAATGGCATAATTCCCTAAAACTAGGAAGGAATTGCCTTTATAACAAGCAACACACACACAATCATGCACAGAGCTGGACGAAACACCAAGTAAATTGTATAAAAAAGGACGGCTGAAAGTGAAAGGGGCTATAATACAAGCCCAAATGGAAATTACAAGTAAAACTGAAATGCATTACAACTAAAGAAAAATAAAAGATAGCTATTGGATCGTCCTCCAAGGTACGTACCTAATGGTTAGGTACATATCATCTCTTCAGCACTCCACATCCATCGTTCTCCTTCGTGTAACAACATGTCGTATAGTTCACCTCTGAGTACCGTCCAATCCTGGTACTCTTAGCCTCAGTTTGCGTTGTCTGTCTTCTGCATCCATCAAAACAAGGTGCGGATATATCCCATGCTAAGGTGAGTATAATGATACTTAGTAGAGACCCCGATACCCTCTAGGTCTCACAAAATCCTACTAGGATAAACACCTATGTATGAAATCAATAGATATCCCTAATTTGTTATATGTCCATATATATACCTCTGTTATTAATTAATCCATCTCAATAAAGTGGAAAATACAAAAGTATAGACTCAGCTGAACCAGGATATTAATCACATTATCAAAACCATGAAAGCTGGAGAAATCCTCCTCTATCAAGTATAGTGGGTCTACCGCGACCCCAAGCACGCTCCCCACTAACCTTAGACTACTGAGGTACTTCTCCTATCGAGTATCGTGGGTCAGCTATGTCTCATACAGTCCCTCCCAACTAGGGGATTGCCACCACACCTAGGCGCTCCCCCTCATAGCCTATAGAGGTACTCCTCCTATCGAGTACCATGGGTCTTCCGCGTCACATAGATCACGCTCCTCCACCGTGGGTCTACCGACACAACCAGGCACTCCCCATTGAGCTAGTCGAGTCTCTCCGAGTAAAACGGTCATTAGTCATCAGGTCTCATCTAGCCACTAGGTCTCTGCACTATACTCGCTCATCAATGGAAGGATACTCTCCATGATCTACTAGTTGATACTCCAACTGTCATGAAATCCCATGAAGAAGTATCTTAATGATCTCCCACGTCATAGGGGTCTCAACATAATATATGGCGCGTCAATCAGACGCCCTGTCTGTGAGTTATTAGCCTTTTAGTCTCGAGGGCCCGGTTGGATTCGTGCTCGGTCCAACCTGATCGTATCTCAACTATACCCGAAAATCTAGTAGGGTATACACATAGGGACCGTCATTCTCCAAGATTACTAGGGCCGCTAATGGTTCATCAAACGGACGCCCGTTGCAAATGATATCTCAAAAAAAAGTAAAGGGTCAATGTGGTCCTGGGTCTGGTACGACCCGGTCGGACTGACCCTGGCAGACCTAGTATAGGCCGACCCGGTATTGTTCAACCTGTAACAGCCCAAGATTTTATGAAAAATATTCTTTTTAATTTCACTAATGTCTTGTGTTGTACGCAACACAAAAAGGAGCTTGCACAACACGCATCCTTGACTTGCCTTGCATTACACGCAATCGCGACCTTCCTCGATAGCGTGTGTAGTACGCAATAACGAGTTTCACTAAACAGCGATATGCTATTAAAATGTTATTAAAACTAGTCGTTATGAATAGTAATAACCACTTTTTGAAATTGTGTAAATTTTATTTTTCAAAATGGATTTCATTTTTGGATTCGGAATATCGAATTTAGCCTAAGGTGAAATTTTGGTACATTTCGGATAACTTTCATATTCTGATGAATAGTGAAAATTACTAAATTTTAATTAAAAACAACTTTTTTAATCGAAATAATTAATATTGATAAATAATTAATTTGAGTGGTTTTAAAGTGTATTTAGAATATATTTTTACAATTTAATACAATGTTGGTCATTGGATGTAATTTCACATTTAAACCAGTTATAAACTAGTGTCAATCTTTTGATAGATATTGTTTCTTAAAAAACACGCTATTTGTTTTAACAGCGGGATTTAATTATAAAATTAATTAATTCAACCTCTATGTTATGAATTTGGAAAAATAGACTTCATTTTTGAGTTCGGAATATGAAATATAGCTTAGGATGAAATTTTGGCATTGTTCTGAAAAACATCAATTTTTGATGAATAGTGAAACTACTAAGTGGTAGTTAAAAAAACTGAATTTTTCATAAAACTTAATTTTACCGCTTCTGTGAATGGAATTTCAAAAATCTGAGAGACACGGTTGATGTCAGTAAGTAAAATGTGGTTCAATGAGATGAAAATAATTTTTGGTGAATAGTAACTTTTTACTTTTATTTACCACGGTTTAAAGTAAATAGGGTAATTAAGGGTAAGAATGATATTAATATTACCCTGAAACATATCCTAATTCTATTGGATTAGTGTAATTCGACCAAAAACAACCTTATGAATAAAATATGACCATTTAGGCCCACTTGGATTAGATTAGGACATTTATTATTATTTAATTCAAAGAAGAGTTAAAAGAGTTAAAATCAAAGTTTATTTACTAAAACATTTTTAATATAGGGTTATACATAAGATAAATTAGACTATAAATATTCATTAGAAAGCTAAAACGATTTCCCACATAATGGTATTTTATTTGTAATTTTTAGACATCAAATAAGTTAATTTATTTATGACACAATGATGATGCAGTAATAATCTTATTAATGAAATATTGACATAATTGATGTTATAAACACCAAACTAAATATAATTTGAGACTTTTTATGAATTCCACTAATTTTCTAGGTTACTATGATATATTAGTGTTGATTTAATCAACTTGGTTCGAACATATAATTCTGTTATGACTTTCACAAAAATCATATATCAAATAGTGTCAAAATTGACACAAAATAGTTTTTAAATCAAATATTATATTATTAATTGTTATTTTATTCCTAAAAATCTAAGGTTCGGCCAAATGACTTAGATAAGGATATATATATTAATAATAAACAATTTGGGGTTCGTTTGGCATGTTATAGTAAGTGTATTAACCATATAGTGAAAGAAAACAAAAAGACACGGTAAAAGTTAAATTATTTAACTTAGAGTTAAATCTAATTGATAAGGTAAAAATAATACCCTAAACTTGTCTAAATCTTATTGGTTGATAGGATTTCGACCCATCCCCACTTTAGCTTCGAAATAAGACCCTTTGGAACCATTATAAACCGATTTTGACTTTAATATAAAATAATATTTTGAGATATTCCTAAGGTGCCCCTCTCCTCCCTTATAAAAGGACACCTCCTCCCCCTCCTCCTCACACCAATTTGAGCACTCAAGCTCGGCCAACCCCTGCCAAAATCTATTCTCCACTTCCCTAGCAACATCCTAGAGGTTCTGGTCTTCCTCAAAGACCAATTTTAGTGCCCTAAGAGGAGGTCTCAAAGAGGCGCTTCAAAGAAGAGGTAATTACCGTTACCAATTCTTTCATCTTTATTTATTCTTCCACTTCTTCTTCTTAGGTTGTTTCATTATGAAGTAATAACATCAGTATCACTCATATACTGATATGTTATTATAAGTATGAAACAATCCTATTTCACCATCTATCCAACCTACGGAAAAAGAAATCACCGCGCGTGCGTACGTACGGAATACCGTCTCCACGCCATGGTGTAATCTATTTTCCACCACCACCTTACATGGATGGGTATAATGGTTTAAAGAATAACTGTACATAGTTTTTACAACATCATATTGATTCTGATATATTTTATAATCCATTCCAATTCAATTCAATATTTATGGAAATGATATCATCGCTCGTGCGTACGTACGGACTACCGTCTCCACGACGCGATGAGATTCATTCTCCATGTTAACCATTTAAGAATGATTATAAAGTATATATAAGAAATAATAATGAAATATATGAAATTATAAAGCTACTGGATTTATGTATATATATATATATATATGTATGTCATCTACTTACTTCCATTCAAGACAATAAGGAAAGGAAAACAGCATTCATGCGTACGTACGGACTACCGTCTCCATGAACGGTGTTTTTCATTTCATTTATCTATATATTATATATATATATATACTGAATATATATGATATATACTCATATTTTATATTCTGGAAGTAAGTAAATCATGATATAAGTAATAATAATGTCAATAACAACAAGTCAGAACACCTACGATAAATGAAACGATTTTACCCAAAACGCTTCTTTAACATGGAATTTAAAAAAGAACGGGTAATATAATGTCATAAGTGAACCATATATGATATCATAACAATGAATAGGATTCTGTAATAAGTCAATGACATTATTTAAATCATTATACAAGAGGTTCGGACACATACGAAGCAAATCGGACCTATGGTAAGGGAAATATCACAATCTCATTTTTATCCGAGATTGTTTATACTTTGAAATTTACTGGGGTGTATTTTATCATCCACATCCATGTTTCCTCAATATGTAATATTATTTCCATTCACCTAAAATTGTTTAAAACCTATTTTACCCTTCGGTGAGTTTTTAGTAAATGATATGAAAGGAATCTTTTGTCATTTATCGTACGAGGTACTTTTTTTGACTTTTCCGACAAAAGTACGAGAAGAATGTTTTTTTTAACTTATACGGCATGAATGGATTTTTAAAACATTAAATCCAAGAAGCTTCCTTTACAAGTTTTCAAGTTTATTTTTAATCAACTTCTTTTATTTTAATGTCGTATGACATGTTATGAAAGGAAAAATGTTTTTGAAGAAGAAAGGATATTTTCCTCAAGAATGGAGTTCAAGTGTTTTATCAAAATTATTTTCTATCTAAGATAATAAAGGGTTATGTTTTTATCCCTATTATTACATTGATTTGATCCTGTTGTGATGAAATTATTTTTATGAATTCCTTTATCTTATATGAATTGATTTATGATGTCATGATGTTTCAAGAATCCCATTTTTGTTACATGTGTTATGCGATGATGTATGATTATGTGGCACACATAAGAAAGGATTCATTATAAGATGGGTGGGACCTATATCTCCCTCCAATGCATTGGGTAACGATTTCATATCTCATGAGATAGACAGGGCTGGAACGGTAGGTTATACCGGTTCAGTGAAACAGGACTGAAACAAGGGTTACTCGATTCAGAAAGGGACTTTGTCCACTAAGATAGTCTTGGCAATGAGTCTTGACTAACAAGAAATGATTCTCTATGATTATGTGTTTATGCCACAAAGATTAATGTTTTATGTTATGATTATTGGGATTTCATTTCACTACTATGATTTATCCCATGTTATGAAATTATACTCTCTTTTGCAGGTTAAGATTTCCAAAATGTTATGTTCTTATGAATACGATGTGATTGATTTTTTCTTTTGTTTACCCTTACTGAGCATTTGAGCTCACCCTTTTATGTTTTCTTTTCCCCAGGATATAAAGAAAGGTTTTAGGTAAAAAAAGGGAAGATCTTTATGGGAGATATTGAAGATCTTTCTCCACGATTAGAAGATTACGTTCCGAGTTTCCAAAGACACTAAACTATTACGATCCTTGTGTGTGTTTTTGTTATGTACTAAGTATTCCGCAAATGTAATGTAATGTCCATGTAAGTTAGGCTTTGGGTCTCTACAGTTGGTATCAGAGGAAAGGTTTAGTCAACCTTTGGAAACTAGGATGCGAAAACGTTAGTGAGATCCCTAGAGATATTTCTAAGGTATGTCCAGGGATGTCCCTAAGGATAAGTATACGTATAGGATATAATCCTAGAACTACGATAACGATCTTATAATTTAACCTAAGATGTTAGATATTAAGGGTACTCCCCCTTTACTATGTTGTTTTCCCTAGCATGATTTTTGCCTCTCACACTATTCTTTTTTGGGTTTTAGAAAATGGCTGGAAACAAGATGATTCACGATAATGGAGGATATGATGGACAATGGAATGATATTCTTCATAGTGAAATGGGATTTGGAAGTCCAAACATCATTATTATGCCGAATCAGCAATCTCATAATATGATCAATAAAGTAAAATTTGGTAAGTTTCCTGACTCGGCTAACAAGAGAAAGATAGAGTTTTATGATGATCATAGAGGAAAGAAAGTTCAATTTCCCCTATGTAAATCATGTGGGAAGAGGCATCAAGGAGAATGTTTCAAAGGAACTGGAAGTTGCTTTGGGTGTGGAAAAGAAGGACACAAAGCAAGTAAGTGAAAAGGAAAAGGTTCATTTAACACCATGGATGAGGATAATGGTATTGCTACGACATCAACAATGGTTAAATGTTTTAAATGTGGAATGTACGGGCATTATGAAAACCAATTCCCTAAGGGAAAGTCTCATGAAGATAACCAGTATGGTCGTATGGGAAGTATTTATGTTGATGATGATGAAGAGACTACAAATGATATGTGAGATGAAAGAATTATTGAAGCTCGGTCAATGGTTTAAGAAGGTAGTGGAATGATTACATGTTTATCAAGTGTAATGTTGTACTATAGAATAAAAATACATCTAAGGATTGTTACACTGTTGTCTTTCCTTAAGTTTTGAAAGTTTATGATGAATGGTATGAGTAACAATGAAAGGTTATTCAGATATTTTTTTTGGAAAGTGGATGATATGCGCATAATGAAGGGATAAAGAGAATATAATATGTTTGATAGTATTCATGAGCTCATGATTGATATAAGGACTAAGTGATATCATGGTTTGAGTATATAGAATTTTGAGGATTTTTGTATGTGGAAAGTGTTAACTTTAAACTGCATTCATGTTTTCACTAAGGTATTCAAGAGAATACATGATTAAGGCCTTTGAATGTTTGGAATGTGACCAACAAGACATATATATGGGGATTAACGATAGTATTAAATCTCTGGTAATCGTTTTCACTGTATTATGAGAGTGGACTGCAGTATTATTGATAAGCCTAAAGATTAGAATGGATTATGTTGGACATAAGTTAGTATTGTTTAAGGATAGAAGTTTTTTCGATATTATTGATGGGATGTTATAGTAATATAGTTTTAGAAAAAGGGACAACCTGCAGGACGGGCGACAGCCCATCGCGTCAGACAGGGTCGTAGGAATCGAACCCACAACCGAAGTGCGACTGGCCTTTATCGCCTACCACTGGCCTACAGGAAGTCCCTGTTTAGTAGAAACTAGTTTTATTATATTAAGCCGTATGATATATGAAGTATAAGTCCATTTTAGGAACAATATATGATTAATCTCACTATAGATCGACTTATGTATATAATTTTTGCTAACCTTTTGTTTGAGACAGATGGAATGACCCGTCATTCTATCACATGATCTGCTAACACTTCACAAATAAAAAATTCAACTTCATTTATTTAAGAGATGAAGTTGAAATTGTTAAAGGAACGAACAACAATGAGGTTGTACCAACATAAAGTAAGTATTTATTCTAATTCAAATTCTTTAACTTTAGGGAAACGATCTTGAAAACCAAAAATGTTGTCCTAGTGATCTTATATCTGATGAATCAGATGGTACCTTAGATCGTCACAAATTTATGGCTTTGTGATTACTGGATTTTCCATAGCCATGTTCTCTACCACTCTCCATCAGAACATGATGGTTAGAATTTTCTTCCATATCCATATTTTCACCTATGTGGAAACCCAGTGATTAGTTTATTTGGGTAACCGTTAAGTTTCATACTTTTGTTTTAAAATATTGGTTTTGGTATTCCATTTTACGATGTGGGTTTCTATTAAATAAACTTTCGAATAGTAAACCATTTATAACCCCGACGAATTTCGATGGCGAAATTCATTTTAAGGGGGGTAGAATGTAACAGCCCAAGATTTTATGAAAAATATTCTTTTCAATTTCACTAATGTCTTGTGTTGTACGCAACACAAAAAAGAGCTTGCAAAACACGCATCCTTGACTTGCCTTGCATTACACGCAATCGCGACCTTCCTCGATAGCGTGTGTAGTACGCAATAACGAGTTTCACTAAACAGCGATATGCTATTAAAATGTTATTAAAACTAGCCATTATGAATAGTAATAACCACTTTTTGAAATTTTGTAAATTTTATTTTTCAAAATGGATTTCATTTTTGGATTCGGAATATCGAATTTAGCCTAAGGTGAAATTTTGGTACATTTCGGATAACTTTCATATTCTGATGAATAGTGAAAATTACTAAATTTTAATTAAAAACAACTTTTTTAATCGAAATAATTAATATTGATAAATTATTAATTTGAGTGGTTTTAAATTGTATTTAGAATATATTTTTACAATTTAATACAATGTTGGTCATTGGATGTAATTTCACATTTAAACCAGTTATAAACTAGTGTCAATCTTTTGATAGATATTGTTTCTTAAAAAACACGCTATTTGTTTTAACAGCGGGATTTAATTATAAAATTAATTAATGCAACCTCTATGTTATGAATTTGAAAAAATAGACTTCATTTTTGAGTTCGGAATATGAAATATAGCTTAGGATGAAATTTTGGCATTGTTCTGAAAAACATCAATTTTTGATGAATAGTGAAACTACTAAGTGGTAGTTAAAAAAACTGAATTTTTCATAAAACTTAATTTTACCGCTTCTGTGAATGGAATTTCAAAAATCCGAGAGACACGGTTGATGTCAGTAAGTAAAATGTGGTTCAATGAGATGAAAATAATTTTTGGTGAATAGTAACTTTTTACTTTTATTTACCACGGTTAAAAGTAAATAGGGTAATTAAGGGTAAGAATGATATTAATATTACCCTAAAACATGTCCTAATTCTATTGGATAAGTGTAATTCGACCAAAAACAACCTTATGAATAAATTATGACCATTTAGGCACACTTGGATTAGATTAGGACATTTATTATTATTTAATTCAAAGAAGAGTTAAAAGAGTTAAAATCAAAGTTTATTTAATAAAACATTTTTAATATAGGGTTACACATAAGATATATTAGACTATAAATATTCATTAGAAAGCTAAAAAGATTTACCACATAATGGTATTTTATTTGTAATTTTTAGACATCGAATAAGTTAATTTATTTATGACACAAAGATGATGCAGTAATAATCTTATTAATGAAATATTGACATAATTGATGTTATAAACACCAAACTAAATATAATTTGAGACTTTTTATGAATTACACTAATTTTCTAGGTTACTATGATATATTAGTGTTGATTTAATCAACTTGGTTTGAACATATAATTCTGTTATGACTTTCACAAAAATCATATATCAAATAGTGTCAAAATTGACACAAAATAGTTTTTAAATCAAATATTATATTATTAATTGTTATTTTATTCCTAAAAATCTATGGTTAGGTCAAAGGACTTAGATAAGGATATATATATTAATAATAAACAATTTGGGGTTCGTTTGGCATGTTATAGTAAGTGTATTAACCATATAGTAAAAGAAAACAAAAAGACACGGTAAAAGTTAAATTATTTAACTTAGAGTTAAATCTAATTGATAAGGTTAAAATAATACCCTAAACTTGTCTAAATCTTATTGGATGATAGGATTTCGACCCATACCCACTTTAGCTTCGAAATAAGACCCTTTGGAACAATTATAAACCGATTTTGACTTTAATATAAAATAATATTTTGAGATATTCCTAAGGTGCCCCTCTCCTCCCTTATAAAAGGACACCTCCTCCCCCTCCTCCTCACACCAATTTGAGCACTCAAGCTCGGCCAACCCCTGCCAAAATCTATTCTCCACTTCCCTGGAAACATCCTAGAGGTTCTGGTCTTCCTCAAAGACCAATTTCAGTGCCCTAAGAGGAGGTCTCAAAGAGGCGCTTCAAAGAAGAGGTAATTACCGTTACCAATTCTTTCATCTTTATTTCTTCTTCCACTTCTTCTTCTTAGGTTGTTTCATTATGAAGTAATAACATCAGTATCACTCATATACTGATATGTTATTATAAGTATGAAACAACCCTATTTCACCATCTATCCATCCTACGGAAAAAGAAATCACCGCGCGTGCGTACGTACGGAATACCGTCTCCACGCCGTGGTGTAATCTATTTTCCACCACCACCTTACATGGATGGGTATAATGGTGTAAAGAATAACTATACATAGTTTTTACAACATCATATTGATTCTGATATATTGTATAATCCACTCCAATTCAATTCAATATTTATGGAAATGATATCATCGCTCGTGCGTACGTACGGACTACCGTCTCCACGACGCGATGAGATTCATTCTCCATGTTAACCATTTAAGAATGATTATAAAGTATATATAAGAAATAATAATGAAATATATGACATTATAAATCTACTGTATTTATGTATATATATATGTATGTATGTCATCTACTTACTTCCATTCAAGACAATAAGGAAAGGAAAACAGCATTCATGCGTACGTACGGACTACCGTCTCCATGAACGGTGTTTTTCATTTCATTTATCTATATTATATATATATATATATAATGAATATATATGATATATAAATCATATTTTATATTCTGGAAGTAAGTAAATCATGATATAAGTAATAATAATGTCAAGAACAACAAGTCAGAACACCTACGATAAATGAAACGATTTTACCCAAAACGCTTCTTTAACATGGAATTTAAAAAAGAACGGGTAATATAATGTCATAAATGAACCATATATGATATCATAACAATGAATAGGATTCTGTAATAAGTCAATGACATTATTTAAATCATTATACAGGAGGTTCGGACACATACGAAGCAAATCGGACATAAGGTATGGGAAATATCACAATCTCATTTTTATCCGAGATTGTTTATACTTTGAAATTTACTGGGGTGTATTTTATCATCCACATCCATGTTTCCTCAATATGTAATATTATGTCCATTCACCTAAAATTGTTTAAAACCTATTTTACCCTTCGGTGAGTTTTTAGTAAAAGATATGAACGGAATCTTTTGTCGTTTATCGTACGAGGTACTTTTTTTGACTTTTCCGACAAAAGTACGAGAAGAATGTTTTTTTAACTTATACGGCATGAATGGATTATTAAAACATTAAATCCAAGAAGCTTCCTTTACAAGTTTTCAAGTTTATTTTTAATCAACTTCTTTTATTTTAAAGTCGTATGACATGTTATGAAAGGAAAAATGTTTTTGAAGAAGAAAGGATATTTTCCTCAAGAATGGAGTTCAAGTGTTTTATCAAAATTATTTTATATCTAAGATAATAAAGGGTTATGTTTTTATCCCTATTATTACATTGATTTTATCCTGTTTTGATGAAATTATTTTTATGAATTCCTTTATCTTATATGAATTGATTTATGATGTCATGATGTTTCAAGAATCCCATTTTTGTTACATGTGTTATGCGATGATGTATGATTATGTGGCACACATAAGAAAGGATTCATTATAAGATGGGTGGGACCTATATCTCCCTCCAATGCATTGGGTAACGATTTCATATCTCATGAGATAGACAGGGCTGGAACGGTAGGTTATACCGGTTCAGTGAAACAGGACTGAAACGAGGGTTACTCGATTCAGAAAGGGACTTTGTCCACTAAGATAGTCTTGGCAATGAGTCTTGACTAACAAGAAATGATTCTCTATGATTATGTGTGTATGCCACAAAGATTAATGTTTTATGTTATGATTATTGGGATTTCATTTCACTACTATGATTTATCCCATGTTATGAAATTATACTCTCTTTTGCAGGTTATGATTTCCAAAATGTTATGTTCTTATGAATACGATGTGATTGATTTTTTCTTTTGTTTACCCTTACTGAGCATTTGAGCTCACCCTTTTATGTTTTCTTTTCCCCAGGATATAAAGAAAGGTTTTAGGTAAAAAAAAAGGGAAGATCTTTATGGGAGATATTGAAGATCTTTCTCCACGATTAGAAGATTACGTTCCGAGTTTCCAAAGACACTAAACTATTACGATCCTTGTGTGTGTTTTTGTTATGTACTAAGTATTCCGCAAATGTAATGTAATGTCCATGTAAGTTAGGCTTTGGGTCTCTACAGTTGGTATCAGAGGAAAGGTTTAGTCAACCTTTGGAAACTGGGATGCGAAAACGTTAGTGAGATCCCTAGAGATATTTCTAAGGTATGTCTAGGGATGTCCCTAAGGATAAGTATACGTATAGGATATAATCCTAGAACTAAGATAACGATCTTATAATTTAACCTAAGATGTTATATATTAAGGGTACTCCCCCTTTACTATGTTGTTTTCCCTAGCATGATTTTTGCCTCTCACACTATTCTTTTTTGGGTTTTAGAAAATGGCTGGAAACAAGATGATTCACGATAATGGAGGATATGATGGACAATGGAATGATATTATTCATAGTGAAATGGGATTTGGAAGTCCAAACTTCATTATTAGGCCGAATCAGCAATCTCATAATATGATCAATAAAGTAAAATTTGGTAAGTTTCCTGACTCGGCTAACAAGAGAAAGATGGAGTTTTATGATGATCATAGAGGAAAGAAAGTTCAATTTCCCCTATGTAAATCATGTGGGAAGAGGCATCAAGGAGAATGTTTCAAAGGAACTGGAAGTTGCTTTGGGTGTGGAAAAGAAGGACACAAAGCAAGTAAGTGCAAAGGAAAAGGTTCAGTTAACACCATGGATGAGGATAATGGTATTGCTACGACATCAACAATGGTTAAATGTTTTAAATGTGGAATGTACGGGCATTATGCAAACCATTTCCCTAAGGGAAAGTCTCATGAAGATAACCAGTATGGTCGTATGGGAAGTATTTATGTTGATGATGATGAAGAGACTACAAATGATATGTGAGATGAAAGAATTATTGAAGCTCGGTCAATGGTTTAAGAAGGTAGTGGAATGATTACATGTTTATCAAGTGTAATGTTGTACTATAGAATAAAAAGACATCTAAGGATTGTTACACTGTTGTCTTTCCTTAAGTTTTGAAAGTTTATGATGAATGGTATGAGTAACAATGAAAGGTTATTCAGATATTTTTTTTTGGAAAGTGGATGATATGCGCATAATGAAGGGATAAAGAGAATCTAATATGTTTGATAGTATTCATGAGCTCATGATTGATATAAGGACTAAGTGATATCATGGTTTGAGTATATAGAATTTTGAGGATTTTGGTATGTGGAAAGTGTTAACTTTAAACTGAATTCATGTTTTCACTAAGGTATTCAAGAGAATACATGATTAAGGCCTTTGAATGTTTGGAATGTGACCAACAAGACATATATATGGGGATTAACGATAGTATTAAATCTCTGGTAATCGTTTTCACTATATTATGAGAGTGGACTGCAGTATTATGGATAAGCCTAAAGATTAGAATGGATTATGTTGGACATAAGTTAGTATTGTTTAAGGATAGAAGTTTTTTCGATATTATTGATGGGATGTTATAGTAATATAGTTTTAGAAAAAGGGACAACCTGCAGGACGGGCGACAACCCATCGCGTCGGACAGGGTCGTAGGAATCGAACCCACAACCGAAGTGCGACTGGCCTTTATCGCCTACCACTGGCCTACAGGAAGTCCCTGTTTAGTAGAAACTAGTTTTATTATATTAAGCCGTATGATATATGAAGTATAAGTCCATTTTAGGAACAATATATGATTAATGTCACTATAGATCGACTTATGTATATAATTTTTGCTAACCTTTTGTTTGAGACAGATGGAATGACCCGTCATTCTATCACATGATCTGCTAACACTTCACAAATAACAAATTCAACTTCATTTATTTAAGAGATGAAGTTGAAATTGTTAAAGGAACGAACAACAATGAGGTTGTACCAACATAAAGTAAGTATTTATTCTAATTCAAATTTTTTAACTTTAGGGAAACAATCTTGAAAACCAAAAATGTTGTCCTAGTGATCTTATATCTGATGAATCAGATGGTACCTTAGATTGTCACAAATTTATGGCTTTGTGATTACTGGATTTTCCATAGCCATGTTCTCTACCACTCTCCATCAGAACATGATGGTTAGATTTTTCTTCCATATCCATATTTTCACCTATGTGGAAACCCAGTGATTAGTTTATTTGGGTAACCGTTAAGTTTCATACTTTTGTTTTAAAATATTGGTTTTGGTATTCCATTTTACGATGTGGGTTTCTATTAAATAAACTTTCGAATAGTAAACCATTTATAACCCCGACGAATTTCGAGGGCGAAATTCATTTTAAGGGGGGTAGAATATAACAGCCCAATATTTTATGAAAAATATTCTTTTTAATTTCACTAATGTCTTGTGTTGTACGCAACACAAAAAGGAGCTTTCACAACACGCATCCTTGACTTGCCTTTCATTACACGCAATCGCGACCTTCCTCGATAGCGTGTGTAGTACGCAATAACGAGTTTCACTAAACAGCGATATGCTATTAAAATGTTATTAAAACTAGCCGTTATGAATAGTAATAACCACTTTTTGAAATTTTGTAAATTTTATTTTTCAAAATGGATTTCATTTTTGGATTCGGAATATCGAATTTAGCCTAAGGTGAAATTTTGGTACATTTCGGATAACTTTCATATTCTGATGAATAGTGAAAATTACTAAATTTTAATTAAAAACAACTTTTTTAATCGAAATAATTAATATTGATAAATTATTAATTTGAGTGGTTTTAAAGTGTATTTAGAATATATTTTTACAATTTAATACAATGTTGTTCATTGGATGTAATTTCACATTTAAACCAGTTATAAACTAGTGTCAATCTTTTGATAGATATTGTTTCTTAAAAAACACGCTATTTGTTTTAACAGCGGGATTTAATTATAAAATTAATTAATGCAACCTCTATGTTATGAATTTGGAAAAATAGACTTCATTTTTGAGTTCGGAATATGAAATATAGCTTAGGATGAAATTTTGGCATTGTTCTGAAAAACATCAATTTTTGATGAATAGTGAAACTACTAAGTGGTAGTTAAAAAAACTGAATTTTTCATAAAACATAATTTTACCGCTTCTGTTAATGAAATTTCAAAAATCCGAGAGACACGGTTGATGTCAGTAAGTAAAATGTGGTTCAATGAGATGAAAATAATTTTTGGTGAATAGTAACTTTTTACTTTTATTTACCACGGTTAAAAGTAAATAGGGTAATTAAGGGTAAGAATGATATTAATATTACACTAAAACATGTCCTAATTCTATTGAATAAGTGTAATTCGACCAAAAACAACCTTATGAATAAAATATGACCATTTAGGCCCACTTGGATTAGATTAGGACATTTATTATTATTTAATTCAAAGAAGAGTTAAAAGAGTTAAAATCAATGTTTATTTACTAAAACATTTTTAATATAGGGTTATACATAAGATAAATTAGACTATAAATATTCATTAGAAAGCTAAAACTATTTCCCACATAATGGTATTTTATTTGTAATTTTTAGACATCAAATAAGTTAATTTATTTATGACACAAATATGATGCAGTAATAATCTTATTAAAGAAATATTGACATAATTGATGTTATAAACACCAAACTAAATATAATTTGAGACTTTTTATGAATTACACTAATTTTCTAGGTTACTATGATATATTAGTGTTGATTTAATCAACTTGGTTCGAACATATAATTCTGTTATGACTTTCACAAAAATCATATATCAAATAGTGTCAAAATTGACACAAAATAGTTTTTAAATCAAATATTATATTATTAATTGTTATTTTATTCCTAAAAATCTAAGGTTCGGCCAAATGACTTAGATAAGGATATATATATTAATAATAAACAATTTGGGGTTCGTTTGGCATGTTATAGTAAGTGTATTAACCATATAGTGAAAGAAAACAAAAAGACACGGTAAAAGTTAAATTATTTAACTTAGAGTTAAATCTAATTGATAAGGTTAAAATAATACCCTAAACTTGTCTAAATCTTATTGGTTGATAGGATTGCGACCCATCCTCACTTTAGCTTCGAAATAAGACCCTTTGGAACCATTATAAACCGATTTTGACTTTAATATAAAATAATATTTTGAGATATTCCTAAGGTGCCCCTCTCCTCCCTTATAAAAGGACACCTCCCCCGCCTCGTCCTCACACCAAATTGAGCACTCAAGCTCGGCCAACCCCTGCCAAAATCTATTCTCCACTTCCCTAGCAACATCCTAGAGGTTCTGGTCTTCCTCAAAGACCAATTTTAGTGCCCTAAGAGGAGGTCTCAAAGAGGCGCTTCAAAGAAGAGGTAATTACCGTTACCAATTCTTTCATCTTTATTTCTTCTTCCACTTCTTCTTCTTAGGTTGTTTCATTATGAAGTAATAACATCAGTATCACTCATATACTGATATGTTATTATAAGTATGAAACAACCCTATTTCACCATCTATCCATCCTACGGAAAAAGAAATCACCGCGCGTGCGTACGTACGGAATACCGTCTCCACGCCGTGGTGTAATCTATTTTCCACCACCACCTTACATGGATGGGTATAATGGTGTAAAGAATAACTATAAATAGTTTTTAAAACATCATATTGATTTTGATATATTTTATAATCCACTCCAATTCAATTCAATATTTATGGAAATGATATCATCGCTCATGCGTACGTACGGACTACCGTCTCCACGACGCGATGAGATTCATTCTCCATGTTAACCATTTAAGAATGATTATAAAGTATATATAAGAAATAATAATGAAATATATGACATTATAAAGCTACTGGATTTATGTATGTCATCTACTTACTTCCATTCAAGACAATAAGGAAAGGAAAATAGCATCCATGCGTACGTACGGACTACCGTCTCCATGAACGGTGTTTTTTATTTCATTTATCTATATATTATATATATATATATATACTGAATATATATGATATATAAATCATATTTTATATTCTGGAAGTAAGTAAATCATGATATAAGTAATAATAATGTCAAGAACAACAAGTCAGAACACCTACGATAAATGAAACGATTTTACCCAAAACGCTTCTTTAACATGGAATTTAAAAAAGAACGGGTAATATAATGTCATAAGTGAACCATATATGATATCATAACAATGAATAGGATTCTGTAATAAGTCAATGACATTATTTAAATCATTATACAGGAGGTTCGGACACATACGAAGCAAATCGGACCTAAGGTAAGGGAAATATCACAATCTCATTTTTATCCGAGATTGTTTATACTTTGAAATTTACTGGGGTGTATTTTATCATCCACATCCATGTTTCCTCAATATGTAATATTATTTCCATTCACCTAAAATTGTTTAAAACCTATTTTACCCTTCGGTGAGTTTTTAGTAAAAGATATGAAAGGAATCTTTTGTCGTTTATCGTACGAGGTACTTTTTTTGACTTTTCCGACAAAAGTATGAGAAGAATGTTTTTTTTAACTTATACGGCATGAATGGATTTTTAAAACATTAAATCCAAGAAGCTTCCTTTACAAGTTTTCAAGTTTATTTTTAATCAACTTCTTTTATTTTAAAGTCGTATGACATGTTATGAAAGGAAAAATGTTTTTGAAGAAGAAAGGATATTTTCCTCAAGAATGGAGTTCAAGTGTTTTATCAAAATTATTTTCTATCTAAGATAATAAAGGGTTATGTTTTTATCCCTATTATTACATTGATTTGATCCTGTTGTGATGAAATTATTTTTATGAATTCCTTTATCTTATATGAATTGATTTATGATGTCATGATGTTTCAAGAATCCCATTTTTGTTACATGTGTTATGCGATGATGTATGATTATGTGGCACACATAAGAAAGGATTCATTATAAGATGGGTGGGACCTATATCTCCCTCCAATGCATTGGGTAACGATTTCATATCTCATGAGATAGACAGGGCTGGAACGGTAGGTTATACCGGTTCAGTGAAACAGGACTGAAACGAGGGTTACTCGATTCAGAAAGGGACTTTGTCCACTAAGATAGTCTTGCCAATGAGTCTTGACTAACAAGAAATTATTCTCTATGATTATGTGTGTATGCCACAAAGATTAATGTATTATGTTATGATTATTTGGATTTCATTTCACTACTATGATTTATCCCATGTTATGAAATTATACTCTCTTTTGCAGGTTAAGATTTCCAAAATGTTGTGTTCTTATGAATACGATGTGATTGATTTTTTCTTTTGTTTACCCTTACTGAGCGTTTGAGCTCACCCTTTTATTTTTTCTTTTCCCCAGGATATAAAGAAAGGTTTTAGGTAAAAAAAAAGGGAAGATCTTTATGGGAGATATTGATGATCTTTCACCACGATTAGAAGATTACGTTCCGAGTTTCCAAAGACACTAAACTATTACGATCCTTGTGTGTGTTTTTGTTATGTACTAAGTATTCCGCAAATGTAATGTAATGTCCATGTAAGTTAGGCTTTGGGTATCTACACAACCTGACCTGACCCATTGGTTCTGGCCCAGCCCGTTGGGCGGACTATCTTGTTGGGTTCGTCCCGGCCCCCTGGGCCTCGCCAAGTGGGTCGTGAGGGGTCACGGAAGGCCGTGAGGGTGAAAACCAGTCGCGAGGGTGGATTGGAGGGAATCACAAGGGCGACATGGCATGGGGAGCGGGGCCGGTTCGCCTCTGAGGGTCGCGAGGGTGGAATGACATTGGATGCGGGGCTAGTTCGACACTGAGTGCTGTAAGGGTGTGGCTCGGGGCGGGTCATCCCAGAGGCCGGGGCGGCACGGTCGGGGCCTATTTGGCAAGTGGGTGGCAAGATCGGGGCCGGTTCGTCTAGGAGGACAGAGCAGCCGGGGTGGCCCGGCCAGTGGACGGTGTGGCCATGGTGGCTCGACCGGGTGGCTGGGGTGGATGGGGGCTGGATCGGATGTGGTGGAAGCGCGGGGGGGGGGGGGGGGGGGGGTCTTCCAGAGCAAGGGGGGTGGGGGTTCGGCCAGGACATCGTGGGGGACGCGGTCAAGTTCGGCCGGGGTGACGCGTGGGGGCGCTGGCAAGTTCGGTCAAGGCACTGCAGGGATGCGATGGTGGCTTGGCTCAGGGCGGCGGCTCGATATGGCGGTGGTTCGGCGGTGGCACTGAGCGATGGAGGCCCCAGGTGGAAGAGCGTCATTTTCTTTGTTTCCATCCTCCATTTTGTAGTACACATCATAGAAGAATGGTAGAGGGGTCGGGCCATGTTTGAATGGCACGCACCCTCATCATTTAGAGTGGTAGAAAACAGTTCAATTCCTTTTTTATTTTCAATGAATTTATCTACAATGGAAGACATAAGAATATCAAACAATGTCCTTTCAATTTTTCGCAAATAATCAAACACAATTAAACCCCTACCTTGTTCGAAGTTGGTTGACGTTGGCAGAAGAAGGCGGACGTCAATTCATTGTAGACGAACACATCCAACGTCGAAGGAAGTTACGAGGAAGAAATTAAAAGTAGAGGTCGTTCTTCATAGTCGAAGGTGTTCCTCTTCATCATTCTTCATCCATGGAAAATTCTTCATTGGAGAGCATAATCCTCTACATGTTGGGAGTCATGTCACTTTACCAGTGCTTCGTAACTTAGTGAATCCATCCCAAAACCTATTCCCATGCTCCATATATATAGGAGAGGGGCAAGGTATGTAATTATCGTGGAATTTATGATGGTTCATTTGTTAATATCCTTCCTAAATTTCAACTACACTGTTACTTAATTTTAAATGGGGTCAAGCCAATTAATTTACGATGGTGAAAAATATTGGGGGTGCGTTGGAATAATTAATGTGAAGGAAGTTCAAAAGGCTCCTCCACATTAATGAGGGAGTTGAGAGGTTTCTCCCTCATTAAAAGGGTAGTTTGGGAGGTTTAGGCCTCGGGTGGTCCCCACCACCATAACCTCTAATGGGAGGTTAGGGTCTAGTTTTCCCCACCACCATAACCTCTCATGGGAGGTTAAGCTATAGTGGTCTCCATTTCCCATCTTCCATAGGGTGGTTTAGTTACGGTGGACCCCACCTCCCAATACCCACATCTATGTAGCTAATTAAAATAAAGTGTCAGACACTTTTTGTAACACCCTAGGTAAATAAAGAATATGACATTTTCATATTTATCCATATTTGTGAATAAAGTACTAATATTACTTTAAAGGGTTGCTATGCTCGATGGCGTACCCAACACATAATAACGAGTTTCTTGGGAATCTTACGTTGCACTCTAATAATAAAATAATATTATTTTAAATGTTAGTTAACATGTAGCCGTTGTAATGGAGGGAATGGATATAAATAACTAAAATATGATTATATATGTTTTTTAAATGTTTTTACATTTATCCAATAAAAGATAAAGGCATAAAATACGGAAAGAATTCAATTTTAGGCATATATGCCCTCGTTTTCACTAAAGGTTCACTTATCACCTTTTGATGGTGAACCATCATTAAATATAGTTTTGTTCACTCTTATATGTTCTATTGGACCAAATAAAACTCTTCTTTAGAATCGGGACATCAAAATTTACTTTGTGTAAATTTTTGGTATCGTTCCGATAAAGTTCATTTTTTTTATGAATAGTGTAAAATGTGGTATTTTAATTCAAAACCTCTTTTTAATCTAATTTATTTATATGATTAGATTATCTTTTTAATTGGTTTTAAATTGAAATTAGAATATATTTTTACCATTAAATCCAATAGTGGTCGTTGGAATTAATTTCACTTTGAAATCGGACTTAAACTAGTGTCAATCTTTTGATACTTATTGTTTTATAAAAACACGCTATTTGCTCTGACAGCGGGGATTAATTATTAAATTAATTAATGTGAATTATATGTTTTGAATTTTTTAAAATGGACTTCATTTTTGAATTCGGAATATCAAATATAGCTTAGGGTGAATTTTTGGGATTTTTCTGAAAAACTTCAATTTTTGACGAATAGTGAAACCACTAAGTGGTACTTATAAAAACTGATTTTTCCGTTTAATTGAAATTTTAACATCTTTGTGTTTTGAATTTCAAAAATATGACATACATGGTTTTCATTAAGAAGTAAAATGTGGTTCAATGGGATAAAAATATTTTTTTGGTGAATAGTAACTTATTAAGTTTTAATCGCGATTAGTGGTAATTAGTGTAGTTTAAGGTAAAAATAATGCTTTAATAAAATAAGATGAGCTTGAAACATGTACTACCCTCATTGGTTGTGTCATTGACGACCAAGAAAATCCATGGGTCAACTTGGGGACCCCATGAAGGCACATTGGTTGGGAAATGACATAAATAACTTTTTATTTAATGTAAAAGTAAAAATGACACAAACATGATATGTTTTACTAAAAAAAATTTTAAGTGGGGTTATACAAGTCATATTTTTTATTATAAATAGTCATTGTAAAGATAAAAGGATTTAATACATCATAGTATTTTTTTTATAATTTTTAGACACTAAATAAATTAAATTATTTATGACATCATGATGATGCAGTGATGACCTCATAATTTAACGATTTAAATAAAATGGAAAGATAATGTAAAATATATGAACTAAACCTGTCCAAAACTTATTGGATGGGTGTATTTAGAACCCTTAACACCTTATCCACGAATTATATCAATGTGGGACCTTTTGAAACCGAAACACATTTTCAAATAAAGTAATATTTCTTACTTTCCAAAAGTGCCCCTCCTCTCCTTTTATAAAAGGCCCCCACCTCTACCGCATTTCACACACTCCTCAAGCCTTTGGCTCGTCCAAACCCTGACCATTTACTCCCTCCACATCCCTATCCTCATCCTAGAGGATTCCCTTTGGGAAGAATCCTTTCAAAGGAAGCCTTTAGGCTCCAATCAAAAGGAGTTAAACTTTTAAAGGTAATTTATTCTCTCATGTTCATTTGTTTTATTTTGCTTCTCCAACCCCCTAAACTCTTTTTATTTACTTCTTTTGTAACAACACCCGTATCTTCAATATACTAGGATGTTGTTATAAGATTTATTCGACCTACACTCTCACAAAACTACATCAAATGGTTAATGAACATACGGTTTCCGTGGATAGCGAAATTCTGCCTCCCGAAACGATGATTGTTCAATACTCATTTAACACCTTCAAAGGTGGACATTATGATGTCACTATTTTTATATATGATATATAATATGTTTATGTTTTACTTATTCTTCTGTATTTTTCATTTTTGTCTTACCTTTATGGCTTCCATTATGGGTATACGCGATATCTTCCTTTTAGGAAGTGAGGACTACCGCCCCCTCAAAGTGATTTGATTCGTTAAATACCATATGTGGGATGTATAAAGGATGGAAATATGATATTATATATGATATTATACTGGAATTATAATATACTTTTATATGATTATTATTCCATTCTATAAAATACGAAATAGGAATGAAAGTAGCATTAATGCGTATGTACGGCTTACCGTCTCCATGAACGGTGCATTTCATTTATTACCTCTAAATGATTATGTAATGTTATAAATGCATGCATGTACTGGATATATATGAAATATATGATATCTACATCATGAATACAATTCTGGATATAATAAATATTTGGCCACACGAACAACATGTAATTGTAAGAAGCCCACTTTCGACTTAAGAACCAAATATCGGCAAAACAAATATTATTAACTTAAATGATTACATAATGTTTATGACATGGTAATAAGTGATATAAAAGGAATAATGAACTTTAAAAATGTTCTTAAGGAAGTATAAATTAACTCATGTTTATTATTCAGGAGATTAAAGAACGATCGAGTCAAGTCGGACCCGAGGTAAGGGATCCTACTCCTCTTTTTTTTTAAGTACAGACTTTTATGTCATTCCTTTTAATGCTCATCTTTCTTGTTATTGGGATGATATTTTATATTACACTTACTGTAATTTTTATGTTCATGTGATGATATACCCTATTCTCTCTCATCAATCCATTCTGGAAGTTTTGAGTGGTTCCGTTAGGCTGCCGAACTTTCGTAAGAGATCTAACATCTCTCTTTCTTTCTAAGTACTCTCCTGTATGTCACTTATTTTAAGCTCCTATTTGTAATGTTGTGGGATGTTCTTTTATATTCCCCTTTCCGTAAATTTTATTGTAATGTGATGAGATACCCTATTTGATCTCATCAATCCATATTCGGAAGTTTTATGTGGCGTCGTTAGGCTGCCGAGTTTTCGTAAGGGATTTTTCATCTCACTTTTATTCCCGTGAGATTTATGCTACATTTGCCACAAATTCCATTTAGTGGTGTATGTACTGTACATTATTCTACTCTTTGTGTAATATAATTTCTTTTATTAGTATTTACATCAATGATCTATTGTCCTTCTTTCATGGGGTGTATGTTTTGAAAGATACCCAAGTCGGTAAGGAACCTTTCACCCTCCTCTTTTTTAAAAGACTTATTTTGTTGGGTCTTTTAATTTACATATTTTTATGTTGGGATATGTTCTCATATATCCTTATTGATGTATATTTTATGTCCATGTGATGAGATGCACTTTTTATCTCTTATCAACTCATTTTGATGTGATGTCGTTAGGCTGTCAAGGGAACTTTTTAACCCAATTTCGATTTCTTTGGGATCAACATGTAGTCATTGAATATGTCATCCATTGAATATGTGTGAATGAAATTTTATTGTTTTACACTTAATATACACTTATATTGGGTGTATTTATATTTGTCACACATATTTTTGAGATTTATTTGTCCTTAATTTAAGGATACCTTCTTTATAAGGGATTTCATCACATTTGACATTTCTATTGAGGGTTCATTGTTGTTATCCACCAATTCACTCTTATATGGTGTATATACTGTCATTTGTAGTATTATATCATGAATACATTTATTATCATGATATTATAAAGTTCTGACTAAATGTTATTCCTCAATGGTTATATTCAAGTGTCTCTAATTTTGGTAAAACCCCTTTAACCAAAATATTGTTTTAAATGTTTTAATTATTTGTTCTTATTAATATCCATGTTTTAAAAATGGTTTTAAGGATTTATTTATATGGATATTAATGGTTTAAAATTTTAAGCTTCAAGGTGGTATGGGACACTTTGATGCAAAAATATCTTTATTAAATGATTTAAATGGTTTTGGAAATGGTTTCTTTCTGAATGGATTCATTATTTCAATATACTAAAATGTTATATTTTGATTGAAATGTGGAAATGTTATGTTTCCTTTATGCATGTTTTATGCGGTAAATTTATGTTATGGTTCTTGGGCATTGTTATGAAAACTGGTGGTTTCGTGATAAACTAAGGGCGGGTGAGCCCGATATAGCTCTCCAATGCATTGGGTAACGCGAAGGAGTGAAACGTTAAGGTTTCTCCGAAGAGATTTAGGGAATATACTGTGATGGGTATTCCAAACGTAACCAAGAGGGTTACTCCCTACGTAAGAATGTTATGAATGCCTCAAGTTACCTTTATGTCTTATGATTTCTATGATTTGTTCATGATTTTATGAGGTACGATAAAGTGCCTATGTTTTATGGGTAAAGTATGATTTCATTCTTATGTATATATGAACTCATGTTTCCTTTCCATATTTTTATAACTCTTACGGAGCTTTTTATGATCATCCCATGTTTTTTGAAATGTTTTTCACAGGTTAATGGAAAGGTACATGATGTGATGATAGTGTCAAGGATGTGTCAATAAAGAATCCATGTTATATTTTAATTATGTTTCCGTTGATGGGAAGAATGAATACTATCTTTTATGTAACCACTTTGTTTAAATGTTGAATGTAATGTATGTTTCATGATCTAATTCTCTAAAACTCTAAAACTAAAAAGATCCTCAAAGTGTAATCTTGTAATAACCCAAGATTATGTAAGGTTTATGGCTGGGGCCTTATAGTTGGTATCAAAGGTCGGTTTAGATAACTTTAGAGGTTAGGGTATTCTCTAAGAAAAAGTGACATTACCATAATGGTTAGGATTTCAGAAAGAGTCCTATTTTTAGATAAAGTGAATGAGTAAGTGTATCTTAGTGTTTACCTTCCTCATTAGTACATGATGGTTTTGTTGATATACTCACACTGACATTTCTGCTTTAAGTGAATGGATGTATCTAGAAGGAACCAAAGAGACAACAGGTTTGAAGGAAACTGTGGTGGTTCTCGGATTAAGATACTAGATAAAATGGAGGATTCAATGAGGAAACTCATGGTTGTCCTAAACCAAATGTCAAGGAGTCATGATCAACCACTTGAACAGTGGTATGTTCTGTAATGCATCATGTACGAGATGACCAAATGATGTGGAAGTTCCGGTAATAATTATAAAGGTAACCATTAGAGTTTATATGATCCTTACTTTTGAGGTAATTATGGGTTATTATATGTTCCGATGGAAAATGAAAGGCATGAGATAAACTTGAGGTTAAAATATGTTATGATCATTTTTGAAGATTTTAACTCATTTTGGGGAATGTTTTAAGAATTATATAGTTTTGGAAAAATGACAACACACAGACCGTGTGACAACCCGTCGCGTCGGACAAAGCTGCGGGAATCGAACCAACAACCAAAGTGCGACTGGTATTTATCGCCTACCACTGGACTACGTGAAGTCCCTGGTTAGTTTGACTGATTCTTGTTAGTTATATGATTTTATGAATTAAGAGTTAGTTGATTTTGGGTTATTTATGAAAATTATTAACCTATCATAGAGGATATGTGATTAGGTTAATTACTTTTCAATACGAGACTTTAGGAGCAACTGATGTTGTTTGAAGATAAATGTTACGATTTAACTTGGTAGACTATGTGACTAAATCCTTCAAATATTTGGGTTTCAATCTTATATTGGTTTACTTTGACGAATTTTATGGACAAATTGTTTATCGGATGGTCCTCGTTGAACTTTGTGTTTTGTTGGACAAATTTTGGAGATTAAGCATGGATTTTATTTTTAATGGGTTATCCTTTTCTCGATTATCTGACCTTGTTCTAACATTTTTGGTTTTGGTTTTGGTTAAAGCCTAATGACATGGGATGTATATAGTTCTCTTTTGTGGATTAGGTGATTCTCTAGAAGTTGATTATTGTACTCTTAATGCGAACAAGTCTCCCTAAATACTCGTCTTTTGGAAAAAACATGAGTTTGATTAAGGAATCTAGTAAAAGTTGAAAGTCAACATGATAATTGATTATGTTTCCTTATGAATAAATTCCTCAATATAATGTATCTTAAAACAAAAATGTTTTCTATTAACTTTTCCTACTGGGGAATCGAATACCGTTTAACCCATCACAATTTTGTGGTTTTCTCATTGTTAACTTTCTCCTAGACATGTTTACTATCACTCTCCCTCAAGAACATGACCCTTTGCTTTTTCTTCCATGTCCATGTTTTTCTACATGGAATCCTAGTATGGGTTAACTCGGGTGACCTCTGTACTTATCTTCCTTTATTTTAAAGTGATTGTTTTACCGACTCTTGTTCCGATGTGGGACGTTCAAGGATGTTTCCAAGCTCAATTTTAAAAATTGCGAGGACGCAATTCCCAAAAGGTGGGAAGGATGTAACACCCCAGGTAAATAAAGAATATGACATTTTCATATTTATCCATATTTGTGAATAAAGTATTAATATTACTTTAAATGGTTGCTATGCTCGATGGCGTACCCAACACGCAACAACGAGTTTCTTGGGAATCTTACGTTGCACTCTAATAATAAAATAATATTATTTTAAATGAGTGTTAACATGTAGCCATTGTAATGGCGGGAATGGATATAAATAACTAATATATTATTATATATGTTTTTTAAATGTTTTTACATTTATCCAATAAAAGATAAAGGCATAAAATACAGAAAGAATTCAATTTTAGGCGTATATGCCCTAGTTTTCACTAAAGGTTCACTTATCACTTTTGATGGTGAACCGTCATTAAATATAGTTTTGTTCACTCTTATACATTCTATTGGACCAAATAAAACTCTTCTTTAGAATCGGGACATCAAAATTTACTTTGTGTAAATTTTTGGTATCGTTCCGATAAAGTTCATTTTTTTATGAATAGTGTAAAATGTGGTATTTTAATTCAAAACCACTTTTTAATCTAATTTATTTATATGATTATATTATCATTTTAATTGGATTTGAAGTGAAATTAGAATATATTTTTACCATTAAATCCAATAGTGGTTGTTGGAATTAATTTCACTTTGAAATCGGACTTAAACTAGTGTCAATCTTTTGATACTTATTGTTTTATAAAAACACGCTATTTGCTCTGACAGCGGGAATTAATTATTAAATTAATTAATGTGACTTATATGTTTTGAATTTTGTAAAATGGACTTCGTTTTTGAATTCGGAATGTCAAATATAGCTTAGGGTGAATTTTTGAGATTTTTCTGAAAAACTTCTATTTTTGATGAATAGTGAAACCACTAAGTGGTACTTATAAAAACGGATTTTTCCGTTTAATTGAAATTTTGACATCTTTGTATTTTGAATTTCAAAAATCCGACATACATGGTTGTCATTAAGAAGTAAAATGTGGTTCAATGAGATAAAAATAATTTTTCGGTGAATAGTAACTTATTAAGTTTTAATCGCGATTAGTGGTAATTAGTGTAGTTTAAGGTAAAAAATAATGCTTTAATAAAATAAGATGAGCTTGACACATGTACTACCCTCATTGGTTGTGTCATGGCCGACCAATACAAGCCATGGGTCAACTTGGGGACCCCATGGAGCAACTTTGGTTGGGAAATGACATAAATAACTTTTTATTTAATGTAAAAGTAAAAATGACACAAACATGATATGTTTTACTAAAACAATTTTTAAGTGGGGTTATACAAGTCATCTTTTGGATTATAAATAGTCATAGGAAAGCTAAAAATATTTCCTACATCATAGTTTTTTTTATAATTTTTAGACACTAAATAAATTAAATTATTTATGACATCATGATGATGCAGCGATGACCTCATTATTTAACGATTTAAATAAAATGGAAAGATAATGTAAAATATATGAACAACACCTATCCGAAAATTATTGGATGGGTGTATATAGAACCCTTAACACCTTATCCACGAATTATATCAATGTGGGTCCTTTTGAAACCGAAACACATTTTCAAATAAAGTAATATTTCTTACTTTCCAAAAGTGCCCCTCCTCTCCTCTTATAAAAGGCCCCCAACTCTACCTCATTTCACACACTCCTCAAGCCTTTGGCTTGGCCAACCCCTGCCCATTTAAACCCTCCACATCCCTCTCCTCATCCTAGAGGATTCCCTTTGGGCATAATCCTTTCAAAGGAATCCTTTAGGCTCAAATCAAAAGGAGTTACACTTTTAAAGGTAATTCATTCTCTCATGTTCATTTGTTTTATTTTGCTTCTCCAACCCCCTAAACTCTTTTTATTTACTTCTTTTGTAACAACACCAGTATATTAAATGTACTAGTATGTTGTTATAAGATTTATTCGAGCTACACTCTCACACAACTACATCAAATGGTTAAAGAACATACTGTTTCCGTGGATGGCGAAATTATGCCTCCTGAAACGATGATTGTTCAATACTCATTTAACACCTTAAAAGGTGGCCATTATGATGACACTATTTTTATATATGATATATAATATGTTTATGTTTTACTTATGCTTCTGTATTTTTCATTTGTGTCTTACCTTTATGGCTTCCATTATGGGTATACGCGATATCTTCATTTTAGGAAGTGCGGACTACCACCCCCTCAAAGTGATTTGATTCGTTAAATACCATATGTGGGATGTATAAAGGATGGAACTATGATATAATATATGATATTATACTGGAATTATAATATACCTTTATATAATTATTATTCCACTCTATAAAATACGAAATAGGAATGAAAGTAGCGTTCATGCGTACGTACGGCTTACCGTATCCATGAACGGTGCATTTCATTTCTTACCTCTAAATGATTATGTAATGTTATAAATGAATGCATGTACTGGATATATAGGACATATATGATATCTACATCATGAATACAATTCTGGATATAATAAACATTTGGCCACACGAACAACATGTAATTGTAAGAAGCCCACTTTCGACTTAAGAACCAAATATCGGCAAAACAAATATTATTAACTTAAATGATTTTATAATGTTTATGACATGGTAATAAGTGATATAAAAGGAATAATGAAATTGAAAAAGGTTCTTAAGGAAGTATAAATTAACTAAAGTTTATTATTCAGGAGATTAATGAACGATCGAGTCATGTCGGACCCGAGGTAAGGGATCCTACTCCTCTCTTTCTTTTTAAGTACACACTTTTATGTCATTCCTTTTAAATCTCATCTTTCTTGTTATTGGGATGATATTTTATATTACACTTACTGTAATTTTTATGTTCATGTGATGAGATACCCTATTCTCTTTCATCAATCCATTCTGGATGTTTTGAGTGGCGTCGTTAGGCTGCCGAACTTTCGTAAGAGATCTAACCTCTCTCTTTCTTTCTAAGTACTCTCCTTTATGTCACTTCTTTTAAGCTCCTCTTTGTAATTTTGGGGGATGTTCTTTTATATTCCTCTTGCTGTACATTTTATTGTAATGTGATGAGATACCCTATTTGATCTCATCAATCCATATTCGGAAGTTTTACGTGGCGCCGTTAGGCTGCCGAGTTTTCATAAGGGATTTTTCATCTCACTTTTATTCCCATGAGATTTATGCTACATTTGCCACAAATTCCTCTGAGTGGTGTATGTACTGTCCATTATTCTACTATTTGTGTAATATACTTTCGTTTATGAGTATTTACATCAATGATCTATAGTCCTTCTTTCATGGGGTGTATGTTTTGAAAGATACCCAAGTCGGTAAGGGAACCTTTCACCCTCCTCTTTTTAAAAAGACTTCTTTTGTTGGGTCTTTTAATTTTCATATTGTTATGTTGGGATATGTTCTCATATATACTTATTGATGTAAATTTTATGTCCAAGTGATGAGATGCACTTTTTATCTCTCATCAACTCATTTTGATGTGATGCTGTTAGGCTGTCAAGGGAACTTTTTAACCCAATTTCGATTTCTTTGGGCTCAACATGTAGTCATTGAATATGTCATCCATTGAATATGTTTGAATGACATTTTATTGTTTTACACTTAATATACACTTATATTGGGTGTATTTATATTTTTCACATATATTTTTGAGATTGATTTGTCCTTAATTTAAGGATACCTTCATTATAAGGGATTTCATCACATTTGACATTTCTATTGAGGGTTCATTGTTTTTATGCACCAATTCACTCTTATATAGTGTATATATTGTCCTTTGGAGTATTATATCATGAATCCATTTATTCTCATGATATTATAAAGTTCTGATTAAATGTTATTCCTCAATTATTGTATTCAAGTGTCTCTAATTTTGGTAAAACCCCTTTAACCAAAATATCATTTTAAATGTTTTAATTATTTGTTCTTATTAATATCCATGATTTCCAAATGGTTTTAAGGATTTATTTATATGGATATTAATGGTTTAAAATTTTAAGCTTCAAGGTGTTATGGGACACTTTGATTCAAAAATCTCTTTATTAAATGATTTAAATGGTTTTGGAAATGGTTTCTTTCTGAATGGATTCATTATTTCAATATACTAAAATGTTATATTGTGATTGAAATGTGGAAATGTTATGTTTCCTTTATGCATGTTTTATGCGGTACATTTATGTTATGGTTCTTGGGCATTTTTATGAAAACGGGTGGTTCCGTGATAAACTAAGGGCGGGTGAGCCCGATATAGCTGTCCAATGCATTGGGTAACGCGAAGGAGTGAAACGTTAAGGTTTCTCCGAAGAGATTTAGGGAATATATTGTGATGGGTATTCCAAACGTAACCAAGAGGTTTACTCCCTATGTAAGAATGTTATGAATGCCTCAAGTTACCTTTATGTCTTATGATTTCTATGATTTGTTCATGATTTTATGAGGTATGATAAAGTGCCTATGTTTTATGGGTAAAGTATGATTTCATTCTTATGTATATATGAACTCATGTTTTCTTTCCATATTTTTATAACTCTTACTGAGATTTTTATGCTCATCCCAAGTTTTTTGAAATGTTTTTCACTGGTGAAGGGAAAGGTACATGATGTGATTATAGTGTCAAGTATGTGTCAAGAAAGAATCCATGTTATATTTTAATGTTGTTTCCGTTGATGGGAAGAATGAATACTGTCTTTTATGTAACCACTTTGTTTAAATGTGGAATGTAATGCAAGTTTCATGATCTAATTCTCTAAAACTCTAAACCTGAAAAGATCATCAATGTGTAATCTTGTAATAACCCAAGATTAAGTAAGGTTTAAGGCTGGGGCCTTATAATTTTATTTATATTTTTATTCATTCATGAAAAAACCCAAAAATAACCTTCACCCTCAACCATCTTTCGTCAATGTGAAAGTCTCATTAGGCAAATATCGGCTCTGCGAGTTCAACGGTGCCCTCAGATTTCAGTTCCAAGCAACAGTTCATAAGTTACAAAACTCTGCTCATTCGTTTACTGAACTAAGTTGAAAAAAAATTGTTTGGAAAATTATTATCAGCCACCCATGACTCACGCCAGTCATGTTTAGGCTCTGCCTAGTGAAAATTATCCAACGATCCCAACGGTACTCTCAAATTTTCAATCTGAGTTACCATTTAGATGTTATAAATTGTAAAATAAAATAATTGTCACTTAATTATTTTATTTGAGGAAAAAAATAACATTCTATGGTGGACCGCACTGTAATGAACTAACCCTACTGGTCTCGAGCTGTAACTAACCCAAGCCTGCCACCATAGGATAGGGGCTGGTGACAAGAATCGTAGGCATAACAATCTTTGGGAGGCCTTTTCCTAAGTACACGTACACACACACACGCATATACCACTCAATGAATAATTTTAGAGTAAAAAATAAACCCAAAATACAAACAACTATAACCCAACAATAGACATGCATCAACCTCTAAATAGAAGAAATGGTAATATGCTAAAATGTACAGACAAGATACTGAACAGAAATGAAATGGAAAAACACATTCCCAACCTAAATGGTGCCACAACCCGATAACATGTAAACAAAACGTAAACAGCTGGTGAGTCTCACACCTGAATGTCCTACTCTGACCAATAAACACAGCCCAGGCTATTGTGTCCTCTATGCTCCTCCATAATCTCGACCGACATGTCCGTCGTCTGCAAGGGCGCACCATGTTCGGGCAAAGCCCAAGCATGGGTGAGTATAAATATACTCAGTAGGATGCCCCTGAAAGCTCGAGAGAGCAACAAAGGATGTACATAAATGGTGAGAAGTAGATTGAACAAATAACAATGTAAGAGTAAAACAGAGAGAACATAGCTCATCCCAACAAAAAATGGAAGTAGAGTCTTCCCAAACATGATTAGCTAGACACGGAAAGCACATGGCATTCCCCGCACGTCTTTTCCTCTTCAAGAAGGAGAGTAACTGACCCAAGGAGTGGGGAAAAAGTAGGGTGTATATATATATATGATCAATAAGAAACTCGAACGAGTTCGTAAGGGGATCTCGATCTCCAACCTCATCCCTGGAAAAGTCACCAACAGTTCTAAGGATATCCATTACTGATGCCCTAACGTCCCGCACGTCAAAGATGTCACATCACTGAATCACACAACCAAGGATCCCACTCCGGTAACCACAGAGGAAAGTCAATGAATAGCCTCATAGAAAGGGCTGAGTCTGAGATAAATAGTCGGGTAACCCACTGCCCATCCCAACTAGAGGGTAAACCCCAAATGGTTGGCGGGTGACCCACTGCCCAGCCCTACTAGAGGGTAAACCCTAGAAGGTTTTCATGTAACCCACTGCCCAACATCACTTGAGGGTAAACCCTAAAGTCAATGGGTAACCCACTACCTAGGCCAGCTGGAGGGTAAACCCTATGATCAATAGGTAACCCACTACCCAGCCTCGCTGGAGGGTAAACCCTAATACACCAGTGGGTAACCCACTGCCCAGCCCCGCTTGAGGGTAAACCCTGAACTGGTCTAATAACTCCACACTGCCCAAACAATCTCTAGGTGTCGCTAACATCTCAATTGTGTGTTGGGTCGGAGTGCATCAAAGGAACATCCGTCCAACCCCCTTTTTATCTTTCACAATTAATGAGATCTCGAAAGAGGCTTCACACCCAAAGAGATTACACCATTGTAATCCTTGCGGAATAACACGCGAGATAGACTACTTACTCACTGGAAATGTTCTCCTGAAAAAAAAGTTATTCAACACCACCTTAAGCCCATATGGCATCTCGTGGGTCCCACAGCATTGTCCCGAAAGAGGTCGGGTGAACTGCGCCATTGAGATGCTCTTGGAAAAACATGCCAAAATGAATCCGCATTCGCCCCGAATAGACGTCTGATGAAAAAGTCACAAAATGATGTTCAAAGTTTAAAAAAAGGCTCATGGGACCCATGACTCAACTCCAGATTCAATTCTTGGAACCACCCTTGACAACTTCATCTCGATGCCAGGGTCACAACACCGCTGACAGTTCCTTAAACCGACTTCAGATGTGTTCGCACCATCCGAAAGAAGAATCTTGGTGACATACTTAACGAGTGTGTCGTGCCACCGAGCCCCCGTCTCAGGAATTAGAAATCTCCATGATCATCTCAAAAACTCCGGCTTGATCTGAGGATCGCACTGCCACAGATGACACACAAAACTGACGCCCGTAGTGAAAGTTACAGGCATCCGAATAGAAGAGGGATAACCCCCTGTAGAGACCCAAAGCTTGACATACATTGACATTACATTACTTTTTTTCAATACTTAATACATCGCCAAACAAATTCCTAATAACCATTTTAGCTTAGTGTCTTTGGAAACTTGGAAGATAATCTTCTAATCATTATGAAAGTTCTTCAACATCTTCCATAAATATCTTCTTGTCTTTTCCTACCTAAAACCTTCCTTTATATTTTGGGGGAAAAGAAAACATAAAAAGGGTGATCTCTAATTCTCATTAGTGGTAAGCATGGATAAAACAAAACAACCCATATACATTTGAACATAAAAACATGAACATAATTTTTTAACATCAAAATCTTGTGCAATGACATTAAACATGGTAGTACGTAAGGCATATATAATAATATAACATAAATCATGATAAAATAGCATAGTAAAAATACATGTAATTGTGTAAAATCATTAAGAACATGATTTTCCTTCTATAGTAGCCAAGGAATTGCTGCCTAGACCATCATAGTGGAAAACGTACAGTATTTAATTGTGTTTACCTATCATTGCAGCCCAGCATTACTATACCAGATTTACTTATCGTTACATCCATGTACATCTTATGAGATATAAATCTTTACCCAACGAATTAGAGGGAGATATAGTTCCCACCCATCTCATAATTAGATCATTCTTATGTGTTCCATAACATAAACATAAATCATTCCTCATAACCCAATGAATAAAATAGGTTTCATAAACATCATCCCATAATAAAATAATCCAAATAAAACAAATGGATATCATTTCATCATAAGAAAAGTGACACCATGTAAATCCTAGAGATATTATACTTGAGACATACACATATGAAATAATTTCATCTTATATAGAAAATGGTTTTGATAAAACAGTTGAAATGAATTCTTGAGTAAAATATCCATTCTTCTTCAAAATCATTTTCTTTTCACAAAATTCCATGCAATATTAAAAGAAAATGAATTTTATGAAAATTGTAATGAAATTTTTTAGATTAAGCTTCATTAAAATAAAGCGTCATGAAACAGTAAAAATCCGTTCATTCCGTATAAGTTAAAAAAAGCATTCTTCTCGTACTTTTGCAAGAAAATTCAAAAAGTTACTCATATGGTAAACAAAAGAAAGATTCCTTCCATAAGACAATGTAAAAGTCAATGAAGGTTAAACATGAATTTAACCATACATGTAATAATATTAAATACTTAATGAAAAAACATATTTTTTGGCATGGATGAAAAATATAACCTCACTAAATACTTACGTATAAACAATCTCGGATAAAAATGAGGTTGAAACATTATCCCTTACCTTAGGTCCAATATGCTTCGTACGTATCCGAACCTACTATATAATGATTTAAATAATGTCCTTGAATTATTAAGAAGCATATTAATAATTATGATATCATATATGGTTCACTTATGACTTTATATTACCCGTTCTTTTGTAAATTCCATGTTAAAGCAGCATTTTGGGTAAAATCGTTTCATTTATCGAACGTGTTTCAACATATTGTTCTTGATATTATTACTTATATCCGTATTTAAATAATTACTGAATGTAAAACCTGATTTATATATAATATATATTCAGTATATAAATATATATGATAGATCGATAAATAAAATCAAATACACCATTTATGGAGATGGAAGGTCGTACATATGCATGGATGCTGTTTTCATTTCCTTATTGAATTGAATAGAATTAAGTAAAGGAATCATATATGTACATAAATAAGGTATCATTATTATGTAATATATTTCATCATTATTTATTACATATAATCTATAATCATACTTGAATGGTTAATCCTGGAAAATGAATCTCATCGCCTCCATGTAGACGGTAGTCCGTACGTAAGCACGACAGATCAAATAATTATTTTGATTTTAAAATTATTTATAATTAGTTGGTATATCATATATAAAGAATAATAATAATGACATACTTATTATTTATATCATTTATACTCATTATTATACCCATCTAAATGATGAAATGTTTGAATAACAAACTACACCACAACGTGGAGACGGTAAGCCGTACATACGCATCTATGGTGGATTTTTCATTCAAAGGATGGATAAAACAACTAATACAGTTGTAAAATTATTATAATAACATAAAAATATATAGAAGATACTGTATTTATTATTTTAGAATGGAAACAAAAAATAATGAGGATGTGGAAGAAGAAAGGAACTTGAAATAGGTGGTGAAATATTTACCTCTTCATCAGGTTCATCCTTTTGATTTGATCAAAAGAGCTCATTTGGTTGGATTTCTGACTAAATGAAGGCCTCTAAGATGAAGGGAGGACAATTGATAGGGTATTTTGGTAGGGTTTGGCAGATCCAAATGGTGTTGTATGTGTGAATTAGAGTGATGGGGGGTGCCCTTTTATAAGAGGGGTGAGGGTCACCTTAGGAAAAAATTAAAATATTATTTTATAATAAATTAATATTCAGATTATAATGTCTCTAAAGTGACTTATTCATAGGTTATAGTGGTTATTGGTCGAAATCATCTCAAACAATAGGTTTTATACAAGTTTATGTTTCCATTTTAACCTTTTCATTTATATTTGACTCTAAGTTAAATAATTTAACTTTTACCATGTTTTCTTGTATTCTTACACTATATGGTTAATAAACATACTATAAACAGCCAATAGAACCATAATTGGTTCATTAATGTCATATATATTATTATATAAGTCTTTTGACCAATCCTTATATTTTTAGAACCATTATATCAATTAATAATATTATATTTTTTTAAACACTTTAATGTCAATTTTGACACTATTTGGTATTTTGTTTTATCTAAATTCATAACAGCATTATTACATAAAAAATCATTTAACGAATCATAATATATTATATTAACCTATTAAATTAGTTTAATTCATCAAATGTCTCAAATTACTTTTATTTGGGTATTTATAATATCAATTACGTTAATATTTGATTAATAAGGTAATTATTGCATCATCATTGTGTCATAAATAAATTAAATTATTTAAGGTAAAAAAAATATAAATAAAATACTATTATGTATTAAATATTTTTACCTTTGTAATAAATATTTAGAGTCGAATTTATCTTATGTATAACCCAATATTAAAAATGTTTTCTTTATTAAACTTTGATTTTAACTATTTTAACTCTTCTTTAAATAAAATAATTACAAGTGTCATAATCTAATCCATGTGGGCCAAAGAGGTTCATATTTTATTCCTAAGATTGTTTTTGGTCGAATTATACTTATTAAATATAATTAGGACAGTTTTAGGGTAATAATAATATCATTTTTACCCTTAATTACCCTATTTACTTGTAATCGTGGTAAATAAAAGTAAAGAGATAATATTCGCAAAAAATTATTTTGATCTTATTGAACCAAATTTTACCTCTTGATATTAACCTTATCTCTCGGACTTTCAAAATTCATCTCACAGTAGAGTTAAAATTATTTTTAATGTAAATTTTGAAATTCTCATATAAGGTGGGTAAAAGACGGTAAAAGGTTTAATTAAATTTTTATATATCTAAAATTTTTAAAAAATTACTCCAATGAATTATACTAAACTTATAAAGGTATTATGTATCTATTGTGACCTAAAATAAATTTTAATAAAATAAATGATTTTTAAATAAAAATTTTGTTTAAATCAATAACTGAGTGATTTCACTATTCATCGAAAATTTAATGTTTTCTAAAAAAATTCAAAAAATTCCCCTTAGGCTAATTTCGATATTTAGAATGCAAAAATGAAGTCCATTTTGAAAGACAGAATTTATAAAATTTAAAAAAGTGGGTATTACTATTCATAACGGCTAGTTTGTATAATATTTCAATAACATATCTTTGTTTATTGAAACTCGGTATTGCTTACAACGCAAGCTATCATGGAAGGTTGCACTTTCATGTAACACAAGCCAAGAATGGTGTTGTGTATACTAAAAGCTAATACGGTGTTGCGTATAGCGTGAGATAACCTTGGTGTATCGTACAATATAGGACATCATAGAGATTAAAAATAATTTTTCACATAAAATATCTGGGTGTTACATTATTCCCCCCCATAAAATGAATTTCACGTTTGAAATTAGTCGGGGTTATAAATGATTTACTACTTGAAAGTTTCTTTCATAGAAACCCACATCGTAAAAAGAAATACTAAAACATCATTTTAAAAAGGAATGTTCAAAACATAACGGATACCCAAAGTAACTCAACACTAGGTTTCCACATAGGAGAATATATGTGAAAATATGGACATAGAAGAGAAATCTAACCATCATGTTCTGATAGATAGTGGTGGAGAACATGGCTATTAAAAATCCAACAAGCACAAAAAAATAAATTTGTGATGATCTAAGCTACCATCTGATTCATCAGATATGAGGGTACCAAGACAACATATTTTGCTTTCAATATCATTTCCCTAAAGTTGAAAATTTTGAATTTGAAGAAATAATTACTTGATTTCGGTACAATCTCACCGTTGGTCATTCCATAAAAAATTTCCACTTCATATATTAAATAAATGAAGTTGAATTTGTCATTCATGAGGTGTTAGCAGATCGTGTGATAGAATGATGGTTCATTCCATCTGTCTCAAAGAAAAGGTTAGAAAAAGTTATCAAATATACATACTTCCATATATAGCGAGCTTAATCATATATGATTCACAAAATGGACTTATACATCATCTATCAGACCACATAATAAAATAAAACTAGTTTCTACTAACCAGGGACATCCTGTAGGCTACTAGTAGGCGATAAAGTCATGTCACACTTCAGTTGTGGGTTCGATTCCCGCAACGTGGTCTGACATGATGGGTTTTCGCTCATCCTGCAGGTTGTCCTTTTTCTAAAACTGCACTATTATAACATTCCAGAAATAATATCGAAAAAAGGGTTCTATCCTTAAAAAATATTGTCTTATGTCCAACATAATCCATTTCAAATCTTTAGTCATTTCCAAAATACTTTTATCCAATCTCATAGTATAAATACTATGATTACTAGAAATGTCATCAACCAAGAATGTGAATACCATCATTTATCCACCATATATCATAAGATATATCTTGTTGGTCAAATTCCAAAAATGGGAATACCTTAATCATGTATTCTATTGAAATATGAATTACCATAGAATCTTTGTGAAAACATGAATTCTATCAAAATTCAACTCTTTCCACATACCAAAATCCCAAAATTTCTATATACTCAAACAATTATATCACTTTATCCTTATATGATCTCATTAATACTATCCCACATTTCATTATCTTTTTATACCTTCATTATGCACATATCGTCTGCTTTCCAAAAATATTTCAATCACTTTTCATGGTTACAGGTAACATATTCTTCTGCAAAACCACAATGGACCAATACATAGATATTCTAATATTCCAATAAAGTACCTCTACAAAATTATTCTTGAATAAAAAAATAAAAACATCAATCCATCCTCTTCAATGATTGTCATGTAATAATTCAAAACTTAATTTAGAAGAAACCTCTTAGGTTAGGGCATTGAGTTGTGTCGTGCTCATGTTCTCCACAGATAAGACATTGATCTCCATAACAGTATATCACCCTATGACCCTTCTCCCCACATATATAACATCTTCCTCTCCATTTTATGTATTCATCATGGTTCTTCTTCCCTTCTTTAGAAATCATAATCTTTCTTTCTCTATTCTCCTCATCATGTGAACATGCATAAAAGTCCATCATCCTCTAATTTGATGACGGAGGAATACAACTAAATTCAAGCTTATTAATCATATATCGTGATGATTGATTCGGTATAATCACAATATCCTTCTCTTCTCTAATTTCACAATTTCGTTGCTCACAGTCACCAATTTTTCCATTTTAATCAATGTGAACCGAATTCTTTTTCGTTCCATCCATTGACTAAATCCAGAAACCATAGTGTATGAAATAGTTAAAATTACGAGGAAGCACATAATCATAAAAAGTTAATTGTGGTATGTCTAACATTTCACACATTATTTAATCCATGACACCTTAGGTTTACCCAAGGTTTTTCATGATTGTCAATATAATTCATGGACGATGACCTATAATTATACTAAACCTTAGGGAAATTGCTAAACATATCTTAGAAATATCTCTAGGGATATCACTAAAGTTTTTGCATCATAGTTTCTATAGGTTAACTAAACCTTTTCTCTGATACCAATTGTAGAGACCGAAATCTTGATGTACATGGCATTACATTATTTTTGCGGAATAATTAATACATTACAAAACAAACTCCCAATGACCGTATTATTTTAGTGTCTTTGGAAACATGGAACCTAATATTATAACCATGGTGAAAGATCTTCAACATCTCCCATAAAGATCTTCTTTTTTTCCATCCTGAAACCTTCTTTTATATCATGGAGGAAAGGAAAACATAAAAAGGGAGAACTCAAAAGCTCAGTAAGGGTAAGAATGGAGAAAATAAAACAACCCATATACATTTGAACTTAAAAACATGAACATAAAGTTTAAACATCAAAATCTTGAGGAATGAAGTTAACCATTGTCGTACGTAAGACATAGATCATAATAGAACATAAATCATGATAAAATTGCATTGGAATAAAACATGTAATTGTGGAAAACCATTAAGCTCATGATATGATTTCCATAGTAGCCATGGACTTCCTGCCAAGACCATCATAGTGGACAAAGTCCATTACTAAATCGGGTTTACCTGCCGTTCCAGCCCTGTATTGCTGTACTTGATTTAATTGCCATTACAGCCATGTCTATCACATGAGATATGAATCTTTACCCAATATATTTTAGGGAGATATAGGTCTGACCAATATCATTATTAAATAATTATTATTTATTCCACAACATAAACATAAATCATTCATCATAACCCAAAGAATAAAATGGGTTTCATAAACATCATCCCATATTAACATAATCCTTATAAAACGAATGGATATCATTTCATCATAAGAAAAATGAAACAATGTAAATCATAGAGATATTAGACAAGAAACATAAAAATATGAAATAATGTCATCTTAGATGGAAAAGGGTTTTTATAAAACACTTGAAATGAATTCTTGAGGAAAATATCCTTTCTTCTTAAAAATCATTTTCTTTTCAACAAAATGCCATGAAATTTTAAAATTAAAGGATATTGATGAAAATAGTCATGAAATATTGTATTGTAATATTCATGAAAATAAGGTGTTATAAAACATTAAAAATCCCTTCATGCTGAATAAGTTAAAAAACATTCTCCTTGTACTTTTTACGAAAAAGGAAAATAGTTACTCATATGGTAAACAAAAGAATGATTCCTTCCATAACACAATGTAAAAGTAAAAGAGGGGTAAACATGAATTTAAAAATACATGTATGAATATTAAAAACATTCTGCAAAAAAAATTTTTATGGACCTGCATGAAAAATATAACCCCAGTTAATACTTACGTATATACAATCTTAGATAAAAATTAGATTGAAAAATTATCCCTTACCTTAGGTCTGATATGCATCGTACATATCCGAACCTCCATTATAATGATTTAAATTATGTCAATGACTTAGTAATGAATCCTATTCATTGTTATGTTACCATATATGGTTCACTTATGACATTATATTACCGGTTCTTTTGTGAATTCCATGTTAAAGCAGCGTTTTTGGTAAAATTGTTTCATTTATCGTACGTGTTTCAACTTGTTGTTCTTGATATTATTACTTATATCCTGATTTACTTAATTCCAGACTGTAAAACATGATTTATATATAATATATATTCATCATATAAATATATATGATAGATCAATAAACAAAATGAAATACACCGTTCATGGAGACGGTATGTCGTACATACGCATGAACGTTGTTTTCGTTTCCTTATTGAATTGAATGGAATTAAGTTAATGAAACATATATGTAAATAAATCCAATATCATTATTATTTAATATATATTAGTATTATGAATTATATATACATTATAATCATTCTTGAATGGTTAATCATGGAAAATAAATCTCATCGCGTTCGTGGAGACGGTAGTCCGTACATACACACGAGCGATGATATCATTATTTTTATATTAAAATAATATATAATTGGATGGTATATCAAATATACAGAATCATAAAAATGTTATATTTATTATTTATATCCTTTATAATCATTATTATACCCATAAAAATGATGAAATGTTTGAATAACAAACTACACCATGACGTGGAGATGGTAAGTCGTACGTACACACGTGTGGTTAATTTTTCATTCATAGGATGTATAAAATAACTAATATGTTTGTAAAATATTTATAACAAAATAATAGTATATATAAGATACTGGAGTTATTATTTTAGAATGTAATCAACAAAGATGGAGTAAGTGGAATAAGAAAGGAACTTGGAATAGGTGGTGAGATATTTACCTCTTCTTCGGGTTCTTCCTTTTTATTTGATCAAAAGGGATCTTTAAGTTGGATTTATGACTAAAGGAAGGCCTCTAGGATGAAGGTAGGATATTTGAGAGGGTATTTTGGCAGGGTTCGGCCATGCCAAATGGATTTGGAAGTATGAATTATAGAGAAGGGGAGTGCCTTTTTATAAGAAGGGTGAGAGGCACCTTAGAAAAACATAAAATATTATTTTGTAGTAAATTCATATTCGGTTTATAATGGCTCTGAAGTGACTAATTTAGTGTCTGGGTTGTGGATGGGTTAAAAACATTTCAACAAATAGGTTTTTGACAATTTTAGGTTACCATTTTAACCTTATCATTTAGATTTAACTCTATGATAAATAATTTAACTTTTACTGTGACTTCTAGTAATCTTAAATGATATGGTTAATAAACTTACTATAAACTACCAATAAAACTCTAATTCGTTAATTAATGTAGTATATATTATTATATAAGTCTGTTGGCCAAACCTTATATTTTATGACCATTATATAAATTAATAATATAATATTTGTTTTAAAAACTCTTTTATATCATTTTTGACAGTATTTGGTATTTTGTTTTTTCTAAATTTATAACAACATTATTACTTCAAAATACATTAATATTATGAGACCTAATATGTTATATTAACCTAGAAAATTATTTTAATTCATTAAAAGTCTCAAATTACATATATGGTGGTATTTATATTATCAATTCTGTTAATATTTCCTTAATAAGGTAATTACTGCATCATCATTGTGTCATAAATAAATTAAATTATATAATGTTTAAAATATATATATATAATATAATTATGTAGGAAATTTATTTATCTTTATAATGAATAATTATATTCGAATTTATCTTATGTATAACTCTATATTAAAAATTTTTTAATTATTAAACATTGATTTTATCTATTTTAACTCTTCTTTAAATAAAATAATAATAAGTGTTCTAATCTAATCCAAGGGGATGAAATAGGTTCATATTTTATTCCTAAGGTTTTACTGGGTCTAATTATACTTATAAAATATAATTAGGACATGTGTTAGGGTAATAATATTATCATTTTACCATTAATTATCCTATTTAGTTTTAACTGTTGTAAGTAAAAGTAAAAAGTTACTATTCACCAAAAATAATTTTTATCTTATTGAACCACATTTTACTCATTGATATTAACCATGTCCCTTGGATTTTTAAAATTCAACTCACAGAAGAGGTAAAATTAAGTTTTATGTAAATTGTAAAATGCTCTTAGTTGGTGGGTGAAAGATGGTAAAAATTTCAATAATATTTTTATATATCTAAAATTATTATAAAATTACTCCAATGAATTAAATTGAACTTATATAGGTATTATGTATCTATTTTGACCTAAAATAAATTTAAATAAAAAAATGATTATTTAAATAAAATGTGTATTTTAACCAATAACTCAGTTTTTTCACTATTAATAAAAGATTGAAAGTTTTCAGAAGGATACCAAAAATTCACCCTAGTCTAATTTTGATATTCCGAATCCAAAAATGAAGTCAATTTTGGAAGATAAAATTTATAAAATTTCAAAAAGTGGGTATTAATATTCATAACGCTTACTTTATATAATATTTCAATAACATATCATTGTTTAGTGAAACTCGGTACTGCGTACAACGCAAGATATCGAGGAAGGTTTCTCTTGCATGTAACGCAAACCAATAATAGTGTTGCGTATACAACAAGCTAATATGGTGTTGCGCATAGCGCAAGATAATCTTGGTGTAGCATACAACACAAGACATCAAAGAAATTAAAATAAATATTTCTCAAAAAATCTCGGTGTGTTACACCCCCTTAGGGCCAGCCACTGACCCGCGATCCACCCATGCCAACCAGCCCTCGTGGCCAATCGCTGTTTCGTGAGGAGACCCACCGATTGCGGGTCTCAGCCTCCCACACGAGGTCATGTGTCGCGACCTCTGGTCCACCCGCACTAACAACCTCCAACTGTCGTCCCCGCCTGAGACCACCACCACCTGGGACCATCGCCGCCTGAGACCACTGCCGCATGGGACCTCTGCTGCCTGCCGCTGTCCTAGACTACCTAAAACCCGCCGGAAACCACTGGATCCACCATAAAATAGGGAAAAGGCCGGAAAACAACCCTGGGTCACCCCAGACACCCCTTGAATTCAATATTCAATCTGAAAAGATCGTTGGGAATCTCAAATCTAGCCCTCCGCAAATATGGAATTCTCTCGAGAATTGGACAGAATTTTGGCATAAGAAATTGAGGTCAAATGTATTTTCAGAATTTAGAATTGAGAATGCAAACACATACCTTGTTGGGTGTAGCACATAGCTTTGCCGACCATCTGCTGCATCCATGGCACCATGGAGTGGTGGGAAGAGGGTTTTAATGCTTGTTGAGAGGAAAAAGGCTAGGGAGAGGCAAGGGCGAAGAAGGAGGAGGGGAGAGGTGTTTATGTAGAGAAACATTTAAAGACCCACTAGTAGGCCCCATACCCGATCTTTCGGCGGGGTAAAAGTTAAGCCACCTATAAGGTAAAATTCACATTTTGAGTGCAATGATGGTCTTTGAATTTTAACCTGAGCCACCATTCAGAAGTTATAAAGATCACGGCTGAGGCCGCTAAATTATGAAAATGCCCCTGGTGGCGTTTTCCAGAGAAGTGCCACTCCCGCAAAAGTTACACCCCTCCTAGGATAAAACGGCATGCTCTGGACTCATCAGTGCCCTTGATTTTCCCATCGGAGCAATCGTTTAAGAGTTATTGTTTTTATTTGGTCTGTCCAGTGTGAACTCACTTAAAAATGTAATTTTGACCACACCAGGGCTCAGAATCCCACTCCGTTAGAACGCCCTTCTCTAGAATAACATAAAGAAAATTTCAAAGTCATACAGGGTCAAAACACGGGTTCTTACATTATTCCATCCTTCATGTTTTTCATCCCTGAAAAACAAAACAAAAAAAAATCGTGATATTGATCCCTCATCAATCTCTCCCATTCGTAGGTTCTCTCCTGCACCCTCTCATGCTAACACATCCCACAAACCAAGGGGATAGTCCGTCCACGCAGTGTCCGATCATGCAGGTACCCAATAACTATTGGGTGCTCCGCAGAGGTGGATCCCTCTTCGATGTCCAGCTCTCCCTAGTAGATAAATTTTGTGGGTTCGTGCACATATTTCCTAAGCTGCAGCATGTAGAAGACGTCATACACCCTCCCGAACTGTGGGGGTAGATCAAAATGGTAGGCGACCTCACCAACCCTACGCACTATTTCAAAGGTCCCAATGAACCTCAGGGATAGTTTGCCTCCCTAAATGAACCTCTCTATCCCATGGCACAGAGAGGCCTTCAGAAAGACATGGTCGCCCTCCTTGAAATCTAAAGGCCTGCAAGGACTTTTGTCTACTCTGAGCCATCCTCATCCACTCACTAAAAACGTGCACCTTCCCTGTTGTTGCCTTCACCAACTCCAGGCCCACGATGGAGGTCTCCCCAACCTTCGTACATCACAACGGTGACCTACATGGTCTCTCGTAGAGGCCCTAAAAAGTTTACATGATGATAGTATAGTGGTAACTATTGTTGTATGCGAACTCCACCAAGGGTGGTAGATCATCCCAGCTCGGACCAAAGTCTAACATGCACGCCCTGAGCATATGCTCCAATACCTGTATAGTGCGCTCTGTCTACCCGTCGGTCTGGGGTGAATGTTCTTACACATCTACAACCGAGTCTAGAATGCATCTTGCAGGCCTTGCCACAAACACGATGTAAACCATGTGTTGCGGTCAGAGATGATCGTCGAGGGTACTCTATGAAGGGAGAAAATCTCCCAAATGTACAACTTCCCTATACTCTCTACCGAGCTCTACTCCCTGAAAGAAAGGAAGTGTGCCGACTTTGTGAGTCTGTCCACTATCACCCAAATGGAGTCATGTCTCTTCGTTGTGCGCAAAATCCCTGTGATAAAGCCCATAGATATGCCATCCCACTTCCACTCTGGGATATCAAGGGGTGCAACAACCCTGCCGGAACCAGATGCCCGGCCTTCACCTACTAACAGGTAAGAAACCGAGAAATGAACTCAACTACGCTCTGCCTCATTCTAGACCACCAAAACTACCACTAAATGTTTCTATACAATTTCCCCACACCATGATGTACTTCCAAGGGAGAAGTTTGGAACTCCCACATCACCTTATCCAGCATCTCCAAAACTACTATAGCTCACCCCTAGAATAGGGTCTCGTGATTCCCTCCTTCAAAATACCCATCGGGTGCATCGCCCATGGATATCTGATCATGTATTACCTCGCTGTTGACATCCCCCAGCTATGAATCTCTCACATGCTCATGGAGCAAAGGAGTCAAAACCATTGACTGCAAAAATGCCATACCCTCCTCCTCCACCAAGGTCAGCCGTAGGGAAGCCAACTGATCTAAATATTCACACACCAAATGTGCCTAGGAATTCTTGATAAGGGCATATGCTACTACGTTACCCTTCCTTGGAGTGTAAACTATCTCGAAATCATAGTCCTGCAGAAACTCCATCCAGCGCCACTGCCTCATATTCAAATCCTTCTATGTGAAGATGTACTTGAGCCTCTGGTGGTCTGAGTAGACACAAAATGCTCACCTAGAAGGTATTTTCTCTATAGCTTCAAGGAGAAGAATAATACTGCCAGCTCCAAATAATGAGTCGCATAATTCTCCTCATGGGACCTAAAGAGCATCGACCCATATGCAATCGCTTCCAGCTGTTGCATTAGCATGCACTCGAGCCTAGCTCCTGAAGCATCGTAGTACACCAGGAACTCAATGCCCTCCTCTAGCAGCCTCAACACCCGAGCACTAGTCAGCCTCTGCCTCAATTCCACGAAGGCCTTCTGGAAATGATCAGTCCTAGTGAATGGTCATCCCTTCCGCATCAATTCGGTCAATGGGGAAGATATACTAGAGAAATATTCCACAATCCTCCTATAGTACTCTGCCAAACCAATTAATCTCCTCACCTCTGATGCATTATTGGATGGATCCCAAAAAAGCACTTCCTCTATCTTTGTCGGTTCTACAACCAAACCCTGTTCTGAAATGAAATGCCCCAGATTATGAACCTCATGAATCCAAAACTAACCCTTTGAGAGCTTCCCATATAGCTGGTGGTCTTGGTGTATGTCTAGGGACATCATCAAATGCTCTGCGTGCTCTTATTCAGTCATAGAGTGGATAAGTATGTCATCAAAAAAACAACCAAAAAATGGTCCAAGTACGGCTGGAAGATTTGGTTCATCAAATCCATGAAAATGGCGGGGGCATTCGTGACGCAAAAGGGAATCAACAGAAACTCGTAATTCCCATAATGAAAATAGAAATCCAACTTTGGGATGTTAGCCTCTTGAACCCGCAACTAGTGGGAGCCCGGAAGGAAGATCAATCTTGTCGAACCACATTGAACCTCTCAACTAGTCGAAGAGGTCGTCGATCATCAGAAAAGGGTACTTGTTCTTTATTGTGGCCTAATTTAGGTGACGATAATCCACACAATTCTATAGATTCCCATCTTCCTTTTTCACAAATAAAACTGGAGCTGCCCAGGGGGACACACTAGGCTTGATAAATGCCTTCTAATGAAGGTCTTCTAGCTGAAGTTGTAGCTCCTGAATCTCTGTGGGTTCCATCCGATATGCATCACATGATATCTTGGTAGTACCAGGCAAAAAGTCAATTCATTACTCCATATCTCACCTTGTAGGTAGCCCTGAGAAAACCTTAGGAATGAAGTCCATGTAGTCCTCTACAACCGTAGGGATCCAGGTACCTGTAGCTTCTACTACTGCGAGAGCCTTGCTTTACAACTGGTGTGAAAAGGGTTATGGTCTCCTTCTCACAGTACCCATATATTCTGCCATGAGTTCTCGTTCCCCAAGGATGGTGAACCTCATCCCATCATAAAACACAGCTCTGACTTGTCTATGACGACATTCGATCTAGGCGTGAACCATAAAAATCCAATGAATGCCCAGGATGATGTCATAAGGATCCATCATCATGACTAGTAGGTCCCACATGAAACTCTCTCCTATGAAATACAGTTCGCACTTTCTGCAGATTAATGTCCCCAACATGGCACTTTTCATAGGAACGTCGAGGCTAAGTGCGGGTGTTAGCTCCTTTACTGGAAGCTCCAACTCCCGTACCAAAAGAAACACTATAAAAGAGTGGTTGGAGCCTGTGTCTACTACTACCAAAGAATGTGTAGAGTAAACACAAATCATACCTCAAACCATCTTGTGTTGTGGGGTGTCATGAACCCCCATATCCTAAAGCTTCCCACAACCACTATCACCAGCTCCCTGAGCCTAGCGTGGGTCGCCCGGTGGTGGCAGTGGAAGGACCTCGAAAGGTCGTCCGGGACCACTATGTCATGTCGCTCTGCCTGCGCCACCTCCCTAAGGACCACCCTATCCTCACTTGGGGGATCCCTGTTCACGGCAATGCCTCTACCACTGCGGTGCGCCCACTTCCTACCATGACTGCTTGGTACACCTGGTCAGGATGTCCCGTGCTAGGTGACCCCATCCGTCTTAGGCATTGCACCGGCTCTCTCTTAACTGTCTCGATGCTCTATGGAGCCATTGCAGTGTATGGCCCTACAACTGACTCTGCTCAGGGAAGGTTCTCCTCGACTGAGGCACTGCTCTCTGCCTCCTGCCTACTGTAGAAGACTCTGCTCTAAAGCGACCACTACTAGGCCCTGCCAGCTGGCATCCCTCAGCCAAGAAGCTCTTTTTCATGAGTGCCTGCTCTAGCACCCCAATATAAGTAGGGATACAATTGGGTACTACACTAGCACAGATCACCCTGATAATCACATTCTTAATATTACACACCCAGATGTAGCTATGGTGAACCATATCCTGTGAGTAGCGTGTCAAATCATTAAACCAGGTCGAGTATTGTTCCATGTTCATCCCCTTCTGCATCAGCTCCAAAAGCTCCTGAATACGAATGGAGGATAAACAAGGTGGGGAGAACACATCCTAGAAGAGTTTTTTGATGCTACTCCACGTGAGTGATGACTTGTTGTGGCTCTGCGTAACCAACCCCCCCCCCCCAACACCCGACTGTCCTGAGGAAAAGACTGGAATCTAGGGCTACCATCTGGTATGATGGTGTCTGTACAAGCCTAAATAGTAGATCCAAAGACTCTATCCAGTCATCCACTACATAGGGATCCGGGTCCCCATGGAACTTCTACGGCCGCTGACGCTGGATGTCTCAGAGCACACTCAGCATGCGCTCAACCTCGTCCTGTGGTGCCAGTACTAAATGTCGCTCTCCAGGTGGACGGGCCACTACTGAAGCACTGGGTGGAAGTCGATCACGTGTGGGTCCCTGAACTGACGCCTCGTCACACTCCAGGTTGTCAATATGAACTGGAGAGGGTAACATGGTTGGATTCTCTTCAGGAGGCATCCTGAAAATTATCATGAATTACCACTATTAGATGAGTATATATATCTCAGTAACAAAAAAGGGGAGATGACTCAAAAAACGATAGTCCAAGACTCAATCCTTCTAGATGCATGTTCCAAATATCCCTGCAACAAGTGTCTTAGCGTGCCGAGTCGACAATCGGGTTATCAGGGTCCTAGTGAATGGATACGTTGGTCGCCCATACCATCACTGGACTCCCTGGCCTGAGAGCCGTTCTCAAGACATGTCGACACTATTTCCCTATATCCCAACCAATTCTGTTTTAGGGACATCCGTACAATGCCCCAAGGAACGAACCACCTTTGAAAACACTTTGTCACGAACCGACCCTACCAGTCTCGAGCCACAACTACCCCAAGCCCGCCTCCATAGGCTAGAGGCTGGTGACAAGCACTGAAGGCGTAACAATCTTGGGGAGGCCATTGCCTAAGTACCTGTACACACACACACATAGCCCAATCAATGAAGAAGTGCAGAGTAAAAAGAAAACCAAATGAAAAACAATATAGCCCAACCATAGTCATGCATCAACCTCTAAATATAAGAAAATGTAAAGTGTGGAAAAGTACTGACAAGATACTGAAAAGAAAAGAAAAGGACAAACATGCGCCCAACCAAAAAGGTGGCACAACCCAACAACAGGTAAACAAAGTAAACAAATTCTTAGTCTTACACATGAAAGTCCTCATACGACCACTAAATTCAGCTCAAGCACTTGTGTACTCTATGCTCCACTGTAGTCTTGATCGACTTGTCCGTCGTCTGCAAGGGCACACCAAGTGCGGGAAAAGCCCATGCAGGGGTGAGTAAAAAGATACTCAATAGGATGACCTGAATTCTCGTGGATGCAACAAAGGAGGTACTAAAATAGTGAGCCATAGATATAACAATTAACAATGTAAGAGTACAATAGGGAGAGTTTGTCTCAACACAAAAAAACAAAAAAAGTAGACTCGTTCAAACCAAGAGGAGCTAGACACGGAAAGAACGTGGCATACTCTACACGTCTTCACCCCTCCTAGATGTGGAGTAACTAAACCCAATGATTGGGAAAAAATTAGGGTGTATATATATATTCTCAACAAGAATCTCGAACGTTTGTGTAAGGGGACCATGATCTCCAAGATCTGCCAAGGAAAATTTGCCAATAGTTCTAAGGATATCCATCACTGATTCCAAAATGTCCCACACTTCGAAGCAATCTAATCGCTGAATCGTGCGACTAAGGATCTCGCTCTGGTATCAGTGGAGGAAAGTCACTGACTAGCCTCATAGAATGGTTTTAGTCTTATTGAAATCGTTGGGTAACCAACTGCCCCTCCCAACTTGAGAGTAATCCCCAAACGGTCGTCAAGTGACCCACTACCCAGCCCTACTTGAAGGTAAACCCTAAAACGTAGTTAGGAAACACACTACCCAACCTCATTGGATGGTAAACCCTAAAGTAAATGGGCAGACCACTTCCTAGGCCCGCTTGAGTGTAAACCCTAAGATCAATGGGTAACCCACTACCCAGCCTTACTGGAAGGTAAACCCTAATACACCGGTGGGTAACCCACTACCCAGCCCCACTAGAGGGTAATCCCTGAACTGGTCTGATAACTCTGCACTACCCGAACCATCTCTGTGTGTTGTTAACATCGCGACCATGCATTGGGTGGGAGTGCATCAAAGGAACCTCCAACCAACACCCAATTCTTGTTTCAACATTTAATGAGATCTAGAAAGAGGCTCTGTATGCCCAAATAGAATACACTATTGTAATCATTGGAAAACAACTCGTGAGATAGACTACTTACTCGGTAGAAATATAATCCCAACGAAAAAGTTGTTCAACAATCCTTTATACCCATACGGCGTCTCATGGGGCCCACACCTCAGTTCCGAAAGAGGTCAGGTGAACTACGCCATTCTGATTTTCTCAGAAAAATATGCCAAATGATTCCCCGTTCGCCCCGAACTGATGTCTGATGAAAAAGTCATAAAACGCTACACACAACATAAATTATGGCATGTGGGCCACACTCCTCAACTCTGGAATCAACGCATGAAACCACCCTTGACTAAATCGTCTCAACGATAGGTTCACAATTTCGCTGAAGGTGCCTTAAACAGACTCCGAATGTGTTCGCTCTATCCGAATAAAGAATCCCTGCGAGGTACTTAATGAACGCACCATACCACCGAGCCCCTATCTCGGGATTTAAAAATCCCTAATAACATCTCAAAAACTCTGGCTCGATCTGAGGATTGTGCTACCATATACGACATGCCAAACTGACACCCGTAATGAATGATATGGGTGTCCGAAGACATGGGGGCTAACCCCACTTAAGACTGGACCAGCCCGGTCCGGCCGGTCCACCCAGCCACTGCCCTGCCTTCTACCCACGCCAACTAGCCCTCATTGATGGTCTATGTCCTACGTGGAGACCAACCCAAGTCGGGTTTTTTTCTCCCACACGTGGTCGCACGCCACGACCCCCGGTTCACCCGCATGGATGTCCTCCGCCTGACCCCGCCGCCTGGGACCGCCTCCGCATAGGACCATGGCTGCCTGGGACAGCAGCTGCCTGGGACCGCTGCCTCCTGGAACCCATGCCGCTTGGAACCACCACTGCCTGCCCTAGTCTCAGACCACCTGAAACACACTGAACACCCCTGGAACAACCGTAAAATGGGGGAAATGCCAAAAACTTCCCGGGGTCACCACAGACACCCCGAGACTTGAAAATTCGATCCGAATGAATCGTTGGGAAGATCAAATAGATCCCTATGTTAATTTGGTCGTTGCTCTAGAATTGGACATCATTTTAATGCATGAAAAATGAGGTCAAGTTTATATGCAGAATTTAGAAATGAGAATGCAATCTCCTACCTCGCTGGGTGTAGCCCGTAGCTTCATCGACGATCCGTTAGAGCCGCCATGCCATGGAGAGGTGGGAAGAGGGGATTTATGCTCGATTAGTGGAAAACCTCTAGGGAGTGTTAAGGGAAAAGGAGGATGGGGGGATTTTTTTAAGTAGAGAAACCCTTTAACACCCACCAGTAGGCCCCATACCCGAACTTTCAGCGGGGTCGAGGTTAAGCCTCCTCTAATGTAAAATCCACATTTTGAGCATAATTATGGTCTTAGAAGTATAACCCAAGGCTCCATTCAGAAGTTATAAAGTTCACGCCTGAGGCCGCTAAATTACGAAAACGCCCCTGATGTCGTTTTTCACAAAAGGGACGCGCCCGTGAATGTTACACACATCCAAGGGTAAACGGCATGATCCGGACTCAACGGTGCCCTCAATTTTCCCATCCGAGCAACTCTTTATGAGTTATTATGATTATTTGGCATTTCCAGTGTGAAAACTCTTAAAATTTTAATTTTTGGCCTCACTAGGGCTCAGAATCACACGTCGTCTGAACGCTCTGCTCTGGAATTTCATAAAGAAATATTCAAAGTCTTACATTCTCAAAACCTGGGTTCTTACACCCACTGGCCAAAGTTAGTATCTTCTTAATGAAAGAATACCATCCTGATTTTAGTGGTGGTCTCAGATATTTAATTAGAATTATGGTTTGTGATTTATAAGCATGTTACAAATAAAATAATATATTAAATTATTTTATTTACGATTATTCCATTTTTGGGTTTTCTCACAGAAGGCCCATTCTGACTAATCCTAAGTCACGCCTAGGGTTGACCTAAAATACCTATCTCAACAGTGCCCTTAGAATTATGATTTGAGTAACTATTTTATAGTTTTTCCACATTTTCTGCAAAACTGCTTACACATGTTAACATAAGATTTACAAAACTTCGACGGATCATTCCGAGCACTTCAGGACTCGGAATCGCGCGCCGTCAGATTTTTCATACTAAAACAATTCACATATATTTAATAAAAATACATTGAAATAAGGGGTATTTACATTCTCCCAACCTCGGGGCTCTACATCCTTGTAAGACACAAGTAAAACTAAGGGAACAAGTTGGGGTACGTAGCACGCATCTGAGCCTCTCACTCCCATGTGTTCTCCTGGAGGTTCCCATGCTACCATCAAACATAAACTATAGGTATTGACCATCAATTAAGAACCCACTCAAGTTGATTATCAATCTCTACTAGAACCTCTATAAAAGTCACCCCATCGTCGACGTCCATCTCTCCATGGTCGATGATGTGGGAGGGGTCGTGCACGTATCTCCTGAGCTGGGATACGTGGAAAATGTCATGCACCCGGTGCAATTGATGTGGAAGAGATAAGAGGTAATCCACCTCACCAAATATGTTGATGACCTGAAAAGGTCCGATGAACATCAGAGATAACTTGTTGCCGCTGCCAAATATTCACAAACCTCGTCGAGGTGAGACCCGTGAAAAGAAGTGGGTCTACCCTTGATCTTCATAGATCTTCATCTCATGTCGGCATACGACTTATGCCTACTCTGTGTAGTCCTCATCCGCTCCTAGATGATCTTCACTTTCTTCGCGGTAGCCCATACAATCTCTGGTCCCACGAGTTCTAACTCCCCAAGGTCAGTCCAACACAATGGTTATCTGCAAGGTCGCCCGTACAATGTCTCAAAAGGTTCCATCCCAATGGTAGAGTGATCGATGTTGTTGTATTCAGAATCGACCAAAGGTAAGTGATCCTCCCATATATCACCAAAGTCATGGACACATGAAGGCAACATGTCCTCATGGGTCTGAATGGTCTACTCAGTTTGGCCATCCATCTGAAGATGGAAGGCGGTGCTGAAACAAAGTTGTGTCCGGAAACCCTCCTCAACCGCTTCCATAGTTGGGAAGTAAAATGCGCATCCTGATCAGAATTGATCGTCAATGGTACTCCAGGTAACCACATAATCTCTTGCACATAGAGGCATCCCAATATCTCAAAATGCTAAACCAAGACATTCAGTACCTAATCGATTCAGTCAACGATCACCCAAATCGAGTCATGACTCCTGGATGTAGGTGGAATTCCTATCACGGTGTCCATGGATATCCCATCCCAATTCCTCTCTGGGACCTCTAAATGCTGATCTAAGCCTAAAGGTACCTGATTCTCCACCTTCACTTATTGAAAAGTGAGGGACTGAGAGACAAACTCTGCAAATTATTTCTTTATTCCTGGCCACCATTTCTTTCATTGGAGGTCTTGGTATATATCTGCCACTTCTGGATGTACAACTAGAGGGGATGTGTATAACTCCCCCCACACTTCTCCTGAAGTGACACTGGTACCATGGTACGTCTCTTGAAGAAATTGATGTGCTCCCCACATTTAGAAAATACATCAAGTGCATTTCATGTGGATATATAAGAACGGTGTGCCTCGCAGTAAGCATCTTCATGCTGCGCCTCCCAGACTCTTTGAAGGAATGGGGGAGTGACTGTAAGAGACTGAAGAAAATCTCCTCATTGATCCACAAAGGATATCTGCAAAGCAGCTAGCTGCTCTGTTTCCTCACATAGTAGATGTAGGCCAGACCTCCTACTGAGTGCATCTGCTACCATGTTCCCCTTCCGAGGATTACAGACTATATCAAAGTCAACCCATGCTACCATGCGGTTGAGGTTGGTCGACTCACTAGTGATTGGCCACACCCTCCTATCCATGAGTTTATCTTGTTCTTCCTAGGTTTTGTTTTTTTCCAAACCTGAACACCCCAACTAAATGTTGTAGATAAACCACAACCTCTTTGCCCAATACAGTCAATATGAGTGTGAACTGTGGATGTCAAGTATAAATCCAAACTAATGTTGTAAAGCCTCGACACTGCCACCAAGAGGTTACTACTGAAACTCTCACCTCAAGGGTCAGATCACACCATCGGTGTAACTGTGATTATTGAGTCTCCTCCAAAAGGTGTCTCCAAATGTGAGGTTCTAGTCAACGGTTTAACTGGAATCTCTAGGTCCTGGTCATGATTCGTGGAAAGAGGGAATGATTAGTACCTATTTCAATTGATACGAAAGCTAGTAGTAGACATAGACCGTAACTCAAATCATTCCTATATCCATTGGGTCGCATTCCCTGACCGCATACAACTACCCTCTTCCCCTGTCCTCAAGCTCCCTAAGCCTGGTGGGATCAAAAAAAGGGGGCGGATGTAACATGTCAAAAATTACAACACCTCATGATGATCTCATAGTTCTTCTTCCACGTCTGCTTCCCTATAGACTAATATATCCCTAACACTTCTTCTTCGCATAACATTTTACATGACCAAGTCTTAGATACTGACACTAATTTCCTTCTTTCCCACTGGTAACATTCACTTGATGTATCCGCTCAGCCAAAGAACATTCAACCACAAATGTTCTCTCTACCACCCTTGCATAAGTAAGAATTTATAGAGGAATATTTCTGGCTCAGATGTCATTTAGACACAATTTTTTCAGAGGCTTTCGCCGGGGCGCACGCATCCGTCTGTAGAGGACGTGCAGCTGTTGCCCCGCATTCCCACTTTCCAAAGGTGGGCGACATTCACTCCTTATTTAGGGACGTCTTCTCCTTGATCGAAATGGGATAATGGGATGTCGGTTCTTCCTTCTGTGGATTACTCCTCCGAACTCGTCACCTAGTCCGGGTCTCCCTCATAGATTTAATACATTGTTCATGAAACTCTTCCCAGTGCCATGTTTCCATGGACTCCGGTTAATTACACTGCTTTTGTCGGGACATTCTAAAGGATCCAGTCAGGGCAGCAACCTTCAGTAGGGGGAGTAGTCACGTTGAGGCATCAGTAGCATTTCTGGATGCTAGGGACCTGTCATGTCTGTCTATTATCCCTGGTCACAGGGCTTCTCGAGGGCGTGGTGGCCCGAGGAATCCCACATCGAGCGTGGGGAATTATATTCCATAGACACATATCTGAGGTTTTCTTCAGCTTACCTTGTTTAACACAGGGTACGCCGCGAGTTTAACGTCCAGCGGAGACGGATCAACCCGATCAGAGCATTAGCTAGAATGGATCGGATTGAGGGATTTCCCTTGAAGGGGTGCCGATACCCGGGCCAGCCCATGGGTGGCTGTGAAGAGGAGCGTACTGATACGGTCTCACCGGGATATGACGTTCCGGGAGAGAATCAGGGTGGATGATGGATGAACGAATGAAGTGAAGGGGGGAATGGCAAGGAACCGTTGCAAGGGCGACGATGAAGTTGGGCTTGAGCCTTGAAGAGGCTTCGTACGTATCCCCGTGGTAGAGAATCAAAGTCCACGTTGTTCAGGATGGTGCCAGTGAACCGGCATGAGTGTGGACCTTGGTACGATGGGCACCATCAGCGACCTGACGTGAACAGGGAGGACCAGGAGGGTCCTAGAGGTGGTGGGCTTGGACCTCGTGGAGGCTTCCTACGTACCATGTCGTGACATGGATCAAAGACCACGTAGTTCAGAGGAGATTCGTCGGTGAACCGACATGAAGGTGGACCTTGATCCAATGAGAGACGGGCTTGAACCTCAGGGAGGCTTCCTACGTACCATGCCTTGGCATGGATCCATGTCCTTGTAGTTCGGAGGGTGTCATCGGTGAACCGACGTGAAAGTAGACCTAGGGGTCCACTAGTGGTGGGCTTGAACCTCGGGGAGACTTCCTACGTACCAAGCCTTAACATGGATCAAAGTACTCGTCGTTCAAAGGGTTGATGGAATACAGTTTAAAGTCATGCAGGACGGTAGTGAACCCTGACGTGAATAAACAACGGGCGGTGGGCTTGAACCTCGTGGAGGCTTCCTACGTACCATGTCTTGGCATGGATCAAACTCCCCGTAGTTCGGGATAGCAGTGGGTGTCGGAGAAACGACGTAAATGAGGGACCTTGGTCCGATGGGAGATGGTCTTGAACCTCTGGGAGGCTTCCTACGTACCATGCGTTGACATGGATCAAAGTCCCTGTAGATCAGGATGGTCACAATGGCTTGCCGTCGGACTGGAATACAGTTTAACATCATGCTGGACGAAGGTGGAAGTCAACGTGAATTGTATGACGGGTGGGCTTGAAACTCGTGGAGGCTTCCTACGTACCATTCCTTGACATGGATCAAAGACCTCGCAGTTCAAAGGGGTTCATCGGTGAACTGACGTGAATGTGAACCCGGGGGTTCCACTTGTGGTGGGCTTAATCCTCGTGAAGGCTTTCTACATACCACGCCTTGACATGGATCAAACTCCTCATAGTTCGGGGTGGGGGCTTGGCACATCGACAAGGAGACGATTTGGGCCAATGATTGTTGGGCTCGAACCTCAGGGAGGCTTCCTACGTACCATGCCTTAACATGGATCAAATTCCTCGTAGATCGGGTGGGGACAACGGCTTGCCGTCGAACTGGGATGCAGTTTAACGTCATGCTGGAAGAAGGTGGAACTCAATGTGAATTGTATGACGGGTGGGCTTGAACCTCGTGGAGGCTTCTTACGTACTATTCCTTGGCATGGATCAGAGACCTCATAGTTCAAATGGGTGTGCAGTTTAATGTCATGCGGGACAAGGGCATGCAGTTTAACGTCATGATGGAAGAAGGCGTGCAGTTTAACGTCATGTTGGACAAGGGCATGCAGTTTAACGTCATGCTAGATGAGGTGTGCAGTTTAACATCATGATGGATGAAGTATTGTCATAGCCAATGTCATCTCTAAGCCCATGTGAGTCATGATTGCTGTGAGAGACAAGAGATAGCAAGGACCTGACGATCACGCCACGAAGGGTGTGTCTGTGAGAAGCAAAGAGGGGCTTACACGTTAGGCGGCCCATGGTGCTAGGACTTACTCCAGGATGGAGGCCCGAAGTGCGACAGAGAGCAGAAAAAGAGGGATTTGGGACCAATGATGGGAGGTTCCTTGTTCCCTATCACGCCCTCCACTGACCTTGTTAGCGGGGAAGTACGGAGATGCAGGGGTGCAGCCATCCGTTGGGGAACTAGGGTCGCCGTTCTCCTGAGAACATATGCCACTCCAGTAAGGAGGATATCATCCCTTGTGGATGGATGATTCCACTCCCATGGAGATGAGTGGCGTAATAAATGTTCGAGCCGGGGGGACCCGTCGTGAGAGGCATGAGGTCAGGTCACAATTTAAAGTCATGTGTTGAGGACGTGGTGCTTGGCAGTTTAACGTCCTGCAGCTCGGATGAGGTGGGTTCACTCCTCACCCCTAGGACTTACATAACCGGTACCCTCTGGTCCTTGGGGGAGGGAAGGTACTGGCAAGGCCATGGTCAAGGGGGGTTGTGGAGCGAACCATTGAGGGGTCCACGTAAGCGTGGCTATGCGAAGGAGTAATAGCCGTTAGCGTGCCTATGCGAAGAAGCATTAGGCGAAGCAACGCTATATGTGGTATTGTCCGTGGGACTTTGAAATCACATCGTGCATACTTGGAGGGTAGTAGGGGAAGAGGAATTGCCAAGAAAAGGAGTGTGCTTCGCGAAGCGGAGTGCCTTGGCCTTATCATGGGGCATAGGTGTGAATGGAGGGTGCTTCGCGAAGTGGAACAGTATTCGCGGAGCACTGCCTCGCGAAGAAGAGGTGCCTCGCAAAGCAAGGTGCTACGAAGCAGTGTGCTTCGCAATGTGTAGCGATCCTGCCTTAGCATAGGGATCACTAGTACATGTTGGGTGTTTCGCGAAGCATAAACGCTCCGTGGCTGCCAGAGTTTCCGTGGGAATCCCCTTCCTTCGTGAATTCCCTTGAGCTTCACGAAGGGCATCCCCCTCGGAAGAGGGGCTCAAAATGAGACATAGCAAAGGCGTCACGTGAAGTAGAAGTACCTCGCGGAGCTCATGATTCCCTGGGGAAAAGGGTGCTTCACGATTCGGGAGAGGAGAAGCCAAAAGGTCGGATTGTCCATCCCTGGGACTCAGGGGGAGCCCCGTATTTATAGGAAAGGGGAGCCGCGAAGCCGAACTCGCGTGCCGCCAAAGGTGCTTCGTGGCGGGCTCGTGAACGTCAAACGCGTTCGCGGAGAGTTACCGCCTCTAGAGCTTTGCAGCGGGCTCGCGAACGTCAAACCCGTTCACGGAGAGTTACCGCCTCCGGAGCTTCGCGGCAGGCTCGCGAACGTCAAACCCGTTCGCGGAGAGTTACCGCCTCCGGAGCTTCGCGAGACCACGATGCTCGGGGTGCTTCGCGGCGGTGCTTCGCGAGGCAGCGTGCCCGCCTTCTTTTCCGTCCCTTCCTTTCGTGAAATATTTTGGCACCAACAAATGCACCCCCTAAGACTTCGATACGCGGAGGGTGAAGGGTCGAAGTCTGAGGGAAAATCGCCAAAATTGTCGGCGGTTCACAAGGCGACTTCGAGAAGAGGGACCGCGGTGCTGACCGGGGCCACGGATCCGGATGCACCGCCATGCTCCGCGCGGGTGAGGCGCGCCGCGATGCTCCGGGGTCACCGCATATAAATAGGGGGGTCGACCTCTTTTGTCTTCACACGACTTCCTTGTATTTTTGTGCTCTCGACTTCGTGAAGCTCCGCGTACTCCGCAACAGCCCTCCGCGAATCGAGCATCGCGGCGATCCGCGGGTCTCCGACTCCACGTCCGTGCCAAGGAAAATTCTTCTTGTCGGCCTAGGCCAGACTTCACAGCTTGGTCTCGCAACCGACCTTCGTGATCTGGCATTGCGATCCAGCTTCGCGATCCAGCTTCGCGGTCCGTTCTAAAAAAAATCTTTTCTGAGGGCCGGAATCGAAATGGCCCATCAAGAAGCTGTATTGGGGGTGCTTGAAGATGTCGCCCATCATGATGAGATGGCCAACTGTCCCAGCCTTGGGGAGATGGTCCGAAGCCATTCGGACCACTCTTATTTGACAGATATTCTATCTCAGGGTCAGAATAATTATCCGAAGTGTATGAAGCTTCCATTGTATGGCTTTAGGTTGAGGGATTACGTCTTCATCCCTGAGGTGAGTAGGGACGAACCAACTTTCTAGTTCAGGAGTACACCATGCCAGCACCAATGGTTCAGGGCGGCCGATGGTCACGCATGGGAGGACTTCACACCCGTCACCGCTCATTGTCTCTACAACCATGTAAACGATATTGACGGGAAGCCATTGCAACCGGAGACGTCCCCTCCTCTCTATCGTAACATGATGAAGGCAGCTTTGTAGGATTCGATGAAGGGATGGTCCAATGAGTGGGACCTGCGCCAGGGCGGCAACATTACTGATGACTGGGCCTGGGCCTACTGGGTAGGTGCCTCATGTGAGGAGTTTGGGACCGAGCAGAGGAGAGTGGGGTTATATGAGGCGGCATGGGCATCCCAATTTCACATTTACCAACCAAAGCAACTGAAGCCGGAATTGCTGAGCAGATGGTTGTCTAGGACCAATACCTCTCACCTGCATCACGGGGAGGTGGGCATCAACCTGTGTGATGTCGACCATATTTCTGGGGTTCCGATCTTGGGGGCCATGTATGATGAGTTCCTCCCCATCATGAGCACGTGGGAGGATACCGATCAAATGCCGCTACTGGCGTCAGTGCTGATGGAATTCGTCCCCGGAGAGGACAAGGATGATGTGAGGGATGTCCACTTTAGGAGATGGTTCATGTGCTTCCTGAATTTCCCAGAGAATCGAGAGTTCCCTCCGAGGCATTGAACTAGTCAGAGGGCGGCCCAAAGGGGTAAGGGGCACTTGTATTGGCGGGTCATGGAGGACAACCAATGGATGACTTGGGGTTTCAGTGTCATCACTGAACAACAGCCGATAGTCAGGCTGGCGGCGTTCATCGCGGCTCTCATCTGCGGTTGGATCCTACCAGTGAGGGATACAAGCATGGGGGTGCGGCCCAGCTCCTTTATTATGGAGTCCATGTTCACCATGGGGCAGCAGATCAATCTGGGGATTCCAATGCTCGCCAAACTGTACAGAATGATGCGGCACATTAGAGAGGGCTAGAAGCCACCAAGGATATGCAGGCCCTTCCACCTCCTGTATGGGTGGATCGTAGTGCACATCAGGGGGATCTATGAGTATCCAAACCCTATTTCTCCACCTGGATTGAACTTCTGCCCCTCCATCCTGAACGCGGTCGGGAGCTTCCCGTTCAAACTAGCCCTGCCGATGGTGCTGAATCGGGTGTGGAGGGAGGATGAGTTTAATTTCCACCCCTTCCAATTGCCGACGGGGATACTTACTAATGAAGGGCGGGGAACGGAAGAACATCGGGATTACCTCCTAGCCCTTCGAGGTGGAGTTTTGGTGGCATGAGTAGATCATGAGCCACTCTGAGAACCGTACACCCCGCACCGGTTTGTGAGGTAGTTCTGGTGCCATCAGCGGTTGACCCCGCATGTCTACTGGGAGGTGCGTCACGAGGAGCACCCGTGTGTGATGAGGCAGTTGTGGGTCATGTTTACACGGGAAGATGGGACGATGCGAATTGCATTGCCTCCATCCACCACCGCTTTCGGATTGGTGAGGGAGTATGCCATTAGTTGGGTGGCTGCTTACCCAGGGGAGATGCTGAAGCAACTGAATATTCGGGTCGGTGACGGTGGGCCTCCTCTATCATGAGGTCGGGGTCGGAGGGCAGCTAGGGCCTCTCGCGGTGGCGGGGCTGCCATGGCGGCGAGACCCGCACCGGCCGAGGGTGTGGCAGCAGCGGCGGACCCGGTGATTCCGGAAGAGCAGGGCCATCCGGAGGGGCATCCAGCGAGGTGATTTCATAGGATATCCACTCAGGCTCTGGGGAAGCGCCTGCGTCATATCCACATGGCAGAGGATGCCTTCTTCCCGGAAGACTGGGACATTTGGGATGTCAACCGGAAATTCCTCAGCCCACGTGAGATATGGGCCCACCTGAATCACCTCGAGATGGAATTACCAGGCATAGGCACAGTCCGAGCTAGATTCATGGCGTCTCCGACAGAGGCAGAGAGATACCTGGATGAGCTGGAGTATTACGTCCACTCTAGTGGTGTCCCTCGCCCAATGATAGACCGGGTGAGGGTACTGCTGAATCGAACGGTCCCCCCATAGTTATCAGCCGCTGATCTGAGGGAGCTCTTCCCCCTGCCGGAAGAATTAGAGGACTCATATCGGGAGGATGAGGCTTGATGAGGGATCCGGTTGGAGGAGGGCGAGGTCGGAGATCAAGGCTCAGATCCCGACGATTTCACAGAGGCTCTCGAGGTAGCATTCCGAACATCTTTCCTTCTGATCCGTTCTCGGGACACTATGGACTTCTCACCGATGTTTGAGCCATGCAGGAGGAACTTGTTCGCATGCCTTGTTCTCGCTCCTCGACGGGTGATGATGTGGGACCTTCAGAACCCGCGCCTATGGCTGTGTCCAGTTCTGCATCTGGTGGGACCAGAGCACCCGAGGTGGCTCCTCTGGAATCTCCAGACCTTCCAACAGTATATGGAGGGCCTAGCCTTGGGGTCCCGTCAGTACCGGCTCAAGAGAAGAGCTAGGAGGTCGATCTCGGTATGTTTCCTCTACCGGTTTCCTTGTCATCACACGTAGACTATGCCAACTAACGTGTATGTACCTCTCGGTTGTTCAGTTCTACGACTGGCATGGGCTGCTGCGACAAGGATAGTCAGGATGTCTAGTGGCGTCCCCCCTAGGGGCATGCTAGTGATGGTGGCGATAGGCCCCCCATCTCCTCAAGCTACAACACACATCATCACTGGCGGGTCCACCAGCATGGTCGTGCCCGATGTCATCGAGGTGGACTCTGATGAAGAGGATCAACCGGTCGGTCCCAGTCCTGTCATGCCTGCTTCGGCGCCAGATGTCGTACTGGATTCAACACCAGATGTAGATCCTGCCGAGAATTTCTTGCGGGCGTATCCTGCGTACGAGCCTTCCAATCGCGCAGACTGGGACGAAACGGCCTCCGACGAGGAAGACAGCAGCATAGTCTGCCACCAGTCGTGGATGCTAATCACGCACTTCATCAAGGACACCCCCCAAGCGCAATGGCTGGCCGAAATAGACAGACTCCGCTCACGGTTGCACGAACTGTGCGCTGGGGGAGTGCATGCCCAACGTCCTCACGCACTCATCCGAGACCTTATGGATGAAAAGATCTGGGAGCATGATCGTGGCTCAGCGTGGGCTGGAAGTAGAGGAAGGAGAGAAACATCAAGAAGCTCTAGGAGGCTGAAGGCGAGGTCCAACAGATGTAGACCTGGGCAGATGAGCTTTCAGCCTCCTTTAATGCACAATCTGAGCTGATCTCACAGTTGAAGGCCCAGCTGGCAGAGGCAGAAGAGCATATGAGGTAGGCCTCTGGAAAGATGGCTTCCATTCAAGCTGGCGTAGAGAGGGCCGAATCCAAGGCTGACGAACTGCGCCCCACCACTGCTGAGGAGGAGCGGGAGCTAAGTCAGCGGCAACAAGCCTTTGACGCCACAAGCCAACGGGTGGCGGAGCTGCAATGTTTATTTGACGGGGGAAACCCGTCCATGGGGGGAATCGACCCCCGGGTATTGTAACAAACCGAAAACCTTTTATTGGTAATTTCGTGCTTCAATTTTTTTTCTTTCTTTGTTTTGAATGCCACAGCGCGCATGATTTTCACTGTTTCAGTCTCCTTGTTACATCCCTACAATGTTTTCGGGACGTTCGGTGATAATTCCCCAAGCCCACATGGGTCGAGCCCGATGTGAGAAACAGGGGATAGTTGCCTTCTCGTCCCACCTAACATAGGAGTGGAGACCATGCTCCGGGTATCCAGGATTCGGATTACCAGTCCGTATTTCCGAATGATGGGAGAGGCATGACCGGAGAAGGAACTTTTCTAAATAGCCGAATTAACATTTCTTCAGCATGCTCTTATGAATGAATGGTGCAACGCCATGGGCACTGAAATTGTTCCAAACAGATGGAAATGGGAAGTGTGAATCCCGAAACCCAAGATTTAGAAAACTGTGGGGATGACGTGACAATAAGGGACAACCGTTAACCATGGAGGGGAAGCGTTATCCTTACTGCGTTAGCCTATAACGGGGACAAAAATGAGGGTCAACCATTGACCATGTTCGAAACACGGGACCATGTCACAAATATTGTCGATCAATCCTTCGGGACGTTGGCCCAGGATAGTAGGCGGACCCTAGGTCAAGCATCCATACTATTAGGGGGTCCTTCCGAACATGACCAGTCTTCTGGAACATTGGCCCAAGACGGTAGGTGAGCCGATGCGGCATGAGACCAGGCCGTTAGGGGGTCCCGTGAGACATGAAAGGGGACGAGGGTCCGAATAAGGGGCACGCAAAACATGGAATATGGAGTGATGGTTTGTCCGAACAGAATCCAGCACTTAGGTAGTTACACCACCATGGTGGAAGTACACCATATGGGCGCATTGGTTTGATCATGGATCATTCCTTGTTTCAGACAGGGCCTCTCTGGCGAGGGGATTTACCACTTCCCAATGTAATGTTGGGGCATTCTGAACTTGTTCAGGGCAGAGTCATAGTTACACAGTCCCCTATGAGGGGTCCGACCAGGGGGCGGAATAGGATTTTACGATTCCTGGGGCTGGACCCTAGGTGAAATGCCTGGGTGTCCCTACGTATCCCATGAGGATGGGAATCAAGCCATACGTAGTTCTGGAAGCACAGTGCAGCCAAAGACCATCACTGGAAGGTGAAATCCTTTCTGATAGAGGCTTTGGTGCATCCCATGATTAACATGGGGAATCTTGAGCTTGTTCAGGGTAGAACCGAAATTAAGTGGCATGCGTTGAGGACACATGGACTCCTGTAGTTTAACATCATACGATAAGACATGGAATAAAAGAGAAGATCCTAGGGAGCGTGTGGTGCGGTAGACATGAAACTAACGTGAATGAGGACTTGGAGTCCAAATCACACCACGTACCCCCGGAGGAAACTCTTCAGGTCGAGGGACCAAGAGTGAGGATTAGGCTGGGCCCGAAGCAGAGTGGTCGGGCGTTCCTACGTACCCCAAGAGAATGGAAATCAATACATACGTAGTTCTGGAAGCGCAGTTTAACGTCATGCGTGACGATGAGAAGCCCGACTGTGTTGGTACAAATCCTGCCAAAACTATTAAGCCCATGTGAGTCGTGCTCGGTGTGGGAAACAAGAAGTAGTGGTGGGAATTTCCCGACACAAAAAGTGCACAGGTTAGGGCAAATGGATGCTCGGTGAATACCGGCCCAATGACACTAGCATGATCATTTAGCGCACCTAGATCCGCGAAGAGAAAGAGCCGAGTATGATGGAATTCCACTTGAACATGAGGGAGTGGAAATGTGTGAATCATGGCGCTCGAGATTTAGATCACGATGATGGCGGTGTGATGATGGAGGATGACTTTTGACCATGGTGGAACACCAGCATCCATATCGTGTTAGCCTAGAATGGGGAAAAACAAATGAGGGTCAACCGTTGACCATGTTTGAGACACGGGACCATGTCACAAATGTTGTCAGATATCCGTAAGGACGTTGGCCTGAAACGATTGGAGGGCCCTTAGGTCCAGCATTCATGGAGAGCCCTTAATCCTAGTATCCATGTCGTCCGAGGGTCCTTTTGGATGTGGAAGAGGATGAGGATCCAAATAGAGATCTCACGAAGCCTGGTTATGGGACGAGAGGAATGTCCGTATGAAAATCCCACACTTCGGGCTCTTTGTCGAAACACATCTGAATACGACAACAAGACATATTAGATAGAGGGAGAAAACATAAGAGGAACATGGTGGAGTAACTCAAACAACTGGCGTGAATGAGGATAGGGGGTGTGTATGGTGTGGTGAACAACCCGACGTGAATGAGGACATAATCCCTTATCACACCGCACGACCCCCTTGGGAGAGGTTTTGGGTCAAGGGACCAAAAGTGAAAGTTAGGATGGGCTAGCAGGGAAGTGCCCGGGCGCTCCTACGTATCTCATAAGGATGAGAATCAAGTGTCACGTAGTTCTTGTCGGATCTTAGTTTATGGTCATAGAGCTCGGACCATGAATGGGTAAAGGGAGCAGGGGACGCATGGCATGGCAGTTACAAAATCCGATGTGAATGAGGACCTAATCCCTACTTACCATGCGTTCTTTGGGAAAAAGCTCGAGTTGAGGGGCCGAACACGAAGGTTTGGATGGGCCCGCGAGGAAGTGCCCGGGCGCTCCTACGTATCTCATGAGGATGCGAATCAAGCGACATGTAGTTCTTAAGGGTGACATGGTAAGATACCAGTGCCAGGGGAAACGGGGAGTGCGGTCGTGGCCCCTTGCACTAAAAGAAGCGGAATTTGATAAATCTTGTTTGTCCTTTAAGGTGAGTGGTTTTTTTGTTAAGCGACGGGCCTAGAGTAGTAGGTCGTGGAGTCACCACAAGGATCAAGCCGTGATGGGTGTTGACAAATGGCATGGCACGTGACCAATACCCAACGTCATGTCCTCTACAACGAGGTCACCACAATGACGTGCCATTTTTACTCATGCGGCCAGGACGATAATGTCACAGTTTCGGGTCGTATGATAGGACCAAGCATGCATTTTATCGTCATGTAGCGCATACGTAGAAGAGACGATGCTAGGAGGGGAACGTGCGTAGTGTTATAAAACACAATTGATGGAGACATGATCCCACATCACATTGTACGCCAATCGGAGAGGGAGACCATAGGCCGAGGGGCCCATATAGAGGTCAGAGGTGAAGCAGGGGGGAGAGACTGGCTCCCTAAATGGGATGTACCCGATGACAGGGAATCCGGGTGGTCCTACGTATCCCATGAGGATGGGAATCAAGCTGAACATAGTTCCGGATGGATCTTAGTTTATGGTCTTAGAGCTCGGACCATGAATGGTAACAACTTCCCAAGTTAGCGCAGATGTCAACCCGATCCCAAAGCCCACGTGAGTTAAACTCGGTGTTGGAAACAAGGGGGCATCCTTATCGCAATACCTGGGGAGTCCATCAGAGGGGAGTTGGTAGAGAGCCCCGAAGGACACCACTGACGCGGCTTGTTTCCCCGACGTGCAGACGTGCATTGCGGAAAAGTACCAAGAGTTCCGAGACTCTACTTGGATACAATGAAGTGATTAAGGGTGTGAATTGTGTACCCAACATTTTGGCCTTAATGGGTTGGCGTGGAGATAGAGGAAGACTGTTAACCATGGTAGAAACGCAGCATCCATATCGCGTTAGCCTGAGGTGGGAACAACAAATGAGCATCGACCACTGACCATATTCGAAACGCGGGATTTTATCGATTTGTTATCCGAAACCCTCGGTGGCGTTTTCCCGTAACGGTAGGAGATCCCTTGGGCGTAGTATCCAGGCCGCTCTTGGGGGTCCCTTCGGGTGTGAGAGATGATGGAAGCCCTGATGCAGGGATACAAAAAGCCTGGAAAGCGGGTGCGGACGTGTCCGAGTAAAGCTTGGAACTACAGGTAATAAGCTAGAGTACTCTTAGGCACATTGGTGAACTGCCGAAAAGGGATCAACGAAATAGCTCAGGAGGGAGAGGTACATGGCGTGGTCATCACAAGACCAACGTAAATGAGAAAATAATCTCACGCCACACCATACACTCCTATAAGAGAGGACCTGGGCCGGGGCCCGAAAAGGCCAAGGGGCCTGATGGTTAGGCATTGGTCAGGAAGCCCTGACGGGTCTGCAGTTTAACGTCTTACATGAGGACCAGGGTCGGGGAACCGAGGAGGATAAGGGGCATGTGGATGGGCTTCGTAAGGGAAGGCGTACAACATGGTACATGATCCCGACGTAAATGAGGACGTAGTCTCAAACCACACCGTACCCCCTTATGGGAAAACGGGGCCGTGGGCCCGACCGCTAGCATCACCCGGGGGGATGTTTGTCACTTCGGGATGGAGTAGAATGAATCACTGAACTCGATGTCTGGGACATCTCGAGGTGGACCCAAAGATCTAAGACACTATTGACGATGTTCAAAACGCAGCGTTCCTATGGTGACCTGACATGGGAGCAACAAATGAGTGTCGAAGGTTGACCAAATTCACAACGCGGGACTTCAATCGGCTTGTTTCTTGAAAGACCCTCAGGGCCGTTGGCCTGTATTGGTATGAGAGCCTTTGGGCGTAGTATCCAGGCCATTTTTGGGGGTCTCTCTAGGTGTGAAAATTGATGGAATCCCAGTCAAGGAGTGGGTGAAGCATAGATGTATCCATCCACGAAAGAGGCGAACGTCTCCATGGGGGACGTGTAGGTGGGTCGAGGCTTGCTCAACGTGAGTTGGGGAAACAGTGTGCACCCTGCCATATGTCTTGACCCGAGGGGAAGATTTTGGCTTTCAGGCTGGGCCAACGGATGAAATGTCGGGGTGTTCCTAAGTATCCCATTAGAATGGGAATCAATCCATACATTGTTCTTGAAGGCCATGCAGTTTAGTGTTGTGCGGTGAGGACGTGGAAGGATAGAAGAACGGGAGTGGGCACATGGTGAAACCCTTAAAATCCTTGTATGAGTGGAGTTGTATGAGCGGGGCTAAGAAATCCTACTCCTCGCTACACAAATATCCTCCAAGGAAACTATTCCCAGGGGGAGAGTGGAAGAGAAAATCTTGGGGCTGGGCTCAAGACGAGGCATCTGATCTTTCCTATGTATCCCATTAAGATGAGAATCATGCCGCACGTAGTTCTTGAGATGCATTTTAACGTCATGTGGGATGAGGATGCATCTCATTTGGGGATATGTAAGGTACGACAAGTAATCCGATGTGAATGACGATGTAGTCCTACCCCAAACCGTACAATCCCGCAAGAGGGTAAGTCGGGGATAACCAATGGGCTTGAGGCCAGGCCGCGGTCAGGGAGACCTGACCAACTTGTGGCTTAATGTCTCGTAGTGAAGACGGGGGCCGTGGGCCCGAAGATGCCAAGGGGCCTGAGGCTGAGCCTCGGTCAGGAAGGCCTGACTGGCATGCATTTTAATGTCTTGCAGTAAGGACGGGGGGAGATCTTAGTTTAAGGTCATAGAGCTCGGACCATTTTGTAGTTTATCATCTTACAGGACGAAGATGCAGTTTAAGGTCGTGTGGGACCTTATAGTTTAAGGTCGTGTTGGACCACAATGTGCAGTTTAATGTCACGCGGGACCCTGCCATGCAGTTTAAGGTCATGCAGGACCATTTTGCAGTTTATCGTCTTGCAGGACGAAGATGAAGTTTAAGGTCGTGCGGGACCTTACAGATTAAGGTCTTATTGGACCATAACATGCAGTTTAAGGTCATGCGGGACCCTTCCATGTAGTTTAAGGTCATGCTGGACCATTTTGCATTTTATCGTCTTGCAGGACGAAGATGCAATTTAAGGTCGTGCAGGACCCTACAGTTTAAGGTCATTCTAGACCATAACATGCATTTTAAGGTCGTGTTGGACCATAAAGTGTAGTTTAAGGTCATGTGGGACCCTGCCATGCAGTTTAAGGTCATGCATGACCATTTTTCAGTTTATCGTCTTGCAGGACAAAGATGCAGTTTAAGGTTGTGCAGGACCCTTGTGCCCTAGGAAAAGTATCTCTTGAGGAACTAGGAATTGGTGGGAGGGGTTATGCACTCTCCATATGTGGTCACCAAGTAGTATGCTCCATTGGGGTAAACATTAGGGATGATATAAGGCCCTTCCCATTTGGGTTCTAACTTGGGCGGTTTCCTACCGGGAATCATTGGTGCTCGAAGGGCCATAACCAGGTCGCCCTGTAGAAAAGAGCACAGACAAACCTTCTTATTGAATGCCCTCACTATCTTATCCTGATGCCTCTCCAGATTGTGCAGGGCACGAAGCCGGTTCTCATTCAGTGCTTCTAATTCAGCTAGACGGATTTCGGCTACCTCATCTGATGTCTGGTGATCATAGAATGCAGTGCGTAACGATGGCAGCTAGATCTCAATGGGTAGGACGACCTCATCTCCATACACCAGGGAATATGGGGTCACCTGGGTAGAGTTGTGAGTCGTCGTCCGATAAGCCTAGAGGGCATTGGGGAGCTTGTCTGGCCAACTTTTCTTGTTCTGACCAACCATCTTCTGCAGAATGTTAGAGTGGGTTTTGTTGAATGCCTCGATCTGTCCTTTTTCTTGCGTGTGGAAGCGGGAGGTATTTGTTCGAATGGATGATGTACTTGGCGTACAATTTCTTCAGTTCAGCCGCTCAGAAGTAGGTTCCGTTATCAGTGAGGACGGCATGAGGGACCCCAAACCGGTGGATAATATTAGAGCTCACAAAGTCAACGATGGAACAGGCCTTGAACTCTTTGAGTGGAACTGCCTCTGCCCACTTGGAGACGACATCTGTAGCAGTCATGATGAACCTACACTAGCGAGCTGTTGCCGGTGGATATGGTCCCACTACATCATGTCCCCATACCACAAATGGCCATGATTACATGGTGGGGTGGAGGGGCTCCGGCGGCCGATGCAGGAAGTTGGCGTGAATATGGCACGCGTGGCATCTATTGGCATACCCAATACAATCGGGGATCATTGAGGGCCAGAAGTACCCCAACCTCCGGATTTGATGGGACAGCTTCGGCCTAGCTTGAGGGGCGCCACAGGAACTGGCGTGAACCTCTTGCATAACTTGAGGAATCTATACTCCTTGAATGCAATGGAGGAGGACGCCATTGAAGCTCCTCTTATAAAGGATCTGTTCAAGACTGGGGCCGCTCTGGAGGGTAAATTGCTGCGCGCGGCGTCGGACTCGCTCGCGCTCAGCCCGATCGTCCGGGAGGTGACCATTTTGGAGATACTCAAGAAAAGGTTCCCTCCAGTCGGGAGTGGCTTCAACCACTATGTCTAACAAACCAGTGACCTCTAACATAGAGGGTCCGGCGGTGAGATGACTTACCCGCGTTCCATCATTTTCCTCTGGGGTGACGGGGGAAATGAATCTCTGGTGTGCCACATGTATGATCAAATCATCTTGGTCAGGTTCTGTGAGCAATGCGGCTAAGCCAGCCAAGACGTCTGCTTGACCGTTCTGTGACCGTGGGACATGGGTAATCTTTGGCCGAGAAGAGAACTGGGCTATTAGGCTAAGGGTGTACTCTAGAAACGGTACAAGATTTGGATTCCTGACGACGTAGTCGCCATTAACCTGTTTGATTACCATCTCGGAATCTCATTTCACATGTAGATGGGGCACATTGATCTCAAGGGCCAACTCAAGACCAGTGATGAGAGGCTGTTACTCTGCATCATTTTTCATACAACCTTCCAACAACAAGAACGAGTATGGTAGGACGTCTTGCACTAGGGCACTCTATTGAGCTTAGGATCGTTGAGCTACCTTCCGGTCGCGCTCTGGGAGGCGTCGTCAAAATGCATTTTCCAACACGGGACAACATGATCGACTGAGAGGATCGTCTCATCAGGAAAATCCAGGTCCAGGGATTGATCCACGGAGGTTGGATGGGTAGCTAAAAAGTATGCCAATGTCTGTCCCTTAATGGCCTTCTGAGGTACGAACCTGATATCAAACTGCTGGAGAATCACCACCCACCGTGCTAGTCGACCAGTCAGCATGGGGCGATTCAGGATGTACTTTAGTGGGTCTACCTGAGAGACCAATTTCACCTCGTGGTGCTTCAGGTAATGTCGCAACTTCTGCACGGCGAAGACGAGCTCAAGGAAGATCTTTTTGATAGATGAGTATCTGACCTCCGTATCGAGAAGCATTCGGCTGAGATAGAAGAGACTATTCTCGGTACCCTCGTTATTCTTCTGGGCAAGCAGTGCACCGAGGGATCTTTCCAGGGCGGTCACATAAAGGATCAGCGGCTTTCCAGAGGCGGGTGACATGAAAACCAGAGTTTGGAGCAGATACTGCTTTATTTCCTTGAAGGCGGTCTGACACTCCTCATCCAATTCGTAAGAGGCGCCCATCTTCATGAGCTGGGAAAACGGATTACACTTGCCGGCCAGATTCACGATGAATCGCGTATATAGGCTAAGTGGCCTTGGAGGCCTCGAAGTTCCCGAATGTTGCTCGGGGGAGGAATTTGGCTGATGGCCTTGATCTTCTCTGGGTCAATTTCAATACATCGGTATCTAACAACAAAGCCCAGAAACATCCCAGAGGTGACCCCAAAGGAACACTTATACAGGTTCATCTTCAGGTGACGGGAACAGAGGAAACTGAACACCTTCTTGAGGTCTTTGAGATGGTCGTGACGCTGACATGATTTGACCGCTATGTCATCTACGTAGCACTCTACCAGCATCCCGAGAATCGGCTTGAATATGCGGTGCATAACCCTTTGATAAGTGGCACCTGCATTTTTCAAGCCGAATGGAATAACCTAGTAGAAAAAGGTACCTTGGGGAGCCCTGAAGGCAGTGGAATCCTCGTCTTCGGGGGCCATCCAGATCTACTTGTACCCGGAATACCCGTCCCTGAAAGAGAGAGCTTGGAACCCGGCCATGGCATCAATCAATAACTCCGTCACTGGGAGTGGGAAGTCATCTTTTGGGAAGTGTCGGTAAAGATCGTGGAAGTCGAGGCAGACTCTGATCTGCCCATTCTTCTTCCTAACTGGCACAATGTTGGAAAGCCACTTGGGGTACTGGACTTCCTTGACGAAGTTGGATTTGATAAGCTTGTCAACATCAGCCTCAACCATAGCACCATGAGAAGGGTGCATCTTCCTGGGAGGCTTCTTAAATCCACGATGGTTTTCTGGGAGGCCCAGACGGTGAACGGCTACATGGGGATCTAGTCCTGGCATCTCGTTGTAACTCCAGGCAAACACGTCACGGTGTTGTTTGAGGAAGTCTATGTACTGCTGCCGCTCCTCGGGGGACATGGATGCACTGATCAATGTGGGTTTCAGATCTGCCTCACTACCAAGGTTCACCTATACCAGTTCATCAACGGTGGTAGAGACGCCTTCCTCAAAGGTAGGGGGAGCATCCTCTAGGTCTTCCTCCCCACCTGTGGTGGGGTTTCCCGCCACGAGAGATACTTCTGGGCTATCAAAACCTGAGGGGTAGCTGGTGCCGGCTTCGGAAGCAGTGGTCATCATATCAGGAGACTCACTCGCCATTGAGACCATAGCAATGAAGGCAGTCATCCCTATCCCATATGGCCTTCGGCCTAAGGGGCCACGTTTGATGATATCAAAGCAGTGGTGACGTGTCGGCCTGAGTCAGTGTATTCTAGCCCGGCGGAAGAGACACGTATGGCGTACCGCCGCTGTCATGAGCTTGACATTCCGGTACCGTATAGGGGTAGGAGGTTCCGGGATCACCTGAGCCTGGTTGATGTAGGAGTACGAGGTGATTTTCTGCCATCGCTTGGACACGAGAACATGCCTTCCTTGTGTATCCGAAACAACAAAACATTTCCCCATGTCGGGGGTTGTGGCCTCCAATCGGTGGATCGGGAGGATGTAGGCGTCATCAATGCTTGCCCAGGGATCACTTGTGACCGGGGTGGGTTCATCCTCACTTACTAGGATTTTATTATCCTTACTTTTGTAATAACTCGCATCCAGATAGCAGGCCTCACAAGAAGCGAAAGGGGACGCATCTCCTTGGAGCACGCCTACTCGACCGTTGAGTGAGTATTTGAGGCACTGGTGATACGACGATGGGACCGTTGCATGCAGATGGAGCCATGTTCTACCCATCAACGCATTGTAGGCGGTGTCCTGAGAGACGACCATGAACTCGGTGCTGGCAATTAGGCCACCGAACTGAGTCTTCAAGCGGATCTTTCCGACTGGGGTTTGCTCAGTCCTGTCGTACCCCTAGATTCTGTGGTCAGAGGGAGTTAAATTGCCTTCAGACAGACCCAGCTTTTTCAACGTCCGAGTCGGAACTAGGTTTATTGCAGAACCTGTGCCAATGAGGAAGTAGCGGACTTCCACACCATTGAAGTGGCTAGTGATGTACAGCGGGCGAATGTGCCCCTGTATAGGAGGGTCCTCACATTCACCGGAGAAAGAGATAACTGCATGACATTCTGCGTTTTCAATCATCTCGGTATGGAAGGGTTTGGCAGCTGCTACCTTCATCTCAAACTAGAGGGGGCTCCTTAGGGGCTCGACAAGTGCCTCACACATTTCAGATGACAGGAGAAGGGCCTCAAAGATAGAAAGCCCTGCCGGAATGTCGGCCAGGTGCTTCAGGACATCATACTTTCGTGCCAAACCCAAACCTATGCCTAAAAGAGGTTGTTCGGCAGTTGGAGGAATAGTGGGTCCTGCCGGTTGAACCAGCGATCGGCTAGTACTGGGTGCATCCTGCTGCCTACTAGTTGAAGCCTGGAGGGTAGTCGCCGGACTAGGATTGGACAGCGGAAGCTGGCCTGTAGCCGGGCAAGACTGACTGTGATACAAACAAGGCGGCTCTCCCTGATCTAGTAGCACAAACGGCGGTGGAGGTAGGGACGAGGGCGTTAGATGGGGTTGTGCGTGATGAGCTCTCCACTGAGCCTGCTGTCTGGTCTCGGTAGCATGTCCGGCTTTGCTGAAAGTGCCTTCTGGCATACCTCGATGACCGGGGCGGTTGAGATTCTACTGACGTTGACGGTGGCTGGAAACGTTGGGGAGGTTCGCCCGACGTTCCCCCTCATCGGGAGTCATATAGGGCTTTACCAGCTCCACGGTGTTATCTGAAGCATACCCTTGACTATCACTCGAGGAGTCATCCACCATCGGGCGGATTCTGGGAGGAATCCCCATTTCATGGGGCATAAAGTCACTGAGAGTCTGGGATGGTGACGACACCGGCAGAGCGCGTTTCTTCTTCTTACGCCGTCACTGCTTGGCCTTTTGGGAAGTGGTCGGCTGCGAAGACGATGCAGAGGTACCAGCTACTTCTTCTGAATGCTCTGGCTGCTTCAGGCGTTCCTGGATGATACCATGGGCACATACGACGGTTTTTCGAGTCATCCAGTTGTCGTATTTCCGAGATCCGCGGCTGGGAACCTGCTGCCACTCACCTTCGCTGTCGCTGCCGATCTCTGACCCTGCATAGACACCCACCACTTGTGATGGTGTCGGGCTCAACCTGACTATGTTGTTGTTGCCCTGGTCTTAAAGACAGTCTTTAAACACATAGCATTTTTTGAGGGTGTGCCCCAGAATCCGATGATAAGGACAGTAATTGGGGTGATAGGTGAGATGCACCTCTGCCGGCCTTCTTTACTCGGGCAGGCGCACATTCCCTTGCTCTAGAGCACTTCGGAAGTAGGCAAGGACCTGATTTTCGTTGAATGAATAAGTCTGGTGCCTTCTTTCCCGATAGGGGGCCTTGGGGGCCTGGCCCTGACGAGGGGCCGGAGGGGCCTGCCGAGGAGGCGGTGCCTGATTGTCTCGCCTGGGTGGTGGTGGCGCATTGCGTGGGGGATCCTGTCGATTCTGAGGCGGTCGCTGCTGGGCAGCATATAACGACCCATACTTTACATACATTGTTAATACTTCAAAATTGAAGCACACTTATTACAACATATGACAAAACCACAAAGGACCGAATAGGAATAGTGTCCTTAGAAACTGGGAAACATAAACAATTGGTTCATAAATCTTCTACAGTGTCTCCCATTTATCTAGGGTCCCTTTTAGAATATTCTACTTAATATCCATCTTCCTGACCTGGGGAAAAGAAAACATAAAAGGGTGAGCTCAAATGCTCAGCAAGGGCAAATAAAGGAAATAAAAATCATATCATATCTTTTTGAAAATCAAAACCTGCAAAAGAGATCATAATATCTTATCATGGAAGAATTCATAGAAGTGAAAATGAGATCCCCATAATCATAACATAAAACTTGAAACTTTGTGGCATGCACACATAATCATGGAAATCATTTCTTGTTAGTCATGACTCATTGCCAATACTATCTTAGTGGACAAAGTCCCTTTCTGAACCGAGTTCACTCCTCGTTTCAGTCCTGTATCACTGAACCAAAATAACCTTCCGTTCCAGCCATGTCTATCTCATGAGATATAAAATCTTTACCCAATGCATTGGAGGGAGATATAGGTCCCACCCATCTTATAATTAATCCTTTCTTATGTGTACCACATAATCATAAAACATACATCATCGCATAACACATGTAACAAAAATGGGATTCTTGAAACATCATGACATCATAAATCAATTCATATAAGATAAAGGAATTCATAAACATAATTCCATCACAACATAGTCAAATCAATGTAAAAATATGGATAGAAACAGAACCCTTTATTATCTTAGATGGAAAATAATTTTGATAAAACACTTGAATTGAATTCTTGAGGAAAATATCCTTTCTTCTTCCAAATCAATTTCTTTTCACAAAACATCATGCAATTTTAAAAGAAAGAGATTTTATTGAAAATAGTCATGAAATCTTTTAGAGGAATCTTCATGAAAATAAGGCTTTATAAAACAGTAGAAATCCGTTCGTGCCGTATAAGTTAAAAAAAACATTCTTCGTACTTTTGTCGGAAAAGTCAAAAAGAACCTCGTACGAAAAACGACAAAAGATTCCTTTCATACGTATTACTAAAAACTCACCGAAGGGTAAAAATGGATTTAAACAATTTTAGGTGGATGGAAATAATATTACATATTGAGTAAACATGGATGTGGATGATAAAATACACCCCAGTAAATACTTACGAATAAACAATCTCGGATAAAAATGAGATTGTGATATTTCCCTTACCTTAAGTCCAATTTGCTTTGTACGTGTCCGAAGATCCTGTATAATGGTTTAAATAATGTTATTGACATATTCCAGAATCATACATATTGATATGATATCATATATGTTCATATTCTTAGCTTCTTGATAGTAATATTTCATGGTTACTTGTTACTCGGGTCTTTATTGCCTTTTGTTCTTATGCGTGTTTTGCCGAATACATTCTTATTCTTCTTTTAAGGTTATAGATTCCTTATATCCAGAATGGTATTAGTGTAACATATATCATATTTATTCATTCAATTCATTTATATAATCATTATGAAATGAAGATCATGTAGAACGAGTCGCATCACATCGTGGAGACGGTATTCCGTACGTACGCACGAGTGATTATATCGTTCCTATGATCGTGGAATTGTATTGGAGTATATATATATTATTTCAGTATCAATATTACTTCATAATAATCATATATAGTTACTCATTACACCATTATACCCATCCTTGTAAGGTGATGGTGGAAAATAGATTACACCACGGCGTGGAGACGGTATTCCGTACGTACGCACGCGCGGTGATTTCATTTTTTCCGTAGGATGGATAGAAGGTGAATTAGGGTTGTTTCATATTTATAATAACATATCAGTATGTAAGTAATACTGATGTTATTACTTTATCATGAAACAACTAAAGGAGAAGAAGTTTAAGAAGAAAGAAATTGAAAAGATCGGTAATGGATATTACCTCTTCTTTGGAACGCTTCTTTGAATCCTCCACTTAAGGAACTAAGATTGGTATTTGGAGAAGACCAGGACCTATAGGATTATTCTAGGGAAGTGGAGAGGAGAAAATGGCAGGGGTTTTCCGAGCTTGAGTGCTCAAATTGGTGTGAGGAGGAGGGGGAGGAGGTGCCCTTTTATAAGGGAGGAGAGGGGCACCTTAGGAATATCTCAAAATATTATTTTATATTAAAGTCAAAATCGGTTTATAATGGTTCCAAAGGGTCTTATTTCGAAGCTAAAGTGGGGATGGGTCGAAATCCTATCAACCAATAGGATTTATACTAGTTTAGGGTATTATTTTAACCTTATCAATTAGATTTAACTCTAAGTTAATTAATTTAACTTTTACCGTGTCTTTTTGTTTTCTTTCACTATATGGTTAATACACTTACTATAACATGCCAAACGAACCCCAAATTGTTTATTATTAATATATATATCCTTATCTAAGTAATTTGGCCGAACATTAGATTTTTAGGAATAAAATAACAATTAGTAATATAATATTTATAAACTATTTTGTGTCAATTTTGACACTATTTGATATATGATTTTTGTGAAAGTCATAACAGAACTATATGTTCGAACAAAGTTAATTAAATCAACACTAATATATCATAGTAACCTATAAAATTAGTGGAATTCATAAAAAGTCTTAAATTACATTTATTTTGGTATTTATATTATCAATTATGTCAATATTTCATTAATAAGATAATTACTGCATCATCTTTGTGTCATAAATAAATTAAATTATTTGATGTCTAAAAATTACAAATAAAATACCATCATGTAGTAAATCTTTTTATCTTTCTAATGAATATTTACAATCGAATTTATCTTATGTACAACCCCATATTAAAAATGATTTACTTATTAAACATTGATTTTAACTATTTTAACCCTTCTTTAAATAAATTAATAATAAATGTCCTAATCTAATCCATGTGGGCCTAAATGGTCATATTTTATTCCTAAGTTTATTTTTGGTCGAATTACACTTGTCCAATAGAATTAGGACATGTGTTAGGGTAATATTAATATCATATTTACCCTTAGTTACCCTATTTACTATTAACCGCGGTAAAAAAAAGTAAAAAGTTACTATTCACAAAAAATTATTTTTATCTCATTGAACCACATTTTACTTACTGATATCAACCGTGGCTGTCGGATTTTCGAAATTCCATTCACAGAAGCGGTAAAATTAAGTTTTATGCGAAATTCAGTTTTTAACCTACCACTTAGTGGTTTCACTATTCATCAAAAATTGAAAGTTTTGAGAAAAATACCAAAATTTCACCCTAGGCTAATTTCGATATTCTGAGTCCAAAAATGAAGTCCATTTTGAAAAATAAAATTTATAAAATTTCAAAAAGTGGTTATTACTATTCATAACGGCTAGTTTTAATAGCATATTGTTGTTTAGTGAAACTCGGTATTGCGTACGACGCAAGCTATCGAGGAAGGTCGCGATTGCGTGTAAAGCAAGCCAAGTAAGTGTTGTGTAGAAAAAGATCCCT